>OU823256.1:1350823-2007073 GCA_917490735.1 Dryobotodes eremita
AATGCGACTAGATAGCCGCGGTTTTGACTAGTCAGTCCCGCCTGCTACTAGCTAGTCGCCCCTGCGACTAGTCAGTGGCGCCGGCGACTGGCTAGTCCCAGCGTCGACTAGCCACTCGTGCCTGATAGAATATTGTGAGTAATAATTCGCAGAACCCCAAAAAAATATTCTGGCGCCAGACGATTTTTGAATGAATTTCTTTATATAAAAAACAAACTTTTCCTTCATAAATTCATTTTTATAAACTTCATTTACCTTTAATTACTGCATTGTCAATGAGCCCGCGAGGAGACGCGTCTGCAGACACCTCACACACGTGGGAATCTATAAAAAAAAACAAAAAAAAACGCATGTAAATGCGACTAGCAAGCCGCGATTTCGACTAGTCAGTCCCGCCTGCTACTAGCTAGTCGCCCCTGCTAGTTGTCAGTGGCACCGGCGACTGGCTAGTCCCAGCGTTGACTAGCCACTCGCGCCTTATAGAATATTGTGAGTAATAATTCGCAGAACCCCAAAAAAATGCTCTGGCGACAGACGATTTTTGAATGAATTTCTATATATAAAAAACACATTTTTCCATCTTAAATTCATAATTTTGTTCCTTAGCTGCCTTGAATTACTACACAGTCAATCAGCCCGCGAGCAGACGCGTCTTTAGACACCAAACACTAGTGGGTAGCTTTGAAAAACAAACAAAAAGAAACGTATGTAAATGCGACTAGATAGCCGCGGTTTTGACTAGTAAGTCCCGCCTGCTACTAGCTAGTCGCCCCTGTGACTAGTCAGTGGCGCCGGCGACTGGCTAGTCCCAGCGTGGACTAGCCACTCGCACCTGATAGAATATTGTGAGTAATAATTCGCAGAACCCCAAAAAAATGCTCTGGCGACAGACGATTTTTGAATGAATTTCTATATATAAAAAACACATTTTTCCATCTTAAATTCATAATTTTGTTCTGTAGCTACCTTCAATTACTACACAGTCAATCAGCCCGCGAGCAGACGCGTCCTTAGAAACCAAACACTAGTGGGTAGCTTTGAAAAACAAACAAAAAGAAACGTATGTAATTGCGACTAGATAGCCGCGGTTTTGACTAGTCAGTCCCGCCTGTTACTAGCTAGTCGCCCCTGCGACTAGTCAGTGGCGCCGGCGACTAGCTAGTCGCAATTGTGAGTAGCCACTCGCGCTTGATAGAATATTGTGATTTATCCGTCGCAGAACTACAGAAAATATTCTGGCGCCAGACGATTTTTGAATGAATTTCTTTATATAAAAAACAAACTTTTCCTTCTTAAATTCATTTTTATAAACTTCATTTACCTTTAATTACTGCATTGTCAATGAGCCCGCGAGCAGACGCGTCTGCAGACACCTCACATTCGTGGGAATCTATAAAAAAAAACAAAATAAAACGCATGTAAATGCGACTAGTTAGCCGCGATTTCGACTAGTCAGTCCCGCCTGCTACTAGCTAGTCGCCCCTGCTAGTTGTCAGTGGCACCGTTGACTGGCTAGTCCCAGCGTTGACTAGCCACTCGCGCCTGATAGAATATTGTGAGTAATAATTCGCAGAAACCCAAAAAAATGCTCTGGCGACAGACGATTTTTGAATGAATTTCTATATATAAAAACATATTTTTCCATCTTAAATTCATAACTTTGTTCTGTAGCTACCTTCAATTACTACACAGTCAATCAGCCCGCGAGCAGACGCGTCTTTAGACACCAAACACTAGTGGGTAGCTTTGAAAAACAAACAAAAAGAAACGTATGTAAATGCGACTAGATAGCCGCGGTTTTGACTAGTCAGTCCCGCCTGCTACTAGCTAGTCGCCCCTGCGACTAGTCAGTGGCGCCGGCGACTAGCTAGTCGCAATTGCGAGTAGCCATTTTCGCTTGATAGAATATTGTGATTTATCCGTCGCAGAACTACAGAAAATATTCTGGCGCCAGACGATTTTTGAATGAATTTCTTTATATAAAAAACAAACTTTTCCTTCTTAAATTCATTTTTATAAACTTCATTTACCTTTAATTACTGCATTGTCAATGAGCCCGCGAGCAGACGCGTCTGCAGACACCTTTCACTCGTGGGAATCTATAAAAAAAAACAAAATAAAACGCATGTAAATGCGACTAGTTAGCCGCGATTTCGACTAGTCAGTCCCGCCTGCTACTAGCTAGTCGCCCCTGCTAGTTGTCAGTGGCACCGTTGACTGGCTAGTCCCAGCGTTGACTAGCCACTCGCGCCTGATAGAATATTGTGAGTAATAATTCGCAGAACCCCAAAAAAATGCTCTGGCGACAGACGATTTTTGAATGAATTTCTATATATAAAAACATATTTTTCCATCTTAAATTCATAACTTTGTTCTGTAGCTACCTTCAATTACTACACAGTCAATCAGCCCGCGAGCAGACGCGTCTTTAGACACCAAACACTAGTGGGTAGCTTTGAAAAACAAACAAAAAGAAACGTATGTAAATGCGACTAGATAGCCGCGGTTTTGACTAGTCAGTCCCGCCTGCTACTAGCTAGTCGCCCCTGCGACTAGTCAGTGGCGCCGGCGACTAGCTAGTCGCAATTGCGAGTAGCCATTTTCGCTTGATAGAATATTGTGATTTATCCGTCGCAGAACTACAGAAAATATTCTGGCGCCAGACGATTTTTGAATGAATTTCTTTATATAAAAAACAAACTTTTCCTTCTTAAATTCATTTTCATAAACTTCATTTACCTTTAATTATTGCATTGTCAATGAGCCCGCGAGCAGACGCGTCTGCAGACACCTTTCACTCGTGGGAATCTATAAAAAAAAACAAAATAAAAGCATGTAAATGCGACTAGCTAGCCGCGATTTCGACTAGTCAGTCCCGCCTGCTACTAGCTAGTCGCCCCTGCTAGTTGTCAGTGGCACCGTTGACTGGCTAGTCCCAGCGTTGACTAGCCACTCGCGCCTGATAGAATATTGTGAGTAATAATTCGCAGAACCCCAAAAAAATGCTCTGGCGACAGACGATTTTTGAATGAATTTCTATATATAAAAACACATTTTTCCATCTTAAATTCATAATTTTGTTCTGTAGCTATCTTCAATTACTACACAGTCAATCAGCCCGCGAGCAGACGCGTCTTTAGACACCAAACACTAGTGGGTAGCTTTTAAAAACAAACAAAAAGAAACGTATGTAAATGCGACTAGATAGCCGCGGTTTTGACTAGTCAGTCCCGCCTGCTACTAGCTAGTCGCCCCTGCGACTAGTCAGTGGCGCCGGCGACTGGCTAGTCCCAGCGTCGACTAGCCACTCGTGCCTGATAGAATATTGTGAGTAATAATTCGCAGAACCCCAAAAAAATATTCTGGCGCCAGACGATTTTTGAATGAATTTCTTTATATAAAAAACAAACTTTTCCTTCTTAAATTCATTTTTATAAACTTCATTTACCTTTAATTACTGCATTGTCAATGAGCCCGCGAGCAGACGCGTCTGCAGACACCTCACACTCGTGGGAATCTATAAAAAAAAACAAAATAAAACGCATGTAAATGCGACTAGCAAGCCGCGATTTCGACTAGTCAGTCCCGCCTGCTACTAGCTAGTCGCCCCTGCTAGTTGTCAGTGGCACCGGCGACTGGCTAGTCCCAGCGTTGACTAGCCACTCGCGCCTTATAGAATATTGTGAGTAATAATTCGCAGAACCCCAAAAAAATGCTCTGGCGACAGACGATTTTTGAATGAATTTCTATATATAAAAAACACATTTTTCCATCTTAAATTCATAATTTTGTTCCTTAGCTGCCTTGAATTACTACACAGTCAATCAGCCCGCGAGCAGACGCGTCTTTAGACACCAAACACTAGTGGGTAGCTTCGAAAAACAAACAAAAAGAAACGTATGTAAATGCGACTAGATAGCCGCGGTTTTGACTAGTAAGTCCCGCCTGCTACTAGCTAGTCGCCCCTGTGACTAGTCAGTGGCGCCGGCGACTGGCTAGTCCCAGCGTGGACTAGCCACTCGCACCTGATAGAATATTGTGAGTAATAATTCGCAGAACCCCAAAAAAATGCTCTGGCGACAGACGATTTTTGAATGAATTTCTATATATAGGGTGACTGGTAATTAGTGACCGATATTTAAACACATGATTGTACTCATCATAATAAACAACTTTCCCAAAGAAACAATTTTTTTTTTTGTTTTTAACTAGCACTTGTCGCCAATCACCCCAATAGAATATTGAGTACATAACAAGAATGATACACCATCAGCTGTAATTTAATTTAGTTACATACAAACAAAAAAAAAATAATCCTCTTTTACCACGCATTATTTTTTTTCATTAATTTAACAACGGACCGCGCGCGCGCTACAGCTGTGAGTTGCTTGACCCCGTTCAGTCTCGTGATACATGTAGCTACCTACTACCGTACCGTGTAACAACAGTGCGAAGGGCAGAGCGCGCACGTGACTCGCGACCGCACATCGTCGACGGAGACGCCACCGTCCGCCGCGGAACCCACCATCCGTGTACCTACCTAGATAGTGTACATGTTCAGGTTGTTGCTAAGTTAACAACAAATTATACAAAAAAAACGCCGTGTTTAACAGTAGGTACTCCACTTTTAAGATGCAACGTATGGCCGCGTAACTACGAAATACCTATCTAGGCATCGGAGGCGATCCCGGTAAAAGTAGTCACGACACTATCACATGATAGTTTTTTGACCCCATTCTGTATTGCTAGAGTTGTAAGTAAGTAGTAGTTATTATAGGTACCTATTAATAAATAATCAACGAAATGACAAAACTGTCTAGGGGATCGCACTTATTTATTAATTAAAACAATAGTGACTTCTCACTCGCCCGCGATTTATCGTGTCGTGTAACAGTCAGTAGGCCGGAGCGCCCACGCTAACGTGCTTCGTCAGCCGCGGAGGCCTGGCCCTGCAGTCTCGACATTAGATAGCGACAAAAATCTGTCGCTAAGTTGTATCGATGTCAAATTCATTTAATAGATTTTCAACCTTACGCTTTGGACATAAAGTTGAAAATCTATTGAAGGATTTTGACATCGATACGACTTAGCGACAGATTTTTGTCGCTATTCATGTCGAGACTGCAGGGCCTGTGCCGCCGACCGACACAACGCAACGCCGACGCAAATCCGCGGTGCGGCGGCCGCGTGGCCGTTTACGTACGCAGTGTAGGTATGTCACTTCACTGCGATAAATGCGAGTTCTATTCATCCGCATTACTAAAGTAATGAACAAACGATTCGTCAGAATTTCCACAAAAAAGTGTAGGTAATGGCGTTGAGTCCGCCGACGACGACGGTGGTGCGGTGTGGATGGCATAAACACGCGGAGCGGTCGGCGGTGGTGGAGGTGGTGTGGCGGCGTGCCTGAAAGACCTACTCCATTAATACAGCCGCCGGCGGCGACCGACCGTATGCATCTCGCTTTCACATGAATGCGAAACGCACCAGCAATATGAATAATGAAAAAATAACCCAATTACACCCGAATTAGTTAGTTTTCTTACGATTTGAGTGATCAAGTGATCGTAGATAGAATAATAATAATCATGCACACGTTTGTGAGTGTCTGTCGGCCGTGTGCCGGTAGGCATGAACACCTACGAGTGTATTTGGTGTGTCTGCAACGTTATGTGCGCGCGTGCTGAACACGCGGCGTGCTGGTAGATGTGAATGAACGTTTATCCGTTTGCGGGACGCGGACGGTGAGAAGGGAATAATTAACTAGTAGGTATTTCCGTAGGTACTTTACGTGCGCGCGCTACCACAAATGTATTATTTTTTTCTAAACAAACTATTTTCAGGACTTACGTTTATTCTGTTATGTACACGATGTTTATAGGTGGTTTGGACGCCACTACTCACTACCTGACTCGATACTCGACACCGCGCATTGTTAAAGTTATTTTGTGCGAGCGATTCAATTTGCAACATGCGTAAGCGACGCGCTTCCGGGGGTGACTGTTTGTGTTTGCGTCACAGGAGCGCAAGGCGCGGCGCGTGGCGGGGATACGCTACCGCTACTTACTTACCTACATGAGACAGAACGGGGTTACCGGTCAAGGAACTAACAGCTGATAGCGTAAGACGGCCCGCGCCTTGTTAGCCAGCCTTACGTTGGATATTAATAGTGGAGTACAGTTAAACACGGCGTTTTTTTGTATAATTTGTTGTTAACTTAGCAACAACCTGAACATGTACACTATCTAGGTAGGTACACGGATGCTGGGTTCCGCGGCGGACGGTGGCGTCTCCGTCGACGATGTGCGGTCGCGAGTCACGTGCGCGCTCTGCCCTTCGCACTGTTGTTACACGGTACGGTAGTAGGTAGCTAGATGTATCACGAGACAGAACGGGGTCAAGCAACTCACAGCTGATAGCGCGCGCGCGGTCCGTTGTTAAATTTATTGAAAGAAAAATAATGCATGGTAAAAGAGGATTAATTTTTTTTGTTTGTATGTAACTAAATTAAATTACAGCTGATGGTGTATCATTCTTGTTATGTACTCAATATTCTATTGGGGTGATTGCCGAAAAGAGCAATTTAAAAAAAAAAAATTTGTTTCTTTGGGAAAGTTGTTTATTATGATGAGTACAATCATGTGTTTAAATATCGGTCACTAATTACCAGTCACCCTATATAAAAAACACATTTTTCCATCTTAAATTCATAATTTTGTTCTGTAGCTACCTTCAATTACTACACAGTCAATCAGCCCGCGAGCAGACGCGTCCTTAGAAACCAAACACTAGTGGGTAGCTTTGAAAAACAAACAAAAAGAAACGTATGTAATTGCGACTAGATAGCCGCGGTTTTGACTAGTCAGTCCCGCCTGTTACTAGCTAGTCGCCCCTGCGACTAGTCAGTGGCGCCGGCGACTAGCTAGTCGCAATTGTGAGTAGCCACTCGCGCTTGATAGAATATTGTGATTTATCCGTCGCAGAACTACAGAAAATATTCTGGCGCCAGACGATTTTTGAATGAATTTCTTTATATTATATAAAAAACAAACTTTTCCTTCTTAAATTCATTTTTATAAACTTCATTTACCTTTAATTACTGCATTGTCAATGAGCCCGCGAGCAGACGCGTCTGCAGACACCTCACACTCGTGGGAATCTATAAAAAAAAACAAAATAAAACGCATGTAAATGCGACTAGCTAGCCGCGATTTCGACTAGTCAGTCCCGCCTGCTACTAGCTAGTCGCCCCTGCTAGTTGTCAGTGGCACTGGTGACTGGCTAGTCCCAGCGTTGACTAGCTACTCGCGCCTGATAGAATATTGTGAGTAATAATTCGCAGAACCCCAAAAAAATGCTCTGGCGACAGACGATTTTTGAATGAATTTCTATATATAAAAAACACATTTTTCCATCTTAAATTCATAATTTTGTTCTGTAGCTACCTTCAATTATTACACAGTCAATCAGCCCGCGAGCAGACGCGTCTTTAGACACCAAACACTAGTGGGTAGCTATGAAAAACAAACAAAAAGAAACGTATGTAAATGCGACTAGATAGCCGCGGTTTTGACTAGTCAGTCCCGCCTGCTACTAGCTAGTCGCCCCTGTGACTAGTCAGTGGCACCGGCGACTGGCTAGTCCCAGCGTCGACTAGCCACTCGCGCCTGATAGAATATTGTGAGTAATAATTCGCAGAACCCCAAAAAAATGCTCTGGCGACAGACGATTTTTGAATGAATTTCTATATATAAAAAACACATTTTTCCATCTTAAATTCATAATTTTGTTCTGTAGCTACCTTTAATTACTACACAGTCAATCAGCCCGCGAGCAGACGCGTCTTTAGAAACCAAACACTAGTGGGTAGCTTTGAAAAACAAACAAAAAGAAACGTATGTAAATGCGACTAGATAGCCGCGGTTTTGACTAGTCAGTCCCGCCTGTTACTAGCTAGTCGCCCCTGCGACTAGTCAGTGGCGCCGGCGACTAGCTAGTCGCAATTGCGAGTAGCCACTCGCGCTTAATAGAATATTGTGATTTATCTGTCGCAGAACTACAGAAAATATTCTGGCGCCAGACGATTTTTGAATGAATTTCTTTATATAAAAAACAAACTTTTCCTTCTTAAATTCATTTTTATAAACTTCATTTACCTTTAATTACTGCATTGTCAATGAGCCCGCGAGCAGACGCGTCTGCAGACACCTCACATTCGTGGGAATCTATAAAAAAAAACAAAATAAAACGCATGTAAATGCGACTAGTTAGCCGCGATTTCGACTAGTCAGTCCCGCCTGCTACTAGCTAGTCGCCCCTGCTAGTTGTCAGTGGCACCGTTGACTGGCTAGTCCCAGCGTTGACTAGCCACTCGCGCCTGATAGAATATTGTGAGTAATAATTCGCAGAACCCCAAAAAAATGCTCTGGCGACAGACGATTTTTGAATGAATTTCTATATATAAAAACATATTTTTCCATCTTAAATTCATAACTTTGTTCTGTAGCTACCTTCAATTACTACACAGTCAATCAGCCCGCGAGCAGACGCGTCTTTAGACACCAAACACTAGTGGGTAGCTTTGAAAAACAAACAAAAAGAAACGTATGTAAATGCGACTAGATAGCCGCGGTTTTGACTAGTCAGTCCCGCCTGCTACTAGCTAGTCGCCCCTGCGACTAGTCAGTGGCGCCGGCGACTAGCTAGTCGCAATTGCGAGTAGCCATTTTCGCTTGACAGAATATTGTGATTTATCCGTCGCAGAACTACAGAAAATATTCTGGCGCCAGACGATTTTTGAATGAATTTCTTTATATAAAAAACAAACTTTTCCTTCTTAAATTCATTTTTATAAACTTCATTTACCTTTAATTACTGCATTGTCAATGAGCCCGCGAGCAGACGCGTCTGCAGACACCTCACATTCGTGGGAATCTATAAAAAAAAACAAAATAAAACGCATGTAAATGCGACTAGTTAGCCGCGATTTCGACTAGTCAGTCCCGCCTGCTACTAGCTAGTCGCCCCTGCTAGTTGTCAGTGGCACCGTTGACTGGCTAGTCCCAGCGTTGACTAGCCACTCGCGCCTGATAGAATATTGTGAGTAATAATTCGCAGAACCCCAAAAAAATGCTCTGGCGACAGACGATTTTTGAATGAATTTCTATATATAAAAACATATTTTTCCATCTTAAATTCATAACTTTGTTCTGTAGCTACCTTCAATTACTACACAGTCAATCAGCCCGCGAGCAGACGCGTCTTTAGACACCAAACACTAGTGGGTAGCTTTGAAAAACAAACAAAAAGAAACGTATGTAAATGCGACTAGATAGCCGCGGTTTTGACTAGTCAGTCCCGCCTGCTACTAGCTAGTCGCCCCTGCGACTAGTCAGTGGCGCCGGCGACTAGCTAGTCGCAATTGCGAGTAGCCATTTTCGCTTGATAGAATATTGTGATTTATCCGTCGCAGAACTACAGAAAATATTCTGGCGCCAGACGATTTTTGAATGAATTTCTTTATATAAAAAACAAACTTTTCCTTCTTAAATTCATTTTCATAAACTTCATTTACCTTTAATTACTGCATTGTCAATGAGCCCGCGAGCAGACGCGTCTGCAGACACCTTTCACTCGTGGGAATCTATAAAAAAAAACAAAATAAAAGCATGTAAATGCGACTAGCTAGCCGCGATTTCGACTAGTCAGTCCCGCCTGCTACTAGCTAGTCGCCCCTGCTAGTTGTCAGTGGCACCGTTGACTGGCTAGTCCCAGCGTTGACTAGCCACTCGCGCCTGATAGAATATTGTGAGTAATAATTCGCAGAACCCCAAAAAAATGCTCTGGCGACAGACGATTTTTGAATGAATTTCTATATATAAAAACACATTTTTCCATCTTAAATTCATAATTTTGTTCTGTAGCTACCTTCAATTACTACACAGTCAATCAGCCCGCGAGCAGACGCGTCTTTAGACACCAAACACTAGTGGGTAGCTTTTAAAAACAAACAAAAAGAAACGTATGTAAATGCGACTAGATAGCCGCGGTTTTGACTAGTCAGTCCCGCCTGCTACTAGCTAGTCGCCCCTGCTAGTTGTCAGTGGCACCGTTGACTGGCTAGTCCCAGCGTTGACTAGCCACTCGCGCCTGATAGAATATTGTGATTTATCCGTCGCAGAACTACAGAAAATATTCTGGCGCCAGACGATTTTTGAATGAATTTCTTTATATAAAAAACAAACTTTTCCTTCTTAAATTCATTTTTATAAACTTCATTTACCTTTAATTACTGCATTGTCAATGAGCCCGCGAGGAGACGCGTCTGCAGACACCTCACACTCGTGGGAATCTATAAAAAAAAACAAAATAAAACGCATGTAAATGCGACTAGCAAGCCGCGATTTCGACTAGTCAGTCCCGCCTGCTACTAGCTAGTCGCCCCTGCTAGTTGTCAGTGGCACCGGCGACTGGCTAGTCCCAGCGTTGACTAGCCACTCGCGCCTTATAGAATATTGTGAGTAATAATTCGCAGAACCCCAAAAAAATGCTCTGGCGACAGACGATTTTTGAATGAATTTCTATATATAAAAAACACATTTTTCCATCTTAAATTCATAATTTTGTTCCTTAGCTGCCTTGAATTACTACACAGTCAATCAGCCCGCGAGCAGACGCGTCTTTAGACACCAAACACTAGTGGGTAGCTTTGAAAAACAAACAAAAAGAAACGTATGTAAATGCGACTAGATAGCCGCGGTTTTGACTAGTAAGTCCCGCCTGCTACTAGCTAGTCGCCCCTGTGACTAGTCAGTGGCGCCGGCGACTGGCTAGTCCCAGCGTGGACTAGCCACTCGCACCTGATAGAATATTGTGAGTAATAATTCGCAGAACCCCAAAAAAATGCTCTGGCGACAGACGATTTTTGAATGAATTTCTATATATAAAAAACACATTTTTCCATCTTAAATTCATAATTTTGTTCTGTTGCTACCTTTAATTACTACACAGTCAATCAGCCCGCGAGCAGACGCGTCCTTAGAAACCAAACACTAGTGGGTAGCTTTGAAAAACAAACAAAAAGAAACGTATGTAATTGCGACTAGATAGCCGCGGTTTTGACTAGTCAGTCCCGCCTGTTACTAGCTAGTCGCGCCTGCGACTAGTCAGTGGCGCCGGCGACTAGCTAGTCGCAATTGTGAGTAGCCACTCGCGCTTGATAGAATATTGTGATTTATCCGTCGCAGAACTACAGAAAATATTCTGGCGCCAGACGATTTTTGAATGAATTTCTTTATATAAAAAACAAACTTTTCCTTCTTAAATTCATTTTTATAAACTTCATTTACTTTTAATTACTGCATTGTCAATGAGCCCGCGAGCAGACGCGTCTGCAGACACCTCACACTCGTGGAAATCTATAAAAAAAAACAAAATAAAACGCATGTAAATGCGACTAGCTAGCCGCGATTTCGACTAGTCAGTCCCGCCTGCTACTAGCTAGTCGCCCCTGCTAGTTGTCAGTGGCACTGGTGACTGGCTAGTCCCAGCGTTGACTAGCTACTCGCGCCTGATAGAATATTGTGAGTAATAATTCGCAGAACCCCAAAAAAATGCTCTGGCGACAGACGATTTTTGAATGAATTTCTATATATAAAAAACACATTTTTCCATCTTAAATTCATAATTTTGTTCTGTAGCTACCTTCAATTATTACACAGTCAATCAGCCCGCGAGCAGACGCGTCTTTTGACACCAAACACTAGTGGGTAGCTATGAAAAACAAACAAAAAGAAACGTATGTAAATGCGACTAGATAGCCGCGGTTTTGACTAGTCAGTCCCGCCTGCTACTAGCTAGTCGCCCCTGTGACTAGTCAGTGGCGCCGGCGACTGGCTAGTCCCAGCGTCGACTAGCCACTCGCGACTGATAGAATATTGTGAGTAATAATTCGCAGAACCCCAAAAAAATGCTCTGGCGACAGACGATTTTTGAATGAATTTCTATATATAAAAAACACATTTTTCCATCTTAAATTCATAATTTTGTTCTGTAGCTACCTTCAATTACTACACAGTCAATCAGCCCGCGAGCAGACGCGTCTTTAGAAACCAAACACTAGTGGGTAGCTTTGAAAAACAAACAAAAAGAAACGTATGTAAATGCGACTAGATAGCCGCGGTTTTGACTAGTCAGTCCCGCCTGTTACTAGCTAGTCGCCCCTGCGACTAGTCAGTGGCGCCGGCGACTAGCTAGTCGCAATTGCGAGTAGCCACTCGCGCTTGATAGAATATTGTGATTTATCTGTCGCAGAACTACAGAAAATATTCTGGCGCCAGACGATTTTTGAATGAATTTCTTTATATAAAAAACAAACTTTTCCTTCTTAAATTCATTTTTATAAACTTCATTTACCTTTAATTACTGCATTGTCAATGAGCCCGCGAGCAGACGCGTCTGCAGACACCTCACACTCGTGGGAATCTATAAAAAAAAACAAAATAAAACGCATGTAAATGCGACTAGCTAGCCGCGATTTCGACTAGTCAGTCCCGCCTGCTACTAGCTAGTCGCCCCTGCTAGTTGTCAGTGGCACTGGTGACTGGCTAGTCCCAGCGTTGACTAGCTACTCGCGCCTGATAGAATATTGTGAGTAATAATTCGCAGAACCCCAAAAAAATGCTCTGGCGACAGACGATTTTTGAATGAATTTCTATATATAAAAAACACATTTTTCCATCTTAAATTCATAATTTTGTTCTGTAGCTACCTTCAATTATTACACAGTCAATCAGCCCGCGAGCAGACGCGTCTTTAGACACCAAACACTAGTGGGTAGCTATGAAAAACAAACAAAAAGAAACGTATGTAAATGCGACTAGATAGCCGCGGTTTTGACTAGTCAGTCCCGCCTGCTACTAGCTAGTCGCCCCTGTGACTAGTCAGTGGCACCGGCGACTGGCTAGTCCCAGCGTCGACTAGCCACTCGCGCCTGATAGAATATTGTGAGTAATAATTCGCAGAACCCCAAAAAAATGCTCTGGCGACAGACGATTTTTGAATGAATTTCTATATATAAAAAACACATTTTTCCATCTTAAATTCATAATTTTGTTCTGTAGCTACCTTCAATTACTACACAGTCAATCAGCCCGCGAGCAGACGCGTCTTTAGAAACCAAACACTAGTGGGTAGCTTTGAAAAACAAACAAAAAGAAACGTATGTAAATGCGACTAGATAGCCGCGGTTTTGACTAGTCAGTCCCGCCTGTTACTAGCTAGTCGCCCCTGCGACTAGTCAGTGGCGCCGGCGACTAGCTAGTCGCAATTGCGAGTAGCCACTCGCGCTTAATAGAATATTGTGATTTATCTGTCGCAGAACTACAGAAAATATTCTGGCGCCAGACGATTTTTGAATGAATTTCTTTATATAAAAAACAAACTTTTCCTTCTTAAATTCATTTTTATAAACTTCATTTACCTTTAATTACTGCATTGTCAATGAGCCCGCGAGCAGACGCGTCTGCAGACACCTCACATTCGTGGGAATCTATAAAAAAAAACAAAATAAAACGCATGTAAATGCGACTAGTTAGCCGCGATTTCGACTAGTCAGTCCCGCCTGCTACTAGCTAGTCGCCCCTGCTAGTTGTCAGTGGCACCGTTGACTGGCTAGTCCCAGCGTTGACTAGCCACTCGCGCCTGATAGAATATTGTGAGTAATAATTCGCAGAACCCCAAAAAAATGCTCTGGCGACAGACGATTTTTGAATGAATTTCTATATATAAAAACATATTTTTCCATCTTAAATTCATAACTTTGTTCTGTAGCTACCTTCAATTACTACACAGTCAATCAGCCCGCGAGCAGACGCGTCTTTAGACACCAAACACTAGTGGGTAGCTTTGAAAAACAAACAAAAAGAAACGTATGTAAATGCGACTAGATAGCCGCGGTTTTGACTAGTCAGTCCCGCCTGCTACTAGCTAGTCGCCCCTGCGACTAGTCAGTGGCGCCGGCGACTAGCTAGTCGCAATTGCGAGTAGCCATTTTCGCTTGACAGAATATTGTGATTTATCCGTCGCAGAACTACAGAAAATATTCTGGCGCCAGACGATTTTTGAATGAATTTCTTTATATAAAAAACAAACTTTTCCTTCTTAAATTCATTTTTATAAACTTCATTTACCTTTAATTACTGCATTGTCAATGAGCCCGCGAGCAGACGCGTCTGCAGACACCTCACATTCGTGGGAATCTATAAAAAAAAACAAAATAAAACGCATGTAAATGCGACTAGTTAGCCGCGATTTCGACTAGTCAGTCCCGCCTGCTACTAGCTAGTCGCCCCTGCTAGTTGTCAGTGGCACCGTTGACTGGCTAGTCCCAGCGTTGACTAGCCACTCGCGCCTGATAGAATATTGTGAGTAATAATTCGCAGAACCCCAAAAAAATGCTCTGGCGACAGACGATTTTTGAATGAATTTCTATATATAAAAACATATTTTTCCATCTTAAATTCATAACTTTGTTCTGTAGCTACCTTCAATTACTACACAGTCAATCAGCCCGCGAGCAGACGCGTCTTTAGACACCAAACACTAGTGGGTAGCTTTGAAAAACAAACAAAAAGAAACGTATGTAAATGCGACTAGATAGCCGCGGTTTTGACTAGTCAGTCCCGCCTGCTACTAGCTAGTCGCCCCTGTGACTAGTCAGTGGCACCGGCGACTGGCTAGTCCCAGCGTCGACTAGCCACTCGCGCCTGATAGAATATTGTGAGTAATAATTCGCAGAACCCCAAAAAAATGCTCTGGCGACAGACGATTTTTGAATGAATTTCTATATATAAAAAACACATTTTTCCATCTTAAATTCATAATTTTGTTCTGTAGCTACCTTCAATTACTACACAGTCAATCAGCCCGCGAGCAGACGCGTCTTTAGAAACCAAACACTAGTGGGTAGCTTTGAAAAACAAACAAAAAGAAACGTATGTAAATGCGACTAGATAGCCGCGGTTTTGACTAGTCAGTCCCGCCTGTTACTAGCTAGTCGCCCCTGCGACTAGTCAGTGGCGCCGGCGACTAGCTAGTCGCAATTGCGAGTAGCCACTCGCGCTTAATAGAATATTGTGATTTATCTGTCGCAGAACTACAGAAAATATTCTGGCGCCAGACGATTTTTGAATGAATTTCTTTATATAAAAAACAAACTTTTCCTTCTTAAATTCATTTTTATAAACTTCATTTACCTTTAATTACTGCATTGTCAATGAGCCCGCGAGCCGACGCGTCTGCAGACACCTCACATTCGTGGGAATCTATAAAAAAAAACAAAATAAAACGCATGTAAATGCGACTAGTTAGCCGCGATTTCGACTAGTCAGTCCCGCCTGCTACTAGCTAGTCGCCCCTGCTAGTTGTCAGTGGCACCGTTGACTGGCTAGTCCCAGCGTTGACTAGCCACTCGCGCCTGATAGAATATTGTGAGTAATAATTCGCAGAACCCCAAAAAAATGCTCTGGCGACAGACGATTTTTGAATGAATTTCTATATATAAAAACATATTTTTCCATCTTAAATTCATAACTTTGTTCTGTAGCTACCTTCAATTACTACACAGTCAATCAGCCCGCGAGCAGACGCGTCTTTAGACACCAAACACTAGTGGGTAGCTTTGAAAAACAAACAAAAAGAAACGTATGTAAATGCGACTAGATAGCCGCGGTTTTGACTAGTCAGTCCCGCCTGCTACTAGCTAGTCGCCCCTGTGACTAGTCAGTGGCACCGGCGACTGGCTAGTCCCAGCGTCGACTAGCCACTCGCGCCTGATAGAATATTGTGAGTAATAATTCGCAGAACCCCAAAAAAATGCTCTGGCGACAGACGATTTTTGAATGAATTTCTATATATAAAAAACACATTTTTCCATCTTAAATTCATAATTTTGTTCTGTAGCTACCTTCAATTACTACACAGTCAATCAGCCCGCGAGCAGACGCGTCTTTAGAAACCAAACACTAGTGGGTAGCTTTGAAAAACAAACAAAAAGAAACGTATGTAAATGCGACTAGATAGCCGCGGTTTTGACTAGTCAGTCCCGCCTGTTACTAGCTAGTCGCCCCTGCGACTAGTCAGTGGCGCCGGCGACTAGCTAGTCGCAATTGCGAGTAGCCACTCGCGCTTAATAGAATATTGTGATTTATCTGTCGCAGAACTACAGAAAATATTCTGGCGCCAGACGATTTTTGAATGAATTTCTTTATATAAAAAACAAACTTTTCCTTCTTAAATTCATTTTTATAAACTTCATTTACCTTTAATTACTGCATTGTCAATGAGCCCGCGAGCCGACGCGTCTGCAGACACCTCACATTCGTGGGAATCTATAAAAAAAAACAAAATAAAACGCATGTAAATGCGACTAGTTAGCCGCGATTTCGACTAGTCAGTCCCGCCTGCTACTAGCTAGTCGCCCCTGCTAGTTGTCAGTGGCACCGTTGACTGGCTAGTCCCAGCGTTGACTAGCCACTCGCGCCTGATAGAATATTGTGAGTAATAATTCGCAGAACCCCAAAAAAATGCTCTGGCGACAGACGATTTTTGAATGAATTTCTATATATAAAAACATATTTTTCCATCTTAAATTCATAACTTTGTTCTGTAGCTACCTTCAATTACTACACAGTCAATCAGCCCGCGAGCAGACGCGTCTTTAGACACCAAACACTAGTGGGTAGCTTTGAAAAACAAACAAAAAGAAACGTATGTAAATGCGACTAGATAGCCGCGGTTTTGACTAGTCAGTCCCGCCTGCTACTAGCTAGTCGCCCCTGCGACTAGTCAGTGGCGCCGGCGACTAGCTAGTCGCAATTGCGAGTAGCCATTTTCGCTTGACAGAATATTGTGATTTATCCGTCGCAGAACTACAGAAAATATTCTGGCGCCAGACGATTTTTGAATGAATTTCTTTATATAAAAAACAAACTTTTCCTTCTTAAATTCATTTTTATAAACTTCATTTACCTTTAATTACTGCATTGTCAATGAGCCCGCGAGCAGACGCGTCTGCAGACACCTCACATTCGTGGGAATCTATAAAAAAAAACAAAATAAAACGCATGTAAATGCGACTAGTTAGCCGCGATTTCGACTAGTCAGTCCCGCCTGCTACTAGCTAGTCGCCCCTGCTAGTTGTCAGTGGCACCGTTGACTGGCTAGTCCCAGCGTTGACTAGCCACTCGCGCCTGATAGAATATTGTGAGTAATAATTCGCAGAACCCCAAAAAAATGCTCTGGCGACAGACGATTTTTGAATGAATTTCTATATATAAAAAACACATTTTTCCATCTTTAATTCATAATTTTGTTCTGTAGCTACCTTCACTTACTACACAGTCAATCAGCCCGCGAGCAGACGCGTCTTTAGACACCAAACACTAGTGGGTAGCTTTGAAAAACAAACAAAAAGAAACGTATGTAAATGCGACTAGATAGCCGCGGTTTTGACTAGTCAGTCCCGCCTGCTACTAGCTAGTCGCCCCTGCGACTAGTCAGTGGCGCCGGCGACTAGCTAGTCGCAATTGCGAGTAGCCATTTTCGCTTGATAGAATATTGTGATTTATCCGTCGCAGAACTACAGAAAATATTCTGGCGCCAGACGATTTTTGAATGAATTTCTTTATATAAAAAACAAACTTTTCCTTCTTAAATTCATTTTCATAAACTTCATTTACCTTTAATTACTGCATTGTCAATGAGCCCGCGAGCAGACGCGTCTGCAGACACCTTTCACTCGTGGGAATCTATAAAAAAAAACAAAATAAAAGCATGTAAATGCGACTAGCTAGCCGCGATTTCGACTAGTCAGTCCCGCCTGCTACTAGCTAGTCGCCCCTGCTAGTTGTCAGTGGCACCGTTGACTGGCTAGTCCCAGCGTTGACTAGCCACTCGCGCCTGATAGAATATTGTGAGTAATAATTCGCAGAACCCCAAAAAAATGCTCTGGCGACAGACGATTTTTGAATGAATTTCTATATATAAAAACACATTTTTCCATCTTAAATTCATAATTTTGTTCTGTAGCTACCTTCAATTACTACACAGTCAATCAGCCCGCGAGCAGACGCGTCTTTAGACACCAAACACTAGTGGGTAGCTTTTAAAAACAAACAAAAAGAAACGTATGTAAATGCGACTAGATAGCCGCGGTTTTGACTAGTCAGTCCCGCCTGCTACTAGCTAGTCGCCCCTGCTAGTTGTCAGTGGCACCGTTAACTGGCTAGTCCCAGCGTTGACTAGCCACTCGCGCCTGATAGAATATTGTGATTTATCCGTCGCAGAACTACAGAAAATATTCTGGCGCCAGACGATTTTTGAATGAATTTCTTTATATAAAAAACAAACTTTTCCTTCTTAAATTCATTTTTATAAACTTCATTTACCTTTAATTACTGCATTGTCAATGAGCCCGCGAGGAGACGCGTCTGCAGACACCTCACACTCGTGGGAATCTATAAAAAAAAACAAAATAAAACGCATGTAAATGCGACTAGCAAGCCGCGATTTCGACTAGTCAGTCCCGCCTGCTACTAGCTAGTCGCCCCTGCTAGTTGTCAGTGGCACCGGCGACTGGCTAGTCCCAGCGTTGACTAGCCACTCGCGCCTTATAGAATATTGTGAGTAATAATTCGCAGAACCCCAAAAAAATGCTCTGGCGACAGACGATTTTTGAATGAATTTCTATATATAAAAAACACATTTTTCCATCTTAAATTCATAATTTTGTTCCTTAGCTGCCTTGAATTACTACACAGTCAATCAGCCCGCGAGCAGACGCGTCTTTAGACACCAAACACTAGTGGGTAGCTTTGAAAAACAAACAAAAAGAAACGTATGTAAATGCGACTAGATAGCCGCGGTTTTGACTAGTAAGTCCCGCCTGCTACTAGCTAGTCGCCCCTGTGACTAGTCAGTGGCGCCGGCGACTGGCTAGTCCCAGCGTGGACTAGCCACTCGCACCTGATAGAATATTGTGAGTAATAATTCGCAGAACCCCAAAAAAATGCTCTGGCGACAGACGATTTTTGAATGAATTTCTATATATAAAAAACACATTTTTCCATCTTAAATTCATAATTTTGTTCTGTTGCTACCTTTAATTACTACACAGTCAATCAGCCCGCGAGCAGACGCGTCCTTAGAAACCAAACACTAGTGGGTAGCTTTGAAAAACAAACAAAAAGAAACGTATGTAATTGCGACTAGATAGCCGCGGTTTTGACTAGTCAGTCCCGCCTGTTACTAGCTAGTCGCGCCTGCGACTAGTCAGTGGCGCCGGCGACTAGCTAGTCGCAATTGTGAGTAGCCACTCGCGCTTGATAGAATATTGTGATTTATCCGTCGCAGAACTACAGAAAATATTCTGGCGCCAGACGATTTTTGAATGAATTTCTTTATATAAAAAACAAACTTTTCCTTCTTAAATTCATTTTTATAAACTTCATTTACCTTTAATTACTGCATTGTCAATGAGCCCGCGAGCAGACGCGTCTGCAGACACCTCACACTCAAGGGAATCTATAAAAAAAAACAAAATAAAACGCATGTAAATGCGACTAGCTAGCCGCGATTTCGACTAGTCAGTCCCGCCTGCTACTAGCTAGTCGCCCCTGCTAGTTGTCAGTGGCACTGGTGACTGGCTAGTCCCAGCGTTGACTAGCTACTCGCGCCTGATAGAATATTGTGAGTAATAATTCGCAGAACCCCAAAAAAATGCTCTGGCGACAGACGATTTTTGAATGAATTTCTATATATAAAAAACACATTTTTCCATCTTAAATTCATAATTTTGTTCTGTAGCTACCTTCAATTATTACACAGTCAATCAGCCCGCGAGCAGACGCGTCTTTTGACACCAAACACTAGTGGGTAGCTATGAAAAACAAACAAAAAGAAACGTATGTAAATGCGACTAGATAGCCGCGGTTTTGACTAGTCAGTCCCGCCTGCTACTAGCTAGTCGCCCCTGTGACTAGTCAGTGGCGCCGGCGACTGGCTAGTCCCAGCGTCGACTAGCCACTCGCGACTGATAGAATATTGTGAGTAATAATTCGCAGAACCCCAAAAAAATGCTCTGGCGACAGACGATTTTTGAATGAATTTCTATATATAAAAAACACATTTTTCCATCTTAAATTCATAATTTTGTTCTGTAGCTACCTTCAATTACTACACAGTCAATCAGCCCGCGAGCAGACGCGTCTTTAGAAACCAAACACTAGTGGGTAGCTTTGAAAAACAAACAAAAAGAAACGTATGTAAATGCGACTAGATAGCCGCGGTTTTGACTAGTCAGTCCCGCCTGTTACTAGCTAGTCGCCCCTGCGACTAGTCAGTGGCGCCGGCGACTAGCTAGTCGCAATTGCGAGTAGCCACTCGCGCTTGATAGAATATTGTGATTTATCTGTCGCAGAACTACAGAAAATATTCTGGCGCCAGACGATTTTTGAATGAATTTCTTTATATAAAAAACAAACTTTTCCTTCTTAAATTCATTTTTATAAACTTCATTTACCTTTAATTACTGCATTGTCAATGAGCCCGCGAGCAGACGCGTCTGCAGACACCTCACATTCGTGGGAATCTATAAAAAAAAACAAAATAAAACGCATGTAAATGCGACTAGTTAGCCGCGATTTCGACTAGTCAGTCCCGCCTGCTACTAGCTAGTCGCCCCTGCTAGTTGTCAGTGGGACCGTTGACTGGCTAGTCCCAGCGTTGACTAGCCACTCGCGCCTGATAGAATATTGTGAGTAATAATTCGCAGAACCCCAAAAAAATGCTCTGGCGACAGACGATTTTTGAATGAATTTCTATATATAAAAACATATTTTTCCATCTTAAATTCATAACTTTGTTCTGTAGCTACCTTCAATTACTACACAGTCAATCAGCCCGCGAGCAGACGCGTCTTTAGACACCAAACACTAGTGGGTAGCTTTGAAAAACAAACAAAAAGAAACGTATGTAAATGCGACTAGATAGCCGCGGTTTTGACTAGTCAGTCCCGCCTGCTACTAGCTAGTCGCCCCTGCGACTAGTCAGTGGCGCCGGCGACTAGCTAGTCGCAATTGCGAGTAGCCATTTTCGCGTGATAGAATATTGTGATTTATCCGTCGCAGAACTACAGAAAATATTCTGGCGCCAGACGATTTTTGAATGAATTTCTTTATATAAAAAACAAACTTTTCCTTCTTAAATTCATTTTTATAAACTTCATTTACCTTTAATTACTGCATTGTCAATGAGCCCGCGAATGTGAGGGGATGGGTTCTATAAAAAAAAACAAAATAAAACGCATGTAAATGCGACTAGTTAGCCGCGATTTCGACTAGTCAGTCCCGCCTGCTACTAGCTAGTCGCCCCTGCTAGTTGTCAGTGGCACCGTTGACTGGCTAGTCCCAGCGTTGACTAGCCACTCGCGCCTGATAGAATATTGTGAGTAATAATTCGCAGAACCCCAAAAAAATGCTCTGGCGACAGACGATTTTTGAATGAATTTCTATATATAAAAACACATTTTTCCATCTTAAATTCATAATTTTGTTCTGTAGCTACCTTCAATTACTACACAGTCAATCAGCCCGCGAGCAGACGCGTCTTTAGACACCAAACACTAGTGGGTAGCTTTGAAAAACAAACAAAAAGAAACGTATGTAAATGCGACTAGATAGCCGCGGTTTTGACTAGTCAGTCCCGCCTGCTACTAGCTAGTCGCCCCTGCGACTAGTCAGTGGCGCCGGCGACTAGCTAGTCGCAATTGCGAGTAGCCACTCGCGCTTGATAGAATATTGTGATTTATCCGTCGCAGAACTACAGAAAATATTCTGGCGCCAGACGATTTTTGAATGAATTTCTTTATATAAAAAACAAACTTTTCCTTCTTAAATTCATTTTTATAAACTTCATTTACCTTTAATTACTGCATTGTCAATGAGCCCGCGAGCAGACGCGTCTGCAGACACCTTTCACTCGTGGGAATCTATAAAAAAAAACAAAATAAAACGCATGTAAATGCGACTAGCTAGCCGCGATTTCGACTAGTCAGTCCCGCCTGCTACTAGCTAGTCGCCCCTGCTAGTTGTCAGTGGCACCGTTGACTGGCTAGTCCCAGCGTTGACTAGCCACTCGCGCCTGATAGAATATTGTGAGTAATAATTCGCAGAACCCCAAAAAAATGCTCTGGCGACAGACGATTTTTGAATGAATTTCTATATATAAAAACATATTTTTCCATCTTAAATTCATAACTTTGTTCTGTAGCTACCTTCAATTACTACACAGTCAATCAGCCCGCGAGCAGACGCGTCTTTAGACACCAAACACTAGTGGGTAGCTTTGAAAAACAAACAAAAAGAAACGTATGTAAATGCGACTAGATAGCCGCGGTTTTGACTAGTCAGTCCCGCCTGCTACTAGCTAGTCGCCCCTGCGACTAGTCAGTGGCGCCGGCGACTAGCTAGTCGCAATTGCGAGTAGCCATTTTCGCGTGATAGAATATTGTGATTTATCCGTCGCAGAACTACAGAAAATATTCTGGCGCCAGACGATTTTTGAATGAATTTCTTTATATAAAAAACAAACTTTTCCTTCTTAAATTCATTTTTATAAACTTCATTTACCTTTAATTACTGCATTGTCAATGAGCCCGCGAGTAGACGCGTCTGCAGACACCTCACACTCGTGGGAATCTATAAAAAAAAACAAAATAAAACGCATGTAAATGCGACTAGCTAGCCGCGATTTCGACTAGTCAGTCCCGCCTGCTACTAGCTAGTCGCCCCTGCTAGTTGTCAGTGGCACCGGCGATTGGCTAGTCCCAGCGTCGACTAGCCACTCGCGCCTGATAGAACATTGTAAGTAATAATTCGCAGAACCCCAAAAAAATGCTCTGGCGACAGACGATTTTTGAATGAATTTCTATATATAAAAACATATTTTTCCATCTTAAATTCATAACTTTGTTCTGTAGCTACCTTCAATTACTACACAGTCAATCAGCCCGCGAGCAGACGCGTCTTTAGACACCAAACACTAGTGGGTAGCTTTGAAAAACAAACAAAAAGAAACGTATGTAAATGCGACTAGATAGCCGCGGTTTTGACTAGTCAGTCCCGCCTGCTACTAGCTAGTCGCCCCTGCGACTAGTCAGTGGCGCCGGCGACTAGCTAGTCGCAATTGCGAGTAGCCATTTTCGCGTGATAGAATATTGTGATTTATCCGTCGCAGAACTACAGAAAATATTCTGGCGCCAGACGATTTTTGAATGAATTTCTTTATATAAAAAACAAACTTTTCCTTCTTAAATTCATTTTTATAAACTTCATTTACCTTTAATTACTGCATTGTCAATGAGCCCGCGAATGTGAGGGGATGGGTTCTATAAAAAAAAACAAAATAAAACGCATGTAAATGCGACTAGTTAGCCGCGATTTCGACTAGTCAGTCCCGCCTGCTACTAGCTAGTCGCCCCTGCTAGTTGTCAGTGGCACCGTTGACTGGCTAGTCCCAGCGTTGACTAGCCACTCGCGCCTGATAGAATATTGTGAGTAATAATTCGCAGAACCCCAAAAAAATGCTCTGGCGACAGACGATTTTTGAATGAATTTCTATATATAAAAACACATTTTTCCATCTTAAATTCATAATTTTGTTCTGTAGCTACCTTCAATTACTACACAGTCAATCAGCCCGCGAGCAGACGCGTCTTTAGACACCAAACACTAGTGGGTAGCTTTGAAAAACAAACAAAAAGAAACGTATGTAAATGCGACTAGATAGCCGCGGTTTTGACTAGTCAGTCCCGCCTGCTACTAGCTAGTCGCCCCTGCGACTAGTCAGTGGCGCCGGCGACTAGCTAGTCGCAATTGCGAGTAGCCACTCGCGCTTGATAGAATATTGTGATTTATCCGTCGCAGAACTACAGAAAATATTCTGGCGCCAGACGATTTTTGAATGAATTTCTTTATATAAAAAACAAACTTTTCCTTCTTAAATTCATTTTTATAAACTTCATTTACCTTTAATTACTGCATTGTCAATGAGCCCGCGAGCAGACGCGTCTGCAGACACCTTTCACTCGTGGGAATCTATAAAAAAAAACAAAATAAAACGCATGTAAATGCGACTAGCTAGCCGCGATTTCGACTAGTCAGTCCCGCCTGCTACTAGCTAGTCGCCCCTGCTAGTTGTCAGTGGCACCGTTGACTGGCTAGTCCCAGCGTTGACTAGCCACTCGCGCCTGATAGAATATTGTGAGTAATAATTCGCAGAACCCCAAAAAAATGCTCTGGCGACAGACGATTTTTGAATGAATTTCTATATATAAAAACATATTTTTCCATCTTAAATTCATAACTTTGTTCTGTAGCTACCTTCAATTACTACACAGTCAATCAGCCCGCGAGCAGACGCGTCTTTAGACACCAAACACTAGTGGGTAGCTTTGAAAAACAAACAAAAAGAAACGTATGTAAATGCGACTAGATAGCCGCGGTTTTGACTAGTCAGTCCCGCCTGCTACTAGCTAGTCGCCCCTGCGACTAGTCAGTGGCGCCGGCGACTAGCTAGTCGCAATTGCGAGTAGCCATTTTCGCGTGATAGAATATTGTGATTTATCCGTCGCAGAACTACAGAAAATATTCTGGCGCCAGACGATTTTTGAATGAATTTCTTTATATAAAAAACAAACTTTTCCTTCTTAAATTCATTTTTATAAACTTCATTTACCTTTAATTACTGCATTGTCAATGAGCCCGCGAGTAGACGCGTCTGCAGACACCTCACACTCGTGGGAATCTATAAAAAAAAACAAAATAAAACGCATGTAAATGCGACTAGCTAGCCGCGATTTCGACTAGTCAGTCCCGCCTGCTACTAGCTAGTCGCCCCTGCTAGTTGTCAGTGGCACCGGCGATTGGCTAGTCCCAGCGTCGACTAGCCACTCGCGCCTGATAGAACATTGTAAGTAATAATTCGCAGAACCCCAAAAAAATGCTCTGGCGACAGACGATTTTTGAATGAATTTCTATATATAAAAAACACATTTTTCCATCTTTAATTCATAATTTTGTTCTGTAGCTACCTTCACTTACTACACAGTCAATCAGCCCGCGAGCAGACGCGTCTTTAGACACCAAACACTAGTGGGTAGCTTTGAAAAACAAACAAAAAGAAACGTATGTAAATGCGACTAGATAGCCGCGGTTTTGACTAGTCAGTCCCGCCTGCTACTAGCTAGTCGCCCCTGCGACTAGTCAGTGGCGCCGGCGACTAGCTAGTCGCAATTGCGAGTAGCCACTCGCGCTTGATAGAATATTGTGATTTATCCGTCGCAGAACTACAGAAAATATTCTGGCGCCAGACGATTTTTGAATGAATTTCTTTATATAAAAAACAAACTTTTCCTTCTTAAATTCGTTTTTATAAACTTCATTTACTTTTAATTACTGCATTGTCAATGAGCCCGCGAGCAGACGCGTCTGCAGACACCTCACACTCGTGGGAATCTATAAAAAAAAACAAAATAAAACGCATGTAAATGCGACTAGCTAGCCGCGATTTCGACTAGTCAGTCCCGCCTGCTACTAGCTAGTCGCCCCTGCTAGTTGTCAGTGGCACCGGCGACTGGCTAGTCCGAGCGTGGACTAGCCACTCGCGCCTGATAGAATAATGTGAGTAATAATTCGCAGAACCCCAAAAAAATGCTCTGGCGACAGACGATTTTTGAATGAATTTCTATATATAAAAAACAAATTTTTCCATCTTAAATTCATAATTTTGTTCTGTAGCTGCCTTGAATTACTACACAGTCAATCAGCCCGCGAGCAGACGCGTCTTTAAACACCAAACACTAGTGGGTAGCTTTGAAAATCAAACAAAAAGAAACGTATGTAAATGCGACTAGATAGCCGCGATTTCGACTAGTCAGTCCCGCCTGCTACTAGCTAGTCGCCCCTGCTAGTTGTCAGTGGCGCCGGCAACTGGCTAGTCCAAACGTCGACTAGCCACTCGCGCCTGATAGAATATTGTGAGTAATAATTCGCAGAACCCCAAAAAAATGCTCTGGCGACAGACGATTTTTAAATGAATTTCTATATATAAAAAACACATTTTTCCATCTTAAATTCATAATTTTGTTTTGTAGCTACCTTCAATTACTACACAGTCAATCAGCCCGCGAGCAGACGCGACTTTAGACACCAAACACTCGTGGGTAGCTTTGAAAAACAAACAAAAAGAAACGTATGTAAATGCGACTAGATAGCCGCGGTTTTGACTAGTCAGTCCCGCCTGCTACTAGCTAGTCGCCCCTGCGACTAGTCAGTGGCGCCGGCGACTAGCTAGTCGCAATTGCGAGTAGCCACTCGCGCTTGATAGAATATTGTGATTTATCCGTCGCAGAACTACAGAAAATATTCTGGCGCCAGACGATTTTTGAATGAATTTCTTTATATAAAAAACAAACTTTTCCTTCTTAAATTCATTTTTATAAACTTCATTTACCTTTAATTACTGCATTGTCAATGAGCCCGCGAGCAGACGCGTCTGCAGACACCTTTCACTCGTGGGAATCTATAAAAAAAAACAAAATAAAACGCATGTAAATGCGACTAGCTAGCCGCGATTTCGACTAGTCAGTCCCGCCTGCTACTAGCTAGTCGCCCCTGCTAGTTGTCAGTGGCACCGTTGACTGGCTAGTCCCAGCGTCGACTAGCCACTCGCGCCTGATAGAATATTGTGAGTAATAATTCGCAGAACCCCAAAAAAATGCTCTGGCGACAGACGATTTTTGAATGAATTTCTATATATAAAAAACACATTTTTCCATCTTAAATTCATAATTTTGTTTTGTAGCTACCTTCAATTACTACACAGTCAATCAGCCCGCGAGCAGACGCGACTTTAGACACCAAACACTCGTGGGTAGCTTTGAAAAACAAACAAAAAGAAACGTATGTAAATGCGACTAGATAGCCGCGGTTTTGACTAGTCAGACCCGCTTGCTACTAGCTAGTCGCCCCTGCGACTAGTCAGTGGCGCCGGCGACTAGCTAGTCGCAATTGCGAGTAGCCACTCGCGCTTGATAGAATATTGTGATTTATCCGTCGCAGAACTACAGAAAATATTCTGGCGCCAGACGATTTTTGAATGAATTTCTTTATATAAAAAACAAACTTTTCCTTCTTAAATTCATTTTTATAAACTTCATTTACCTTTAATTACTGCATTGTCAATGAGCCCGCGAGCAGACGCGTCTGCAGACACCTCACACTCGTGGGAATCTATAAAAAAAAACAAAATAAAACGCATGTAAATGCGACTAGCTAGCCGCGATTTCGACTAGTCAGTCCCGCCTGCTACTAGCTAGTCGCCCCTGCTAGTTGTCAGTGGCACCGGCGATTGGCTAGTCCCAGCGTCGACTAGCCACTCGCGCCTGATAGAATATTGTGAGAAATAATTCGCAGAACCCCAAAAAAATGCTCTGGCGACAGACGATTTTTGAATGAATTTCTATATATAAAAAACACATTTTTCCATCTTAAATTCATAATTTTGTTCCTTAGCTGCCTTGAATTACTACACAGTCAATCAGCCCGCGAGCAGACGCGTCTTTAGACACCAAACACTAGTGGGTAGCTTTGAAAAACAAACAAAAAGAAACGTATGTAAATGCGACTAGATAGCCGCGGTTTTGACTAGTAAGTCCCGCCTGCTACTAGCTAGTCGCCCCTGTGACTAGTCAGTGGCGCCGGCGACTGGCTAGTCCCAGCGTCGACTAACCACTCGCGCCTGATAGAATATTGTGAGTAATAATTCGCAGAACCCCAAAAAAATGCTCTGGCGACAGACGATTTTTGAATGAATTTCTATATATAAAAAACTCATTTTTCCATCTTAAATTCATAATTTTGTTCTGTAGCTACCTTCAATTACTACACAGTCAATCAGCCCGCGAGCAGACGCGTCCTTAGAAACCAAACACTAGTGGGTAGCTTTGAAAAACAAACAAAAAGAAACGTATGTAATTGCGACTAGATAGCCGCGGTTTTGACTAGTCAGTCCCGCCTGTTACTAGCTAGTCGCCCCTGCGACTAGTCAGTGGCGCCGGCGACTAGCTAGTCGCAATTGTGAGTAGCCACTCGTGCCTGATAGAATATTGTGAGTAATAATTCGCAGAACCCCAAAAAAATATTCTGGCGCCAGACGATTTTTGAATGAATTTCTTTATATAAAAAACAAACTTTTCCTTCTTAAATTCATTTTTATAAACTTCATTTACCTTTAATTACTGCATTGTCAATGAGCCCGCGAGCAGACGCGTCTGGAGACACCTCACACTCGTGGGAATCTATAAAAAAAAACAAAATAAAACGCATGTAAATGCGACTAGCTAGCCGCGATTTCGACTAGTCAGTCCCGCCTGCTACTAGCTAGTCGCCCCTGCTAGTTGTCAGTGGCACCGGCGACTGGCTGGTCCCAGCGTTGACTAGCCACTCGCGCCTGATAGAATATTGTGAGTAATAATTCGCAGAACCCCAAAAAAATGCTCTGGCGACAGACGATTTTTGAATGAATTTCTATATATAAAAAACAAATTTTTCCATCTTAAATTCATAATTTTGTTCTGTAGCTACCTTCAATTACCACACAGTCAATCAGCCCGTGAGCAGACGCGTCTTTAGACACCAAACACTAGTGGGTAGCTTTGAAAAACAAACAAAAAGAAACGTATGTAAATGCGACTAGATAGCCGCGGTTTTGACTAGTCAGTCCCGCCTGCTACTAGCTAGTCGCCCCTGCTAGTTGTCAGTGGCACCGTTAACTGGCTAGTCCCAGCGTGGACTACACACTCGCGCCTGATAGAATATTGTGAGTAATAATTCGCAGAACCCCAAAAAAATGCTCTGGCGACAGACGATTTTTGAATGAATTTCTATATATAAAAAACACATTTTTCCATCTTAAATTCATAATTTTGTTCCTTAGCTGCCTTGAATTACTACACAGTCAATCAGCCCGCGAGCAGACGCGTCTTTAGACACCAAACACTAGTGGGTAGCTTTGAAAAACAAACAAAAAGAAACGTATGTAAATGCGACTAGATAGCCGCGGTTTTGACTAGTCAGTCCCGCCTGCTACTAGCTAGTCGCCCCTGCGACTAGTCAGTGGCGCCGGCGACTAGCTAGTCGCAATTGCGAGTAGCCACTCGCGCTTGATAGAATATTGTGATTTATCCGTCGCAGAACTACAGAAAATATTCTGGCGCCAGACGATTTTTGAATGAATTTCTTTATATAAAAAACAAACTTTTCCTTCTTAAATTCATTTTTATAAACTTCATTTACCTTTACTTACTGCATTGTCAATGAGCCCGCGAGCAGACGCGTCTGCAGACACCTCACATTCGTGGGAATCTATAAAAAAAAACAAAATAAAACGCATGTAAATGCGACTAGTTAGCCGCGATTTCGACTAGTCAGTCCCGCCTGCTACTAGCTAGTCGCCCCTGCTAGTTGTCAGTGGCACTGGCGACTGGCTAGTCCCAGCGTTGACTAGCCACTCGCGCCTGATAGAATATTGTGAGTAATAATTCGCAGAACCCCAAAAAAATGCTCTGGCGACAGACGATTTTTGAATGAATTTCTATATATAAAAACATATTTTTCCATCTTAAATTCATAACTTTGTTCTGTAGCTACCTTCAATTACTACACAGTCAATCAGCCCGCGAGCAGACGCGTCTTTAGACACCAAACACTAGTGGGTAGCTTTGAAAAACAAACAAAAAGAAACGTATGTAAATGCGACTAGATAGCCGCGGTTTTGACTAGTCAGTCCCGCCTGCTACTAGCTAGTCGCCCCTGCGACTAGTCAGTGGCGCCGGCGACTAGCTAGTCGCAATTGCGAGCAGCCATTCGCGCTTGATAGAATATTGTGATATATCCGTCGCAGAACTACAGAAAATATTCTGGCGCCAGACGATTTTTGAATGAATTTCTTTATATAAAAAACAAACTTTTCCTTCGTAAATTCATTTTTATAAACTTCATTTACCTTTAATTACTGCATTGCCAATGAGCACGCGAGCAGACGCGTCTGCAGACACCTCACACTCGTGGGAATCTATAAAAAAAAACAAAATAAAACGCATGTAAATGCGACTAGCTAGCCGCGATTTCGACTAGTCAGTCCCGCCTGCTACTAGCTATTCGCCCCTGCTAGTTGTCAGTGGCACTGGCGACTGGCTAGTCCCAGCGTTGACTAGCTACTCGCGCCTGATAGAATATTGTGAGTAATAATTCGCAGAACCCCAAAAAAATGCTCTGGCGACAGACGATTTTCGAATGAATTTCTATATATAAAAAACACATTTTTCCATCTTAAATTCATAATTTTATTCTGTAGCTACCTTCAATTATTACACAGTCAATCAGCCCGCGAGCAGACGCGTCTTTAGACACCAAACACTAGTGGGTAGCTTTGAAAAACAAACAAAAAGAAACGTATGTAAATGCGACTAGATAGCCGCGGTTTTGACTAGTCAGTCCCGCCTGCTACTAGCTAGTCGCCCCTGTGACTAGTCAGTGGCGCCGGCGACTGGCTAGTCCCAGCGTCGACTAGCCACTCGCGCCTGATAGACTATTGTGAGTAATAATTCGCAGAACCCCAAAAAAATGCTCTGGCGACAGACGATTTTTGAATGAATTTCTATATATAGGGTGACTGGTAATTAGTGACCGATATTTAAACACATGATTGTACTCATCATAATAAACAACTTTCCCAAAGAAACAATTTTTTTTTTGTTTTTAACTAGCACTTGTCGCCAATCACCCCAATAGAATATTGAGTACATAACAAGAATGATACACCATCAGCTGTAATTTAATTTAGTTACATACAAACAAAAAAAAAATAATCCTCTTTTACCACGCATTATTTTTTTTCATTAATTTAACAACGGACCGCGCGCGCGCTATCAGCTGTGAGTTGCTTGACCCCGTTCTGTCTCGTGATACATGTAGCTACCTACTACCGTACCGTGTAACAACAGTGCGAAGGGCAGAGCGCGCACGTGACTCGCGACTGCACATCGTCGACGGAGACGCCACCGTCCGCCGCGGAACCCACCATCCGTGTACCTACCTAGATAGTGTACATGTTCAGGTTGTTGCTAAGTTAACAACAAATTATACAAAAAAACGCCGTGTTTAACAGTAGGTACTCCACTTTTAAGATGCAACGTATGGCCGCGTAACTACGAAATACCTATCTAGGCATCGGCGGCGATCCCGGTAAAAGTAGTCACGACACTATCACATGATAGTTTTTTGACCCCATTCTGTATTGCTAGAGTTGTAGTAAGTAGTAGTTATTATAGGTACCTATTAATAAATAATCAACGAAATGACAAAACTGTCTAGGGGATCGCATTTATTTATTTATTAAAACAATAGTGACTTCTCACTCGCCCGCGATTTATCGTGTCGTGTAACAGTCAGTAGGCCGGAGCGCCCACGCTAACGTGCTTCTTCAGCCGCGGAGGCCTGTGCCGCCGACCGACACAACGCAACGCCGACGCAAATCCGCGGTGCGGCGGCCGCGTGGCCGTTTACGTACGCAGTGTAGGTATGTCACTTCACTGCGATAAATGCGAGTTCTATTCATCCGCATTACTAAAGTAATGAAGAAACGATTCGTCAGAATTCCCACAAAAAAGTGTAGGTAATGGCGTTGAGTCCGCCGACGACGACGGTGGTGCGGTGTGGATGGCATAAACACGCGGAGCGGTCGGCGGTGGTGGAGGTGGTGTGGCGGCGTGCCTGAAAGACCTACTCCTTTAATACAGCCGCCGGCGGCGACCGTATGCATCTCGCTTTCACATGAATGCGAAACGCACCAGCAATATGAATAATGAAAAAATAACCCAATTACACCCGAATTAGTTAGTTTTCTTACGATTTGAGTGATCAAGTGATCGTAGATAGAATAATAATAATAATAATGCACACGTTTGTGAGTGTCTGTCGGCCGTGTGCCGGTAGGCATGAACACCTACGAGTGTATTTGGTGTGTCTGCAACGTTATGTGCGCGCGTGCTGAACACGCGGCGTGCTGGTAGATGTGAATGAACGTTTATCCGTTTGCGGGACGGTGAGAAGGGAATAATTAACTAGTAGGTATTTCCGTAGGTACTTTACGTGCGCGCGCTACCACAAATGTATTATTTTTTTCTAAACAAACTATTTTCAGGACTTACGTTTATTCTGTTATGTACACGATGTTTATAGGTGGTTTGGACGCCACTACTCACTACCTGACTCGATACTCGACACCGCGCATTGTTAAAGTTATTTTGTGCGAGCGATTCAATTTGCAACATGCGTAAGCGACGCGCTTCCGGGGGTGACTGTTTGTGTTTGCGTCACAGGAGCGCAAGGCGCGGCGCGTGGCGGGGATACGCTACCGCTACTTACTTACCTACATGAGACAGAACGGGGTTACCGGTCAAGGAACTAACAGCTGATAGCGTAAGACGGCCCGCGCCTTGTTAGCCAGCCTTACGTTGGATATTAATAGTGGAGTACAGTTAAACACGGCGTTTTTTTTGTATAATTTGTTGTTAACTTAGCAACAACCTGAACATGTACACTATCTAGGTAGGTACACGGATGGTGGGTTCCGCGGCGGACGGTGGCGTCTCCGTCGACGATGTGCAGTCGCGAGTCACGTGCGCGCTCTGCCCTTCGCACTGTTGTTACACGGTACGGTAGTAGGTAGCTACATGTATCACGAGACAGAACGGGGTCAAGCAACTCACAGCTGATAGCGCGCGCGCGGTCCGTTGTTAAATTAATGAAAAAAAAAAATGCATGGTAAAAGAGGATTCATTTTTTTTTGTTTGTATGTAACTAAATTAAATTACAGCTGATGGTGTATCATTCCTGTTATGTACTCAATATTCTATTGGGGTGATTGCCGAAAAGTGCAAGGTTAAAAAAAAAAAAATTGTTTCTTTGGGAAAGTTGTTTATTATGATGAGTACAATCATGTGTTTAAATATCGGTCACTAATTACCAGTCACCCTATATAAAAAACACATTTTTCCATCTTAAATTCATAATTTTGTTTTGTAGCTACCTTCAATTACTACACAGTCAATCAGCCCGCGAGCAGACGCGTCCTTAGAAACCAAACACTAGTGGGTAGCTTTGAAAAACAAACAAAAAGAAACGTATGTAAATGCGACTAGAGAGCCGCGGTTTTGACTAGTCAGTCCCGCCTGCTACTAGCTAGTCGCCCCTGCGACTAGTCAGTGGCGCCGGCGACTAGCTAGTCGCAATTGCGAGTAGCCACTCGCGCTTGATAGAATATTGTGATTTATCCGTCGCAGAACTACAGAAAATATTCTGGCGCCAGACGATTTTTGAATGAATTTCTTTATATAAAAAACAAACTTTTCCTTCTTAAATTCATTTTTATAAACTTCATTTACCTTTAATTACTGCATTGTCAATGAGCCCGCGAGCAGACGCGTCTGCAGACAGCTCACATTCGTGGGAATCTATAAAAAAAAACAAAATAAAACGCATGTAAATGCGACTAGTTAGCCGCGATTTCGACTAGTCAGTCCCGCCTGCTACTAGCTAGTCGCCCCTGCTAGTTGTCAGTGGCACCGTTGACTGGCTAGTCCCAGCGTTGACTAGCCACTCGCGCCTGATAGAATATTGTGAGTAATAATTCGCAGAACCCCAAAAAAATGCTCTGGCGACAGACGATTTTTGAATGAATTTCTATATATAAAAACACATTTTTCCATCTTAAATTCATAATTTTGTTCTGTAGCTACCTTCACTTACTACACAGTCAATCAGCCCACGAGCAGACGCGTCTTTAGACACCAAACACTAGTGGGTAGCTTTGAAAAACAAACAAAAAGAAACGTATGTAAATGCGACTAGAAAGCCGCGGTTTTGACTAGTCAGTCCCGCCTGCTACTAGCTAGTCGCCCCTGCGACTAGTCAGTGGCGCCGGCGACTGGCTAGTCCCAGCGTCGACTAGCCACTCGTGCCTGATAGAATATTGTGAGTAATAATTCGCAGAACCCCAAAAAAATATTCTGGCGCCAGACGATTTTTGAATGAATTTCTTTATATAAAAAACAAACTTTTCCTTCTTAAATTCATTTTTATAAACTTCATTTACCTTTAATTACTGCATCGTCAATGAGCCCGCGAGCAGACGCGTCTGCAGACACCTCACACTCGTGGGAATCTATAAAAAAAAACAAAATAAAACGCATGTAAATGCGACTAGCTAGCCGCGATTTCGACTAGTCAGTCCCGCCTGCTACTAGCTAGTCGCCCCTGCTAGTTGTCAGTGGCACTGGCGACTGGCTAGTCCCAGCGTTGACTAGCTACTCGCGCCTGATAGAATATTGTGAGTAATAATTCGCAGAACCCCAAAAAAATGCTCTGGCGACAGACGATTTTTGAATGAATTTCTATATATAAAAAACACATTTTTCCATCTTAAATTCATAATTTTGTTCTGTAGCTACCTTCAATTATTACACAGTCAATCAGCCCGCGAGCAGACGCGTCTTTAGACACCAAACACTAGTGGGTAGCTTTGAAAAACAAACAAAAAGAAACGTATGTAAATGCGACTAGATAGCCGCGGTTTAGACTAGTCAGTCCCGCCTGCTACTAGCTAGTCGCCCCTGTGACTAGTCAGTGGTGCCGGCGACTGGCTAGTCCCAGCGTCGACTAGCCACTCGCGCCTGATAGAATATTGTGAGTAATAATTCGCAGAACCCCAAAAAAATGCTCTGGCGACAGACGATTTTTTAATGAATTTATATATATAAAAAACACATTTTTCCATCTTAAATTCATAATTTTGTTCTGTAGCTACCTTCAATTACTATTCAGTCAATCAGCCCGCGAGCAGACGCGTCCTTAGAAACCAAACACTAGTGGGTAGCTTTGAAAAACAAACAAAAAGAAACGTATGTAAATGCGACTAGATAGCCGCGGTTTTGACTAGTCAGTCCCGCCTGTTACTAGCTAGTCGCCCCTGCGACTAGTCAGTGGCGCCGGCGACTAGCTAGTCGCAATTGCGAGTAGCCACTCGCGCTTGATAGAATATTGTGATTTATCCGTCGCAGAACTACAGAAAATATTCTGGCGCCAGACGATTTTTGAATGAATTTCTTTATATAAAAAACAAACTTTTCCTTCTTAAATTCATTTTTATAAACTTCATTTACCTTTAATTACTGCATTGTCAATGAGCCCGCGAGCAGACGCGTCTGCAGACACCTCACATTCGTGGGAATCTATAAAAAAAAACAAAATAAAACGCATGTAAATGCGACTAGTTAGCCGCGATTTCGACTAGTCAGTCCCGCCTGCTACTAGCTAGTCGCCCCTGCTAGTTGTCAGTGGCACCGTTGACTGGCTAGTCCCAGCGTTGACTAGCCACTCGCGCCTGATAGAATATTGTGAGTAATAATTCGCAGAACCCCAAAAAAATGCTCTGGCGACAGACGATTTTTGAATGAATTTCTATATAAAAAACACATTTTTCCATCTTAAATTCATAATTTTGTTCTGTAGCTGCCTTGAATTACTACACAGTCAATCAGCCCGCGAGCAGACGCGTCTTTAGACACCAAACACTAGTGGGTAGCTTTGAAAAACAAACAAAAAGAAACGTATGTAAATGCGACTAGATAGCCGCGGTTTTGACTAGTCAGTCCCGCCTGCTTTTAGCTAGTCGCCCCTGCGACTAGTCAGTGGCGCCGGCGACTAGCTAGTCGCACTTGCGAGTAGCCACTCGCGCTTGTTAGAATAGTGTGATTTATCCGTCGCAGAACTACAAAAAATATTCTGGCGCCAGACGATTTTTGAATGAATTTCTTTATATAAAAAACAAAATTTTCCTTCTTAAATTCATTTTTATAAACTTCATTTACCTTTATTTACTGCATTGTCAATGACCCCGCGAGCAGACGCGTCTGCAGACACCTCACACACGTGGGAATCTATAAAAAAAAACAAAATAAAACGCATGTAAATGCGACTAGATAGCCGCGGTTTTGACTAGTCAGTCCCGCCTGCTACTAGCTAGTCGCCCCTGCGACTAGTCAGTGGCGCCGGCGACTAGCTAGTCGCAATTGCGAGTAGCCACTCGCGCTTGATAGAATATTGTGATTTATCCGTCGCAGAACTACAAAAAATATTCTGGCGCCAGACGATTTTTGAATGAATTTCTTTATATAAAAAACACATTTTTCCATCTTAAATTCATAATTTTGTTCTGTAGCTACCTTCAATTACTACACAGTCAATCAGCCCGCGAGCAGACGCGTCTTTAGACACCAAACACTAGTGGGTAGCTTTGAAAAACAAACAAAAAGAAACGTATGTAAATGCGACTAGATAGCCGCGGTTTTGACTAGTAAGTCCCGCCTGCTACTAGCTAGTCGCCCCTGTGACTAGTCAGTGGCGCCGGCGACTGGCTAGTCCCAGCGTCGACTAGCCACTCGCGCCTGATAGAATATTGTGAGTAATAATTCGCAGAACCCCAAAAAAATGCTCTGGCGACAGACGATTTTTGAATGAATTTCTATATATAAAAACACATTTTTCCATCTTAAATTCATAATTTTGTTCTGTAGCTACCTTCAATTACTACACAGTCAATCAGCCCGCGAGCAGACGCGTCTTTAAACACCAAACACTAGTGGGTAGCTTTGAAAAACAAACAAGAAGAAATGTATGTAAATGCGACTAGATAGCCGCGGTTTTGACTAGTCAGTCCCGCCTGTTACTAGCTAGTCGCCCCTGCGACTAGTCAGTGGCGCCGGCGACTAGCTAGTCGCAATTGCGAGTAGCCACTCGCGCTTGATAGAATATTGTGATTTATCCGTCGCAGAACTACAGAAAATATTCTGGCGCCAGACGATTTTTGAATGAATTTCTTTATATAAAAAACAAACTTTTCCTTCTTAAATTCATTTTTATAAACTTCATTTACCTTTAATTACTGCATTGTCAATGAGCCCGCGAGCAGACGCGTCTGCAGACACCTCACATTCGTGGGAATCTATAAAAAAAAACAAAATAAAACGCATGTAAATGCGACTAGTTAGCCGCGATTTCGACTAGTCAGTCCCGCCTGCTACTAGCTAGTCGCCCCTGCTAGTTGTCAGTGGCACCGTTGACTGGCTAGTCCCAGCGTTGACTAGCCACTCGCGCCTGATAGAATATTGTGAGTAATAATTCGCAGAACCCCAAAAAAATGCTCTGGCGACAGACGATTTTTGAATGAATTTCTATATAAAAAACACATTTTTCCATCTTAAATTCATAATTTTGTTCTGTAGCTGCCTTGAATTACTACACAGTCAATCAGCCCGCGAGCAGACGCGTCTTTAGACACCTGCTTTTAGCTAGTCGCCCCTGCGACTAGTCAGTGGCGCCGGCGACTAGCTAGTCGCACTTGCGAGTAGCCACTCGCGCTTGTTAGAATAGTGTGATTTATCCGTCGCAGAACTACAAAAAATATTCTGGCGCCAGACGATTTTTGAATGAATTTCTTTATATAAAAAACAAAATTTTCCTTCTTAAATTCATTTTTATAAACTTCATTTACCTTTATTTACTGCATTGTCAATGACCCCGCGAGCAGACGCGTCTGCAGACACCTCACACACGTGGGAATCTATAAAAAAAACAAAATAAAACGCATGTAAATGCGACTAGATAGCCGCGGTTTTGACTAGTCAGTCCCGCCTGCTACTAGCTAGTCGCCCCTGCGACTAGTCAGTGGCGCCGGCGACTAGCTAGTCGCAATTGCGAGTAGCCACTCGCGCTTGATAGAATATTGTGATTTATCCGTCGCAGAACTACAAAAAATATTCTGGCGCCAGACGATTTTTGAATGAATTTCTTTATATAAAAAACACATTTTTCCATCTTAAATTCATAATTTTGTTCTGTAGCTACCTTCAATTACTACACAGTCAATCAGCCCGCGAGCAGACGCGTCTTTAGGACACCAAACACTAGTGGGTAGCTTTGAAAAACAAACAAAAAGAAACGTATGTAAATGCGACTAGATAGCCGCGGTTTTGACTAGTAAGTCCCGCCTGCTACTAGCTAGTCGCAACTGAGACTAGTCAGTGGCGCCGGCGACTGGCTAGTCCCAGCGTCGACTAGCCACTCGCGCCTGATAGAATATTGTGAGTAATAATTCGCAGAACCCCAAAAAAATGCTCTGGCGACAGACGATTTTTGAATGAATTTCTATATATAAAAACACATTTTTCCATCTTAAATTCATAATTTTGTTCTGTAGCTACCTTCAATTACTACACAGTCAATCAGCCCGCGAGCAGACGCGTCTTTAAACACCAAACACTAGTGGGTAGCTTTGAAAAACAAACAAGAAGAAATGTATGTAAATGCGACTAGATAGCCGCGGTTTTGACTAGTCAGTCCCGCCTGCTACTAGCTAGTCGCTTCTGCGACTAGTCAGTGGCGCCGGCGACTAGCTAGTCGCAATTGCGAGTAGCCACTCGCGCTTGATAGAATATTGTGATTTATCCGTCGCAGAACTACAGAAAATATTCTGGCGCCAGACGATTTTTGAATGAATTTCTTTATATAAAAAACAAACTTTTCCTTCTTAAATTCATTTTTATAAACTTCATTTACCTGTAGTTACTGCATTGTCAATGAGTCCGCGAGCAGACGCGTCTGCAGACACCTCACACTCGTGGGAATCTATAAAAAAAAACAAAATAAAACGCATGTAAATGCGACTAGCTAGCCGCGATTTCGACTAGTCAGTCCCGCCTGCTACTAGCTAGTCGCCCCTGCTAGTTGTCAGTGGCACTGGCGACTGGCTAGTCCCAGCGTTGACTAGCTACTCGCGCCTGATAGAATATTGTGAGTAATAATTCGCAGAACCCCAAAAAAATGCTCTGGCGACAGACGATTTTTGAATGAATTTCTATATATAAAAAACACATTTTTCCATCGTAAATTCATAATTTTGTTCTGTAGCTACCTTCAATTATTACACAGTCAATCAGCCCGCGAGCAGACGCGTCTTTAGACACCAAACACTAGTGGGTAGCTTTGAAAAAACAAACAAAAAGAAACGTATGTAAATGCGACTAGATAGCCGCGGTTTTGACTAGTCAGTCCCGCCTGCTACTAGCTAGTCGCCCCTGTGACTAGTCAGTGGCGCCGGCGACTGGCTAGTCCCAGCGTCGACTAGCCACTCGCGCCTGATAGAATATTGTGAGTAATAATTCGCAGAACCCCAAAAAAATGCTCTGGCGACAGACGATTTTTTAATGAATTTATATATATAAAAAAACAAATTTTTCCATCTTAAATTCATAATTTTGTTCTGTAGCTACCTTCAATTACTATTCAGTCAATCAGCCCGCGAGCAGACGCGTCCTTAGAAACCAAACACTAGTGGGTAGCTTTGAAAAACAAACAAAAAGAAACGTATGTAAATGCGACTAGATAGCCGCGGTTTTGACTAGTCAGTCCCGCCTGTTACTAGCTAGTCGCCCCTGCGACTAGTCAGTGGCGCCGGCGACTAGCTAGTCGCAATTGCGAGTAGCCACTCGCGCTTGATAGAATATTGTGATTTATCCGTCGCAGAACTACAGAAAATATTCTGGCGCCAGACGATTTTTGAATGAATTTCTTATATAAAAAACAAACTTTTCCTTCTTAAATTCATTTTTATAAACTTCATTTACCTTTAATTACTGCATTGTCAATGAGCCCGCGAGCAGACGCGTCTGCAGACACCTCACATTCGTGGGAATCTATAAAAAAAAACAAAATAAAACGCATGTAAATGCGACTAGTTAGCCGCGATTTCGACTAGTCAGTCCCGCCTGCTACTAGCTAGTCGCCCCTGCTAGTTGTCAGTGGCACCGTTGACTGGCTAGTCCCAGCGTTGACTAGCCACTCGCGCCTGATAGAATATTGTGAGTAATAATTCGCAGAACCCCAAAAAAATGCTCTGGCGACAGACGATTTTTGAATGAATTTCTATATATAAAAACACATTTTTCCATCTTAAATTCATAATTTTGTTCTGTAGCTGCCTTGAATTACTACACAGTCAATCAGCCCGCGAGCAGACGCGTCTTTAGACACCAAACACTAGTGGGTAGCTTTGAAAAACAAACAAAAAGAAACGTATGTAAATGCGACTAGATAGCCGCGGTTTTGACTAGTCAGTCCCGCCTGCTACTAGCTAGTCGCCCCTGCGACTAGTCAGTGGCGCCGGCGACTAGCTAGTCGCAATTGCTAGTAGCCACTCGCGCTTGATAGAATATTGTGATTTATCCGTCGCAGAACTACAGAAAATATTCTGGCGCCAGACGATTTTTGAATGAATTTCTTTATATAAAAAACAAACTTTTCCTTCTTAAATTCATTTTTATAAACTTCATTTACCTTTAATTACTGCATTGTCAATTAGCTCGCGAGCCGACGCGTCTGCAGACACCTCACACTCCTGGGAATCTTGAAAAACAAACAAAAAGAAACGTATGTAAATGCGACTAGATAGCCGCGGTTTTGACTAGTCAGTCCCGCCTGCTACTAGCTAGTCGCCCCTGCGACTAGTCAGTGGCGCCGGCGACTGGCTAGTCCCAGCGTCGACTAGCCACTCGCGCCTGATAGAATATTTTGAGTAATAATTCGCAGAACCCCAAAAAAATGCTCTGGCGACAGACGATTTTTGAATGAATTTCTATATATAAAAAACACATTTTTCCATCTTAAATTCATAATTTTGTTCTGTAGCTACCTTCAATTACTACACAGTCAATCAGCCCAAGAGCAGACGCGTCCTTAGACACCAAACACTAGTGGGTAGCTTTGAAAAACAAAAAAAAGAAACGTATGTAAATGCGACTAGATAGCCGCGGTTTTGACTAGTCAGTCCCGCCTGCTACTAGCTAGTCGCCCCTGCGACTAGTCAGTGGCGCCGGCGACTAGCTAGTCGCAATTGCGAGTAGCCACTCGCGCTTGATAGAATATTGTGATTTATCCGTCGCAGAACTACAGAAAATATTCTGGCGCCAGACGATTTTTGAATGAATTTCTTTATATAAAAAACAAATTTTCCTTCTTAAATTCATTTTTATAAACTTCATTTACCTTTATTTACTGCATTGTCAATGAGTCCGCGAGCAGACGCGTCTGCAGACACCTCACACTCGTGGGAATCTATAAAAAAAAACAAAATAAAACGCATGTAAATGCGACTAGCTAGCCGCGATTTCGACTAGTCAGTCCCGCCTGCTACTAGCTAGTCGCCCCTGCTAGTTGTCAGTGGCACCGGCGACTGGCTAGTCCCAGCGTTGACTAGCCAATATTGTGAGTAATAATTCGCAGAACCCCAAAAAAATGCTCTGGCGACAGACGATTTTTGAATGAATTTCTATATATAAAAAACACATTTTTCCATCTTAAATTCATAATTTTGTTCTGTAGCTACCTTCAATTACTACACAGTCAATCAGCCCGCGAGCAGTCGCGTCTTTAGACACTAAACACTAGTGGGTAGCTTTGAAAAACAAACAAAAAGAAACGTCTGTAAATGCGACTAGATAGCCGCGGTTTTGACTAGTCAGTCCCGCCTGCTACTAGCTAGTCGCCCCTGCGACTAGTCAGTGGCGCCGGCGACTGGCTAGTCCCAGCTTCGACTAGCCACTCGCGCCTGATAGAATATTGTGAGTAATAATTCGCAGAACCCCAAAAAAATGCTCTGGCGACAGACGATTTTTGAATGAATTTCTATATATAAAAAACACATTTTTCCATCTTAAATTCATAATTTTGTTCTGTAGCTACCTTCACTTACTACACAGTCAATCAGCCCGCGAGCAGACGCGTCTTTAGACACCAAACACTCGTGGGTAGCTTTGAAAAACAAACAAAAAGAAACGTATGTAAATGCGACTAGATAGCCGCGGTTTTGACTACTCAGTCCCGCCTGCTACTAGCTGGTCGCCCCTGCGGCTAGTCAGTGGCGCCGGCGACTAGCTAGTCGCAATTGCGAGTAGCCACTCGCGCTTGATAGAATATTGTGATTTATCCGTCGCAGAACTACAGAAAATATTCTGGCGTCAGACGATTTTTGAATGAATTTCTTTATATAAAAAACAAACTTTTCCTTCTTATATTCATTTTTATAAACTTCATTTACCTTTAATTACTGAATTGTCAATGAGCCCGCGAGCAGACGCGTCTGCAGACACCTTACACTCGTGGGAATCTATAAAATAAAACAAAATAAAACGCTTGTAAATGCGACTAGCTAGCCGCGATTTCGACTAGTCAGTCCCGCCTGCTACTAGCTAGTCGCCCCTGCTAGTTGTCAGTGGCACCGGTGACTGGCTAGTCCCAGCGTCGACCAGCTACTCGCGCCTGATAGAATATTGTGAGTAATAATTCGCAGAACCCCAAAAAAATGCTCTGGCGCCAGACGATTTTTGAATGAATTTCTTTATATAAAAAACAAACTTTTCCTTCTTAAATTCATTTTTATAAACAACATTTACCTTTAATTACTGCATTGTCAATGAGCCCGCGAGCCGACGCGTCTGCAGACACCTCACACTCGTGGGAATCTATTAAAAAAACAAAACAAAACCCATGTAAATGCGACTAGCTAGCCGCGATTTCGACTAGTCAGTCCCGCCTGCTACTAGCTAGTCGCCCCTGCTGGTTGTCAGTGGCACCGGTGACTGGCTAGTCCCAGCGTCGACTAGCCACTCGCGCCTGATAGAATATTGTGAGTAATAATTCGCAGAACCCCAAAAAAATGCTCTGGCGCCAGACGATTTTTGAATGAATTTATTTATATAAAAAACAAACTTTTCCTTCTTAAATTCATTTTTATAAACAACATTTACTTTTAATTACTGCATTGTCAATGAGCCTGCGAGCCGACGCGTCTGCAGACACCTCACACTCGTGGGAATCTATTAAAAAAACAAAATAAAACGCATGTAAATGCGACTAGCTAGCCGCGATTTCGACTAGTCAGTCCCGCCTGCTACTAGCTAGTCGCCCCTGCTGGTTGTCAGTGGCACCGGCAACTGTCTAGTCCTAGCGTCGACTAGCCACTCGCGCCTGATAGAATATTGTGAGTAATAATTCGCAGAACCCCAAAAAAATGCTCTGGCGACAGACGATTTTTGAATGAATTTCTATATATAAAAACACATTTTGCCATCTTAAATTCATAATTTTGTTCTGTAGCTACCTTCAGTTACTACACAGTCAATCAGCCCGCGAGCAGACGCGTCTTTAGACACCAAACACTAGTGGGTAGCTTTGAAAAACAAAAAAAAGAAACGTATGTAAATGCGACTAGATAGCCGCGGTTTTGACTAGTCAGTCCCGCCTGCTACTAGCTAGTCGCCCCTGCGACTAGTCAGTGGCGCCGGCGACTAGCTAGTCGCAATTGCGAGTAGCCACTCGCGCTTGATAGAATATTGTGATTTATCCGTCGCAGAACTACAAAAAATATTCTTGCGCCAGACGATTTTTGAATGAATTTCTTTATATAAAAAACAAACTTTTCCTTCTTAAATTCATTTTTATAAACTTCATTTACCTTTAATTACTGCATTGTCAATGAGCCCGCGAGCAGACGCGTCTGCAGACACCTCACACTCGTGGGAATCTATAAAAAAAAACAAAATAAAACGCATGTAAATGCGACTAGCTAGCCGCGATTTCGACTAGTCAGTCCCGCCTGCTACTAGCTAGTCACCCCTGCTAGTTGTCAGTGGCACCGGCGACTGTCTAGTCCCAGCGTCGACTAGCCACTTGCGCCTGATAGAATATTGTGAGTAATAATTCGCAGAACCCCAAAAAAATGCTCTGGCGCCAGACGATTTTTGAATGAATTTCTTTATATAAAAAACAAACTTTTCCTTCTTAAATTCATTTTTATAAACTTCATTTACCTTTAATTACTGCATTGTCATTGAGCCCGCGAGACGACGCGTCTGCAGACACCTCACACTCGTGGGAATCTATTAAAAAAACAAAATAAAACGCATGTAAATGCGACTAGCTAGCCGCGATTTCGACTAGTCAGTCCCGCCTGCTACTAGCTAGTCGCCCCTGCTGGTTGTCAGTGGCACCGGCAACTGTCTAGTCCTAGCGTCGACTAGCCACTCGCGCCTGATAGAATATTGTGAGTAATAATTCGCAGAACCCCAAAAAAATGCTCTGGCGACAGACGATTTTTGAATGAATTTCTATATATAAAAACACATTTTGCCATCTTAAATTCATAATTTTGTTCTGTAGCTACCTTCAGTTACTACACAGTCAATCAGCCCGCGAGCAGACGCGTCTTTAGACACCAAACACTAGTGGGTAGCTTTGAAAAACAAAAAAAAGAAACGTATGTAAATGCGACTAGATAGCCGCGGTTTTGACTAGTCAGTCCCGCCTGCTACTAGCTAGTCGCCCCTGCGACTAGTCAGTGGCGCCGGCGACTAGCTAGTCGCAATTGCGAGTAGCCACTCGCGCTTGATAGAATATTGTGATTTATCCGTCGCAGAACTACAAAAAATATTCTTGCGCCAGACGATTTTTGAATGAATTTCTTTATATAAAAAACAAACTTTTCCTTCTTAAATTCATTTTTATAAACTTCATTTACCTTTAATTACTGCATTGTCATTGAGCCCGCGAGACGACGCGTCTGCAGACACCTCACACTCGTGGGAATCTATTAAAAAAACAAAATAAAACGCATGTAAATGCGACTAGCTAGCCGCGATTTCGACTAGTCAGTCCCGCCTGCTACTAGCTAGTCGCCCCTGCTGGTTGTCAGTGGCACCGGCAACTGTCTAGTCCTAGCGTCGACTAGCCACTCGCGCCTGATAGAATATTGTGAGTAATAATTCGCAGAACCCCAAAAAAATGCTCTGGCGACAGACGATTTTTGAATGAATTTCTATATATAAAAACACATTTTGCCATCTTAAATTCATAATTTTGTTCTGTAGCTACCTTCAGTTACTACACAGTCAATCAGCCCGCGAGCAGACGCGTCTTTAGACACCAAACACTAGTGGGTAGCTTTGAAAAACAAAAAAAAGAAACGTATGTAAATGCGACTAGATAGCCGCGGTTTTGACTAGTCAGTCCCGCCTGCTACTAGCTAGTCGCCCCTGCGACTAGTCAGTGGCGCCGGCGACTAGCTAGTCGCAATTGCGAGTAGCCACTCGCGCTTGATAGAATATTGTGATTTATCCGTCGCAGAACTACAAAAAATATTCTTGCGCCAGACGATTTTTGAATGAATTTCTTTATATAAAAAACAAACTTTTCCTTCTTAAATTCATTTTTATAAACTTCATTTACCTTTAATTACTGCATTGTCAATGAGCCCGCGAGCAGACGCGTCTGCAGACACCTCACACTCGTGGGAATCTATAAAAAAAAACAAAATAAAACGCATGTAAATGCGACTAGCTAGCCGCGATTTCGACTAGTCAGTCCCGCCTGCTACTAGCTAGTCACCCCTGCTAGTTGTCAGTGGCACCGGCGACTGTCTAGTCCCAGCGTCGACTAGCCACTTGCGCCTGATAGAATATTGTGAGTAATAATTCGCAGAACCCCAAAAAAATGCTCTGGCGCCAGACGATTTTTGAATGAATTTCTTTATATAAAAAACAAACTTTTCCTTCTTAAATTCATTTTTATAAACTTCATTTACCTTTAATTACTGCATTGTCATTGAGCCCGCGAGACGACGCGTCTGCAGACACCTCACACTCGTGGGAATCTATTAAAAAAACAAAATAAAACGCATGTAAATGCGACTAGCTAGCCGCGATTTCGACTAGTCAGTCCCGCCTGCTACTAGCTAGTCGCCCCTGCTAGTTGTCAGTGGCACCGGCGACTAGCTAGTCCCAGCGTCGACTAGCAACTCGCGCCTGATAGAATATTGTGAGTAATAATTCGCAGAACCCCAAAAAAATGCTCTGGCGACAGACGATTTTTGAATGAATTTCTTTATATAAAAAAACAAACTTTTCCTTCTTGTAGGTATCAGTTTATACCTACGGGATTTGCCACGGGAGTTACCACGACACTTGATTGTACAAATAAAAGACACTGGCTTGACTACTGTTGTATACTTATTTATTTCCGAAAAAGGTCCCACGAGTAAACAGGAGCACACGGATCGGCCAGTGCGCAGTAACAGGCGATCGCCCATACATACTTCTCTTTCATACTACGAAACGCTGACGCATAACTTTCATACTTACATTGTCCCTACATTACTCCCCCCAGATTTTACATATATTTTCTTAATTTTAAAATCTTAACACTAACATGTCCTTTAAATAATTGTACCACCTGGTCACATTATCATTTGGTACGTTACAATATTGTTTACTAAGTTGCACTGTTCACTGCTTATCATGAGTCATGGAATTCTATTACACTGTTCCATGAATGAGTGTCAGGTGTCTGGTTATGCATAACTAGCTTGCTGTGGCTGCGGCCGTTGTGCTGCAATCCAAGCATTTGTCGTCATCATTTTATTTATCCAATTTTTGATACGATTGCGACAGTACGTGACGACCCCAAAGAATATTATAATCACCATGAAAACCCCCATTATTGTTATTGTCATGTTATATTTATATGCTTGGGCTTCCACTGCGCCGTTTTGGGCAATTATCACTTCTTCCTTGCTGTATGTTTTTCCCATTGTAACTGTGATTTATTTTTTAACACTGTGTACTTATCACCACTAGACTTGTATCCTAATTAACTTTACTTTTTCTATACTGCAACATGTGACCTAGTGATCAGTGCATTTTGCATTCTTGCATTTATATTATTGTATGTTTTACTTTTACAATTATACATATTTAGCAAAATATGTCGGTCATTTTTCTGCAATACATTATGTGCTACATTTTAATTTGCGGACACCTGTTTTTCAAGGGCCGACTTGAAATTGTTGCTATACAACATGGTCAAAATATATGTTAAGGGTTGTTGCCATAAGGACCTACTCTGCTATAAACATAATAATCGCCCCTTGGGGTCCACAGTATTCCTTATGACAACGCCACTAATAGATTACTTACACAAATACTGTTACAGAATTCATTCTTAGCATAGACACATTAATAATACAGCCATCGTATACATTCTTAAGATTGCCCTTAATTAATTACTCATCGTTAAACGTTATTGTACCTTGTCAAAATAATTTGGGACCTGATTGTCATAGTTGCATACCTATTTTTAACAATTAAATCGTACTGGTAATTTGACTGTACGGCCACTTCTGGTTTTTAACTTGTCATTACATTTTTCATTTTTATCTTCAGTAATGTTGCTTTTATTACTAACAGTGGTCGTTGTTTGGGACTTTTCATTAACGTTTGGCTCGCTTGTATCATTGTTTGTAACCTCGGACTGAGTGTTCATGATAAACGCTGGTTTTAACCTATCGATTGATATGTTAACATTCCTATTTGGCAACTGTATCTTAAACACCTTTCCTTTTCTTTCGATTACACGGTAGGGTCCATCATATGGTGGTGTTAAGGGTCGGCTAACTGCATCGTTCCTAATAAATACGTGATCGCACTTATTTAGTTCGCTATGCACAAATATTGTTCGCGAGTCCCGTATTTGTTGTGAAACCGGTTTTATGTTTTTAATGTTATTTTTTAAATTGTCTAAAAACGCGTAATCCCCTGCCATTCGGTTGTCAGATATGTCATAGAATTCCCCTGGTAAACGGATTGTTTGCCCGTAAGTATATTCTGCAGGGCTCACGCCATTATCACTTCTGCCTACGCTGCGTAACCCTAATAAAACGGTAGGCAGTTCATCGTACCAACTTGTGTTCTCTGTGAGGCGTACTTTTAATGCTTGTTTCATACTCCTATGCCAACGTTCTACTATTCCATTGCTTTGTGGTCGATATGGGCTACTTCGACTTCTTTTGACACCTAAAGTTTTCAATAGTTCGTTAAATAGGTTACTTTCGAACTGACGGCCCTGGTCGCTTGTTAGTCTCTCGGGGGCGCCAAAACGTGTGATCCAATTATTATAAAATACTTTTGCAACCGTTTCTGTAGTAATTTCCCTGACTGGAATGGCTTCTGGCCATCGTGTAAACCTGTCTATCATTGTTATTATGTATCTGTATCCGTCCTTTGTTATTGGTAACGGTCCTACAATGTCTATGTGTACGTGCGAAAAGCGTGTTGCTTCTGTGAACGGTTGTAGTTCTGATACTGTGTGTCTACCTATTTTTGCCTTTTGACATTGAATACAGGTTTTTGCCCACTGCCCTACGTCGCGATTTAGCCCGGGCCAAAAATAACGTTGTGCTATTAGTTTGCGAGTTGCTCTAACACCCGGGTGGCTATTCTCATGTACCGATTTGAAAATTTCCTTTCTATAACTTTCAGGGATATATGGTCTGCATACACTAGTTGAGTTTTCACAGTAAATAGCCTGTTTACTGTTTGGAATGAATATTTTTTTAAGAATAATATTGTCATTCCTTACAGTTAATAATTGCGTCAGTTCTGTATCGCATTCCTGTGCTATCGCTAGTTCCGAGTATTCAACTGACTTGGGGCATTGTATTGTTTCAATTCGAGACATTGTGTCAGCGATTTTGTTGGCGTCGCCTTTTACGTACCTTATATCCGTTGTGAATTCGCTTATGAATAATAACTGCCTTGTACGTCTTGCTGTTTCCGAATTGCTCTCTACTTTATGCATAGCGTATGTTAACGGTTTGTGGTCTTTATAAATGATTAGTTCCCTGCCTTCAAAAAGATATCGGAAGTGTTTTATGGCCATGAAAATTGCCGTTAATTCTCTGTCATAAGTGGAATATTTCTTTTGCGCGTTGGTAATTTTTTTTGAAAAATATCCCAATGGCACCCACGACTGTTTTACCCATTGTTGTAACACTCCGCCTGCGCATGTATCTGACGCATCCGTCATCAACGCTAGGGGCACATCCGGTACCGGATGTGATAACATAACTGCCTTTTTTAAATTACTTTTGCATTGCTGAAAAGCCTGATTTGTTTGGTCTGTCCATATTATTCTTGTTTTATCATTCTTTTTAGCACCCTTTAAAAGTTCATTTAATTCTACTTGACACGCTGTCGCATTCGGGATATTTGCCCTATAGAAATTGATCATACCTAGAAACTTTCTTAGTTGTTCTATAGTTTCAGGTCTCGGGTATTCTACTATGGCTTTTACTTTATGTTCTAACGGTTGTATTCCTTCCGTTGTAATCTTGTAACCTAAAAACTCTATTTCCGTTTTTCCGAATTCACATTTGGACAAGTTAATCGTAATTCCATATTTCCGGAAACGTTGGAATACTTGTTCTAGGTGTTTCTTATGTTGCTCCATATTATCGCTAGCTATGATTACGTCATCGATAAAGTTAAAAAGAAAATCTAGATTTTTTAATACATCATTATTCATATATCTTTGGAATGTTTGGCTTGCATTTCTTAGCCCAAAATTCATACGGGTAAATTCATATAGTCCAAATGGCGTAATCACTGCTGTTTTTTCTACGTCTTCCGGTGCAATTTTCACGAAATGGTACGCTCTGTTTATATCTATTTTGCTAAATACTTTCTTACCTGCTAGTATGTATGTGAAATCGTGGAGTCTCGGCACGGGATAGCGGTCTGGTTTGGTGATTGCGTTGAGACGTCGATAATCACCAACCGGCCTAATGTTGCCATCCTTTTTTTTTACAATATGTAATGGACTGGCCCATTCGCTCTTTGACGGTCTACATATCCCCATTTCTTGCATTAAGCTAAATTCTTTTTTTACCTTGTGATATCTATCCGGTGGCAGGGCCCTCGCTCGTGCATGTACCGGTTTTCCCGTCGTCTCGATGTGGTGATACACGTCGTTTATTGACACACGATCTAAATTCGCGAATGACACGGGTTTGGTGATGTCTGGGAATTCCGATAATAACGCATGAAATGGATGGTTGCTGTCCACTGTGTTTACAGAAGGTTCGTTACAAGATACAATTTTTCCAAACGTTAATAAATTGGTCACCTTATCTATTAGCTTACGTTCGTTTACATCTACCAACAGATTATGATATTCTAGGAAATCTGCACCTAATATTGCTTGATTGACGTCCGCGATAATGAAAGTCCAACGATACGGTCGGCGGAGTCCCAGATTTAAGTTACAGGTTTTAGTTCCATAGGTTTTAATTTCACTGTTATTTGCCGCAAATAGTTTGTAACTCTCACATTCACCATATAACTTTTGTTTACGTGACACTGGTATTACAGATACGTTGGCACCCGTATCTACTAAAAACTTTTGTCCATTTTCTTTGTCAAATACACTAAGACGATGGTTTTTGCTTGGTACGAAATCGCCCACCGCTACTGATTGTACCGTATTTAGTTTTCCGACGGCGTTTTCCAAGCACAGGGCTTCTCGCAATTCCTCGCGTTCTTGCGGTATCTGAAATGCCATCTGCATAGCCAGTCGGGATCGTTCGGTGTCCTCGACCTGGATCTTGTCCTGTAGCCACCCTGGCCGCGTCCTCGTCGAGATGCACCACGACGATGTTGATTCACCTCCTCTCGGAGTGATGCCACCTCCAGGTTGAGCTTTTGCATCTCCGTGAGTATCTCATTCACCGGAACCTGGCTGCTGCTGCTTCCCGCATTTACTGTTGTTGAGACTTCCGCTATGTCCCCACCGCGTATGTTTTCCATTACCTTGTCTGCTATATTTGCTAGGTAATCTAAGGTTTGGTCCTGGCTGATTGTTAGGACTGCTCGGGCAGAGGTTGGAAGACGAGAGATCCACAAGTTGCGTAATGTATCTTCTGATGTTTTTGCGTTGCGACCTAATTCGCGCATACGTCGCAATAACTGTGTTGGCTTTTGCGTTCCCAGTTCCATCTCGCTTACAAGTTTCTGGAACTGCCTTTCGGCACTCTCTTCGAAAACGTGTAGCAGTCGCTCTTTTAATGTTTTGTACTTATCTGTTAGCGGAGGAGACAAGACAATATCGCTGACCTGCTCTAATGCTTCCCGATCTAATCTTGCAACTACAAAGTCGTATTTAGCTTGATCACCAAGCTTCTGCGGTGCTAGCACACTTTCCACTTGGGCGAACCACATCCTCGGCATATCGACCCACATCATCGGTACGCGTGATGTTACCGAGATATTTGCTACTTCTGCTGCGGCCGCGCCACTCAACAATCCCGGTGGCTTGTATTCTCCTGCCTCTGGCATCCTCACTGGAGTTTGAGCCATCCTGCTGATTTTTTGTTGCCGTGACAAACCCTCAATTACGCATTCTTTCTGATTTTGATTCGAAGTTGTTCGGGGTCACCACTGTAGGTATCAGTTTATACCTACGGGATTTGCCACGGGAGTTACCACGACACTTGATTGTACAAATAAAAGACACTGGCTTGACTACTGTTGTATACTTATTTATTTCCGAAAAAGGTCCCACGAGTAAACAGGAGCACACGGATCGGCCAGTGCGCAGTAACTGGCGATCGCCCATACATACTTCTCTTTCATACTACGAAACGCTGACGCATAACATTCATACTTACATTGTCCCTACATTCTTAAATTCATTTTATAAACTTCATTGACCTTTAATTACTGCATTGTCAATGAGCCCGCGAGCAGACGCGTCTGCAGACACCTCACACTCGTGGGAATCTATAAAAAAAACAAAATAAAACGCATGTAAATGCGACTAGCTAGCCGCGATTTCGACTAGTCAGTCCCGCCTGCTACTAGCTAGTCGCCCCTGCTAGTTGTCAGTGGCACCGGCGACTGGCTAGTCCCAGCGTTGACTAGCCACTCGCGCCTGCTAGAATATTGTGAGTAATAATTCGCAGAACCCCAAAAAAATGCTCTGGCGACAGACGATTTTTGAATGAATTTCTATATATAAAAAACACATTTTTCCATCTTAAATTCATAATTTTGTTCTGTAGCTACCTTCAATTACTACACAGTCAATCAGCCCACGAGCAGACGCGTCCTTAGACACCAAACACTAGTGGGTAGCTTTGAAAAACAAACAAAAAGAAACGTATGTATATGCGACTAGATAGCCGCGGTTTTGACTAGTCAGTCCCGCCTGCTACTAGCTAGTCGCCCCTGCGACTAGTCAGTGGCGCCGGCGACTGGCTAGTCCCAGCGTCGACTAGCCACTCGCGCCTGATAGAATATTGTGAGTAATAATTCGCAGAACCCCAAAAAATGCTCTGGCGACAGACGATTTTTGAATGAATTTCTATATATAAAAAACACATTTTTCAATCTTAAATTCATAATTTTGTTCTGTAGCTACCTTCAATTACTACACAGTCAATCAGCCCGCGAGCAGACGCGTCCTTAGACACCAAACACTAGTGGGTAGCTTTGAAAAACAAACAAAAAGAAACGTATGTATATGCGACTAGATAGCCGCGGTTTTGACTGGTCAGTCCCGCCTGCTACTAGCTAGTCGCCCCTGCGACTAGTCAGTGGCGCCGGCGACTAGCTAGTCGCAATTGCGAGTAGCCACTCGCGCTTGCTAGAATATTGTGATTTATCCGTCGCAGAACTACAGAAAATATTCTGGCGCCAGACGATTTTTGAATGAATTTCTTTATATAAAAAACAAACTTTTCCTTCTTAAATTCATTTTTATAAACTTCATTTACCTGTAGTTACTGCATTGTCAATGAGTCCGCGAGCAGACGCGTCTGCAGACACCTCACACTCGTGGGAATCTATAAAAAAAAACAAAATAAAACGCATGTAAATGCGACTAGCTAGCCGCGATTTCGACTAGTCAGTCCCGCCTGCTACTAGCTAGTCGCCCCTGCGACTAGTCAGTGGCGCCGGCGACTGGCTAGTCCCAGCGTCGACTAGCCACTCGCGCCTGATAGAATATTGTGAGTAATAATTCGCAGAACCCCAAAAAATGCTCTGGCGACAGACGATTTTTGAATGAATTTCTATATATAAAAAACACATTTTTCAATCTTAAATTCATAATTTTGTTCTGTAGCTACCTTCAATTACTACACAGTCAATCAGCCCGCGAGCAGACGCGTCCTTAGACACCAAACACTAGTGGGTAGCTTTGAAAAACAAACAAAAAGAAACGTATGTATATGCGACTAGATAGCCGCGGTTTTGACTAGTCAGTCCCGCCTGCTACTAGCTAGTCGCCCCTGCGACTAGTCAGTGGCGCCGGCGACTAGCTAGTCGCAATTGCGAGTAGCCACTCGCGCTTGATAGAATATTGTGATTTATCCGTCGCAGAACTACAGAAAATATTCTGGCGCCAGACGATTTTTGAATGAATTTCTTTATATAAAAAACAAACTTTTCCTTCTTAAATTCATTTTTATAAACTTCATTTACCTGTAGTTACTGCACTGTCAATGAGTCCGCGAGCAGACGCGTCTGCAGACACCTCACACTCGTGGGAATCTATAAAAAAAAACAAAATAAAACGCATGTAAATGCGACTAGCTAGCCGCGATTTCGACTAGTCAGTCCCGCCTGCTACTAGCTAGTCGCCCCTGCTAGTTGTCAGTGGCACCGGCGACTGGCTAGTCCCAGCGTTGACTAGCCACTCGCGCCTGCTAGAATATTGTGAGTAATAATTCGCAGAACCCCAAAAAAATGCTCTGGCGACAGACGATTTTTGAATGAATTTCTATATATAAAAAACACATTTTTCCATCTTAAATTCATAATTTTGTTCTGTAGCTACCTTCAATTACTACACAGTCAATCAGCCCACGAGCAGACGCGTCCTTAGACACCAAACACTAGTGGGTAGCTTTGAAAAACAAACAAAAAGAAACGTATGTATATGCGACTAGATAGCCGCGGTTTTGACTAGTCAGTCCCGCCTGCTACTAGCTAGTCGCCCCTGCGACTAGTCAGTGGCGCCGGCGACTGGCTAGTCCCAGCGTCGACTAGCCACTCGCGCCTGATAGAATATTGTGAGTAATAATTCGCAGAACCCCAAAAAATGCTCTGGCGACAGACGATTTTTGAATGAATTTCTATATATAAAAAACACATTTTTCAATCTTAAATTCATAATTTTGTTCTGTAGCTACCTTCAATTACTACACAGTCAATCAGCCCGCGAGCAGACGCGTCCTTAGACACCAAACACTAGTGGGTAGCTTTGAAAAACAAACAAAAAGAAACGTATGTATATGCGACTAGATAGCCGCGGTTTTGACTGGTCAGTCCCGCCTGCTACTAGCTAGTCGCCCCTGCGACTAGTCAGTGGCGCCGGCGACTAGCTAGTCGCAATTGCGAGTAGCCACTCGCGCTTGCTAGAATATTGTGATTTATCCGTCGCAGAACTACAGAAAATATTCTGGCGCCAGACGATTTTTGAATGAATTTCTTTATATAAAAAACAAACTTTTCCTTCTTAAATTCATTTTTATAAACTTCATTTACCTGTAGTTACTGCATTGTCAATGAGTCCGCGAGCAGACGCGTCTGCAGACACCTCACACTCGTGGGAATCTATAAAAAAAAACAAAATAAAACGCATGTAAATGCGACTAGCTAGCCGCGATTTCGACTAGTCAGTCCCGCCTGCTACTAGCTAGTCGCCCCTGCGACTAGTCAGTGGCGCCGGCGACTGGCTAGTCCCAGCGTCGACTAGCCACTCGCGCCTGATAGAATATTGTGAGTAATAATTCGCAGAACCCCAAAAAATGCTCTGGCGACAGACGATTTTTGAATGAATTTCTATATATAAAAAACACATTTTTCCATCTTAAATTCATAATTTTGTTCTGTAGCTACCTTCAATTACTACACAGTCAATCAGCCCGCGAGCAGACGCGTCCTTAGACACCAAACACTAGTGGGTAGCTTTGAAAAACAAACAAAAAGAAACGTATGTATATGCGACTAGATAGCCGCGGTTTTGACTGGTCAGTCCCGCCTGCTACTAGCTAGTCGCCCCTGCGACTAGTCAGTGGCGCCGGCGACTAGCTAGTCGCAATTGCGAGTAGCCACTCGCGCTTGCTAGAATATTGTGATTTATCCGTCGCAGAACTACAGAAAATATTCTGGCGCCAGACGATTTTTGAATGAATTTCTTTATATAAAAAACAAACTTTTCCTTCTTAAATTCATTTTTATAAACTTCATTTACCTGTAGTTACTGCATTGTCAATGAGTCCGCGAGCAGACGCGTCTGCAGACACCTCACACTCGTGGGAATCTATAAAAAAAAACAAAATAAAACGCATGTAAATGCGACTAGCTAGCCGCGATTTCGACTAGTCAGTCCCGCCTGCTACTAGCTAGTCGCCCCTGCTAGTTGTCAGTGGCACCGGCGACTGGCTAGTCCCAGCGTTGACTAGCCACTCGCGCCTGCTAGAATATTGTGAGTAATAATTCGCAGAACCCCAAAAAAATGCTCTGGCGACAGACGATTTTTGAATGAATTTCTATATATAAAAAACACATTTTTCCATCTTAAATTCATAATTTTGTTCTGTAGCTACCTTCAATTACTACACAGTCAATCAGCCCGCGAGCAGACGCGTCTTTAGACACCAAACACTAGTGGGTAGCTTTGAAAAACAAACAAAAAGAAACGTATGTAAATGCGACTAGATAGCCGCGGTTTTGACTAGTCAGTCCCGCCTGCTACTAGCTAGTCGCCCCTGCGACTAGTCAGTGGCGCCGGCGACTGGCTAGTCCCAGCGTCGACTAGCCACACGCGCCTGATAGAATATTGTGAGTAATAATTCGCAGAACCCCAAAAAAATGCTCTGGCGACAGACGATTTTTGAATGAATTTCTATATATAAAAAACACATTTTTCCATCTTAAATTCATAATTTTGTTCTGTAGCTACCTTCAATTACTACACAGTCAATCAGCCCGCGAGCAGACGCGTCCTTAGACACCAAACACTAGTGGGTAGCTTTGAAAAACAAAAAAAAGAAACGTATGTACATATATGCGACTAGATAGCCGCGGTTTTGACTAGTCAGTCCCGCCTGCTACTAGCTAGTCGCCCCTGCTAGTTGTCAGTGGCGCCGGCGACTAGCTAGTCGCAATTGCGAGTAGCCACTCGTGCTTGATAGGATATTGTGATTTATCCGTCGCAGAACTACAGAAAATATTCTGGCGCCAGACGATTTTTGAATGAATTTCTTTATATAAAAAACAAACTTTTCCTTCTTAAATTCATTTTTATAAACTTCATTTACCTTTAATTACTGCATTGTCAATGAGCCCGCGAGCAGCCGCATCTGCAGACACCTCACACTCGTGGGAATCTATAAAAAAAAACAAAATAAAACGCATGTAAATGCGACTAGCTAGCCGCGATTTCGACTAGTCAGTCCCGCCTGCTACTAGCTAGTCGCCCCTGCTAGTTGTCAGTGGCACCGGCGACTGGCTAGTCCCAGCGTCGACTAGCCACTCGCGCCTGATAGAATATTGTGAGTAATAATTCGCAGAACCCCAAAAAAATGCTCTGGCGACAGACGATTTTTGAATGAATTTCTATATATAAAAAACACATTTTTCCATCTTAAATTCATAATTTTGTTCTGTAGCTACCTTCAATTACTACACAGTCAATCAGCCCGCGAGCAGACGCGTCTTTAGACACCAAACACTAGTGGGTAGCTTTGAAAAACAAACAAAAAGAAACGTATGTAAATGCGACTAGATAGCCGCGGTTTTGACTAGTCAGTCCCGCCTGCTACTAGCTAGTCGCCCCTGCGACTAGTCAGTGGCGCCGGCGACTGGCTAGTCCCAGCGTCGACTAGCCACTCGCGCCTGATAGAATATTGTGAGTAATAATTCGCAGAACCCCAAAAAAATGCTCTGGCGACAGACGATTTTTGAATGAATTTCTATATATAAAAAACACATTTTTCAATCTAAAATTCATAATTTTGTTCTGTAGCTACCTTCAATTACTACACAGTCAATCAGCCCACGAGCAGACGCGTCCTTAGACACCAAACACTAGTGGGTAGCTTTGAAAAACAAACAAATAGAAACGTATGTATATGCGACTAGATAGCCGCGGTTTTGACTAGTCAGTCCCGCCTGCTACTAGCTAGTCGCCCCTGCGACTAGTCAGTGGCGCCGGCGACTAGCTAGTCGCAATTGCGAGTAGCCACTCGCGCTTGATAGAATATTGTGATTTATCCGTCGCAGAACTACAGAAAATATTCTGGCGCCAGACGATTTTTGAATGAATTTCTTTATATAAAAAACAAAATTTTCCTTCTTAAATTCATTTTTATAAACTTCATTTACCTGTAGTTACTGCACTGTCAATGAGTCCGCGAGCAGACGCGTCTGCAGACACGTCACACTCGTGGGAATCTATAAAAAAAAACAAAATAAAACGCATGTAAATGCGACTAGCTAGCCGCGATTTCGACTAGTCAGTCCCGCCTGCTACTAGCTAGTCGCCCCTGCTAGTTGTCAGTGGCACCGGCGACTGGCTAGTCCCAGCGTTGACTAGCCACTCGCGCCTGCTAGAATATTGTGAGTAATAATTCGCAGAACCCCAAAAAAATGCTCTGGCGACAGACGATTTTTGAATGAATTTCTATATATAAAAAACACATTTTTCCATCTTAAATTCATAATTTTGTTCTGTAGCTACCTTCAATTACTACACAGTCAATCAGCCCGCGAGCAGACGCGTCTTTAGACACCAAACACTAGTGGGTAGCTTTGAAAAACAAACAAAAAGAAACGTATGTAAATGCGACTAGATAGCCGCGGTTTTGACTAGTCAGTCCCGCCTGCTACTAGCTAGTCGCCCCTGCGACTAGTCAGTGGCGCCGGCGACTGGCTAGTCCCAGCGTCGACTAGCCACACGCGCCTGATAGAATATTGTGAGTAATAATTCGCAGAACCCCAAAAAAATGCTCTGGCGACAGACGATTTTTGAATGAATTTCTATATATAAAAAACACATTTTTCCATCTTAAATTCATAATTTTGTTCTGTAGCTACCTTCAATTACTACACAGTCAATCAGCCCGCGAGCAGACGCGTCCTTAGACACCAAACACTAGTGGGTAGCTTTGAAAAACAAAAAAAAGAAACGTATGTACATATATGCGACTAGATAGCCGCGGTTTTGACTAGTCAGTCCCGCCTGCTACTAGCTAGTCGCCCCTGCTAGTTGTCAGTGGCGCCGGCGACTAGCTAGTCGCAATTGCGAGTAGCCACTCGCGCTTGATAGGATATTGTGATTTATCCGTCGCAGAACTACAGAAAATATTCTGGCGCCAGACGATTTTTGAATGAATTTCTTTATATAAAAAACAAACTTTTCCTTCTTAAATTCATTTTTATAAACTTCATTTACCTTTAATTACTGCATTGTCAATGAGCCCGCGAGCAGCCGCATCTGCAGACACCTCACACTCGTGGGAATCTATAAAAAAAAACAAAATAAAACGCATGTAAATGCGACTAGCTAGCCGCGATTTCGACTAGTCAGTCCCGCCTGCTACTAGCTAGTCGCCCCTGCTAGTTGTCAGTGGCACCGGCGACTGGCTAGTCCCAGCGTCGACTAGCCACTCGCGCCTGATAGAATATTGTGAGTAATAATTCGCAGAACCCCAAAAAAATGCTCTGGCGACAGACGATTTTTGAATGAATTTCTATATATAAAAAACACATTTTTCCATCTTAAATTCATAATTTTGTTCTGTAGCTACCTTCAATTACTACACAGTCAATCAGCCCGCGAGCAGACGCGTCTTTAGACACCAAACACTAGTGGGTAGCTTTGAAAAACAAACAAAAAGAAACGTATGTAAATGCGACTAGATAGCCGCGGTTTTGACTAGTCAGTCCCGCCTGCTACTAGCTAGTCGCCCCTGCGACTAGTCAGTGGCGCCGGCGACTGGCTAGTCCCAGCGTCGACTAGCCACTCGCGCCTGATAGAATATTGTGAGTAATAATTCGCAGAACCCCAAAAAAATGCTCTGGCGACAGACGATTTTTGAATGAATTTCTATATATAAAAAACACATTTTTCAATCTAAAATTCATAATTTTGTTCTGTAGCTACCTTCAATTACTACACAGTCAATCAGCCCACGAGCAGACGCGTCCTTAGACACCAAACACTAGTGGGTAGCTTTGAAAAACAAACAAATAGAAACGTATGTATATGCGACTAGATAGCCGCGGTTTTGACTAGTCAGTCCCGCCTGCTACTAGCTAGTCGCCCCTGCGACTAGTCAGTGGCGCCGGCGACTAGCTAGTCGCAATTGCGAGTAGCCACTCGCGCTTGATAGAATATTGTGATTTATCCGTCGCAGAACTACAGAAAATATTCTGGCGCCAGACGATTTTTGAATGAATTTCTTTATATAAAAAACAAAATTTTCCTTCTTAAATTCATTTTTATAAACTTCATTTACCTGTAGTTACTGCACTGTCAATGAGTCCGCGAGCAGACGCGTCTGCAGACACCTCACACTCGTGGGAATCTATAAAAAAAAACAAAATAAAACGCATGTAAATGCGACTAGCTAGCCGCGATTTCGACTAGTCAGTCCCGCCTGCTACTAGCTAGTCGCCCCTGCTAGTTGTCAGTGGCACCGGCGACTGGCTAGTCCCAGCGTTGACTAGCCACTCGCGCCTGCTAGAATATTGTGAGTAATAATTCGCAGAACCCCAAAAAAATGCTCTGGCGACAGACGATTTTTGAATGAATTTCTATATATAAAAAACACATTTTTCCATCTTAAATTCATAATTTTGTACTGTAGCTACCTTCAATTACTACACAGTCAATCAGCCCGCAAGCAGACGCGTCTTTAGACACCAAACACTAGTGGGTAGCTTTGAAAAACAAACATAAAGAAACGTATGTAAATGCGACTAGATAGCCGCGGTTTTGACTAGTCAGTCCCGCCTGCTACTAGCTAGTCGCCCCTGCGACTAGTCAGTGGCGCCGGCGACTAGCTAGTCGCAATTGCGAGTAGCCACTCGTGCTTGCTAGAATATTGTGATTTATCCGTCGCAGAACTACAGAAAATATTCTGGCGCCAGACGATTTTTGAATGAATTTCTTTATATAAAAAACAAACTTTTCCTTCTTAAATTCATTTTTATAAACTTCATTTACCTGTAGTTACTGCATTGTCAATGAGTCCGCGAGCAGACGCGTCTGCAGACACCTCACACTCGTGGGAATCTATAAAAAAAAACAAAATAAAACGCATGTAAATGCGACTAGCTAGCCGCGATTTCGACTAGTCAGTCCCGCCTGCTACTAGCTAGTCGCCCCTGCGACTAGTCAGTGGCGCCGGCGACTGGCTAGTCCCAGCGTCGACTAGCCACTCGCGCCTGATAGAATATTGTGAGTAATAATTCGCAGAACCCCAAAAAAATGCTCTGGCGACAGACGATTTTTGAATGAATTTCTATATATAAAAAACACATTTTTCAATCTTAAATTCATAATTTTGTTCTGTAGCTACCTTCAATTACTACACAGTCAATCAGCCCGCGAGCAGACGCGTCCTTAGACACCAAACACTAGTGGGTAGCTTTGAAAAACAAACAAAAAGAAACGTATGTATATGCGACTAGATAGCCGCGGTTTTGACTGGTCAGTCCCGCCTGCTACTAGCTAGTCGCCCCTGCGACTAGTCAGTGGCGCCGGCGACTAGCTAGTCGCAATTGCGAGTAGCCACTCGTGCTTGATAGAATATTGTGATTTATCCGTCGCAGAACTACAGAAAATATTCTGGCGCCAGACGATTTTTGAATGAATTTCTTTATATAAAAAACAAACTTTTCCTTCTTAAATTCATTTTTATAAACTTCATTTACCTGTAGTTACTGCATTGTCAATGAGTCCGCGAGCAGACGCGTCTGCAGACACCTCACACTCGTGGGAATCTATAAAAAAAAAACAAAATAAAACGCATGTAAATGCGACTAGCTAGCCGCGATTTCGACTAGTCAGTCCCGCCTGCTACTAGCTAGTCGCCCCTGCGACTAGTCAGTGGCGCCGGCGACTGGCTAGTCCCAGCGTCGACTAGCCACTCGCGCCTGATAGAATATTGTGAGTAATAATTCGCAGAACCCCAAAAAAATGCTCTGGCGACAGACGATTTTTGAATGAATTTCTATATATAAAAAACACATTTTTCAATCTTAAATTCATAATTTTGTTCTGTAGCTACCTTCAATTACTACACAGTCAATCAGCCCGCGAGCAGACGCGTCCTTAGACACCAAACACTAGTGGGTAGCTTTGAAAAACAAACAAAAAGAAACGTATGTATATGCGACTAGATAGCCGCGGTTTTGACTGGTCAGTCCCGCCTGCTACTAGCTAGTCGCCCCTGCGACTAGTCAGTGGCGCCGGCGACTAGCTAGTCGCAATTGCGAGTAGCCACTCGCGCTTGATAGAATATTGTGATTTATCCGTCGCAGAACTACAGAAAATATTCTGGCGCCAGACGATTTTTGAATGAATTTCTTTATATAAAAAACAAACTTTTCCTTCTTAAATTCATTTTTATAAACTTCATTTACCTGTAGTTACTGCATTGTCAATGAGTCCGCGAGCAGACGCGTCTGCAGACACCTCACACTCGTGGGAATCTATAAAAAAAAAACAAAATAAAACGCATGTAAATGCGACTAGCTAGCCGCGATTTCGACTAGTCAGTCCCGCCTGCTACTAGCTAGTCGCCCCTGCTAGTTGTCAGTGGCACCGGCGACTGGCTAGTCCCAGCGTTGACTAGCCACTCGCGCCTGCTAGAATATTGTGAGTAATAATTCGCAGAACCCCAAAAAAATGCTCTGGCGACAGACGATTTTTGAATGAATTTCTATATATAAAAAACACATTTTTCCATCTTAAATTCTTAATTTTGTTCTGTAGCTACCTTCAATTACTACACAGTCAATCAGCCCGCGAGCAGACGCGTCTTTAGACACCAAACACTAGTGGGTAGCTTTGAAAAACAAACAAAAAGAAACGTATGTAAATGCGACTAGATAGCCGCGGTTTTGACTAGTCAGTCCCGCCTGCTACTAGCTAGTCGCCCCTGCGACTAGTCAGTGGCGCCGGCGACTGGCTAGTCCCAGAGTCGACTAGCCACTCGCGCCTGATAGAATATTGTGAGTAATAATTCGCAGAACCCCAAAAAAATGCTCTGGCGACAGACGATTTTTGAATGAATTTCTATATATAAAAAACACATTTTTCCATCTTAAATTCATAATTTTGTTCTGTAGCTACCTTCAATTACTACACAGTCAATCAGCCCGCGAGCAGACGCGTCCTTAGACACCAAACACTAGTGGGTAGCTTTGAAAAACAAACAAAAAGAAACGTATGTACATATATGCGACTAGATAGCCGCGGTTTTGACTAGTCAGTCCCGCCTGCTACTAGCTAGTCACCCCTGCTAGTTGTCAGTGGCGCCGGCGACTAGCTAGTCGCAATTGCGAGTAGCCACTCGTGCTTGATAGGATATTGTGATTTATCCGTCGCAGAACTACAGAAAATATTCTGGCGCCAGACGATTTTTGAATGAATTTCTTTATATAAAAAACAAACTTTTCCTTCTTAAATTCATTTTTATAAACTTCATTTACCTTTAATTACTGCATTGTCAATGAGCCCGCGAGCAGCCGCATCTGCAGACACCTCACACTCGTGGGAATCTATAAAAAAAAACAAAATAAAACGCATGTAAATGCGACTAGCTAGCCGCGATTTCGACTAGTCAGTCCCGCCTGCTACTAGCTAGTCGCCCCTGCTAGTTGTCAGTGGCACCGGCGACTGGCTAGTCCCAGCGTCGACTAGCCACTCGCGCCTGATAGAATATTGTGAGTAATAATTCGCAGAACCCCAAAAAAATGCTCTGGCGACAGACGATTTTTGAATGAATTTCTTTATATAAAAAACAAACTTTTCCTTCTTAAATTCATTTTTATAAACTTCATTTACCTTTAATTACTGCATTTTCATTGAGCCCGAAAGACGACGCATCTGCACACACCTCACACTCGTGGGAATCTATAAAAAAAAAACAAAATAAAACGCATGTAAATGCGACTAGCTAGCCGCGATTTCGACTAGTCAGTCCCGCCTGCTACTAGCTAGTCGCCCCTGCTAGTTGTCAGTGGCACCGGCGACTGGCTAGTCCCAGCGTTGACTAGCCACTCGCGCCTGCTAGAATATTGTGAGTAATAATTCGCAGAACCCCAAAAAAATGCTCTGGCGCCAGACGATTTTTGAATGAATTTCTTTATATAAAAAACAAACTTTTCCTTCTTAAATACATTTTTATAAACTTCATTTACCTTTAATTACTGCATTTTCATTGAGCCCGAAAGACGACGCATCTGCAGACACCTCACACTCGTGAGAATCTATTAAAAAAAACAAAATAAAACGCATGTAAATGCGACTAGCTAGCCGCGATTTCGACTAGTCAGTCCCGCCTGCTACGAGCTAGTCGCCCCTGCTAGTTGTCAGTGGCACGGGCGACTGGCTAGTCCCAGCGTCGACTAGCCACTCGCGCCTGATAGAATATTGTGAGTAATAATTCGCAGAACCCCAAAAAAATGCTCTGGCGCCAGACGATTTTTGAATGAATTTCTTTATATAAAAAACAAACTTTTCCTTCTTAAATTCATTTTTATAAACTTCATTTACCTTTAATTACTGCATTTTCATTGAGCCCGAAAGACGACGCATCTGCACACACCTCACACTCGTGGGAATCTATTAAAAAAACAAAATAAAACGCATGTAAATGCGACTAGCTAGCCGCGATTTCGACTAGTCAGTCCCGCCTGCTACTAGCTAGTCGCCCCTGCTAGTTGTCAGTGGCGCTGGCGACTAGCTAGTCGCAATTGCGAGAAGCCACTCGTGCTTGATAGGATATTGTGATTTATCCGTCGCAGAACTACAGAAAATATTCTGGCGCCTGACGATTTTTGAATGAATTTCTTTATATAAAAAACAAACTTTTCCTTCTTAAATTCATTTTTATAAACTTCATTTACCTGTAGTTACTGCATTGTCAATGAGTCCGCGAGCAGACGCGTCTGCAGACACCTCACACTCGTGGGAATCTATAAAAAAAACAAAATAAAACGCATGTAAATGCGACTAGCTAGCCGCGATTTCGACTAGTCAGTCCCGCCTGCTACTAGCTAGTCGCCCCTGCGACTAGTCAGTGGCGTTGGCGACTGGCTAGTCCCAGCGTCGACTAGCCACTCGCGCCTGATAGAATATTGTGAGTAATAATTCGCAGAACCCCAAAAAAATGCTCTGGCGACAGACGATTTTTGAATGAATTTCTATATATAAAAAACACATTTTTCCATCTTAAATTCATAATTTTGTTCTGTAGCTACCTTCAATTACTACACAGTCAATCAGCCCGCGAGCAGACGCGTCTTTAGACACCAAACACTAGTGGGTAGCTTTGAAAAACAAACAAAAAGAAACGTATGTACATATATGCGACTAGATAGCCGCGGTTTTGACTAGACAGTCCCGCCTGCTACTAGCTAGTCGCCCCTGCTAGTTGTCAGTGGCGCCGGCGACTAGCTAGTCGCAATTGCGAGTAGCCACTCGTGCTTGATAGGATATTGTGATTTATCCGTCGCAGAACTACAGAAAATATTCTGGCGCCAGACGATTTTTGAATGAATTTCTTTATATAAAAAACAAACTTTTCCTTCTTAAATTCATTTTTATAAACTTCATTTACCTTTAATTACTGCATTGTCAATGAGCCCGCGAGCAGACGCATCTGCAGACACCTCACACTCGTGGGAATCTATAAAAAAAAACAAAATAAAACGCATGTAAATGCGACTAGCTAGCTGCGATTTCGACTAGTCAGTCCCGCCTGCTACTAGCTAGTCGCCCCTGCGACTAGTCAGTGGCGCCGGCGACTAGCTAGTCGCAATTGCGAGTACCCACTCGCGCTTGATAGAATATTGTGATTTATCCGTCGCAGAACTACAAAAAATATTCTTGCGCCAGACGATTTTTGAATGAATTTCTTTATATAAAAAACAAACTTTTCCTTCTTAAATTCATTTTTATAAACTTCATTTACCTTTAATTACTGCATTGTCAATGAGCCCGCGAGCAGACGCGTCTGCAGACACCTCACACTCGTGGGAATCTATAAAAAAAAAACAAAATAAAACGAATGTAAATGCGACTAGCTAGCCGCGATTTCGACTAGTCAGTCCCGCCTGCTACTAGCTAGTCGCCCCTGCTAGTTGTCAGTGGCACCGGCGACTGTCTAGTCCCAGCGTCGACTAGCCACTCGCGCCTGATAGAATATTGTGAGTAATAATTCGCAGAACCCCAAAAAAATGCTCTGGCGCCAGACGATTTTTGAATGAATTTCTTTATATAAAAAACAAACTTTTCCTTCTTAAATTCATTTTTATAAACTTCATTTACCTTTAATTACTGCATTGTCATTGAGCCCGCGAGACGACGCGTCTGCAGACACCTCACACTCGTGGGAATGTATTAAAAAAACAAAATAAAACGCATTTAAATGCGACTAGCTAGCCGCGATTTCGACTAGTCATTCCCGCCTGCTACTAGCTAGTCGCCCTGCGACTAGTCAGTGGCGCCGGCGACTAGCTAGTCGCAATTGCGAGTAGCCACTCGCGCTTGATAGAATATTGTGATTTATCCGTCGCAGAACTACAAAAAATATTCTTGCGCCAGACGATTTTTGAATGAATTTCTTTATATAAAAAACAAACTTTTCCTTCTTAAATTCATTTTTATAAACTTCATTTACCTTTAATTACTGCATTGTCATTGAGCCCGCGAGACGACGCATCTGCAGACACCTCACACTCGTGGGAATCTATTAAAAAAACAAAATAAAACGCATGTAAATGCGACTAGCTAGCCGCGATTTCGACTAGTCAGTCCCGCCTGCTACTAGCTAGTCGCCCCTGCTAGTTGTCAGTGGCACCGGCGACTTTCTAGTCTCAGCGTCGACTAGCCACTCGCGCCTGATAGAATATTGTGAGTAATAATTCGCAGAACCCCAAAAAAATGCTCTGGCGCCAGACGATTTTTGAATGAATTTCTTTATATAAAAAACAAACTTTTCCTTCTTAAATTCATTTTTATAAACTTCATTTACCTTTAATTACTGCATTGTCATTGAGCCCGCGAGACGACGCATCTGCAGACACCTCACACTCGTGGGAATCTATTAAAAAAACAAAATAAAACGCATGTAAATGCGACTAGCTAGCCGCGATTTCGACTAGTCAGTCCCGCCTGCTACTAGCTAGTCGCCCCTGCTAGTTGTCAGTGGCACCGGCGACTGGCTAGTCCCAGCGTCGACTAGCCACTCGCGCCTGATAGAATATTGTGAGTAATAATTCGCAGAACCCCAAAAAAATGCTCTGGCGACAGACGATTTTTGAATGAATTTCTTTATATAAAAAAACAAACTTTTCCTTCTTAAATTCATTTTATAAACTTCATTTACCTTTATTTACTGCATTGTCAATGAGCCCGCGAGCAGACGCGTCTGCAGACACCTCACACTCGTGGGAATCTATAAAAAAAAAAACAAAATAAAACGCATGTAAATGCGACTAGCTAGCCGCGATTTCGACTAGTCAGTCCCGCCTGCTACTAGCTAGTCGCCCCTGCTAGTTGTCAGTGGTGCCGGCGACTAGCTAGTCGCAATTGCGAGTAGCCACTCGTGCTTGATAGGATATTGTGATTTATCCGTCGCAGAACTACAGAAAATATTCTGGCGCCAGACGATTTTTGAATGAATTTCTTTATATAAAAAACAAACTTTTCCTTCTTAAATTCATTTTTATAAACTTCATTTACCTGTAGTTACTGCATTGTCAATGAGTCCGCGAGCAGACGCGTCTGCAGACACCTCACACTCGTGGGAATCTATAAAAAAAAAACAAAATAAAACGCATGTAAATGCGACTAGCTAGCCGCGATTTCGACTAGTCAGTCCCGCCTGCTACTAGCTAGTCACCCCTGCTAGTTGTCAGTGGCACCGGCGACTGGCTAGTCCCAGCGTCGACTAGCCACTCGCGCCTGATAGAATATTGTGAGTAATAATTCGCAGAACCCAAAAAAATGCTCTGGCGACAGACGATTTTTGAATGAATTTCTATATATAAAAAACACATTTTTTCATCTTAAATTCATAATTTTGTTCTGTAGCTACCTTCAATTACTACACAGTCAATCAGCCTGCGAGCAGACGCGTCTTTAGACACCAAACACTAGTGGGTAGCTTTGAAAAACAAACAAAAAGAAACGTATGTAAATGCGACTAGATAGCCGCGGTTTTGACTAGTCAGTCCCGCCTGCTACTAGCTAGTCGCCCCTGCGACTAGTCAGTGGCGCCGGCGACTAGCTAGTCGCAATTGCGAGTAGCCACTCGTGCTTGATAGAATATTGTGATTTATCCGTCGCAGAACTACAGAAAATATTCTGGCGCCAGACGATTTTTGAATGAATTTCTTTATATAAAAAACAAACTTTTCCTTCTTAAATTTATTTTTATAAACTTCATTTACCTTTAATTACTGCATTGTCAATGAGCCCGCGAGCAGACGCATCTGCAGACACCTCACACTCGTGGGAATCTATAAAAAAAAACAAAATAAAACGCATGTAAATGCGACTAGCTAGCCGCGATTTCGACTAGTCAGTCCCGCCTGCTACTAGCTAGTCGCCCCTGCGACTAGTCAGTGGCGCCGGCGACTGGCTAGTCCCAGCGTCGACTAGCCACTCGCGCCTGATAGAATATTGTGAGTAATAATTCGCAGAACCCAAAAAAATGCTCTGGCGACAGACGATTTTTGAATGAATTTCTATATATAAAAAACACATTTTTCCATCTTAAATTCATAATTTTGTTCTGTAGCTACCTTCAATTACTACACAGTCAATCAGCCTGCGAGCAGACGCGTCTTTAGACACCAAACACTAGTGGGTAGCTTTGAAAAACAAACAAAAAGAAACGTATGTAAATGCGACTAGATAGCCGCGGTTTTGACTAGTCAGTCCCGCCTGCTACTAGCTAGTCGCCCCTGCGACTAGTCAGTGGCGCCGGCGACTAGCTAGTCGCAATTGCGAGTAGCCACTCGTGCTTGATAGGATATTGTGATTTATCCGTCGCAGAACTACAGAAAATATTCTGGCGCCAGACGATTTTTGAATGAATTTCTTTATATAAAAAACAAACTTTTCCTTCTTAAATTTATTTTTATAAACTTCATTTACCTTTAATTACTGCATTGTCAATGAGCCCGCGAGCAGACGCATCTGCAGACACCTCACACTCGTGGGAATCTATAAAAAAAAACAAAATAAAACGCATGTAAATGCGACTAGCTAGCCGCGATTTCGACTAGTCAGTCCCGCCTGCTACTAGCTAGTCGCCCCTGCGACTAGTCAGTGGCGCCGGCGACTGGCTAGTCCCAGCGTCGACTAGCCACTCGCGCCTGATAGAATATTGTGAGTAATAATTCGCAGAACCCAAAAAAATGCTCTGGCGACAGACGATTTTTGAATGAATTTCTATATATAAAAAACACATTTTTCCATCTTAAATTCATAATTTTGTTCTGTAGCTACCTTCAATTACTACACAGTCAATCAGCCTGCGAGCAGACGCGTCTTTAGACACCAAACACTAGTGGGTAGCTTTGAAAAACAAACAAAAAGAAACGTATGTAAATGCGACTAGATAGCCGCGGTTTTGACTAGTCAGTCCCGCCTGCTACTAGCTAGTCGCCCCTGCGACTAGTCAGTGGCGCCGGCGACTATCTAGTCGCAATTGCGAGTAGCCACTCGCGCTTGATAGAATATTGTGATTTATCCGCCGCAGAACTACAAAAAATATTCTTGCGCCAGACGATTTTTGAATGAATTTCTTTATATAAAAAACAAACTTTTCCTTCTTAAATTCATTTTTATAAACTTCATTTACCTGTAGTTACTGCATTGTCAATGAGTCCGCGAGCAGACGCGTCTGCAGACACCTCACACTCGTGGGAATCTATTAAAAAAACAAAATAAAACGCATGTAAATGCGACTAGCTAGCCGCGATTTCGACTAGTCAGTCCCGCCTGCTACTAGCTAGTCGCCCCTGCGACTAGTCAGTGGCGCCGGCGACTAGCTAGTCGCAATTGCGAGTAGCCACTCGCGCTTGATAGAATATTGTGATTTATCCGTCGCAGAACTACAAAAAATATTCTTGCGCCAGACGATTTTTGAATGAATTTCTTTATATAAAAAACAAACTTTTCCTTCTTAAATTCATTTTTATAAACTTCATTTACCTTTAATTACTGCATTGTCAATGAGCCCGCGAGCAGACGCGTCTGCAGACACCTCACACTCGTGGGAATCTATAAAAAAAAACAAAATAAAACGCATGTAAATGCGACTAGCTAGCCGCGATTTCGACTAGTCAGTCCCGCCTGCTACTAGCTAGTCGCCCCTGCTAGTTGTCAGTGGCACCGGCGACTGGCTAGTCCCAGCGTCGACTAGCCACTCGCGCCTGATAGAATATTGTGAGTAATAATTCGCAGAACCCCAAAAAAATGCTCTGGCGACAGACGATTTTTGAATGAATTTCTATATATAAAAAACACATTTTTCCATCTTAAATTCATAATTTTGTTCTGTAGCTACCTTCAAGTACTACACAGTCAATCAGCCCGCGAGCAGACGCGTCTTTAGACACCAAACACTAGTGGGTAGCTTTGAAAACCAAACAAAAAGAAACGTATGTAAATGCGACTAGATAGCCGCGGTTTTGACTAGTCAGTCCCGCCTGCTACTAGCTAGTCGCCCCTGCGACTAGTCAGTGGCGCCGGCGACTAGCTAGTCGCAATTGCGAGTAGCCACTCGTGCTTGATAGAATATTGTGATTTATCCGTCGCAGAACTACAAAAAATATTCTTGCGCCAGACGATTTTTGAATGAATTTCTTTATATAAAAAACAAACTTTTCCTTCTTAAATTCATTTTTATAAACTTCATTTACCTTTAATTACTGCATTGTCAATGAGCCCGCGAGCAGACGCGTCTGCAGACACCTCACACTCGTTGGAATCTATAAAAAAAAACAAAATAAAACGCATGTAAATGCGACTAGCTAGCCGCGATTTCGACTAGTCAGTCCCGCCTGCTACTAGCTAGTCGCCCCTGCTAGTTGTCAGTGGCACCGGCGACTGTCTAGTCCCAGCGTCGACTAGCCACTCGCGCCTGATAGAATATTGTGAGTAATAATTCGCAGAACCCCAAAAAAATGCTCTGGCGCCAGACGATTTTTGAATGAATTTCTTTATATAAAAAACAAACTTTTCCTTCTTAAATTCATTTTTATAAACTTCATTTACCTTTAATTACTGCATTGTCATTGAGCCCGCGAGACGACGCGTCTGCAGACACCTCACACTCGTGGGAATCTATTAAAAAAACAAAATAAAACGCATGTAAATGCGACTAGCTAGCCGCGATTTCGACTAGTCAGTCCCGCCTGCTACTAGCTAGTCGCCCCTGCGACTAGTCAGTGGCACCGGCGACTGGCTAGTCCCAGCGTCGACTAGCCACTCGCGCCTGATAGAATATTGTGAGTAATAATTCGCAGAACCCCAAAAAAATGCTCTGGCGCCAGACGATTTTTGAATGAATTTCTTTATATAAAAAACAAACTTTTCCTTCTTAAATTCATTTTTATAAACTTCATTTACCTTTAATTACTGCATTGTCATTGAGTTCGCGAGACGACGCGTCTGCAGACACCTCACACTCGTGGGAATCTATTAAAAAAACAAAATAAAACGCATGTAAATGCGACTAGCTAGCCGCGATTTCGACTAGTCAGTCCCGCCTGCTACTAGCTAGTCGCCCCTGCTAGTTGTCAGTGGCACCGGCGACTAGCTAGTCCCAGCGTCGACAAGCAACTCGCGCCTGATAGAATATTGTGAGTAATAATTCGCAGAACCCCAAAAAAATGCTCTGGCGCCAGACGATTTTTGAATGAATTTCTTTATATAAAAAACAAACTTTTCCTTCTTAAATTCATTTTTATAAACTTCATTTACCTTTAATTACTGCATTGTCATTGAGCCCGCGAGACGACGCGTCTGCAGACACCTCACACTCGTGGGAATCTATTAAAAAAACAAAATAAAACGCATGTAAATGCGACTAGCTAGCCGCGATTTCGACTAGTCAGTCCCGCCTGCTACTAGCTAGTCGCCCCTGCTAGTTGTCAGTGGCACCGGCGACTAGCTAGTCCCAGCGTCGACAAGCAACTCGCGCCTGATAGAATATTGTGAGTAATAATTCGCAGAACCCCAAAAAAATGCTCTGGCGACAGACGATTTTTGAATGAATTTCTTTATATAAAAAAACAAACTTTTCCTTCTTAAATTCATTTTATAAACTTCATTTACCTTTAATTACTGCATTGTCAATGAGCCCGCGAGCAGACGCGTCTGCAGACACCTCACACTCGTGGGAATCTATTAAAAAAACAAAATAAAACGCATGTAAATGCGACTAGCTAGCCGCGATTTCGACTAGTCAGTCCCGCCTGCTACTAGCTAGTCGCCCCTGCGACTAGTCAGTGGCGCCGGCGACTAGCTAGTCGCAATTGCGAGTAGCCACTCGCGCTTGATAGAATATTGTGATTTATCCGTCGCAGAACTACAGAAAATATTCTGGCGCCAGACGATTTTTGAATGAATTTCTTTATATAAAAAACAAACTTTTCCTTCTTAAATTCATTTTTATAAACTTCATTTACCTGTAGTTACTGCATTGTCAATGAGTCCGCGAGCAGACGCGTCTGCAGACACCTCACACTCGTGGGAATCTATTAAAAAAACAAAATAAAACGCATGTAAATGCGACTAGCTAGCCGCGATTTCGACTAGTCAGTCCCGCCTGCTACTAGCTAGTCGCCCCTGCGACTAGTCAGTGGCGCCGGCGACTAGCTAGTCGCAATTGCGAGTAGCCACTCGCGCTTGATAGAATATTGTGATTTATCCGTCGCAGAACTACAGAAAATATTCTGGCGCCAGACGATTTTTGAATGAATTTCTTTATATAAAAAACAAACTTTTCCTTCTTAAATTCATTTTTATAAACTTCATTTACCTGTAGTTACTACATTGTCAATGAGTCCGCGAGCAGACGCGTCTGCAGACACCTCACACTCGTGGGAATCTATTAAAAAAACAAAATAAAACGCATGTAAATGCGACTAGCTAGCCGCGATTTCGACTAGTCAGTCCCGCCTGCTACTAGCTAGTCGCCCCTGCGACTAGTCAGTGGCGCCGGCGACTAGCTAGTCGCAATTGCGAGTAGCCACTCGCGCTTGATAGAATATTGTGATTTATCCGTCGCAGAACTACAAAAAATATTCTTGCGCCAGACGATTTTTGAATGAATTTCTTTATATAAAAAACAAACTTTTCCTTCTTAAATTCATTTTTATAAACTTCATTTACCTTTAATTACTGCATTGTCAATGAGCCCGCGAGCAGACGCGTCTGCAGACACCTCACACTCGTGGGAATCTATAAAAAAAAACAAAATAAAACGCATGTAAATGCGACTAGCTAGCCGCGATTTCGACTAGTCAGTCCCGCCTGCTACTAGCTAGTCGCCCCTGCTAGTTGTCAGTGGCACCGGCGACTGGCTAGTCCCAGCGTCGACTAGCCACTCGCGCCTGATAGAATATTGTGAGTAATAATTCGCAGAACCCCAAAAAAATGCTCTGGCGACAGACGATTTTTGAATGAATTTCTATATATAAAAAACACATTTTTCCATCTTAAATTCATAATTTTGTTCTGTAGCTACCTTCAAGTACTACACAGTCAATCAGCCCGCGAGCAGACGCGTCTTTAGACACCAAACACTAGTGGGTAGCTTTGAAAACCAAACAAAAAGAAACGTATGTAAATGCGACTAGATAGCCGCGGTTTTGACTAGTCAGTCCCGCCTGCTACTAGCTAGTCGCCCCTGCGACTAGTCAGTGGCGCCGGCGACTAGCTAGTCGCAATTGCGAGTAGCCACTCGTGCTTGATAGAATATTGTGATTTATCCGTCGCAGAACTACAAAAAATATTCTTGCGCCAGACGATTTTTGAATGAATTTCTTTATATAAAAAACAAACTTTTCCTTCTTAAATTCATTTTTATAAACTTCATTTACCTTTAATTACTGCATTGTCAATGAGCCCGCGAGCAGACGCGTCTGCAGACACCTCACACTCGTTGGAATCTATAAAAAAAAACAAAATAAAACGCATGTAAATGCGACTAGCTAGCCGCGATTTCGACTAGTCAGTCCCGCCTGCTACTAGCTAGTCGTCCCTGCTAGTTGTCAGTGGCACCGGCGACTGTCTAGTCCCAGCGTCGACTAGCCACTCGCGCCTGATAGAATATTGTGAGTAATAATTCGCAGAACCCCAAAAAAATGCTCTGGCGCCAGACGATTTTTGAATGAATTTCTTTATATAAAAAACAAACTTTTCCTTCTTAAATTCATTTTTATAAACTTCATTTACCTTTAATTACTGCATTGTCATTGAGCCCGCGAGACGACGCGTCTGCAGACACCTCACACTCGTGGGAATCTATTAAAAAAACAAAATAAAACGCATGTAAATGCGACTAGCTAGCCGCGATTTCGACTAGTCAGTCCCGCCTGCTACTAGCTAGTCGCCCCTGCGACTAGTCAGTGGCACCGGCGACTGGCTAGTCCCAGCGTCGACTAGCCACTCGCGCCTGATAGAATATTGTGAGTAATAATTCGCAGAACCCCAAAAAAATGCTCTGGCGCCAGACGATTTTTGAATGAATTTCTTTATATAAAAAACAAACTTTTCCTTCTTAAATTCATTTTTATAAACTTCATTTACCTTTAATTACTGCATTGTCATTGAGCCCGCGAGACGACGCGTCTGCAGACACCTCACACTCGTGGGAATCTATTAAAAAAACAAAATAAAACGCATGTAAATGCGACTAGCTAGCCGCGATTTCGACTAGTCAGTCCCGCCTGCTACTAGCTAGTCGCCCCTGCTAGTTGTCAGTGGCACCGGCGACTAGCTAGTCCCAGCGTCGACAAGCAACTCGCGCCTGATAGAATATTGTGAGTAATAATTCGCAGAACCCCAAAAAAATGCTCTGGCGCCAGACGATTTTTGAATGAATTTCTTTATATAAAAAACAAACTTTTCCTTCTTAAATTCATTTTTATAAACTTCATTTACCTTTAATTACTGCATTGTCATTGAGCCCGCGAGACGACGCGTCTGCAGACACCTCACACTCGTGGGAATCTATTAAAAAAACAAAATAAAACGCATGTAAATGCGACTAGCTAGCCGCGATTTCGACTAGTCAGTCCCGCCTGCTACTAGCTAGTCGCCCCTGCTAGTTGTCAGTGGCACCGGCGACTAGCTAGTCCCAGCGTCGACAAGCAACTCGCGCCTGATAGAATATTGTGAGTAATAATTCGCAGAACCCCAAAAAAATGCTCTGGCGACAGACGATTTTTGAATGAATTTCTTTATATAAAAAAACAAACTTTTCCTTCTTAAATTCATTTTATAAACTTCATTTACCTTTAATTACTGCATTGTCAATGAGCCCGCGAGCAGACGCGTCTGCAGACACCTCACACTCGTGGGAATCTATTAAAAAAACAAAATAAAACGCATGTAAATGCGACTAGCTAGCCGCGATTTCGACTAGTCAGTCCCGCCTGCTACTAGCTAGTCGCCCCTGCGACTAGTCAGTGGCGCCGGCGACTAGCTAGTCGCAATTGCGAGTAGCCACTCGCGCTTGATAGAATATTGTGATTTATCCGTCGCAGAACTACAGAAAATATTCTGGCGCCAGACGATTTTTGAATGAATTTCTTTATATAAAAAACAAACTTTTCCTTCTTAAATTCATTTTTATAAACTTCATTTACCTGTAGTTACTGCATTGTCAATGAGTCCGCGAGCAGACGCGTCTGCAGACACCTCACACTTGTGGGAATCTATAAAAAAAAACAAAATAAAACGCATGTAAATGCGACTAGCTAGCCGCGATTTCGACTAGTCAGTCCCGCCTGCTACTAGCTAGTCGCCCCTGCTAGTTGTCAGTGGCACCGGCGACTAGCTAGTCCCAGCGTCGACTAGCAACTCGCGCCTGATAGAATATTGTGAGTAATAATTCGCAGAACCCCAAAAAATGCTCTGGCGACAGACGATTTTTGAATGAATTTCTATATATAAAAAACACATTTTTCCATCTTAAATTCATAATTTTGTTCTGTAGCTACCTTCAATTACTACACAGTCAATCAGCCCGCAAGCAGACGCGTCTCTAGACACCAAACACTAGTGGGTAGCTTTGAAAAACAAACAAAAAGAAACGTATGTAAATGCGAATAGATAGCCGCGGTTTTGACTAGTCAGTCCCGCCTGCTACTAGCTAGTCGCCCCTGCGACTAGTCAGTGGCGCCGGCGACTAGCTAGTCGCAATTGCGAGTAGCCACTCGTGCTTGATAGAATATTGTGATTTATCCGTCGCAGAACTACAGAAAATATTCTGGCGCCAGACGATTTTTGAATGAATTTCTTTATATAAAAAACAAACTTTTCCTTCTTAAATTCATTTTTATAAACTTCATTTACCTGTAGTTACTGCATTGTCAATGAGTCCGCGAGCAGACGCGTCTGCAGACACCTCACACTCGTGGGAATCTATAAAAAAAAACAAAATAAAACGCATGTAAATGCGACTAGCTAGCCGCGATTTCGACTAGTCAGTCCCGCCTGCTACTAGCTAGTCGCCCCTGCTAGTTGTCAGTGGCACCGGCAACTGGCTAGTCCCAGCGTCGATTAGCCACTCGCGCCTGATAGAATATTGTGAGTAATAATTCGCAGAACCCCAAAAAAATGCTCTGGCGACAGACGATTTTTGAATGAATTTCTATATATAAAAAACACATTTTTCCATCTTAAATTCATAATTTTGTTCTGTAGCTACCTTCAATTACTACACAGTCAATCAGCCTGCGAGCAGACGCGTCTTTAGACACCAAACACTAGTGGGTAGCTTTGAAAACCAAACAAAAAGAAACGTATGTAAATGCGACTAGATAGCCGCGGTTTTGACTAGTCAGTCCCGCCTGCTACTAGCTAGTCGCCCCTGCGACTAGTCAGTGGCGCCGGCGACTAGCTAGTCGCAATTGCGAGTAGCCACTCGCGCTTGATAGAATATTGTGATTTATCCGTCGCAGAACTACAAAAAATATTCTTGCGCCAGACGATTTTTGAATGAATTTCTTTATATAAAAAACAAACTTTTCCTTCTTAAATTCATTTTTATAAACTTCATTTACCTGTAGTTACTGCATTGTCAATGAGTCCGCGAGCAGACGCGTCTGCAGACACCTCACACTCGTGGGAATCTATAAAAAAAAACAAAATAAAACGCATGTAAATGCGACTAGCTAGCCGCGATTTCGACTAGTCAGTCCCGCCTGCTACTAGCTAGTCGCCCCTGCTAGTTGTCAGTGGCACCGGCAACTGGCTAGTCCCAGCGTCGATTAGCCACTCGCGCCTGATAGAATATTGTGAGTAATAATTCGCAGAACCCCAAAAAAATGCTCTGGCGACAGACGATTTTTGAATGAATTTCTATATATAAAAAACACATTTTTCCATCTTAAATTCATAATTTTGTTCTGTAGCTACCTTCAATTACTACACAGTCAATCAGCCTGCGAGCAGACGCGTCTTTAGACACCAAACACTAGTGGGTAGCTTTGAAAACCAAACAAAAAGAAACGTATGTAAATGCGACTAGATAGCCGCGGTTTTGACTAGTCAGTCCCGCCTGCTACTAGCTAGTCGCCCCTGCGACTAGTCAGTGGCGCCGGCGACTAGCTAGTCGCAATTGCGAGTAGCCACTCGCGCTTGATAGAATATTGTGATTTATCCGTCGCAGAACTACAAAAAATATTCTTGCGCCAGACGATTTTTGAATGAATTTCTTTATATAAAAAACAAACTTTTCCTTCTTAAATTCATTTTTATAAACTTCATTTACCTTTAATTACTGCATTGTCAATGAGCCCGCGAGCAGACGCGTCTGCAGACTTCTCACACTCGTGGGAATCTATAAAAAAAAACAAAATAAAACGCATGTAAATGCGACTAGCTAGCCGCGATTTCGACTAGTCAGTCCCGCCTGCTACTAGCTAGTCGCCCCTGCTAGTTGTCAGTGGCACCGGCGACTGGCTAGTCCCAGCGTCGACTAGCCACTCGCGCCTGATAGAATATTGTGAGTAATAATTCGCAGAACCCCAAAAAAATGCTCTGGCGACAGACGATTTTTGAATGAATTTCTATATTTAAAAAACACATTTTTCCATCTTAAATTCATAATTTTGTTCTGTAGCTACCTTCAATTACTACACAGTCAATCAGCCCGCGAGCAAACGCGTCTTTAGACACCAAACACTAGTGGGTAGCTTTGAAAAACAAACAAAAAGAAACGTATGTAAATGCGACTAGATAGCCGCGGTTTTGACTAGTTAGTCCCGCCTGCTACTAGCCAGTCGCCCCTGCGACTAGTCAGTGGCACCGGCGACTGGCTAGTCCCAGCGTCGACTAGCCACTCGCGCCTGATAGAATATTGTGAGTAATAATTCGCAGAACCCCAAAAAAATGCTCTGGCGACAGACGATTTTTGAATGAATTTCTATATATAAAAAACACATTTTTCATCTTAAATTCATAATTTTGTTCTGTAGCTACCTTCAATTACTACACAGTCAATCAGCCCGCGAGCAGACGCGTCTTTAGACACCAAACACTAGTGGGTAGCTTTGAAAACCAAACAAAAAGAAACGTATGTAAATGCGACTAGATAGCCGCGGTTTTGACTAGTCAGTCCCGCCTGCTACTAGCTAGTCGCCCCTGCGACTAGTCAGTGGCGCCGGCGACTAGCTAGTCGCAATTGCGAGTACCCACTCGCGCTTGATAGAATATTGTGATTTATCCGTCGCAGAACTACAAAAAATATTCTTGCGCCAGACGATTTTTGAATGAATTTCTTTATATAAAAAACAAACTTTTCCTTCTTACATTCATTTTTATAAACTTCATTTACCTTTAATTACTGCATTGTCAATGAGCCCGCGAGCAGACGCGTCTGCAGACACCTCACACTCGTGGGAATCTATAAAAAAAAAAACAAAATAAAACGCATGTAAATGCGACTAGCTAGCCGCGATTTCGACTAGTCAGTCCCGCCTGCTACTAGCTAGTCGCCCCTGCTAGTTGTCAGTGGCACCGGCGACTGTCTAGTCCCAGCGTCGACTAGCCACTCGCGCCTGATAGAATATTGTGAGTAATAATTCGCAGAACCCCAAAAAAATGCTCTGGCGCCAGACGATTTTTGAATGAATTTCTTTATATAAAAAACAAACTTTTCCTTCTTAAATTCATTTTTATAAACTTCATTTACCTTTAATTACTGCATTGTCATTGAGCCCGCGAGACGACGCGTCTGCAGACACCTCACACTCGTGGGAATCTATTAAAAAAACAAAATAAAACGCATGTAAATGCGACTAGCTAGCCGCGATTTCGACTAGTCAGTCCCGCCTGCTACTAGCTAGTCGCGCCTGCTAGTTGTCAGTGGCACCGGCAACTGGCTAGTCCCAGCGTCGATTAGCCACTCGCGCCTGATAGAATATTGTGAGTAATAATTCGCAGAACCCCAAAAAAATGCTCTGGCGACAGACGATTTTTTAATGAATTTCTATATATAAAAAACAAATTTTTCCATCTTAAATTCATAATTTTGTTCTGTACCTACCTTCAATTACTACACAGTCAATCAGCCCGCGAGCAGACGCGTCTTTAGACACCAAACACTAGTGGGTAGCTTTGAAAAACAAACAAAAAGAAACGTATGTAAATGCGACTAGATAGCCGCGGTTTTGACTAGTCAGTCCCGCCTGCTACTAGCTAGTCGCCCCTGCGACTAGTCAGTGGCGCCAGCGACTAGCTAGTCGCAATTGCGAGTAGCCACTCGTGCTTGATAGAATATTGTGATTTATCCGTCGCAGAACTACAGAAAATATTCTGGCGCCAGACGATTTTTGAATGAATTTCTTTATATAAAAAACAAACTTTTCCTTCTTAAATTTATTTTTATAAACTTCATTTACCTTTAATTACTGCATTGTCAATAAGCCCGCGAGCAGACGCATCTGCAGACACCTCACACTCGTGGGAATCTATAAAAAAAAACAAAATAAAACGCATGTAAATGCGACTAGCTAGCCGCGATTTCGACTAGTCAGTCCCGCCTGCTACTAGCTAGTCGCCCCTGCTAGTTGTCAGTGGCACCGGTGACTGGCTAGTCCTAGCGTCGACTAGCCACTCGCGCCTGATAGAATATTGTGAGTAATAATTCGCAGAACCCCAAAAAAATGCTCTGGCGACAGACGATTTTTGAATGAATTTCTATATATAAAAAACACATTTTTCCATCTTAAATTCATAATTTTGTTCTGTAGCTACCTTCAATTACTACACAGTCAATCAGCCCGCGAGCAGACGCGTCTTTAGACACCAAACACTAGTGGGTAGCTTTGAAAACCAAACAAAAAGAAACGTATGTAAATGCGACTAGATAGCCGCGGTTTTGACTAGTCAGTCCCGCCTGCTACTAGCTAGTCGCCCCTGCGACTAGTCAGTGGCGCCGGCGACTAGCTAGTCGCAATTGCGAGTAGCCACTCGCGCTTGATAGAATATTGTGATTTATCCGTCGCAGAACTACAAAAAATATTCTTGCGCCAGACGATTTTTGAATGAATTTCTTTATATAAAAAACAAACTTTTCCTTCTTAAATTCATTTTTATAAACTTCATTTACCTTCAATTACTGCATTGTCAATGAGCCCGCGAGCAGACGCGTCTGCAGACTTCTCACACTCGTGGGAATCTATAAAAAAAAACAAAATAAAACGCATGTAAATGCGACTAGCTAGCCGCGATTTCGACTAGTCAGTCCCGCCTGCTACTAGCTAGTCGCCCCTGCTAGTTGTCAGTGGCGCCGGCGACTGGCTAGTCCCAGCGTCGACTAGCCACTCGCGCCTGATAGAATATTGTGAGTAATAATTCGCAGAACCCCAAAAAAATGCTCTGGCGACAGACGATTTTTGAATGAATTTCTATATTTAAAAAACACATTTTTCCATCTTAAATTCATAATTTTGTTCTGTAGCTACCTTCAATTACTACACAGTCAATCAGCCCGCGAGCAAACGCGTCTTTAGACACCAAACACTAGTGGGTAGCTTTGAAAAACAAACAAAAAGAAACGTATGTAAATGCGACTAGATAGCCGCGGTTTTGACTAGTCAGTCCCGCCTGCTACTAGCTAGTCGCCCCTGCGACTAGTCAGTGGCACCGGCGACTGGCTAGTCCCAGCGTCGACTAGCCACTCGCGCCTAATAGAATATTGTGAGTAATAATTCGCAGAACCCCAAAAAAATGCTCTGGCGACAGACGATTTTTGAATGAATTTCTATATATAAAAAACACATTTTTCATCTTAAATTCATAATTTTGTTCTGTAGCTACCTTCAATAACTACACAGTCAATCAGCCCGCGAGCAGCCGCGTCTTTAGACACCAAACACTAGTGGGTAGCTTTGAAAACCAAACAAAAAGAAACGTATGTAAATGCGACTAGATAGCCGCGGTTTTGACTAGTCAGTCCCGCCTGCTACTAGCTAGTCGCCCCTGCGACTAGTCAGTGGCGCCGGCGACTAGCTAGTCGCAATTGCGAGTACCCACTCGCGCTTGATAGAATATTGTGATTTATCCGTCGCAGAACTACAAAAAATATTCTTGCGCCAGACGATTTTTGAATGAATTTCTTTATATAAAAAACAAACTTTTCCTTCTTAAATTCATTTTTATAAACTTCATTTACCTTTAATTACTGCATTGTCAATGAGCCCGCGAGCAGACGCGTCTGCAGACACCTCACACTCGTGGGAATCTATAAAAAAAAAACAAAATAAAACGAATGTAAATGCGACTAGCTAGCCGCGATTTCGACTAGTCAGTCCCGCCTGCTACTAGCTAGTCGCCCCTGCTAGTTGTCAGTGGCACCGGCGACTGTCTAGTCCCAGCGTCGACTAGCCACTCGCGCCTGATAGAATATTGTGAGTAATAATTCGCAGAACCCCAAAAAAATGCTCTGGCGCCAGACGATTTTTGAATGAATTTCTTTATATAAAAAACAAACTTTTCCTTCTTAAATTCATTTTTATAAACTTCATTTACCTTTAATTACTGCATTGTCATTGAGCCCGCGAGACGACGCGTCTGCAGACACCTCACACTCGTGGGAATGTATTAAAAAAACAAAATAAAACGCATTTAAATGCGACTAGCTAGCCGCGATTTCGACTAGTCATTCCCGCCTGCTACTAGCTAGTCGCCCTGCGACTAGTCAGTGGCGCCTGCGACTAGCTAGTCGCAATTGCGAGTAGCCACTCGCGCTTGATAGAATATTGTGATTTATCCGTCGCAGAACTACAAAAAATATTCTTGCGCCAGACGATTTTTGAATGAATTTCTTTATATAAAAAACAAACTTTTCCTTCTTAAATTCATTTTTATAAACTTCATTTACCTGTAGTTACTGCATTGTCAATGAGTCCGCGAGCAGACGCGTCTGCAGACACCTCACACTCGTGGGAATCTATAAAAAAAAACAAAATAAAACGCATGTAAATGCGACTAGCTAGCCGCGATTTCGACTAGTCAGTCCCGCCTGCTACTAGCTAGTCGCCCCTGCTAGTTGTCAGTGGCACCGGCGACTGGCTAGTCCCAGCGTTGACTAGCCACTCGCGCCTGATAGAATATTGTGAGTAATAATACGCAGAACCCCAAAAAAATGCTCTGGCGACAGACGATTTTTGAATGAATTTCTATATATAAAAAACACATTTTTCATCTTAAATTCATAATTTTGTTCTGTAGCTACCTTCAATTACTACACAGTCAATCAGCCCGCGAGCAGCCGCGTCTTTAGACACCAAACACTAGTGGGTAGCTTTGAAAACCAAACAAAAAGAAACGTATGTAAATGCGACTAGATAGCCGCGGTTTTGACTAGTCAGTCCCGCCTGCTACTAGCTAGTCGCCCCTGCGACTAGTCAGTGGCGCCGGCGACTAGCTAGTCGCAATTGCGAGTACCCACTCGCGCTTGATAGAATATTGTGATTTATCCGTCGCAGAACTACAAAAAATATTCTTGCGCCAGACGATTTTTGAATGAATTTCTTTATATAAAAACAAACTTTTCCTTCTTAAATTCATTTTTATAAACTTCATTTACCTTTAATTACTGCATTGTCAATGAGCCCGCGAGCAGACGCGTCTGCAGACACCTCACACTCGTGGGAATCTATAAAAAAAAAACAAAATAAAACGAATGTAAATGCGACTAGCTAGCCGCGATTTCGACTAGTCAGTCCCGCCTGCTACTAGCTAGTCGCCCCTGCTAGTTGTCAGTGGCACCGGCGACTGTCTAGTCCCAGCGTCGACTAGCCACTCGCGCCTGATAGAATATTGTGAGTAATAATTCGCAGAACCCCAAAAAAATGCTCTGGCGCCAGACGATTTTTGAATGAATTTCTTTATATAAAAAACAAACTTTTCCTTCTTAAATTCATTTTTATAAACTTCATTTACCTTTAATTACTGCATTGTCATTGAGCCCGCGAGACGACGCGTCTGCAGACACCTCACACTCGTGGGAATGTATTAAAAAAACAAAATAAAACGCATTTAAATGCGACTAGCTAGCCGCGATTTCGACTAGTCATTCCCGCCTGCTACTAGCTAGTCGCCCTGCGACTAGTCAGTGGCGCCGGCGACTAGCTAGTCGCAATTGCGAGTAGCCGCTCGCGCTTGATAGAATATTGTGATTTATCCGTCGCAGAACTACAAAAAATATTCTTGCGCCAGACGATTTTTGAATGAATTTCTTTATATAAAAAACAAACTTTTCCTTCTTAAATTCATTTTTATAAACTTCATTTACCTGTAGTTACTGCATTGTCAATGAGTCCGCGAGCAGACGCGTCTGCAGACACCTCACACTCGTGGGAATCTATAAAAAAAAACAAAATAAAACGCATGTAAATGCGACTAGCTAGCCGCGATTTCGACTAGTCAGTCCCGCCTGCTACTAGCTAGTCGCCCCTGCTAGTTGTCAGTGGCACCGGCGACTGGCTAGTCCCAGCGTTGACTAGCCACTCGCGCCTGATAGAATATTGTGAGTAATAATACGCAGAACCCCAAAAAAATGCTCTGGCGACAGACGATTTTTGAATGAATTTCTATATATAAAAAACACATTTTTCCATCTTAAATTCATAATTTTGTTCTGTAGCTACCTTCAATTACTACACAGTCAATCAGCCCGCGAGCAGACACGTCTTTAGACACCAAACACTAGTGGGTAGCTTTGAAAAACAAACAAAAAGAAACGTATGTAAATGCGACTAGATAGCCGCGGTTTTGACTAGTCAGTCCCGCCTGCTACTAGCTAGTCGCCCCTGCGACTAGTCAGTGGCGCCGGCGACTGGCTAGTCCCAGCGTCGACTAGCCACTCGCGCCTGATAGAATATTGTGAGTAATAATTCGCAGAACCCCAAAAAAATGCTCTGGCGACAGACGATTTTTGAATGAATTTCTATATATAAAAAACACATTTTTCCATCTTAAATTCATAATTTTGTTCTGTAGCTACCTTCAATTACTACACAGTCAATCAGCCCGCGAGCAGACGCGTCCTTAGACACCAAACACTAGTGGGTAGCTTAGAAAAACAAACAAAAAGAAACGTATGTATATGCGACTAGATAGCCGCGGTTTTGACTAGTCAGTCCCGCCTGCTACTAGCTAGTCGCCCCTGCGACTAGTCAGTGGCGCCGGCGACTAGCTAGTCGCAATTGCGAGTAGCCACTCGCGCTTGATAGAATATTGTGATTTATCCGTCGCAGAACTACAGAAAATATTCTGGCGCCAGACGATTTTTGAATGAATTTCTTTATATAAAAAACAAACTTTTCCTTCTTAAATTCATTTTTATAAACTTCGTTTACCTTTAATTACTGCATTGTCAATGAGCCCGCGAGCAGACGCATCTGCAGACACCTCACACTCGTGGGAATCTATAAAAAAAAACAAAATAAAACGCATGTAAATGCGACTAGCTAGCCGCGATTTCGACTAGTCAGTCCCGCCTGCTACTAGCTAGTCGCCCCTGCTAGTTGTCAGTGGCACCGGCGACTGGCTAGTCCCAGCGTCGACTAGCCACTCGCGCCTGATAGAATATTGTGAGTAATAATTCGCAGAACCCCAAAAAAATGCTCTGGCGCCAGACGATTTTTGAATGAATTTCTTTATATAAAAAACAAACTTTTCCTTCTTAAATTCATTTTATAAACTTCATTTACCTTTAATTACTGCATTGTCAATGAGCCCGCGAGCAGACGCGTCTGCAGACACCTCACACTCGTGGGAATCTATAAAAAAAAACAAAATAAAACGCATGTAAATGCGACTAGCTAGCCGCGATTTCGACTAGTCAGTCCCGCCTGCTACTAGCTAGTCGCCCCTGCTAGTTGTCAGTGGCACCGGCGACTTTCTAGTCTCAGCGTCGACTAGCCACTCGCGCCTGATAGAATATTGTGAGTAATAATTCGCAGAACCCCAAAAAAATGCTCTGGCGCCAGACGATTTTTGAATGAATTTCTTTATATAAAAAACAAACTTTTCCTTCTTAAATTCATTTTTATAAACTTCATTTACCTTTAATTACTGCATTGTCATTGAGCCCGCGAGCAGACGCGTCTGCAGACACCTCACACTCGTGGGAATCTATAAAAAAAAACAAAATAAAACGCATGTAAATGCGACTAGCTAGCCGCGATTTCGACTAGTCAGTCCCGCCTGCTACTAGCTAGTCGCCCCTGCTAGTTGTCAGTGGCACCGGCGACTGGCTAGTCCCAGCGTTGACTAGCCACTCGCGCCTGATAGAATATTGTGAGTAATAATACGCAGAACCCCAAAAAAATGCTCTGGCGACAGACGATTTTTGAATGAATTTCTTTATATAAAAAACAAACTTTTCCTTCTTAAATTCATTTTTATAAACTTCATTTACCTTTAATTACTGCATTGTCATTGAGCCCGCGAGCAGACGCGTCTGCAGACACCTCACACTCGTGGGAATCTATAAAAAAAAACAAAATAAAACGCATGTAAATGCGACTAGCTAGCCGCGATTTCGACTAGTCAGTCCCGCCTGCTACTAGCTAGTCGCCCCTGCTAGTTGTCAGTGGCACCGGCGACTGGCTAGTCCCAGCGTTGACTAGCCACTCGCGCCTGATAGAATATTGTGAGTAATAATACGCAGAACCCCAAAAAAATGCTCTGGCGACAGACGATTTTTGAATGAATTTCTATATATAAAAAACACATTTTTCCATCTTAAATTCATAATTTTGTTCTGTAGCTACCTTCAATTACTACACAGTCAATCAGCCCGCGAGCAGACACGTCTTTAGACACCAAACACTAGTGGGTAGCTTTGAAAAACAAACAAAAAGAAACGTATGTAAATGCGACTAGATAGCCGCGGTTTTGACTAGTCAGTCCCGCCTGCTACTAGCTAGTCGCCCCTGCGACTAGTCAGTGGCGCCGGCGACTGGCTAGTCCCAGCGTCGACTAGCCACTCGCGCCTGATAGAATATTGTGAGTAATAATTCGCAGAACCCCAAAAAAATGCTCTGGCGACAGACGATTTTTGAATGAATTTCTATATATAAAAAACACATTTTTCCATCTTAAATTCATAATTTTGTTCTGTAGCTACCTTCAATTACTACACAGTCAATCAGCCCGCGAGCAGACGCGTCCTTAGACACCAAACACTAGTGGGTAGCTTAGAAAAACAAACAAAAAGAAACGTATGTATATGCGACTAGATAGCCGCGGTTTTGACTAGTCAGTCCCGCCTGCTACTAGCTAGTCGCCCCTGCGACTAGTCAGTGGCGCCGGCGACTAGCTAGTCGCAATTGCGAGTAGCCACTCGCGCTTGATAGAATATTGTGATTTATCCGTCGCAGAACTACAGAAAATATTCTGGCGCCAGACGATTTTTGAATGAATTTCTTTATATAAAAAACAAACTTTTCCTTCTTAAATTCATTTTTATAAACTTCATTTACCTGTAGTTACTGCATTGTCAATGAGTCCGCGAGCAGACGCGTCTGCAGACACCTCACACTCGTGGGAATCTATTAAAAAAACAAAATAAAACGCATGTAAATGCGACTAGCTAGCCGCGATTTCGACTAGTCAGTCCCGCCTGCTACTAGCTAGTCGCCCCTGCTAGTTGTCAGTGGCACCGGCGACTGGCTAGTCCCAGCGTCGACTAGCCACTCGCGCCTGATAGAATATTGTGAGTAATAATTCGCAGAACCCCAAAAAAATGCTCTGGCGCCAGACGATTTTTGAATGAATTTCTTTATATAAAAAACAAACTTTTCCTTCTTAAATTCATTTTATAAACTTCATTTACCTTTAATTACTGCATTGTCAATGAGCCCGCGAGCAGACGCGTCTGCAGACACCTCACACTCGTGGGAATCTATAAAAAAAAACAAAATAAAACGCATGTAAATGCGACTAGCTAGCCGCGATTTCGACTAGTCAGTCCCGCCTGCTACTAGCTAGTCGCCCCTGCTAGTTGTCAGTGGCACCGGCGACTAGCTAGTCCCAGCGTCGACTAGCAACTCGCGCCTGATAGAATATTGTGAGTAATAATTCGCAGAACCCCAAAAAAATGCTCTGGCGACAGACGATTTTTGAATGAATTTCTATATATAAAAAACACATTTTTCCATCTTAAATTCATAATTTTGTTCTGTAGCTACCTTCAATTACTACACAGTCAATCAGCCCGCGAGCAGACGCGTCTTTAGACACCAAACACTAGTGGGTAGCTTTGAAAAACAAACAATAAGAAACGTATGTAAATGCGACTAGATAGCCGCGGTTTTGACTAGTCAGTCCCGCCTGCTACTAGCTAGTCGCCCCTGCGACTAGTCAGTGGCGCCGGCGACTAGCTAGTCGCAATTGTGAGTAGCCACTCGTGCTTGATAGAATATTGTGATTTATCCGTCGCAGAACTACAGAAAATATTCTGGCGCCAGACGATTTTTGAATGAATTTCTTTATATAAAAAACAAACTTTTCCTTCTTAAATTCATTTTTATAAACTTCATTTACCTGTAGTTACTGCATTGTCAATGAGTCCGCGAGCAGACGCGTCTGCAGACACCTCACACTCGTGGGAATCTATTAAAAAAACAAAATAAAACGCATGTAAATGCGACTAGCTAGCCGCGATTTCGACTAGTCAGTCCCGCCTGCTACTAGCTAGTCGCCCCTGCGACTAGTCAGTGGCGCCGGCGACTGGCTAGTCCCAGCGTCGACTAGCCACTCGCGCCTGATAGAATATTGTGAGTAATAATTCGCAGAACCCCAATAAAATGCTCTGGCGACAGACGATTTTTGAATGAATTTCTATATATAAAAAACACATTTTTCCATCTTAAATTCATAATTTTGTTCTGTAGCTACCTTCAATTACTACACAGTCAATCAGCCCGCGAGCAGACGCGTCCTTAGACACCAAACACTAGTGGGTAGCTTAGAAAAACAAACAAAAAGAAACGTATGTATATGCGACTAGATAGCCGCGGTTTTGACTAGTCAGTCCCGCCTGCTACTAGCTAGTCGCCCCTGCGACTAGTCAGTGGCGCCGGCGACTAGCTAGTCGCAATTGCGAGTAGCCACTCGCGCTTGATAGAATATTGTGATTTATCCGTCGCAGAACTACAGAAAATATTCTGGCGCCAGACGATTTTTGAATGAATTTCTTTATATAAAAAACAAACTTTTCCTTCTTAAATTCATTTTTATAAACTTCGTTTCCCTTTAATTACTGCATTGTCAATGAGCCCGCGAGCAGACGCATCTGCAGACACCTCACACTCGTGGGAATCTATAAAAAAAAACAAAATAAAACGCATGTAAATGCGACTAGCTAGCCGCGATTTCGACTAGTCAGTCCCGCCTGCTACTAGCTAGTCGCCCCTGCTAGTTGTCAGTGGCACCGGCGACTGGCTAGTCCCAGCGTCGACTAGCCACTCGCGCCTGATAGAATATTGTGAGTAATAATTCGCAGAACCCCAAAAAAATGCTCTGGCGCCAGACGATTTTTGAATGAATTTCTTTATATAAAAAACAAACTTTTCCTTCTTAAATTCATTTTATAAACTTCATTTACCTTTAATTACTGCATTGTCAATGAGCCCGCGAGCAGACGCGTCTGCAGACACCTCACACTCGTGGGAATCTATAAAAAAAAACAAAATAAAACGCATGTAAATGCGACTAGCTAGCCGCGATTTCGACTAGTCAGTCCCGCCTGCTACTAGCTAGTCGCCCCTGCTAGTTGTCAGTGGCACCGGCGACTAGCTAGTCCCAGCGTCGACTAGCAACTCGCGCCTGATAGAATATTGTGAGTAATAATTCGCAGAACCCCAAAAAAATGCTCTGGCGACAGACGATTTTTGAATGAATTTCTATATATAAAAAACACATTTTTCCATCTTAAATTCATAATTTTGTTCTGTAGCTACCTTCAATTACTACACAGTCAATCAGCCCGCGAGCAGACGCGTCTTTAGACACCAAACACTAGTGGGTAGCTTTGAAAAACAAACAATAAGAAACGTATGTAAATGCGACTAGATAGCCGCGGTTTTGACTAGTCAGTCCCGCCTGCTACTAGCTAGTCGCCCCTGCGACTAGTCAGTGGCGCCGGCGACTAGCTAGTCGCAATTGTGAGTAGCCACTCGTGCTTGATAGAATATTGTGATTTATCCGTCGCAGAACTACAGAAAATATTCTGGCGCCAGACGATTTTTGAATGAATTTCTTTATATAAAAAACAAACTTTTCCTTCTTAAATTCATTTTTATAAACTTCATTTACCTGTAGTTACTGCATTGTCAATGAGTCCGCGAGCAGACGCGTCTGCAGACACCTCACACTCGTGGGAATCTATAAAAAAAAACAAAATAAAACGCATGTAAATGCGACTAGCTAGCCGCGATTTCGACTAGTCAGTCCCGCCTGCTACTAGCTTGTCGCCCCTGCTAGTTGTCAGTGGCACCGGCGACTGGCTAGTCCCAGCGTTGACTAGCCACTCGCGCCTGATAGAATATTGTGAGTAATAATTCGCAGAACCCCAAAAAAATGCTCTGGCGACAGACGATTTTTGAATGAATTTCTATATATAAAAAACACATTTTTCCATCTTAAATTCATAATTTTGTTCTGTAGCTACATTCAATTACTACCTAGTCAATCAGCCCGCGAGCAGACGCGTCTTTAGACACCAAACACTAGTGGGTAGCTTTGAAAAACAAACAAAAAGAAACGTATGTAAATGCGACTAGATAGCCGCGGTTTTGACTAGTCAGTCCCGCCTGCTACTAGCTAGTCGCCCCTGCGACTAGTCAGTGGCGCCGGCGACTGGCTAGTCCCAGCGTCGACTAGCCACTCGCGCCTGATAGAATATTGTGAGTAATAATTCGCAGAACCCCAAAAAAATGCTCTGGCGACAGACGATTTTTGAATGAATTTCTATATATAAAAAACACATTTTTCCATCTTAAATTCATAATTTTGTTCTGTAGCTACCTTCAATTACTACACAGTCAATCAGCCCGCGAGCAGACGCGTCGTTAGACACCAAACACTAGTGGGTAGCTTTGAAAAACAAACAAAAAGAAACGTATGTATATGCGACTAGATAGCCGCGGTTTTGACTAGTCAGTCCCGCCTGCTACTAGCTAGTCGCCCCTGCGACTAGTCAGTGGCGCCGGCGACTAGCTAGTCGCAATTGCGAGTAGCCACTCGCGCTTGATAGAATATTGTGATTTATCCGTCGCAGAACTACAGAAAATATTCTGGCGCCAGACGATTTTTGAATGAATTTCTTTATATAAAAAACAAACTTTTCCTTCTTAAATTCATTTTTATAAACTTCGTTTACCTTTAATTACTGCATTGTCAATGAGCCCGCGAGCAGACGCGTCTGCAGACACCTCACACTCGTGGGAATCTATAAAAAAAAACAAAATAAAACGCATGTAAATGCGACTAGCTAGCCGCGATTTCGACTAGTCAGTCCCGCCTGCTACTAGCTAGTCGCCCCTGCTAGTTGTCAGTGGCACCGGCGACTGGCTAGTCCCAGCGTCGACTAGCCACTCGCGCCTGATAGAATATTGTGAGTAATAATTCGCAGAACCCCAAAAAAATGCTCTGGCGACAGACGATTTTTGAATGAATTTCTATATATAAAAAACACATTTTTCCATCTTAAATTCATAATTTTGTTCTGTAGCTACCTTCAATTACTACACAGTCAATCAGCCCGCGAGCAGACGCGTCTTTAGACACCAAACACTAGTGGGTAGCTTTGAAAACCAAACAAAAAGAAACATATGTAAATGCGACTAGATAGCCGCGGTTTTGACTAGTCAGTCCCGCCTGCTTCTAGCTAGTCGCCCCTGCGACTAGTCAGTGGCGCCGGCGACTAGCTAGTCGCAATTGCGAGTAGCCACTCGCGCTTGATAGAATATTGTGATTTATCCGTCGCAGAACTACAAAAAATATTCTTGCGCCAGACGATTTTTGAATGAATTTCTTTATATAAAAAACAAACTTTTCCTTCTTAAATTCATTTTTATAAACTTCATTTACCTTTAATTACTGCATTGTCAATGAGCCCGCGAGCAGACGCGTCTGCAGACACCTCACACTCGTGGGAATCTATAAAAAAAAACAAAATAAAACGCATGTAAATGCGACTAGCTAGCCGCGATTTCGACTAGTCAGTCCCGCCTGCTACTAGCTAGTCGCCCCTGCTAGTTGTCAGTGGCACCGGCGACTGTCTAGTCCCAGCGTCGACTAGCCACTCGCGCCTGATAGAATATTGTGAGTAATAATTCGCAGAACCCCAAAAAAATGCTCTGGCGACAGACGATTTTTGAATGAATTTCTATATATAAAAAACACATTTTTCCATCTTAAATTCATAATTTTGTTCTGTAGCTACCTTCAATTACTACACAGTCAATCAGCCCGCGAGCAGACGCGTCTTTAGACACCAAACACTAGTGAGTAGCTTTGAAAACCAAACAAAAAGAAACGTATGTAAATGCGACTAGATAGCCGCGGTTTTGACTAGTCAGTCCCGCCTGCTACTAGTGTAGCGGCATCTACAACGCCACATGTGAGCTACGCGTCAGACTGACGTCACGCAAAATCCTGCATCGCGCAATCAGAGTTTACCCCGCAACTAGCATATATACAACATCCTGACATCAACCGTCGGGCAGTTGCCCACCAGACACAACACCCGTCTGGTCGGAGGATCCTCCCTTTTCTATGGAGGTTTGAGTGAACTTTACACCCTGTTCCTCATACCTCTATACTGGTGACCCCGAATATGAACGTCAGCGCAGCCTTCGTGCAAGTACATCAGCGTGACGTCATCATCACTTCCTTCAAGCTTTCGAGCGGCGAGTCACACAGCCAGCCAGCACCCACGGCTTCAAAGGGTATCCTGACCACCAGCATGCAGCGACTGCGCATACCTGGTCATCATCCTCAGCCTCATCAGCAACCTTGGCACAGCACACTGCACTCTCGGCCGGTCTACAAGCAGAGCCTTCAAATCCTCTCCTGGTCGACGCCAGCAGTCAGTCTCAACTCGGCGCTGTACCACATCCGACGCACTGGAGCATAACGCAGCGCCACCCCGACTCACTGGGGTACCACCGCAGACAGTTCCGACTCACCGTGAACTATGCGGCACCTGGTTCCGACCCACTGGAACCTCACCTGGCCCTGGCAAGCAAGATACACGACTCAGCCCACTATCGACCTCCGGTCTCCGGGGGGGAGTGATGTAGCGGCATCTACAACGCCACATGCGAGCTACGCGTCAGACTGACGTCACGCAAAATCCTGAATCGCGCAATCAGAGTTTACCCCGCAACTAGCATATTCATTCAAAAATCGTCTGTCGCCAGAGCATTTTTTTGGGGTTCTGCGAATTACTATCAAGCGCGAGTGGCTACTCGCAATTGCGACTAGCTAGTCGCCGGCGCCACTGACTAGTCGCAGGGGCGACTAGCTAGTAGCAGGCGGGACTGACTAGTCAAAACCGCGGCTATCTAGTCGCATTTACATACGTTTCTTTTTGTTTGTTTTTCAAAGCTACCCACTAGTGTTTGGTGTCTAAAGACGCGTCTGCTCGCGGGCTGATTGACTGTGTAGTAATTGAAGGTAGCTACAGAACAAAATTATGAATTTAAGATGGAAAAATGTGTTTTTATATATAGAAATTCATTCAAAAATCGTCTGTCGCCAGAGCATTTTTTTGGGGTTCTGCGAATTATTACTCACAATATTCTATCAGGCGCGAGTGGCTAGTCAATGCTGGGACTAGCCAGTCAACGGTGCCACTGACAACTAGCAGGGGCGACTAGCTAGTAGCAGGCGGGACTGACTAGTCGAAATCGCGGCTAACTAGTCGCATTTACATGCGTTTTATTTTGTTTTTTTTTATAGATTCCCACGAGTGTGAGGTGTCTGCAGACGCGTCTGCTCACGGGCTCATTGACAATGCAGTAATTAAAGGTAAATGAAGTTTATAAAAATGAATTTAAGAAGGAAAAGTTTGTTTTTTATATAAAGAAATTCATTCAAAAATCGTCCGGCGCCAGAATATTTTCTGTAGTTCTGCGACGGATAAATCACAATATTCTATCAAGCGCGAGTGGCTACTCGCAATTGCGACTAGCTAGTCGCCGGCGCCACTGACTAGTCGCAGGGGCGACTAGCTAGTAGCAAGCGGGACTGACTAGTCAAAACCGCGGCTATCTAGTCGCATTTACATACGTTTCTTTTTGTTTGTTTTTCAAAGCTTCCCACGAGTGTTTGGTGTCTAAAGACGCGTCTGCTCGCGGGCTGATTGACTGTGTAGTAATTGAAGGTAGCTACAGAACAAAATTATGAATTTAAGATGGAAAAATGTGTTTTTTATATATAGAAATTCATTCAAAAATCGTCTGTCGCCAGAGCATTTTTTTGGGGTTCTGCGAATTATTACTCACAATATTCTATCAGGCGCGAGTGGCTAGTCGACGCTGGGACTAGCCAGTCGCCGGCGCCACTGACTAGTCGCAGGGGCGACTAGCTAGTAGCAGGCGGGACTAACTAGTCAAAACCGCGGCTATCTAGTCGCATTTACATACGTTTCTTTTTGTTTGTTTTTCAAAGCTACCCACTAGTGTTTGGTGTCTAAAGACGTGTCTGCTCGCGGGCTGATTGACTGTGTAGTAATTGAAGGTAGCTACAGAACAAAATTATGAATTTAAGATGGAAAAATGTGTTTTTTATATAAAGAAATTCATTCAAAAATCGTCTGGCGCCAGAATATTTTCTGTAGTTCTGCGACGGATAAATCACAATATTCTATCAAGCGCGAGTGGCTACTAGCAATTGCGACTAGCTAGTCGCCGGCGCCACTGACTAGTCACAGGGGCGACTAGCTAGTAGCAGGCGGGACTGACTAGTCAAAACCGCGGCTATCTAGTCGCATTTACATACGTTTCTTTTTGTTTGTTTTTCAAAGCTACCCACTAGTGTTTGGTGTCTAAAGACGCGTCTGCTCGCGGGCTGATTGACTGTGTAGTAATTGAAGGTAGCTACAGAACAAAATTATTAATTTAAGATGGAAAAATGTGTTTTTTATATATAGAAATTCATTCAAAAATCGTCTGCCGCCAGAGCATTTTTTTGGGGTTCTGCGAATTATTACTCACAATATTCTATCAGGCGCGAGTGGCTAGTCGACGCTGGGACTAGCCAGTCCCCGGCGCCACTGACTAGTCGCAGAGGCGACTAGCTAGTAGCAGGCGGGACTGACTAGTCAAAACCGCGGCTATCTAGTCGCATTTACATACGTTTCTTTTTGTTTATTTTTCAAAGCTACCCACTAGTGTTTGGTGTCTAAAGACGTGTCTGCTCGCGGGCTGATTGACTGTGTAGTAATTGAAGGTAGCTACAGAACAAAATTATGAATTTAAGATGGAAAAATGTGTTTTTTATATATAGAAATTCATTCAAAAATCGTCTGTCGCCAGAGCATTTTTTTGGGGTTCTGCGAATTATTACTCACAATATTCTATCAGGCGCGAGTGGCTAGTCAACGCTGGGACTAGCCAGTCAACGGTGCCACTGACAACTAGCAGAAGCGACTAGCTAGTAGCAGGCGGGACTGACTAGTCGAAATCGCGGCTAACTAGTCGCATTTACATGCGTTTTATTTGTTTTTTTTTATAGATTCCCACGAGTGTGAAGTGTCTGCAGACGCGTCTGCTCGCGAACTCATTGACAATGCAGTAATTAAAGGTAAATGAAGTTTATAAAAATGAATTTAAGAAGGAAAAGTTTGTTTTTTATATAAAGAAATTCATTCAAAAATCGTCTGGCGCCAGAATATTTTCTGTAGTTCTGCGACGGATAAATCACAATATTCTATCAAGCGCGAGTGGCTACTCGCAATTGCGACTAGCTAGTCGCCGGCGCCAGTGACTAGTCGCAGGGGCGACTAGCTAGTAGCAAGCGGGACTGACTAGTCAAAACCGCGGCTATCTAGTCGCATTTACATACGTTTCTTTTTGTTTGTTTTTAAAAGCTACCCACTAGTGTTTGGTGTCTAAAGACGCGTCTGCTCGCGGGCTGATTGACTGTGTAGTAATTGAAGGTAGCTACAGAACAAAATTATGAATTTAAGATGGAAAAATGTGTTTTTTATATATAGAAATTCATTCAAAAATCGTCTGCCGCCAGAGCATTTTTTTGGGGTTCTGCGAATTATTACTCACAATATTCTATCAGGCGCGAGTGGCTAGTCGACGCTGGGACTAGCCAGTCCCCGGCGCCACTGACTAGTCGCAGAGGCGACTAGCTAGTAGCAGGCGGGACTGACTAGTCAAAACCGCGGCTATCTAGTCGCATTTACATACGTTTCTTTTTGTTTATTTTTCAAAGCTACCCACTAGTGTTTGGTGTCTAAAGACGCGTCTGCTCGCGGGCTGATTGACTGTGTAGTAATTGAAGGTAGCTACAGAACAAAATTATGAATTTAAGATGGAAAAATGTGTTTTTTATATATAGAAATTCATTCAAAAATCGTCTGTCGCCAGAGCATTTTTTTGGGGTTCTGCGAATTATTACTCACAATATTCTATCAGGCGCGAGTGGCTAGTCAACGCTGGGACTAGCCAGTCGCCAGTGCCACTGACAACTAGCAGGGGCGACTAGCTAGTAGCAGGCGGGACTGACTAGTCGAAATCGCGGCTAGATAGTCGCATTTACATGCGTTTTATTTTGTTTTTTTTTATAGATTCCCACGAGTGTGAGGTGTCTGCAGACGCGTCTGCTGGCGGGCTCATTGACAATGCAGTAATTAAAGGTAAATGAAGTTTATAAAAATGAATTTAAGAAGGAAAAGTTTGTTTTTTATATAAAGAAATTCATTCAAAAATCGTCTGTCGCCAGAGCATTTTTTTGGGGTTCTGCGAATTATTACTCACAATATTCTATCAGGCGCGAGTGGCTAGTCGACGCTGGGACTAGACAGTCGCCGGTGCCACTGACAACTAGCAGGGGCGACTAGCTAGTAGCAGGCGGGACTGACTAGTCGAAATCGCGGCTAACTAGTCGCATTTACATGCGTTTTATTTTGTTTTTTTTTTAGATTCCCACGAGTGTGAGGTGTCTGCAGACGCGTCTGCTCGCGGGCTCATTGACAATGCAGTAATTAAAGGTAAATGAAGTTTATAAAAATGAATTTAAGAAGGAAAAGTTTGTTTTTTATATAAAGAAATTCATTCAAAAATCGTCTGGCGCCAGAATATTTTCTGTAGTTCTGCGACGGATAAATCACAATATTCTATCAAGCGCGAGTGGCTACTCGCAATTGCGACTAGCTAGTCGCTGGCGCCACTGACTAGTCGCAGGAGCGACTAGCTAGTAGCAAGCGGGACTGACTAGTCAAAACCGCGGCTATCTAGTCGCATTTACATACGTTTCTTTTTGTTTGTTTTTCAAAGCTACCCACTAGTGTTTGGTGTCTAAAGACGCGTCTGCTCGCGGGCTGATTGACTGTGTAGTAAGTGAAGGTAACTACAGAACAAAATTATGAATTAAAGATGGAAAAATGTGTTTTTTATATATAGAAATTCATTCAAAAATCGTCTGTCGCCAGAGCATTTTTTTGGGGTTCTGCGAATTATTACTCACAATATTCTATCAGGCGCGAGTGGCTAGTCCACGCTGGGACTAGCCAGTTGCCGGTGCCACTGACAACTAGCAGGGGCGACTAGCTTGTAGCAGGCGGGACTGACTAGTCGAAATCGCGGCTAGCTAGTCGAATTTACATGCGTTTTATTTTGTTTTTTTTATAGATTCCCACGAGTGTGACGTGTCTGCAGACGCGTCGGCTCGCGAGCTCATTGACAATGCAGTAATTAAAGGTAAATGAAGTTTATAAAAATGAATTTAAGAAGGAAAAGTTTGTTTTTTATATAAAGAAATTCATTCAAAAATCGTCTGGCGCCAGAATATTTTCTGTAGTTCTGCGACGGATAAATCACAATATTCTATCAAGCGCGAGTGGCTTCTAGCAATTGCGACTAGCTAGTCGCCGGCGCCACTGACTAGTCGCAGGGGCGACTAGCTAGTAGCAGGCGGGACTGACTAGTCAAAACCGCGGCTATCTAGTCGCATTTACATACATTTCTTTTTGTTTGTTTTTCAAAGCTACCCACTAGTGTTTGGTGTCTAAAGACGCGTCTGCTCGCGGGCTGATTGACTGTGTAGTAAGTGAAGGTAGCTACAGAACAAAATTATGAATTAAAGATGGAAAAATGTGTTTTTTATATATAGAAATTCATTCAAAAATCGTCTGTCGCCAGAGCATTTTTTTGGGGTTCTGCGAATTATTACTTACAATGTTCTATCAGGCGCGAGTGGCTAGTCGACGCTGGGACTAGCCAGTCGCCGGTGCCACTGACAACTAGCAGGGGCGACTAGCTAGTAGCAGGCGGGACTGACTAGTCGAAATCGCGGCTAGCTAGTCGCATTTACATACGTTTCTTTTTGTTTGTTTTCAAAGCTATCCACTAGTGTTTGGTGTCTAAAGACGCGTCTGCTCGCGGGCTGATTGACTGTGTAGTAATTGAAGGTAGCTACAGAACAAAATTATGAATTTAAGATGGAAAAATGTGTTTTTATATATAGAAATTCATTCAAAAATCGTCTGTCGCCAGAGCATTTTTTTGGGGTTCTGCGAATTATTACTCACAATATTCTATCAGGCGCGAGTGGCTAGTCCACGCTGGGACTAGCCAATCGCCGGTGCCACTGACAACTAGCAGGGGCGACTAGCTAGTAGCAGGCGGGACTGACTAGTCGAAATCGCGGCTAGCTAGTCGCATTTACATGCGTTTTATTTTGTTTTTTTTATAGATTCCCACGAGTGTGAGGTGTCTGCAGACGCGTCGGCTCGCGAGCTCATTGGCAATGCAGTAATTAAAGGTAAATGAAGTTTATAAAAATGAATTTAAGAAGGAAAAGTTTGTTTTTTATATAAAGAAATTCATTCAAAAATCGTCTGGCGCCAGAATATTTTCTGTAGTTCTGCGACGGATAAATCACAATATTCTATCAAGCGCGAGTGGCTACTAGCAATTGCGACTAGCTAGTCGCCGGCGCCACTGACTAGTCGCAGGGGCGACTAGCTAGTAGCAGGCGGGACTGACTAGTCAAAACCGCGGCTATCTAGTCGCATTTACATACATTTCTTTTTGTTTGTTTTTCAAAGCTACCCACTAGTGTTTGGTGTCTAAAGACGCGTCTGCTCGCGGGCTGATTGACTGTGTAGTAAGTGAAGGTAGCTACAGAACAAAATTATGAATTAAAGATGGAAAAATGTGTTTTTTATATATAGAAATTCATTCAAAAATCGTCTGTCGCCAGAGCATTTTTTTGGGGTTCTGCGAATTATTACTTACAATGTTCTATCAGGCGCGAGTGGCTAGTCGACGCTGGGACTAGCCAGTCGCCGGTGCCACTGACAACTAGCAGGGGCGACTAGCTAGTAGCAGGCGGGACTGACTAGTCGAAATCGCGGCTAGCTAGTCGCATTTACATACGTTTCTTTTTGTTTGTTTTTCAACGCTACCCACTAGTGTTTGGTGTCTAAAGACGCGTCTGCTCGCGGGCTGATTGACTGTGTAGTAATTGAAGGTAGCTACAGAACAAAATTATGAATTTAAGATGGAAAAATGTGTTTTTATATATAGAAATTCATTCAAAAATCGTCCGGCGCCAGAATATTTTCTGTAGTTCTGCGACGGATAAATCACAATATTCTATCAAGCGCGAGTGGCTACTCGCAATTGCGACTAGCTAGTCGCCGGCGCCACTGACTAGTCGCAGGGGCGACTAGCTAGTAGCAAGCGGGACTGACTAGTCAAAACCGCGGCTATCTAGTCGCATTTACATACGTTTCTTTTTGTTTGTTTTTCAAAGCTTCCCACGAGTGTTTGGTGTCTAAAGACGCGTCTGCTCGCGGGCTGATTGACTGTGTAGTAATTGAAGGTAGCTACAGAACAAAATTATGAATTTAAGATGGAAAAATGTGTTTTTTATATATAGAAATTCATTCAAAAATCGTCTGTCGCCAGAGCATTTTTTTGGGGTTCTGCGAATTATTACTCACAATATTCTATCAGGCGCGAGTGGCTAGTCGACGCTGGGACTAGCCAGTCGCCGGCGCCACTGACTAGTCGCAGGGGCGACTAGCTAGTAGCAGGCGGGACTAACTAGTCAAAACCGCGGCTATCTAGTCGCATTTACATACGTTTCTTTTTGTTTGTTTTTCAAAGCTACCCACTAGTGTTTGGTGTCTAAAGACGCGTCTGCTCGCGGGCTGATTGACTGTGTAGTAAGTGAAGGTAGCTACAGAACAAAATTATGAATTAAAGATGGAAAAATGTGTTTTTTATATATAGAAATTCATTCAAAAATCGTCTGTCGCCAGAGCATTTTTTTGGGGTTCTGCGAATTATTACTCACAATATTCTATCAGGCGCGAGTGGCTAGTCCACGCTGGGACTAGCCAGTCGCCGGTGTCACTGACAACTAGCAGGGGCGACTAGCTAGTAGCAGGCGGGACTGACTAGTCGAAATCGCGGCTAGCTAGTCGAATTTACATGCGTTTTATTTTGTTTTTTTTTATAGATTCCCACGAGTGTGACGTGTCTGCAGACGCGTCGGCTCGCGAGCTCATTGACAATGCAGTAATTAAAGGTAAATGAAGTTTATAAAAATGAATTTAAGAAGGAAAAGTTTGTTTTTTATATAAAGAAATTCATTCAAAAATCGTCTGGCGCCAGAATATTTTCTGTAGTTCTGCGACGGATAAATCACAATATTCTATCAAGCGCGAGTGGCTACTAGCAATTGCGACTAGCTAGTCGCCGGCGCCACTGACTAGTCGCAGGGGCGACTAGCTAGTAGCAGGCGGGACTGACTAGTCAAAACCGCGGCTATCTAGTCGCATTTACATACATTTCTTTTTGTTTGTTTTTCAAAGCTACCCACTAGTGTTTGGTGTCTAAAGACGCGTCTGCTCGCGGGCTGATTGACTATGTAGTAAGTGAAGGTAGCTACAGAACAAAATTATGAATTAAAGATGGAAAAATGTGTTTTTTATATATAGAAATTCATTCAAAAATCGTCTGTCGCCAGAGCATTTTTTTGGGGTTCTGCGAATTATTACTTACAATGTTCTATCAGGCGCGAGTGGCTAGTCGACGCTGGGACTAGCCAGTCGCCGGTGCCACTGACAACTAGCAGGGGCGACTAGCTAGTAGCAGGCGGGACTGACTAGTCGAAATCGCGGCTAGCTAGTCGCATTTACATACGTTTCTTTTTGTTTGTTTTTCAAAGCTATCCACTAGTGTTTGGTGTCTAAAGACGCGTCTGCTCGCGGGCTGATTGACTGTGTAGTAATTGAAGGTAGCTACAGAACAAAATTATGAATTTAAGATGGAAAAATGTGTTTTTATATATAGAAATTCATTCAAAAATCGTCTGTCGCCAGAGCATTTTTTTGGGGTTCTGCGAATTATTACTCACAATATTCTATCAGGCGCGAGTGGCTAGTCCACGCTGGGACTAGCCAATCGCCGGTGCCACTGACAACTAGCAGGGGCGACTAGCTAGTAGCAGGCGGGACTGACTAGTCGAAATCGCGGCTAGCTAGTCGCATTTACATGCGTTTTATTTTGTTTTTTTTATAGATTCCCACGAGTGTGACGTGTCTGCAGACGCGTCGGCTCGCGAGCTCATTGACAATGCAGTAATTAAAGGTAAATGAAGTTTATAAAAATGAATTTAAGAAGGAAAAGTTTGTTTTTTATATAAAGAAATTCATTCAAAAATCGTCCGGCGCCAGAATATTTTCTGTAGTTCTGCGACGGATAAATCACAATATTCTATCAAGCGGGAGTGGCTACTCGCAATTGCGACTAGCTTGTCGCCGGCGCCACTGACTAGTCGCAGGGGCGACTAGCTAGTAGCAGGCGGGACTGACTAGTCAAAACCGCGGCTATCTAGTCGCATTTACATACGTTTCTTTTTGTTTGTTTTTCAAAGCTACCCACTAGTGTTTGGTGTCTAAAGACGCGTCTGCTCGCGGGCTGATTGACTGTGTAGTAATTGAAGGTAGCTACAGAACAAAATTATGAATTTAAGATGGAAAAATGTGTTTTTATATATAGAAATTCATTCAAAAATCGTCTGTCGCCAGAGCATTTTTTTGGGGTTCTGCGAATTATTACTCACAATATTCTATCAGGCGCGAGTGGCTAGTCAACGCTGGGACTAGCCAGTCAACGGTGCCACTGACAACTAGCAGGGGCGACTAGCTAGTAGCAGGCGGGACTGACTAGTCGAAATCGCGGCTAGCTAGTCGCATTTACATGCGTTTTATTTTGTTTTTTTTTATAGATTCCCACGAGTGTGAGGTGTCTGCAGACGCGTCTGCTCGCGGGCTCATTGACAATGCAGTAATTAAAGGTAAATGAAGTTTATAAAAATGAATTTAAGAAGGAAAAGTTTGTTTTTTATATTAAGAAATTCATTCAAAAATCGTCTGGCGCCAGAATATTTTCTGTAGTTCTGCGACGGATAAATCACAATATTCTATCAAGCGCGAGTGGCTACTCGCAATTGCGACTAGCTAGTCGCCGGCGCCACTGACTAGTCGCAGGGGCGACTAGCTAGTAGCAAGCGGGACTGACTAGTCAAAACCGCGGCTATCTAGTCGCATTTACATACGTTTCTTTTTGTTTGTTTTTCAAAGCTACCCACTAGTGTTTGGTGTCTAAAGACGCGTCTGCTCGCGGGCTGATTGACTGTGTAGTAAGTGAAGGTAGCTACAGAACAAAATTATGAATTAAAGATGGAAAAATGTGTTTTTTATATATAGAAATTCATTCAAAAATCGTCTGTCGCCAGAGCATTTTTTTGGGGTTCTGCGAATTATTACTTACAATGTTCTATCAGGCGCGAGTGGCTAGTCGACGCTGGGACTAGCCAGTCGCCGGTGCCACTGACAACTAGCAGGGGCGACTAGCTAGTAGCAGGCGGGACTGACTAGTCGAAATCGCGGCTAGCTAGTCGCATTTACATACGTTTCTTTTTGTTTGTTTTTCAAAGCTATCCACTAGTGTTTGGTGTCTAAAGACGCGTCTGCTCGCGGGCTGATTGACTGTGTAGTAATTGAAGGTAGCTACAGAACAAAATTATGAATTTAAGATGGAAAAATGTGTTTTTATATATAGAAATTCATTCAAAAATCGTCTGTCGCCAGAGCATTTTTTTGGGGTTCTGCGAATTATTACTCACAATATTCTATCAGGCGCGAGTGGCTAGTCCACGCTGGGACTAGCCAATCGCCGGTGCCACTGACAACTAGCAGGGGCGACTAGCTAGTAGCAGGCGGGACTGACTAGTCGAAATCGCGGCTAGCTAGTCGCATTTACATGCGTTTTATTTTGTTTTTTTTATAGATTCCCACGAGTGTGACGTGTCTGCAGACGCGTCGGCTCGCGAGCTCATTGACAATGCAGTAATTAAAGGTAAATGAAGTTTATAAAAATGAATTTAAGAAGGAAAAGTTTGTTTTTTATATAAAGAAATTCATTCAAAAATCGTCCGGCGCCAGAATATTTTCTGTAGTTCTGCGACGGATAAATCACAATATTCTATCAAGCGGGAGTGGCTACTCGCAATTGCGACTAGCTTGTCGCCGGCGCCACTGACTAGTCGCAGGGGCGACTAGCTAGTAGCAGGCGGGACTGACTAGTCAAAACCGCGGCTATCTAGTCGCATTTACATACGTTTCTTTTTGTTTGTTTTTCAAAGCTACCCACTAGTGTTTGGTGTCTAAAGACGCGTCTGCTCGCGGGCTGATTGACTGTGTAGTAATTGAAGGTAGCTACAGAACAAAATTATGAATTTAAGATGGAAAAATGTGTTTTTATATATAGAAATTCATTCAAAAATCGTCTGTCGCCAGAGCATTTTTTTGGGGTTCTGCGAATTATTACTCACAATATTCTATCAGGCGCGAGTGGCTAGTCAACGCTGGGACTAGCCAGTCAACGGTGCCACTGACAACTAGCAGGGGCGACTAGCTAGTAGCAGGCGGGACTGACTAGTCGAAATCGCGGCTAGCTAGTCGCATTTACATGCGTTTTATTTTGTTTTTTTTTATAGATTCCCACGAGTGTGAGGTGTCTGCAGACGCGTCTGCTCGCGGGCTCATTGACAATGCAGTAATTAAAGGTAAATGAAGTTTATAAAAATGAATTTAAGAAGGAAAAGTTTGTTTTTTATATAAAGAAATTCATTCAAAAATCGTCTGGCGCCAGAATATTTTCTGTAGTTCTGCGACGGATAAATCACAATATTCTATCAAGCGCGAGTGGCTACTCGCAATTGCGACTAGCTAGTCGCCGGCGCCACTGACTAGTCGCAGGGGCGACTAGCTAGTAGCAAGCGGGACTGACTAGTCAAAACCGCGGCTATCTAGTCGCATTTACATACGTTTCTTTTTGTTTGTTTTTCAAAGCTACCCACTAGTGTTTGGTGTCTAAAGACGCGTCTGCTCGCGGGCTGATTGACTGTGTAGTAAGTGAAGGTAGCTACAGAACAAAATTATGAATTAAAGATGGAAAAATGTGTTTTTTATATATAGAAATTCATTCAAAAATCGTCTGTCGCCAGAGCATTTTTTTGGGGTTCTGCGAATTATTACTCACAATATTCTATCAGGCGCGAGTGGCTAGTCCACGCTGGGACTAGCCAGTCGCCGGTGTCACTGACAACTAGCAGGGGCGACTAGCTAGTAGCAGGCGGGACTGACTAGTCGAAATCGCGGCTAGCTAGTCGAATTTACATGCGTTTTATTTTGTTTTTTTTATAGATTCCCACGAGTGTGACGTGTCTGCAGACGCGTCGGCTCGCGAGCTCATTGACAATGCAGTAATTAAAGGTAAATGAAGTTTATAAAAATGAATTTAAGAAGGAAAAGTTTGTTTTTTATATAAAGAAATTCATTCAAAAATCGTCTGGCGCCAGAATATTTTCTGTAGTTCTGCGACGGATAAATCACAATATTCTATCAAGCGCGAGTGGCTACTAGCAATTGCGACTAGCTAGTCGCCGGCGCCACTGACTAGTCGCAGGGGCGACTAGCTAGTAGCAGGCGGGACTGACTAGTCAAAACCGCGGCTATCTAGTCGCATTTACATACATTTCTTTTTGTTTGTTTTTCAAAGCTACCCACTAGTGTTTGGTGTCTAAAGACGCGTCTGCTCGCGGGCTGATTGACTGTGTAGTAAGTGAAGGTAGCTACAGAACAAAATTATGAATTAAAGATGGAAAAATGTGTTTTTTATATATAGAAATTCATTCAAAAATCGTCTGTCGCCAGAGCATTTTTTTGGGGTTCTGCGAATTATTACTTACAATGTTCTATCAGGCGCGAGTGGCTAGTCGACGCTGGGACTAGCCAGTCGCCGGTGCCACTGACAACTAGCAGGGGCGACTAGCTAGTAGCAGGCGGGACTGACTAGTCGAAATCGCGGCTAGCTAGTCGCATTTACATACGTTTTTTTTTGTTTGTTTTTCAAAGCTACCCACTAGTGTTTGGTGTCTAAAGACGCGTCTGCTCGCGGGCTGATTGACTGTGTAGTAAATGAAGGTAGCTACAGAACAAAATTATGAATTTAAGATGGAAAAATGTGTTTTTATATATAGAAATTCATTCAAAAATCGTCTGTCGCCAGAGCATTTTTTTGGGGTTCTGCGAATTATTACTCACAATATTCTATCAGGCGCGAGTGGCTAGTCAACGCTGGGACTAGTCAGTCAACGGTGCCACTGACAACTAGCAGGGGCGACTAGCTAGTAGCAGGCGGGACTGACTAGTCAAAACCGCGGCTATCTAGTCGCATTTACATACGTTTCTTTTTGTTTGTTTTTCAAAGCTACCCACTAGTGTTTGGTGTCTAAAGACGCGTCTGCTCGCGGGCTGATTGACTGTGTAGTAAATGAAGGTAGCTACAGAACAAAATTATGAATTAAAGATGGAAAAATGTGTTTTTATATATAGAAATTCATTCAAAAATCGTCTGTCGCCAGAGCATTTTTTTGGGGTTCTGCGAATTATTACTCACAATATTCTATCAGGCGCGAGTGGCTAGTCAACGCTGGGACTAGCCAGTCAACGGTGCCACTGACAACTAGCAGGGGCGACTAGCTAGTAGCAGGCGGGACTGACTAGTCGAAATCGCGGCTAGCTAGTCGCATTTACATGCGTTTTATTTTGTTTTTTTTTATAGATTCCCACGAGTGTGAGGTGTCTGCAGACGCGTCTGCTCGCGGGCTCATTGACAATGCAGTAATTAAAGGTAAATGAAGTTTATAAAAATGAATTTAAGAAGGAAAAGTTTGTTTTTTATATTAAGAAATTCATTCAAAAATCGTCTGGCGCCAGAATATTTTCTGTAGTTCTGCGACGGATAAATCACAATATTCTATCAAGCGCGAGTGGCTACTCGCAATTGCGACTAGCTAGTCGCCGGCGCCACTGACTAGTCGCAGGGGCGACTAGCTAGTAGCAAGCGGGACTGACTAGTCAAAACCGCGGCTATCTAGTCGCATTTACATACGTTTCTTTTTGTTTGTTTTTCAAAGCTACCCACTAGTGTTTGGTGTCTAAAGACGCGTCTGCTCGCGGGCTGATTGACTGTGTAGTAAGTGAAGGTAGCTACAGAACAAAATTATGAATTAAAGATGGAAAAATGTGTTTTTTATATATAGAAATTCATTCAAAAATCGTCTGTCGCCAGAGCATTTTTTTGGGGTTCTGCGAATTATTACTCACAATATTCTATCAGGCGCGAGTGGCTAGTCCACGCTGGGACTAGCCAGTCGCCGGTGTCACTGACAACTAGCAGGGGCGACTAGCTAGTAGCAGGCGGGACTGACTAGTCGAAATCGCGGCTAGCTAGTCGAATTTACATGCGTTTTATTTTGTTTTTTTTATAGATTCCCACGAGTGTGACGTGTCTGCAGACGCGTCGGCTCGCGAGCTCATTGACAATGCAGTAATTAAAGGTAAATGAAGTTTATAAAAATGAATTTAAGAAGGAAAAGTTTGTTTTTTATATAAAGAAATTCATTCAAAAATCGTCTGGCGCCAGAATATTTTCTGTAGTTCTGCGACGGATAAATCACAATATTCTATCAAGCGCGAGTGGCTACTAGCAATTGCGACTAGCTAGTCGCCGGCGCCACTGACTAGTCGCAGGGGCGACTAGCTAGTAGCAGGCGGGACTGACTAGTCAAAACCGCGGCTATCTAGTCGCATTTACATACATTTCTTTTTGTTTGTTTTTCAAAGCTACCCACTAGTGTTTGGTGTCTAAAGACGCGTCTGCTCGCGGGCTGATTGACTGTGTAGTAAGTGAAGGTAGCTACAGAACAAAATTATGAATTAAAGATGGAAAAATGTGTTTTTTATATATAGAAATTCATTCAAAAATCGTCTGTCGCCAGAGCATTTTTTTGGGGTTCTGCGAATTATTACTTACAATGTTCTATCAGGCGCGAGTGGCTAGTCGACGCTGGGACTAGCCAGTCGCCGGTGCCACTGACAACTAGCAGGGGCGACTAGCTAGTAGCAGGCGGGACTGACTAGTCGAAATCGCGGCTAGCTAGTCGCATTTACATACGTTTTTTTTTGTTTGTTTTTCAAAGCTACCCACTAGTGTTTGGTGTCTAAAGACGCGTCTGCTCGCGGGCTGATTGACTGTGTAGTAAATGAAGGTAGCTACAGAACAAAATTATGAATTTAAGATGGAAAAATGTGTTTTTATATATAGAAATTCATTCAAAAATCGTCTGTCGCCAGAGCATTTTTTTGGGGTTCTGCGAATTATTACTCACAATATTCTATCAGGCGCGAGTGGCTAGTCAACGCTGGGACTAGTCAGTCAACGGTGCCACTGACAACTAGCAGGGGCGACTAGCTAGTAGCAGGCGGGACTGACTAGTCAAAACCGCGGCTATCTAGTCGCATTTACATACGTTTCTTTTTGTTTGTTTTTCAAAGCTACCCACTAGTGTTTGGTGTCTAAAGACGCGTCTGCTCGCGGGCTGATTGACTGTGTAGTAAGTGAAGGTAGCTACAGAACAAAATTATGAATTAAAGATGGAAAAATGTGTTTTTTATATATAGAAATTCATTCAAAAATCGTCTGTCGCCAGAGCATTTTTTTGGGGTTCTGCGAATTATTACTCACATTATTCTATCAGGCGCGAGTGGCTAGTCCACGCTGGGACTAGCCAGTCGCCGGTGCCACTGACAACTAGCAGGGGCGACTAGCTAGTAGCAGGCGGGACTGACTAGTCGAAATCGCGGCTAGCTAGTCGCATTTACATGCGTTTTATTTTGTTTTTTTTATAGATTCCCACGAGTGTGAGGTGTCTGCAGACGCGTCGGCTCGCGAGCTCATTGACAATGCAGTAATTAAAGGTAAATGAAGTTTATAAAAATGAATTTAAGAAGGAAAAGTTTGTTTTTTATATAAAGAAATTCATTCAAAAATCGTCTGGCGCCAGAATATTTTCTGTAGTTCTGCGACGGATAAATCACAATATTCTATCAAGCGCGAGTGGCTACTCGCAATTGCGACTAGCTAGTCGCCGGCGCCACTGACTAGTCGCAGGGGCGACTAGCTAGTAGCAGGCGGGACTGACTAGTCAAAACCGCGGCTATCTAGTCGCATTTACATACGTTTCTTTTTGTTTGTTTTTCAAAGCTACCCACTATTGTTTGGTGTCTAAAGACGCGTCTGCTCGCAGGCTGATTGACTGTGTAGTAAGTGAAGGTAGCTACAGAACAAAATTATGAATTAAAGATGGAAAAATGTGTTTTTTATATATAGAAATTCATTCAAAAATCGTCTGTCGCCAGAGCATTTTTTTGGGGTTCTGCGAATTATTACCCACAATATTCTATCAGGCGCGAGTGGCTAGTCCACGCTGGGACTAGCCAGTCGCCGGTGCCACTGACAACTAGCAGGGGCGACTAGCTAGTAGCAGGCGGGACTGACTAGTCGAAATCGCGGCTAGCTAGTCGCATTTACATGCGTTTTATTTTGTTTTTTTTATAGATTCCCACGAGTGTGACGTGTCTGCAGACGCGTCGGCTCGCGAGCTCATTGACAATGCAGTAATTACAAGTAAATGAAGTTTATAAAAATGAATTTAAGAAGGAAAAGTTTGTTTTTTATATAAAGAAATTCATTCAAAAATCGTCTGGCGCCAGAATATTTTCTGTAAGTAGTTCTGCGACGGATAAATCACAATATTCTATCAAGCGCGAGTGGCTACTAGCAATTGCGACTAGCTAGTCGCCGGCGCCACTGACTAGTCGCAGGGGCGACTAGCTAGTAGCAGGCGGGACTGACTAGTCAAAACCGCGGCTATCTAGTCGCATTTACATACATTTCTTTTTGTTTGTTTTTCAAAGCTACCCACTAGTGTTTGGTGTCTAAAGACGCGTCTGCTCGCGGGCTGATTGACTGTGTAGTAATTGAAGGTAGCTACAGAACAAAATTATGAATTTAAGATGGAAAAATGTGTTTTTATCTATAGAAATTCATTCAAAAATCGTCTGGCGCCAGAATATTTTCTGTAGTTCTGCGACGGATAAATCACAATATTCTATCAAGCGCGAGTGGCTACTCGCAATTGCGACTAGCTTGTCGCCGGCGCCACTGACTAGTCGCAGGGGCGACTAGCTAGTAGCAGGCGGGACTGACTAGTCAAAACCGCGGCTATCTAGTCGCATTTATTTCGTTTTATGCGCTAGTATACAACATCCTGACATCAACCGTCGGGCAGTTGCCCACCAGACACAACACCCTTCTGGTCGGAGGATCCTCCCTTTTCTATGGAGGTTTGAGTGAACTTTACACCCTGTTCCTCATACCTCTATACTAGCTAGTCGCACCTGCGACTAGTCAGTGGCGCCGGCGACTAGCTAGTCGCAATTGCGAGTAGCCACTCGCGCTTGATAGAATATTGTGATTTATCCGTCGCAGAACTACAAAAAATATTCTTGCGCCCGACGATTTTTGAATGAATTTCTTTATATAAAAAACAAACTTTTCCTTCTTAAATTCATTTTTTTAAACTTCATTTACCTTTAATTACTGCATTGTCAATGAGCCCGCGAGCAGACGCGTCTGCAGACACCTCACACTCGTGGGAATCTATAAAAAAAAACAAAATAAAACGCATGTAAATGCGACTAGCTAGCCGCGATTTCGACTAGTCAGTCCCGCCTGCTACTAGCTAGTCGCCCCTGCTAGTTGTCAGTGGCACCGGCGACTGTCTAGTCCCAGCGTCGACTAGCAACTCGCGCCTGATAGAATATTGTGAGTAATAATTCGCAGAACCCCAAAAAAATGCTCTGGCGACAGACGATTTTTGAATGAATTTCTATATATAAAAAACAAACTTTTCCTTCTTAAATTCATTTTTATAAACTTCATTTACCTTTAATTACTGCATTGTCATTGAGCCCGCGAGACGACGCGTCTGCAGACACCTCACACTCGTGGGAATCTATTAAAAAAACAAAGTAAAACGCATGTAAATGCGACTAGCTAGCCGCGATTTCGACTAGTCAGTCCCGCCTGCTACTAGCTAGTCGCCCCTGCTAGTTGTCAGTGGCACCGGCGACTGGCTAGTCCCAGCGTGGACTAGCCACTCGCGCCTGATAGAATATTGTGGGTAATAATTCGCAGAACCCCAAAAAAATGCTCTGGCGACAGACGATTTTTGAATGAATTTCTATATATAAAAAACACATTTTTCCATCTTTAATTCATAATTTTGTTCTGTAGCTACCTTCACTTACTACACAGTCAATCAGCCCGCGAGCAGACGCGTCTTTAGACACCAAACAATAGTGGGTAGCTTTGAAAACCAAACAAAAAGAAACGTATGTAAATGCGACTAGATAGCCGCGATTTTGACTAGTCAGTCCCGCCTGCTACTAGCTAGTCGCCCCTGCTAGTTGTCAGTGGCACCGGCGACTGTCTAGTCCCAGCGTCGACTAGCCACTCGCGCCTGATAGAATATTGTGAGTAATAATTCGCAGAACCCCAAAAAAAAATGAAAAAATGCTCTGGCGACAGACGATTTTTGAATGAATTTCTATATATAAAAAACAAACTTTTCCTTCTTAAATTCATTTTTATAAACTTCATTTACCTTTAATTACTGCATTGTCAATGAGCCCGCGAGCAGACGCGTCTGCAGACACCTCACACTCGTGGGAATCTATAAAAAAAAACAAAATAAAACGCATGTAAATGCGACTAGCTAGCCGCGATTTCGACTAGTCAGTCCCGCCTGCTACTAGCTAGTCGCCCCTGCTAGTTGTCAGTGGCACCGGCGACTGTCTAGTCCCAGCGTCGACTAGCCACTCGCGCCTGATAGAATATTGTGAGTAATAATTCGCAGAACCCCAAAAAAATGCTCTGGCGCCAGACGATTTTTGAATGAATTTCTTTATATAAAAAACAAACTTTTCCTTCTTAAATTCATTTTTATAAACTTCATTTACCTTTAATTACTGCATTGTCATTGAGCCCGCGAGACGACGCGTCTGCAGACACCTCACAATCGTGGGAATCTATTAAAAAAACAAAATAAAACGCATGTAAATGCGACTAGCTAGCCGCGATTTCGACTAGTCAGTCCCGCCTGCTACTAGCTAGTCGCCCCTGCTAGTTGTCAGTGGCACCGGCGACTAGCTAGTCCCAGCGTCGACTAGCAACTCGCGCCTGATAGAATATTGTGAGTAATAATTCGCAGAACCCCAAAAAAATGCTCTGGCGACAGACGATTTTTGTATGAATTTCTATATATAAAAAACACATTTTTCCATCTTAAATTCATATATTTGTTCTGTAGCTACCTTCAATTACTACACAGTCAATCAGCCCGCGAGCAGACGCGTCTTTAGACACCAAACACTAGTGGGTAGCTTTGAAAACCAAACAAAAAGAAACGTATGTAAATGCGACTAGATAGCCGCGATTTTGACTAGTCAGTCCCGCCTGCTACTAGCTAGTCGCCCCTGCTAGTTGTCAGTGGCACCGGCGACTGTCTAGTCCCAGCGTCGACTAGCCACTCGCGCCTGATAGAATATTGTGAGTAATAATTCGCAGAACCCCAAAAAAAAATGAAAAAATGCTCTGGCGACAGACGATTTTTGAATGAATTTCTATATATAAAAAACACATTTTTCCATCTTAAATTCATAATTTTTTTTTGTAGCTACCTTCAATTACTACACAGTCAATCAGCCCGCGAGCAGACGCGTCTGCAGACACCTCACACTCGTGGGAATCTAGAAAAACAAACAAAATAAAACGCATGTAAATGCGACTAGCTAGCCGCGATTTCGACTAGTCAGTCCCGCCTGCTACTAGCTAGTCGCCCCTGCTAGTTGTCAGTGGCACCGGCGACTGGCTAGTCCCAGCAACGACTAGCAACTCGCGCCTGATAGAATATTGTGAGTAATAATTCGCAGCACCCCAAAAAAATGCTCTGGCGACAGACGATTTTTGAATGAATTTCTATATATAAAAAACACATTTTTCCATCTTAAATTCATAATTTTGTTCTGTAGCTACCTTCAATTACTACACAGTCAATCAGCCCGCGAGCAGACGCGTCTGCAGACACCTCACACTCGTGGGAATCTATAAAAAAAAACAAAATAAAACGCATGTAAATGCGACTAGCTAGCCGCGATTTCGACTATTCAGTCCCGCCTGCTACTAGCTAGTCGCCCCTGCGACTAGTCATTGGCGCCGGCGACTGGCTAGTCCCAGCGTCGACTAGCCACTCGCGCCTGATAGAATATTGTGAGTAATAATTCGCAGAACCCCAAAAAAATGCTCTGGCGACAGACGATTTTTGAATGAATTTCTATATATAAAAAACACATTTTTCCATCTTAAATTCATAATTTTGTTTTGTAGCTACCTTCAAATACTACACAGTCAATCAGCCCGCGAGCAGACGCGTCTTTAGACACCAAACACTAGTGGGTAGCTATGAAAAACAAACAAAAAGAAACGTATGTAAATGCGACTAGATAGCCGCGGTTTTGACTAGTCAGTCCCGCCTGCTACTAGCTAGTCGCCCCTGCGACTAGTCAGTGGCGCCGGCGACTAGCTAGTCGCAATTGCGAGTAGCCACTCGCGCTTGATAGAATATTGTGATTTATCCGTCGCAGAACTACAAAAAATATTCTGGCGCCAGACGATTTTTGAATGAATTTCTTTATATAAAAAACAAACTTTTCCTTCTTAAATTCATTTTTATAAACTTCATTTACCTTTAATTACTGCATTGTCAATGAGCCCGCGAGCAGACGCGTCTGCAGACACCTCACACTCGTGGGAATCTATAAAAAAAAACAAAATAAAACGCATGTAAATGCGACTAGCTAGCCGCGATTTCGACTAGTCAGTCCCGCCTGCTACTAGCTAGTCGCCCCTGCGACTAGTCAGTGGCGCCGGCGACTGGCTAGTCCCAGCGTCGACTAGCCACTCGCGCCTGATAGAATATTGTGAGTAATAATTCGCAGAACCCCAAAAAAATGCTCTGGCGACAGACGATTTTTGAATGAATTTCTATATATAAAAAACACATTTTTCCATCTTAAATTCATAATTTTGTTCTGTAGCTACCTTCAATTACTACACAGTCAATCGGCTTGCGAGCAGACGCGTCCTTAGACACCAAACACTAGTGGGTAGCTTTGAAAAACAAACAAAAAGAAACGTATGTAAATGCGACTAGATAGCCGCGGTTTTGACTAGTCAGTCCCGCCTGCTACTAGCTAGTCGCCCCTGCGACTAGTCAGTGGCGCCGGCGACTAGCTAGTCGCAATTGCGAGTAGCCACTCGCGCTTGATAGAATATTGTGATTTATCCGTCGCAGAACTACAAAAAATATTCTGGCGCCAGACGATTTTTGAATGAATTTCTTTATATAAAAAACAAACTTTTCCTTCTTAAATTCATTTTTATAAACTTCATTTACCTTTAATTACTGCATTGTCAATGAGCCCGCGAGCAGACGCGTCTGCAGATACCTCTCACTCGTGGGAATCTATAAAAAAAAACAAAATAAAACGCATGTAAATGCGACTAGCTAGCCGCGATTTCGACTATTCAGTCCCGCCTGCTACTAGCTAGTCGCCCCTGCGACTAGTCATTGGCGCCGGCGACTGGCTAGTCCCAGCGTCGACTAGCCACTCGCGCCTGATAGAATATTGTGAGTAATAATTCGCAGAACCCCAAAAAAATGCTCTGGCGACAGACGATTTTTGAATGAATTTCTATATATAAAAAACACATTTTTCCATCTTAAATTCATAATTTTGTTTTGTAGCTACCTTCAAATACTACACAGTCAATCAGCCCGCGAGCAGACGCGTCTTTAGACACCAAACACTAGTGGGTAGCTATGAAAAACAAACAAAAAGAAACGTATGTAAATGCGACTAGATAGCCGCGGTTTTGACTAGTCAGTCCCGCCTGCTACTAGCTAGTCGCCCCTGCGACTAGTCAGTGGCGCCGGCGACTAGCTAGTCGCAATTGCGAGTAGCCACTCGCGCTTGATAGAATATTGTGATTTATCCGTCGCAGAACTACAAAAAATATTCTGGCGCCAGACGATTTTTGAATGAATTTCTTTATATAAAAAACAAACTTTTCCTTCTTAAATTCATTTTTATAAACTTCATTTACCTTTAATTACTGCATTGTCAATGAGCCCGCGAGCAGACGCGTCTGCAAACACCTCACACTCGTGGGAATCTATAAAAAAAAACAAAATAAAACGCATGTAAATGCGACTAGCTAGCCGCGATTTCGACTAGTCAGTCCCGCCTGCTACTAGCTAGTCGCCCCTGCGACTAGTCAGTGGCGCCGGCGACTGGCTAGTCCCAGCGTCGACTAGCCACTCGCGCCTGATAGAATATTGTGAGTAATAATTCGCAGAACCCCAAAAAAATGCTCTGGCGACAGACGATTTTTGAATGAATTTCTATATATAAAAAACACATTTTTCCATCTTAAATTCATAATTTTGTTCTGTAGCTACCTTCAATTACTACACAGTCAATCAGCTTGCGAGCAGACGCGTCCTTAGACACCAAACACTAGTGGGTAGCTTTGAAAAACAAACAAAAAGAAACGTATGTAAATGCGACTAGATAGCCGCGGTTTTGACTAGTCAGTCCCGCCTGCTACTAGCTAGTCGCCCCTGCGCTTAGTCAGTGGCGCCGGCGACTAGCTAGTCGCAATTGCGAGTAGCCACTCGCGCTTGATAGAATATTGTGATTTATCCGTCGCAGAACTACAAAAAATATTCTGGCGCCAGACGATTTTTGAATGAATTTCTTTATATAAAAAACAAACTTTTCCTTCTTAAATTCATTTTTATAAACTTCATTTACCTTTAATTACTGCATTGTCATTGAGCCCGCGAGCAGACGCGTCTGGAGACACCTCACACTCGTGGGAATCTATAAAAAAAACAAAATAAAACGCATGTAAATGCGACTAGCTAGCCGCGATTTCGACTAGTCAGTCCCGCCTGCTACTAGCTAGTCGCCCCTGCGACTAGTCATTGGCGCCGGCGACTGGCTAGTCGCAATTGCGAGTAGCCACTCGCGCCTGATAGAATATTGTGAGTAATAATTCGCAGAACCCCAAAAAAATGCTCTGGCGCCAGACGATTTTTGAATGAATTTCTTTATATAAAAAACAAACTTTTCCTTCTTAAATTCATTTTTATAAACTTCATTTACCTTTAATTACTGCATTGTCATTGAGCCCGCGAGACGACGCGTCTGCAGACACCTCACACTCGTGGGAATCTATTAAAAAAACAAAGTAAAACGCATGTAAATGCGACTAGCTAGCCGCGATTTCGACTAGTCAGTCCCGCCTGCTACTAGCTAGTCGCCCCTGCTAGTTGTCAGTGGCACCGGCGACTAGCTAGTCCCAGCGTCGACTAGCAACTCGCGCCTGATAGAATATTGTGAGTAATAATTCGCAGAACCCCAAAAAAATGCTCTGGCGACAGACGATTTATGAATGAATTTCTATATATAAAAAACACATTTTTCCATCTTAAATTCATAATTTTGTTCTGTAGCTACCTTCAATTACTACACAATCAATCAGCCCGCAAGCAGACGCGTCTTTAGACACCAAACACTACTGGGTAGCTTTGAAAAACAAACAAAAAGAAACGTATGTAAATGCGACTAGATAGCCGCGGTTTTGATTAGTCAGTCCCGCCTGCTACTAGCTAGTCGCCCCTGCGACTAGTCAGTGGCACCGGCGACTGGCTAGTCCCAGCGTCGACTAGCAACTGGCGCCTGATAGAATATTGTGAGTAATAATTCGCAGAACTCCAAAACAATGCTCTGGCGACAGACGATTTTTGAATGAATTTCTATATATAAAAAACAAACTTTTCCTTCTTAAATTCATTTTTATAAACTTCATTTACCTTTAATTACTGCATTGTCATTGAGCCCTCGAGACGACGCGTCTGCAGACACCTCACACTCGTGGGAATCTATTAAAAAAACAAAGTAAAACGCATGTAAATGCGACTAGCTAGCCGCGATTTCGACTAGTCAGTCCCGCCTGCTACTAGCTAGTCGCCCCTGCTAGTTGTCAGTGGCACCGGCGACTAGCTAGTCCCAGCGTCGACTAGCAACTCGCGCCTGATAGAATATTGTGAGTAATAATTCGCAGAACCCCAAAAAAATGCTCTGGCGACAGACGATTTTTGAATGAATTTCTATATATAAAAAACACATTTTTCCATCTTAAATTCATAATTTTGTTCTGTAGCTACCTTCAATTACTTCACAGTCAATCAGCCCGCGAGCAGACGCGTCTTTAGACACCAAACACTACTGGGTAGCTTTGAAAAACAACCAAAAAGAAACGTATGTAAATGCGACTAGATAGCCGCGGTTTTGATTAGTCAGTCCCGCCTGCTACTAGCTAGTCGCCCCTGCGACTAGTCAGTGGCGCCGGCGACTAGCTAGTCGCAATTGCGAGTAGCCACTCGTGCTTGATAGAATATTGTGATTTATCCGTCGCAGAACTACAGAAAATATTCTGGCGCCAGACGATTTATGAAAGAATTTCTTTATATAAAAAACAAACTTTTCCTTCTTAAATTCATTTTATAAACTTCATTTACCTTTAATTACTGCATTGTCAATGAGCCCGCGAGCAGACGCGTCTGCAGACACCTCACACTCGTGGGAATCTATAAAAAAAAACAAAATAAAACGCATGTAAATGCGACTAGCTAGCCGCGATTTCGACTAGTCAGTCCCGCCTGCTACTAGCTAGTCGCCCCTGCTAGTTGTCAGTGGCACCGGCGACTAGCTAGTCCCAGCGTCGACTAGCAACTCGCGCCTGATAGAATATTGTGAGTAATAATTCGCAGAACCCCAAAAAAATGCTCTGGCGACAGACGATTTTTGAATGAATTTCTATATATAAAAAACACATTTTTCCATCTTAAATTCATAATTTTGTTCTGTAGCTACCTTCAAATACTACACAGTCAATCAGCCCGCGAGCAGACGCGTCTTTAGACACCAAACACTAGTGGGTAGCTTTGAAAAACAAACAAAAAGAAACGTATGTAAATGCGACTAGATAGCCGCGGTTTTGACTAGTCAGTCCCGCCTGCTACTAGCTAGTCGCCCCTGCGACTAGTCAGTGGCGCCGGCGACTAGCTAGTCGCAATTGCGAGTAGCCACTCGCGCTTGATAGAATATTGTGATTTATCCGTCGCAGAACTACAAAAAATATTCTGGCGCCAGACGATTTTTGAATGAATTTCTTTATATAAAAAACAAACTTTTCCTTCTTAAATTCATTTTTATAAACTTCATTTACCTTTAATTACTGCATTGTCAATGAGCCCGCGAGCAGACGCGTCTGCAGATACCTCTCACTCGTGGGAATCTATAAAAAAAAACAAAATAAAACGCATGTAAATGCGACTAGCTAGCCGCGATTTCGACTATTCAGTCCCGCCTGCTACTAGCTAGTCGCCCCTGCGACTAGTCATTGGCGCCGGCGACTGGCTAGTCCCAGCGTCGACTAGCCACTCGCGCCTGATAGAATATTGTGAGTAATAATTCGCAGAACCCCAAAAAAATGCTCTGGCGACAGACGATTTTTGAATGAATTTCTATATATAAAAAACACATTTTTCCATCTTAAATTCATAATTTTGTTTTGTAGCTACCTTCAAATACTACACAGTCAATCAGCCCGCGAGCAGACGCGTCTTTAGACACCAAACACTAGAGGGTAGCTATGAAAAACAAACAAAAAGAAACGTATGTAAATGCGACTAGATAGCCGCGGTTTTGACTAGTCAGTCCCGCCTGCTACTAGCTAGTCGCCCCTGCGACTAGTCAGTGGCGCCGGCGACTAGCTAGTCGCACTTGCGAGTAGCCACTCGCGCTTGATAGAATATTGTGATTTATCCGTCGCAGAACTACAAAAAATATTCTGGCGCCAGACGATTTTTGAATGAATTTCTTTATATAAAAAACAAACTTTTCCTTCTTAAATTCATTTTTATAAACTTCATTTACCTTTAATTACTGCATTGTCAATGAGCCCGCGAGCAGACGCGTCTGCAGACACCTCACACTCGTGGGAATCTATAAAAAAAAACAAAATAAAACGCATGTAAATGCGACTAGCTAGCCGCGATTTCGACTAGTCAGTCCCGCCTGCTACTAGCTAGTCGCCCCTGCGACTAGTCATTGGCGCCGGCGACTGGCTAGTCGCAATTGCGAGTAGCCACTCGCGCCTGATAGAATATTGTGAGTAATAATTCGCAGAACCCCAAAAAAATGCTCTGGCGCCAGACGATTTTTGAATGAATTTCTTTATATAAAAAACAAACTTTTCCTTCTTAAATTCATTTTTATAAACTTCATTTACCTTTAATTACTGCATTGTCATTGAGCCCGCGAGACGACGCGTCTGCAGACACCTCACACTCGTGGGAATCTATTAAAAAAACAAAGTAAAACGCATGTAAATGCGACTAGCTAGCCGCGATTTCGACTAGTCAGTCCCGCCTGCTACTAGCTAGTCGCCCCTGCTAGTTGTCAGTGGCACCGGCGACTAGCTAGTCCCAGCGTCGACTAGCAACTCGCGCCTTATAGAATATTGTGAGTAATAATTCGCAGAACCCCAAAAAAATGCTCTGGCGACAGACGATTTTTGAATGAATTTCTATATATAAAAAACACATTTTTCCATCTTAAATTCATAATTTTGTTCTGTAGCTACCTTCAATTACTACACAGTCAATCAGCCCGCAAGCAGACGCGTCTTTAGACACCAAACACTACTGGGTAGCTTTGAAAAACAAACAAAAAGAAACGTATGTAAATGCGACTAGATAGCCGCGGTTTTGATTAGTCAGTCCCGCCTGCTACTAGCTAGTCGCCCCTGCGACTAGTCAGTGGCACCGGCGACTGGCTAGTCCCAGCGTCGACTAGCAACTGGCGCCTGATAGAATATTGTGAGTAATAGATCGCAGAACTCCAAAACAATGCTCTGGCGACAGACGATTTTTGAATGAATTTCTATATATAAAAAACAAACTTTTCCTTCTTAAATTCATTTTTATAAACTTCATTTACCTTTAATTACTGCATTGTCATTGAGCCCTCGAGACGACGCGTCTGCAGACACCTCACACTCGTGGGAATCTATTAAAAAAACAAAGTAAAACGCATGTAAATGCGACTAGCTAGCCGCGATTTCGACTAGTCAGTCCCGCCTGCTACTAGCTAGTCGCCCCTGCTAGTTGTCAGTGGCACCGGCGACTAGCTAATCCCAGCGTCGACTAGCAACTCGCGCCTGATAGAATATTTTGAGTAATAATTCGCAGAACCCCAAAAAAATGCTCTGGCGACAGACGATTTTTGAATGAATTTCTATATATAAAAAACACATTTTTCCATCTTAAATTCATAATTTTGTTCTGTAGCTACCTTCAATTACTACACAGTCAATCAGCCCGCGAGCAGACGCGTCTTTAGACACCAAACACTACTGGGTAGCTTTGAAAAACAACCAAAAAGAAACGTATGTAAATGCGACTAGATAGCCGCGGTTTTGATTAGTCAGTCCCGCCTGCTACTAGCTAGTCGCCCCTGCGACTAGTCAGTGGCGCCGGCGACTAGCTAGTCGCAATTGCGAGTAGCCACTCGTGCTTGATAGAATATTGTGATTTATCCGTCGCAGAACTACAGAAAATATTCTGGCGCCAGACGATTTTTGAATGAATTTCTTTATATAAAAAACAAACTTTTCCTTCTAAAATTCATTTTATAAACTTCATTTACCTTTAATTACTGCATTGTCAATGAGCCCGCGAGCAGACGCGTCTGCAGACACCTCACACTCGTGGGAATCTATAAAAAAAAACAAAATAAAACGCATGTAAATGCGACTAGCTAGCCGCGATTTCGACTAGTCAGTCCCGCCTGCTACTAGCTAGTCGCCCCTGCTAGTTGTCAGTGGCACCGGCGACTAGCTAGTCCCAGCGTCGACTAGCAACTCGCGCCTGATAGAATATTGTGAGTAATAATTCGCAGAACCCCAAAAAAATGCTCTGGCGACAGACGATTTTTGAATGAATTTCTATATATAAAAAACAAACTTTTCCTTCTTAAATTCATTTTTATAAACTTCATTTACTTTAATTACTGCATTGTCATTGAGCCCGCGAGACGACGCGTCTGCAGACGCCGCACACTCGTGGGAATCTATTAAAAAAACAAAATAAAACGCATGTAAATGCGACTAGCTAGCCGCGATTTCGACTAGTCAGTCCCGCCTGCTACTAGCTAGTCGCCCCTGCTAGTTGTCAGTGGCACCGGCGACTAGCTAGTCCCAGCGTCGACTAGCAACTCGCGCCTGATAGAATATTGTGAGTAATAATTCGCAGAACCCCAAAAAAATGCTCTGGCGACAGACGATTTTTGAATGAATTTCTTTATATAAAAAAACAAACTTTTCCTTCTTAAATTCATTTTATAAACTTCATTTACCTTTAATTACTGCATTGCCAATGAGCTCGCGAGCAGACGCGTTTGCAGACACCTCTCACTCGTGGGAATCTATAAAAAAAAACAAAATAAAACGCATGTAAATGCGACTAGCTAGCCGCGATTTCGACTAGTCAGTCCCGCCTGCTACTAGCTAGCCGCCCCTGCTAGTTGTCAGTGGCACCGGCGACTAGCTAGTCCAAGCGTCGACTTGCAACTCGCCCCCGATAGAATATTGTGAGTAGTAATTCGCAGAACCCCAAAAAAATGCTCTGGCGACAGACGATTTTTGAATGAATTTCTATATATAAAAAACACATTTTTCCATCTTAAATTCATAATTTTGTTCTGTAGCTACCTTCAATTACTTCACAGTCAATCAGCCCGCGAGCAGACGCGTCTTTAGACACCAAACACTACTGGGTAGCTTTGAAAAACAACCAAAAAGAAACGTATGTAAATGCGACTAGATAGCCGCGGTTTTGATTAGTCAGTCCCGCCTGCTACTAGCTAGTCGCCCCTGCGACTAGTCAGTGGCGCCGGCGACTAGCTAGTCGCAATTGCGAGTAGCCACTCGTGCTTGATAGAATATTGTGATTTATCCGTCGCAGAACTACAGAAAATATTCTGGCGCCAGACGATTTATGAATGAATTTCTTTATATAAAAAACAAACTTTTCCTTCTTAAATTCATTTTATAAACTTCATTTACCTTTGATTACTGCATTGTCAATGAGCCCGCGAGCAGACGCGTCTGCAGACACCTCACACTAGTGGGAATCTATAAAAAAAAACAAAATAAAACGCATGTAAATGCGACTAGCTAGCCGCGATTTCGACTAGTCAGTCCCGCCTGCTACTAGCTAGTCGCCCCTGCTAGTTGTCAGTGGCACCGGCGACTAGCTAGTCCCAGCGTCGACTAGCAACTCGCGCCTGATAGAATATTGTGAGTAATAATTCGCAGAACCCCAAAAAAATGCTCTGGCGACAGACGATTTTTGAATGAATTTCTATATATAAAAAACACATTTTTCCATCTTAAATTCATAATTTTGTTCTGTAGCTACCTTCAAATACTACACAGTCAATCAGCCCGCGAGCAGACGCGTCTTTAGACACCAAACACTAGTGGGTAGCTTTGAAAAACAAACAAAAAGAAACGTATGTAAATGCGACTAGATAGCCGCGGTTTTGACTAGTCAGTCCCGCCTGCTACTAGCTAGTCGCCCCTGCGACTAGTCAGTGGCGCCGGCGACTAGCTAGTCGCAATTGCGAGTAGCCACTCGCGCTTGATAGAATATTGTGATTTATCCGTCGCAGAACTACAAAAAATATTCTGGCGCCAGACGATTTTTGAATGAATTTCTTTATATAAAAAACAAACTTTTCCTTCTTAAATTCATTTTTATAAACTTCATTTACCTTTAATTACTGCATTGTCAATGAGCCCGCGAGCAGACGCGTCTGCAGATACCTCTCACTCGTGGGAATCTATAAAAAAAAACAAAATAAAACGCATGTAAATGCGACTAGCTAGCCGCGATTTCGACTATTCAGTCCCGCCTGCTACTAGCTAGTCGCCCCTGCGACTAGTCATTGGCGCCGGCGACTGGCTAGTCCCAGCGTCGACTAGCCACTCGCGCCTGATAGAATATTGTGAGTAATAATTCGCAGAACCCCAAAAAAATGCTCTGGCGACAGACGATTTTTGAATGAATTTCTATATATAAAAAACACATTTTTCCATCTTAAATTCATAATTTTGTTTTGTAGCTACCTTCAAATACTACACAGTCAATCAGCCCGCGAGCAGACGCGTCTTTAGACACCAAACACTAGAGGGTAGCTATGAAAAACAAACAAAAAGAAACGTATGTAAATGCGACTAGATAGCCGCGGTTTTGACTAGTCAGTCCCGCCTGCTACTAGCTAGTCGCCCCTGCGACTAGTCAGTGGCGCCGGCGACTAGCTAGTCGCACTTGCGAGTAGCCACTCGCGCTTGATAGAATATTGTGATTTATCCGTCGCAGAACTACAAAAAATATTCTGGCGCCAGACGATTTTTGAATGAATTTCTTTATATAAAAAACAAACTTTTCCTTCTTAAATTCATTTTTATAAACTTCATTTACCTTTAATTACTGCATTGTCAATGAGCCCGCGAGCAGACGCGTCTGCAGACACCTCACACTCGTGGGAATCTATAAAAAAAAACAAAATAAAACGCATGTAAATGCGACTAGCTAGCCGCGATTTCGACTAGTCAGTCCCGCCTGCTACTAGCTAGTCGCCCCTGCGACTAGTCATTGGCGCCGGCGACTGGCTAGTCGCAATTGCGAGTAGCCACTCGCGCTTGATAGAATATTGTGAGTAATAATTCGCAGAACCCCAAAAAAATGCTCTGGCGCCAGACGATTTTTGAATGAATTTCTTTATATAAAAAACAAACTTTTCCTTCTTAAATTCATTTTTATAAACTTCATTTACCTTTAATTACTGCATTGTCATTGAGCCCGCGAGACGACGCGTCTGCAGACACCTCACACTCGTGGGAATCTATTAAAAAAACAAAGTAAAACGCATGTAAATGCGACTAGCTAGCCGCGATTTCGACTAGTCAGTCCCGCCTGCTACTAGCTAGTCGCCCCTGCTAGTTGTCAGTGGCACCGGCGACTAGCTAGTCCCAGCGTCGACTAGCAACTCGCGCCTGATAGAATATTGTGAGTAATAATTCGCAGAACCCCAAAAAAATGCTCTGGCGACAGACGATTTTTGAATGAATTTCTATATATAAAAAACACATTTTTCCATCTTAAATTCATAATTTTGTTCTGTAGCTACCTTCAATTACTACACAGTCAATCAGCCCGCAAGCAGACGCGTCTTTAGACACCAAACACTACTGGGTAGCTTTGAAAAACAAACAAAAAGAAACGTATGTAAATGCGACTAGATAGCCGCGGTTTTGATTAGTCAGTCCCGCCTGCTACTAGCTAGTCGCCCCTGCGACTAGTCAGTGGCACCGGCGACTGGCTAGTCCCAGCGTCGACTAGCAACTGGCGCCTGATAGAATATTGTGAGTAATAGATCGCAGAACTCCAAAACAATGCTCTGGCGACAGACGATTTTTGAATGAATTTCTATATATAAAAAACAAACTTTTCCTTCTTAAATTCATTTTTATAAACTTCATTTACCTTTAATTACTGCATTGTCATTGAGCCCTCGAGACGACGCGTCTGCAGACACCTCACACTCGTGGGAATCTATTAAAAAAACAAAGTAAAACGCATGTAAATGCGACTAGCTAGCCGCGATTTCGACTAGTCAGTCCCGCCTGCTACTAGCTAGTCGCCCCTGCGACTAGTCAGTGGCACCGGCGACTAGCTAGTCCCAGCGTCGACTAGCAACTCGCGCCTGATAGAATATTTTGAGTAATAATTCGCAGAACCCCAAAAAAATGCTCTGGCGACAGACGATTTTTGAATGAATTTCTATATATAAAAAACACATTTTTCCATCTTAAATTCATAATTTTGTTCTGTAGCTACCTTCAATTACTACACAGTCAATCAGCCCGCGAGCAGACGCGTCTTTAGACACCAAACACTACTGGGTAGCTTTGAAAAACAACCAAAAAGAAACGTATGTAAATGCGACTAGATAGCCGCGGTTTTGATTAGTCAGTCCCGCCTGCTACTAGCTAGTCGCCCCTGCGACTAGTCAGTGGCGCCGGCGACTAGCTAGTCGCAATTGCGAGTAGCCACTCGTGCTTGATAGAATATTGTGATTTATCCGTCGCAGAACTACAGAAAATATTCTGGCGCCAGACGATTTTTGAATGAATTTCTTTATATAAAAAACAAACTTTTCCTTCTTAAATTCATTTTATAAACTTCATTTACCTTTAATTACTGCATTGTCAATGAGCCCGCGAGCAGACGCGTCTGCAGACAACTCACACTCGTGGGAATCTATAAAAAAAAACAAAATAAAACGCATGTAAATGCGACTAGCTAGCCGCGATTTCGACTAGTCAGTCCCGCCTGCTACTAGCTAGTCGCCCCTGCTAGTTGTCAGTGGCACCGGCGACTAGCTAGTCCCAGCGTCGACTAGCAACTCGCGCCTGATAGAATATTGTGAGTAATAATTCGCAGAACCCCAAAAAAATGCTCTGGCGACAGACGATTTTTGAATGAATTTCTATATATAAAAAACAAACTTTTCCTTCTTAAATTCATTTTTATAACCTTCATTTACTTTAATTACTGCATTGTCATTGAGCCCGCGAGACGACGCGTCTGCAGACGCCGCACACTCGTGGGAATCTATTAAAAAAACAAAATAAAACGCATGTAAATGCGACTAGCTAGCCGCGATTTCGACTAGTCAGTCCCGCCTGCTACTAGCTAGTCGCCCCTGCTAGTTGTCAGTGGCACCGGCGACTAGCTAGTCCCAGCGTCGACTAGCAACTCGCGCCTGATAGAATATTGTGAGTAATAATTCGCAGAACCCCAAAAAAATGCTCTGGCGACAGACGATTTTTGAATGAATTTCTTTATATAAAAAAACAAACTTTTCCTTCTTAAATTCATTTTATAAACTTCATTTACCTTTAATTACTGCATTGCCAATGAGCTCGCGAGCAGACGCGTCTGCAGACACCTCTCACTCGTGGGAATCTATAAAAAAAAACAAAATAAAACGCATGTAAATGCGACTAGCTAGCCGCGATTTCGACTAGTCAGTCCCGCCTGCTACTAGCTAGCCGCCCCTGCTAGTTGTCAGTGGCACCGGCGACTAGCTAGTCCCAGCGTCGACTTGCAACTCGCCCCCGATAGAATATTGTGAGTAGTAATTCGCAGAACCCCAAAAAAATGCTCTGGCGACAGACGATTTTTGAATGAATTTCTATATATAAAAAACACATTTTTCCATCTTAAATTCATAATTTTGTTCTGTAGCTACCTTCAATTACTACACAGTCAATCAGCCCACGAGCAGACGCGTCTTTAAACACCAAACACTAGTAGGTAGCTTTGAAAAACAAACAAAAAGAAACGTATGTAAATGCGACTAGATAGCCGCGGTTTTGACTAGTCAGTCCCGCCTGCTACTAGCTAGTCGCCCCTGCAACTAGTCAGTGGCGCCGGCGACTAGCTAGTCGCAATTGCGAGTAGCCACTCGTGCTTGATAGAATATTGTGATTTATCCGTCGCAGAACTACAGAAAATATTCTGGCGCCAGACGATTTTTGAATGAATTTCTTTATATAAAAAACAAACTTTTCCTTCTTAAATTCATTTTTATAAACTTCATTTACCTGTAGTTACTGCATTGTCAATGAGTCCGCGAGCAGACGCGTCTGCAGACACCTCACACTCGTGGGAATCTATAAAAAAAAACAAAATAAAACGCATGTAAATGCGACTAGCTAGCCGCGATTTCGACTAGTCAGTCCCGCCTGCTACTAGCTAGTCGCCCCTGCGACTAGTCATTGGCGCCGGCGACTGGCTAGTCGCAATTGCGAGTAGCCACTCGCGCCTGATAGAATATTGTGAGTAATAATTCGCAGAACCCCAAAAAAATGCTCTGGCGCCAGACGATTTTTGAATGAATTTCTTTATATAAAAAACAAACTTTTCCTTCTTAAATTCATTTTTATAAACTTCATTTACCTTTAATTACTGCATTGTCATTGAGCCCGCGGGACGACGCGTCTGCAGACACCTCACACTCGTGGGAATCTATTAAAAAAACAAAGTAAAACGCATGTAAATGCGACTAGCTAGCCGCGATTTCGACTAGTCAGTCCCGCCTGCTACTAGCTAGTCGCCCCTGCTAGTTGTCAGTGGCACCGGCGACTAGCTAGTCCCAGCGTCGACTAGCAACTCGCGCCTGATAGAATATTGTGAGTAATAATTCGCAGAACCCCAAAAAAATGCTCTGGCGACAGACGATTTTTGAATGAATTTCTATATATAAAAAACACATTTTTCCATCTTAAATTCATAATTTTGTTCTGTAGCTACCTTCAATTACTACACAGTCAATCAGCCCGCAAGCAGACGCGTCTTTAGACACCAAACACTACTGGGTAGCTTTGAAAAACAAACAAAAAGAAACGTATGTAAATGCGACTAGATAGCCGCGGTTTTGATTAGTCAGTCCCGCCTGCTACTAGCTAGTCGCCCCTGCGACTAGTCAGTGGCACCGGCGACTGGCTAGTCCCAGCGTCGACTAGCAACTGGCGCCTGATAGAATATTGTGAGTAATAGATCGCAGAACTCCAAAACAATGCTCTGGCGACAGACGATTTTTGAATGATATTCTATATATAAAAAACAAACTTTTCCTTCTTAAATTCATTTTTATAAACTTCATTTACCTTTAATTACTGCATTGTCATTGAGCCCTCGAGACGACGCGTCTGCAGACACCTCACACTCGTGGGAATCTATTAAAAAAACAAAGTAAAACGCATGTAAATGCGACTAGCTAGCCGCGATTTCGACTAGTCAGTCCCGCCTGCTACTAGCTAGTCGCCCCTGCTAGTTGTCAGTGGCACCGGCGACTAGCTAGTCCCAGCGTCGACTAGCAACTCGCGCCTGATAGAATATTGTGAGTAATAATTCGCAGAACCCCAAAAAAATGCTCTGGCGACAGACGATTTTTGAATGAATTTCTATATATAAAAAACAAACTTTTCCTTCTTAAATTCATTTTTATAAACTTCATTTACTTTAATTACTGCATTGTCATTGAGCCCGCGAGACGACGCGTCTGCAGACGCCGCACACTCGTGGGAATCTATTAAAAAAACAAAATAAAACGCATGTAAATGCGACTAGCTAGCCGCGATTTCGACTAATCAGTCCCGCCTGCTACTAGCTAGTCGCCCCTGCTAGTTGTCAGTGGCACCGGCGACTAGCTAGTCCCAGCGTCGACTAGCAACTCACGCCTGATAGAATATTGTGAGTAATAATTCGCAGAACCCCAAAAAAATGCTCTGGCGACAGACGATTTTTGAATGAATTTCTTTATATAAAAAAACAAACTTTTCCTTCTTAAATTCATTTTATAAACTTCATTTACCTTTAATTACTGCATTGCCAATGAGCTCGCGAGCAGACGCGTCTGCAGACACCTCTCACTCGTGGGAATCTATAAAAAAAAACAAAATAAAACGCATGTAAATGCGACTAGCTAGCCGCGATTTCGACTAGTCAGTCCCGCCTGCTACTAGCTAGCCGCCCCTGCTAGTTGTCAGTGGCACCGGCGACTAGCTAGTCCCAGCGTCGACTAGCAACTCGCTCCCGATAGAATATTGTGAGTAGTAATTCGCAGAACCCCAAAAAAATGCTCTGGCGACAGACGATTTTTGAATGAATTTCTATATATAAAAAACACATTTTTCCATCTTAAATTCATAATTTTGTTCTGTAGCTACCTTCAATTACTACACAGTCAATCAGCCCACGAGCAGACGCGTCTTTAGACACCAAACACTAGTAGGTAGCTTTGAAAAACAAACAAAAAGAAACGTATGTAAATGCGACTAGATAGCCGCGGTTTTGACTAGTCAGTCCCGCCTGCTACTAGCTAGTCGCCCCTGCGACTAGTCAGTGGCGCCGGCGACTAGCTAGTCGCAATTGCGAGTAGCCACTCGTGCTTGATAGAATATTGTGATTTATCCGTCGCAGAACTACAGAAAATATTCTGGCGCCAGACGATTTTTGAATGAATTTCTTTATATAAAAAACAAACTTTTCCTTCTTAAATTCATTTTTATAAACTTCATTTACCTGTAGTTACTGCATTGTCAATGAGTCCGCGAGCAGACGCATCTGCAGACACCTCACACTCGTGGGAATCTATAAAAAAAAACAAAATAAAACGCATGTAAATGCGACTAGCTAGCCGCGATTTCGACTAGTCAGTCCCGCCTGCTACTAGCTAGTCGCCCCTGCTAGTTGTCAGTGGCACCGGCGACTGGCTAGTCCCAGCGTTGACTAGCCACTCGCGCCTGATAGAATATTGTGAGTAATAATTCGCAGAACCCCAAAAAAATGCTCTGGCGACAGACGATTTTTGAATGAATTTCTATATATAAAAAACACATTTTTCCATCTTAAATTCATAATTTTGTTCTGTAGCTACCTTCAATTACTACACAGTCAATCAGCCCGCGAGCAGACGCGTCTTTAGACACCAAACACTAGTGGGTAGCTTTGAAAAACAAACAAAAAGAAACGTATGTAAATGCGACTAGATAGCCGCGGTTTTGACTAGTCAGTCCCGCCTGCTACTAGCTAGTCGCCCCTGCGACTAGTCAGTGGCGCCGGCGACTGGCTAGTCCCAGCGTCGACTAGCCACTCGCGCCTGATAGAATATTGTGAGTAATAATTCGCAGAACCCCAAAAAAATGCTCTGGCGACAGACGATTTTTGAATGAATTTCTATATATAAAAAACACATTTTTCCATCTTAAATTCATAATTTTGTTCTGTAGCTACCTTCAATTACTACACAGTCAATCAGCCCGCGAGCAGACGCGTCTTTAGACACCAAACACTACTGGGTAGCTTTGAAAAACAACCAAAAAGAAACGTATGTAAATGCGACTAGATAGCCGCGGTTTTGATTAGTCAGTCCCGCCTGCTACTAGCTAGTCGCCCCTGCGACTAGTCAGTGGCGCCGGCGACTAGCTAGTCGCAATTGCGAGTAGCCACTCGTGCTTGATAGAATATTGTGATTTATCCGTCGCAGAACTACAGAAAATATTCTGGCGCCAGACGATTTTTGAATGAATTTCTTTATATAAAAAACAAACTTTTCCTTCTTAAATTCATTTTATAAACTTCATTTACCTTTAATTACTGCATTGTCAATGAGCCCGCGAGCAGACGCGTCTGCAGACACCTCACACTCGTGGGAATCTATAAAAAAAAACAAAATAAAACGCATGTAAATGCGACTAGCTAGCCGCGATTTCGACTAGTCAGTCCCGCCTGCTACTAGCTAGTCGCCCCTGCTAGTTGTCAGTGGCACCGGCGACTAGCTAGTCCCAGCGTCGACTAGCAACTCGCGCCTGATAGAATATTGTGAGTAATAATTCGCAGAACCCCAAAAAAATGCTCTGGCGACAGACGATTTTTGAATGAATTTCTATATATAAAAAACAAACTTTTCCTTCTTAAATTCATTTTTATAACCTTCATTTACTTTAATTACTGCATTGCCAATGAGCTCGCGAGCAGACGCGTCTGCAGACGCCGCACACTCGTGGGAATCTATTAAAAAAACAAAATAAAACGCATGTAAATGCGACTAGCTAGCCGCGATTTCGACTAGTCAGTCCCGCCTGCTACTAGCTAGTCGCCCCTGCTAGTTGTCAGTGGCACCGGCGACTAGCTAGTCCCAGCGTCGACTAGCAACTCGCGCCTGATAGAATATTGTGAGTAATAATTCGCAGAACCCCAAAAAAATGCTCTGGCGACAGACGATTTTTGAATGAATTTCTATATATAAAAAACAAACTTTTCCTTCTTAAATTCATTTTTATAACCTTCATTTACTTTAATTACTGCATTGTCATTGAGCCCGCGAGACGACGCGTCTGCAGACGCCGCACACTCGTGGGAATCTATTAAAAAAACAAAATAAAACGCATGTAAATGCGACTAGCTAGCCGCGATTTCGACTAGTCAGTCCCGCCTGCTACTAGCTAGTCGCCCCTGCTAGTTGTCAGTGGCACCGGCGACTAGCTAGTCCCAGCGTCGACTAGCAACTCGCGCCTGATAGAATATTGTGAGTAATAATTCGCAGAACCCCAAAAAAATGCTCTGGCGACAGACGATTTTTGAATGAATTTCTTTATATAAAAAACAAACTTTTCCTTCTTAAATTCATTTTTATAAACTTCATTTACCTGTAGTTACTGCATTGTCAATGAGTCCGCGAGCAGACGCGTCTGCAGACACCTCACACTCGTGGGAATCTATAAAAAAAAACAAAATAAAACGCATGTAAATGCGACTAGCTAGCCGCGATTTCGACTAGTCAGTCCCGCCTGCTACTAGCTAGTCGCCCCTGCGACTAGTCATTGGCGCCGGCGACTGGCTAGTCGCAATTGCGAGTAGCCACTCGCGCCTGATAGAATATTGTGAGTAATAATTCGCAGAACCCCAAAAAAATGCTCTGGCGCCAGACGATTTTTGAATGAATTTCTTTATATAAAAAACAAACTTTTCCTTCTTAAATTCATTTTTATAAACTTCATTTACCTTTAATTACTGCATTGTCATTGAGCCCGCGGGACGACGCGTCTGCAGACACCTCACACTCGTGGGAATCTATTAAAAAAACAAAGTAAAACGCATGTAAATGCGACTAGCTAGCCGCGATTTCGACTAGTCAGTCCCGCCTGCTACTAGCTAGTCGCCCCTGCTAGTTGTCAGTGGCACCGGCGACTGGCTAGTCCCAGCGTCGACTAGCAACTCGCGCCTGATAGAATATTGTGAGTAATAATTCGCAGAACCCCAAAAAAATGCTCTGGCGACAGACGATTTTTGAATGAATTTCTATATATAAAAAACACATTTTTCCATCTTAAATTCATAATTTTGTTCTGTAGCTACCTTCAATTACTACACAGTCAATCAGCCCGCAAGCAGACGCGTCTTTAGACACCAAACACTACTGGGTAGCTTTGAAAAACAAACAAAAAGAAACGTATGTAAATGCGACTAGATAGCCGCGGTTTTGATTAGTCAGTCCCGCCTGCTACTAGCTAGTCGCCCCTGCGACTAGTCAGTGGCACCGGCGACTGGCTAGTCCCAGCGTCGACTAGCAACTGGCGCCTGATAGAATATTGTGAGTAATAGATCGCAGAACTCCAAAACAATGCTCTGGCGACAGACGATTTTTGAATGATATTCTATATATAAAAAACAAACTTTTCCTTCTTAAATTCATTTTTATAAACTTCATTTACCTTTAATTACTGCATTGTCATTGAGCCCTCGAGACGACGCGTCTGCAGACACCTCACACTCGTGGGAATCTATTAAAAAAACAAAGTAAAACGCATGTAAATGCGACTAGCTAGCCGCGATTTCGACTAGTCAGTCCCGCCTGCTACTAGCTAGTCGCCCCTGCTAGTTGTCAGTGGCACCGGCGACTAGCTAGTCCCAGCGTCGACTAGCAACTCGCGCCTGATAGAATATTGTGAGTAATAATTCGCAGAACCCCAAAAAAATGCTCTGGCGACAGACGATTTTTGAATGAATTTCTATATATAAAAAACAAACTTTTCCTTCTTAAATTCATTTTTATAAACTTCATTTACTTTAATTACTGCATTGTCATTGAGCCCGCGAGACGACGCGTCTGCAGACGCCGCACACTCGTGGGAATCTATTAAAAAAACAAAATAAAACGCATGTAAATGCGACTAGCTAGCCGCGATTTCGACTAGTCAGTCCCGCCTGCTACTAGCTAGTCGCCCCTGCTAGTTGTCAGTGGCACCGGCGACTAGCTAGTCCCAGCGTCGACTAGCAACTCACGCCTGATAGAATATTGTGAGTAATAATTCGCAGAACCCCAAAAAAATGCTCTGGCGACAGACGATTTTTGAATGAATTTCTTTATATAAAAAAACAAACTTTTCCTTCTTAAATTCATTTTATAAACTTCATTTACCTTTAATTACTGCATTGCCAATGAGCTCGCGAGCAGACGCGTCTGCAGACACCTCTCACTCGTGGGAATCTATAAAAAAAAACAAAATAAAACGCATGTAAATGCGACTAGCTAGCCGCGATTTCGACTAGTCAGTCCCGCCTGCTACTAGCTAGCCGCCCCTGCTAGTTGTCAGTGGCACCGGCGACTAGCTAGTCCCAGCGTCGACTAGCAACTCGCTCCCGATAGAATATTGTGAGTAGTAATTCGCAGAACCCCAAAAAAATGCTCTGGCGACAGACGATTTTTGAATGAATTTCTATATATAAAAAACACATTTTTCCATCTTAAATTCATAATTTTGTTCTGTAGCTACCTTCAATTACTACACAGTCAATCAGCCCACGAGCAGACGCGTCTTTAGACACCAAACACTAGTAGGTAGCTTTGAAAAACAAACAAAAAGAAACGTATGTAAATGCGACTAGATAGCCGCGGTTTTGACTAGTCAGTCCCGCCTGCTACTAGCTAGTCGCCCCTGCGACTAGTCAGTGGCGCCGGCGACTAGCTAGTCGCAATTGCGAGTAGCCACTCGTGCTTGATAGAATATTGTGATTTATCCGTCGCAGAACTACAGAAAATATTCTGGCGCCAGACGATTTTTGAATGAATTTCTTTATATAAAAAACAAACTTTTCCTTCTTAAATTCATTTTTATAAACTTCATTTACCTGTAGTTACTGCATTGTCAATGAGTCCGCGAGCAGACGCGTCTGCAGACACCTCACACTCGTGGGAATCTATAAAAAAAAACAAAATAAAACGCATGTAAATGCGACTAGCTAGCCGCGATTTCGACTAGTCAGTCCCGCCTGCTACTAGCTAGTCGCCCCTGCTAGTTGTCAGTGGCACCGGCGACTGGCTAGTCCCAGCGTTGACTAGCCACTCGCGCCTGATAGAATATTGTGAGTAATAATTCGCAGAACCCCAAAAAAATGCTCTGGCGACAGACGATTTTTGAATGAATTTCTATATATAAAAAACACATTTTTCCATCTTAAATTCATAATTTTGTTCTGTAGCTACCTTCAATTACTACACAGTCAATCAGCCCGCGAGCAGACGCGTCTTTAGACACCAAACACTAGTGGGTAGCTTTGAAAAACAAACAAAAAGAAACGTATGTAAATGCGACTAGATAGCCGCGGTTTTGACTAGTCAGTCCCGCCTGCTACTAGCTAGTCGCCCCTGCGACTAGTCAGTGGCGCCGGCGACTGGCTAGTCCCAGCGTCGACTAGCCACTCGCGCCTGATAGAATATTGTGAGTAATAATTCGCAGAACCCCAAAAAAATGCTCTGGCGACAGACGATTTTTGAATGAATTTCTATATATAAAAAACACATTTTTCCATCTTAAATTCATAATTTTGTTCTGTAGCTACCTTCAATTACTACACAGTCAATCAGCCCGCGGGCAGACGCGTCCTTAGACACCAAACACTAGTGGGTAGCTTTGAAAAACAAACAAAAAGAAACGTATGTATATGCGACTAGATAGCCGCTGTTTTGACTAGTCAGTCCCGCCTGCTACTAGCTAGTCGCCCCTGCGACTAGTCAGTAGCGCCAGCGACTAGCTAGTCGCAATTGCGAGTAGCCACTCCCGCTTGATAGAATATTGTGATTTATCCGTCGCAGAACTACAGAAAATATTCTGGCGCCAGACGATTTTTGAATGAATTTCTTTATATAAAAAACAAACTTTTCCTTCTTAAATTCATTTTTATAAACTTCATTTACCTTTAATTACTGCATTGTCAATGAGCCCGCGAGCAGACGCATCTGCAGACACCTCACACTCGTGGGAATCTATAAAAAAAAAACAAAATAAAACGCATGTAAATGCGACTAGCTAGCCGCGATTTCGACTAGTCAGTCCCGCCTGCTACTAGCTAGTCGCCCCTGCTAGTTGTCAGTGGCACCGGCGACTAGCTAGTCCCAGCGTCGACTAGCAACTCGCGCCTGATAGAATATTGTGAGTAATAATTCGCAGAACCCCAAAAAAATGCTCTGGCGACAGACGATTTTTGAATGAATTTCTTTATATAAAAAAACAAACTTTTCCTTCTTAAATTCATTTTTAGAAACTTCATTTACCTTTAATTACTGCATTGCAATGAGCTCGCGAGCCGACGCGTCTGCAGACACCTCACAGTCGTGGGAATCTATAAAAAAAACAAAATAAAACGCATGTAAATGCGACTAGCTAGCCGCGATTTCGACTAGTCAGTCCCACCTGCTACTAGCTAGTCGCCCCTGCTAGTTGTCAGTGGCACCGGCGACTAGCTAGTCCCAGCGTCGACTAGCAACTCGCGCCTGATAGAATATTGTGAGTAATAATTCGCAGAACCCCAAAAAAATGCTCTGGCGACAGACGATTTTTGAATGAATTTGTATATATAAAAAACACATTTTTCCATCTTAAATTCATAATTTTGTTCTGTAGCTACCTTCAATTACTACACAGTCAATCAGCCCGCGAGCAGACGCGTCTTTAGACACCAAACACTAGTGGGTAACTTTGAAAAACAAACAAAAAGAAACGTATGTAAATGCGACTAGATAGCCGCGGTTTTGAGTAGTCATTCCCGCCTGCCACTAGCTAGTCGCCCCTGCGACTAGTCAGTGGCGCCGGCGACTAGCTAGTCGCAATTGCGAGTAGCCACTCGCGCTTGATAGAATATTGTGATTTATCCGTCGCAGAACTACAGAAAATATTCTGGCGCCAGACGATTTTTGAATGAATTTCTTTATATAAAAAACAAACTTTTCCTTCTTAAATTCATTTTTAGAATCTTCATTTACCTTTAATTACTGCATTGCAATGAGCTCGCGAGCCGACGCGTCTGCAGACACCTCACACTCGTGGGAATCTATAAAAAAAAACAAAATAAAACGCATGTAAATGCGACTAGCTAGCCGCGATTTCGACTAGTCAGTCCCGCCTGCTACTAGCTAGTCGCCCCTGCTAGTTGTCAGCGGCACCGGCGACTGTCTAGTCCCAGCGTCGACTAGCCACTCGCGCCTGATAGAATATTGTGAGTAATAATTCGCAGAACCCCAAAAAAATGCTCTGGCGACAGACGATTTTTGAATGAATTTCTAAATATAAAAAACACATTTTTCCATCTTAAATTCATAATTTTGTGCTGTAGCTACCTTCAAATACTACACAGTCAATCAGCCCGCGAGCAGACGCGTCTTTAGAAACCAAACACTAGTGGGTAGCTTTGAAAAACAAACAAAAAGAAACGTATGTAAATGCGACTAGATAGCCGCGGTTTTGACTAGTCAGTCCCGCCTGCTACTAGCTAGTCGCCCCTGCGACTAGTAAGTGGCGCCGGCGACTGGCTAGTCCCAGCGTCGACTAGCCACTCGCGCCTGATAGAATATTGTGAGTAATAATTCGCAGAACCCCAAAAAAATGCTCTGGCGACAGACGATTTTTGAATGAATTTCTAAATATAAAAAACACATTTTTCCATCTTAAATTCATAATTTTGTTCTGTAGCTACCTTCAATTACTACACAGTCAATCAGCTCGCGAGCAGACGCGTCTTTAGACACCAAACACTAGTGGGTAACTTTGAAAAACAAACAAAAAGAAACGTATGTAAATGCGACTAGATAGCCGCGGTTTTGAGTAGTCATTCCCGCCTGCCACTAGCTAGTCGCCCCTGCGACTAGTCAGTGGCGCCGGCGACAAGCTAGTCGCAATTGCGAGTAGCCACTCGCGCTTGATAGAATATTGTGATTTATCCGTCGCAGAACTACAGAAAATATTCTGGCGCAAGACGATTTTTGAATGAATTTCTTTATATAAAAAACAAACTTTTCCTTCTTAAATTCATTTTTATAAACTTCATTTACCTTTAATTACTGCATTGTCAATGAGCCCGCGAGCAGACGCGTCTGCAGACACCTCACACTCGTGGGAATCTATAAAAAAAAACAAAATAAAACGCATGTAAATGCGACTAGCTAGCCGCGATTTCGACTAGTCAGTCCCGCCTGCTATTAGCTAGTCGCCCCTGCGACTAGTCAGTGGCGCCGGCGACTAGCTAGTCGCAATTGCAAGTAGCCACTCGCGCTTGATAGAATATTGTGATTTATCCGTCGCAGAACTACAGAAAATATTCTGGCGCCAGACGATTTTTGAATGAATTTCTTTATATAAAAAACAAACTTTTCCTTCTTAAATTCATTTTTATAAACTTCATTTACCTTTAATTACTGCATTGTCAATGAGCCCGCGAGCAGACGCGTCTGCAGACACCTCACACTCGTGGGAATCTATAAAAAAAAACAAAATAAAACGCATGTAAATGCGACTAGCTAGCCGCGATTTCGACTAGTCAGTCCCGCCTGCTACTAGCTAGTCGCCCCTGCGACTAGTCAGTGGCGCCGGCGACTAGCTAGTCGCAATTGCAAGTAGCCACTCGCGCTTGATAGAATATTGTGATTTATCCGTCGCAGAACTACAGAAAATATTCTGGCGCCAGACGATTTTTGAGTGAATTTTTTTATATAAAAAACAAACTTTTCCTTCTTAAATTCATTTTTATAAACTTCATTTACCTTTAATTACTGCATTGTCAATGAGCCCGCGAGCAGACGCGTCTGCAGACACCTCACACTCGTGGGAATCTATAAAAAAAAACAAAATAAAACGCATGTAAATGCGACTAGCTAGCCGCGATTTCGACTAGTCAGTCCCGCCTGCTACTAGCTAGTCGCCCCTGCTAGTTGTCAGTGGCACCGGTGACTGGCTAGTCCCAGCGTCGACTAGCCATTCGCGCCTGATAGAATATTGTGAGTAATAATTCGCAGAACCCCAAAAAAATGCTCTGGCGCCAGACGATTTTTGAATGAATTTCATTATATAAAAAACACATTTTTCCATCTTAAATTCATAAATTTGTTCTGTAGCTACCTTCAATTACTACACAGTCAATCAGCCCGCGAGCAGACGCGTCTTCAGACACCAAACACTAGTGGGTAGCTTTGAAAAACAAACAAAAAGAAACGTATGTAAATGCGACTAGATAGCCGCGGTTTTGACTAGTCAGTCCCGCCTGCTACTAGCTAGTCGCCCCTGCGACTAGTCAGCGGCGCCGGCGACTGGCTAGTCCCAGCGTCGACTAGCCACTCGCGCCTGATAGAATATTGTGAGTAATAATTCGCAGAACCCCAAAAAAATATTCTGGCGCCAGACGATTTTTGAATGAATTTCTTTATATAAAAAACAAACTTTTCCTTCTTAAATTCATTTTTATAAACTTCATTTACCTTTAATTACTGCATTGTCAATGAGCCCGCGAGCAGACGCGTCTGCAGACACCTCACACTCGTGGGAATCTATAAAAAAAAACAAAATAAAACGCATGTAAATGCGACTAGCTAGCCGCGATTTCGACTAGTCAGTCCCGCCTGCTATTAGCTAGTCGCCCCTGCGACTAGTCAGTGGCGCCGGCGACTAGCTAGTCGCAATTGCAAGTAGCCACTCGCGCTTGATAGAATATTGTGATTTATCCGTCGCAGAACTACAGAAAATATTCTGGCGCCAGACGATTTTTGAATGAATTTCTTTATATAAAAAACAAACTTTTCCTTCTTAAATTCATTTTTATAAACTTCATTTACCTTTAATTACTGCATTGTCAATGAGCCCGCGAGCAGACGCGTCTGCAGACACCTCACACTCGTGGGAATCTATAAAAAAAAACAAAATAAAACGCATGTAAATGCGACTAGCTAGCCGCGATTTCGACTAGTCAGTCCCGCCTGCTACTAGCTAGTCGCCCCTGCTAGTTGTCAGTGGCACCGGTGACTGGCTAGTCCCAGCGTCGACTAGCCATTCGCGCCTGATAGAATATTGTGAGTAATAATTCGCAGAACCCCAAAAAAATGCTCTGGCGCCAGACGATTTTTGAATGAATTTCATTATATAAAAAACACATTTTTCCATCTTAAATTCATAATTTTGTTCTGTAGCTACCTTCAATTACTACACATTCAATCAGCCCGCGAGCAGACGCGTCTTCAGACACCAAACACTAGTGGGTAGCTTTGAAAAACAAACAAAAAGAAACGTATGTAAATGCGACTAGATAGCAGCGGTTTTGACTAGTCAGTCCCGCGTGCTACTAGCTAGTCGCCCCTGCGACTAGTCAGTGGCGCCGGCGACTAGCTAGTCGCAATTGCTAGTAGCCACTCGCGCTTGAAAGAATATTGTGATTAATCCGTCGCAGAACTACAGAAAATATTCTGGCGCCAGACGATTTTTGAATGAATTTCTTTATATAAAAAACAAACTTTTCCTTCTTAAATTCATTTTTAGAATCTTCATTTACCTTTAATTACTGCATTGCAATGAGCTCGCGAGCCGACGCGTCTGCAAACACCTCACACTCGTGGGAATCTATAAAAAAAAACAAAATAAAACGCATGTAAATGCGACTAGCTAGCCGCGATTTCGACTAGTCAGTCCCGCCTGCTACTAGCTAGTCGCCCCTGCTAGTTGTCAGTGGCACCGGCGACTGTCTAGTCCCAGCGTCGACTAGCCACTCGCGCCTGATAGAATATTGTGAGTAATAATTCGCAGAACCCCAAAAAAATGCTCTGGCGACAGACGATTTTTGAATGAATTTCTATATATAAAAAACACATTTTTCCATCTTAAATTCATAATTTTGTTCTGTAGCTACTTTCAATTACTACACAGTCAATCAGCCCGCGAGCAGACGCGTCTTTAGACACCAAACACTAGTGGGTAGCTTTGAAAAACAAACAAAAAGAAACGTATGTAAATGCGACTAGATAGCCGCGGTTTTGAGTAGTCAGTCCCGCCTGCTACTAGCTAGTCGCCCCTGCGACTAGTCAGTGGCGCCGGCGACTGGCTAGTCCCAGCGTCGACTAGCCACTCGCGCCTGATAGAATATTGTGAGTAATAATTCGCAGAACCCCAAAAAAATATTCTGGCGCCAGACGATTTTTGAATGAATTTCTTTATATAAAAAACAAACTTTTCCTTCTTAAATTCATTTTTATAAACTTCATTTACCTTTAATTACTGCATTGTCAATGAGCCCGCGAGCAGACGCGTCTGCAGACACCTCACTCTCGTGGGAATCTATAAAAAAAAACAAAATAAAACGCATGTAAATGCGACTAGCTAGCCGCGATTTCGACTAGTCAGTCCCGCCTGCTACTAGCTAGTCGCCCCTGCGACTAGTCAGTGGCGCCGGCGACTAGCTAGTCGCAATTGCAAGTAGCCACTCGCGCTTGATAGAATATTGTGATTTATCCGTCGCAGAACTACAGAAAATATTCTGGCGCCAGACGATTTTTGAATGAATTTCTTTATATAAAAAACAAACTTTTCCTTCTTAAATTCATTTTTATAAACTTCATTTACCTTTAATTACTGCATTGTCAATGAGCCCGCGAGCAGACGCGTCTGCAGACACCTCACACTCGTGGGAATCTATAAAAAAAAACAAAAAAAAACGCATGTAAATGCGACTAGCTAGCCGCGATTTCGACTAGTCAGTCCCGCCTGCTACTAGCTAGTCGCCCCTGCTAGTTGTCAGTGGCACCGGTGATTGGCTAGTCCCAGCGTCGACTAGCCATTCGCGCCTGATAGAATATTGTAAGTAATAATTCGCAGAACCCCAAAAAAATGCTCTGGCGCCAGACGATTTTTGAATGAATTTCTAAATATAAAAAACACATTTTTCCATCTTAAATTCATAATTTTGTTCTGTAGCTACCTTCAATTACTACACAGTCAATCAGCCCGCGAGCAGACGCGTCTTCAGACACCAAACACTAGTGGGTAGCTTTGAAAAACAAACAAAAAGAAACGTATGTAAATGCGACTAGATAGCCGCGGTTTTGACTAGTCAGTCCCGCCTGCTACTAGCTAGTCGCCCCTGCGACTAGTCAGTGGCGCCGGCGACTAGCTAGTCGCAATTGCTAGTAGCCACTCGCGCTTGATAGAATATTGTGATTTATCCGTCGCAGAACTACAGAAAATATTCTGGCGCCAGACGATTTTTGAATGAATTTCTTTATATAAAAAACAAACTTTTCCTTCTTAAATTCATTTTTAGAATCTTCATTTACCTTTAATTACTGCATTGCAATGAGCTCGCGAGCCGACGCGTCTGCAGACACCTCACACTCGTGGGAATCTATAAAAAAAAACAAAATAAAACGCATGTAAATGCGACTAGCTAGCCGCGATTTCGACTAGTCAGTCCCGCCTGCTACTAGCTAGTCGCCCCTGCTAGTTGTCAGTGGCACCGGTGACTGTCTAGTCCCAGCGTTGACTAGCCACTCGCGCCTGATAGAATATTGTGAGTAATAATTCGCAGAACCCCAAAAAAATGCTCTGGCGACAGACGATTTTTGAATGAATTTCTATATATAAAAAACACATTTTTCCATCTTAAATTCATTTTTAGAATCTTCATTTACCTTTAATTACTGCATTGCAATGAGCTCGCGAGCCGACGCGTCTGCAAACACCTCACACTCGTGGGAATCTATAAAAAAAAACAAAATAAAACGCATGTAAATGCGACTAGCTAGCCGCGATTTCGACTAGTCAGTCCCGCCTGCTACTAGCTAGTCGCCCCTGCTAGTTGTCAGTGGCACCGGCGACTGTCTAGTCCCAGCGTCGACTAGCCACTCGCGCCTGATAGAATATTGTGAGTAATAATTCGCAGAACCCCAAAAAAATGCTCTGGCGACAGACGATTTTTGAATGAATTTCTTTATATAAAAAACAAACTTTTCCTTCTTAAATTCATTTTTATAAACTTCATTTACCTTTAATTACTGCATTGTCAATGAGCCCGCGAGCAGACGCGTCTGCAGACACCTCACACTCGTGGGAATCTATAAAAAAAAACAAAATAAAACGCATGTAAATGCGACTAGCTAGCCGCGATTTCGACTAGTCAGTCCCGCCTGCTACTAGCTAGTCGCCCCTGCGACTAGTCAGTGGCGCCGGCGACTAGCTAGTCGCAATTGCAAGTAGCCACTCGCGCTTGATAGAATATTGTGATTTATCCGTCGCAGAACTACAGAAAATATTCTGGCGCCAGACGATTTTTGAATGAATTTCTTTATATAAAAAACAAACTTTTCCTTCTTAAATTCATTTTTATAAACTTCATTTACCTTTAAATACTGCATTGTCAATGAGCCCGCGAGCAGACGCGTCTGCAGACACCTCACACTCGTGGGAATCTATAAAAAAAAACAAAATAAAACGCATGTAAATGCGACTAGCTAGCCGCGATTTCGACTAGTCAGTCCCGCCTGCTACTAGCTAGTCGCCCCTGCTAGTTGTCAGTGGCACCGGCGACTGTCTAGTCCCAGCGTCGACTAGCCACTCGCGCCTGATAGAATATTGTGAGTAATAATTCGCAGAACCCCAAAAAAATGCTCTGGCGACAGACGATTTTTGAATGAATTTCTATATATAAAAAACACATTTTTCCATCTTAAATTCATAATTTTGTTCTGTAGCTACCTTCAAATACTACACAGTCAATCAGCCCGCGAGCAGATGCGTCTTTAGACACCAAACACTAGTGGGTAGCTTTGAAAAACAAACAAAAAGAAACGTATGTAAATGCGACGAGATAGCCGCGGTTTTGACTAGTCAGTCCCGTCTGCTACTAGCTAGTCGCCCCTGCGACTAGTCAGTGGCGCCGGCGACTAGCTAGTCGCAATTGCTAGTAGCCACTCGCGCTTGATAGAATATTGTGATTTATCCGTCGCAGAACCCCAAAAAAATGCTCTGGCGCCAGACGATTTTTGAATGAATTTCTTTATATAAAAAACAAAATTTTCCTTCTTAAATTCATTTTTATAAACTTCATTTACCTTAAATTACTGTATTGTCATTGAGCCCGCGAGACGACGCGTCTGCAGACACCTCACACTCGTGGGAATCTATTAAAAAAACAAAGTAAAACGCATGTAAATGCGACTAGCTAGCCGCGATTTCGACTAGTCAGTCCCGCCTGCTACTAGCTAGTCGCCCCTGCTAGTTGTCAGTGGCACCGGCGACTAGCTAGTCCCAGCGTCGACTAGCAACTCGCGCCTGATAGAATATTGTGAGTAATAATTCGCAGAACCCCAAAAAAATATTCTGGCGCCAGACGATTTTTGAATGAATTTCTTTATATAAAAAACAAACTTTTCCTACTTAAATTCATTTTTATAAACTTCATTTACCTTTAATTACTGCATTGTCAATGAGCCCGCGAGCAGACGCGTCTGCAGACACCTCACACTCGTGGGAATCTATAAAAAAAAACAAAATAAAACGCATGTAAATGCGACTAGCTAGCCGCGATTTCGACTAGTCAGTCCCGCCTGCTACTAGCTAGTCGCCCCTGCTAGTTGTCAGTGGCACCGGCGACTGTCTAGTCCCAGCGTCGACTAGCAACTCGCGCCTGATAGAATATTGTGAGTAATAATTCGCAGAACCCCAAAAAAATGCTCTGGCGACAGACGATTTTTGAATGAATTTCTATATATAAAAAACACATTTTTCCATCTTAAATTCATAATTTTGTTCTGTAGCTACCTTCAAATACTACACAGTCAATCAGCCTGCGAGCAGACGCGTCTTTAGACACCAAACACTAGTGGGTAGCTTTGAAAAACAAACAAAAAGAAACGTATGTAAATGCGACTAGATAGCCGCGGTTTTGACTAGTCAGTCCCGTCTGCTACTAGCTAGTCGCCCCTGCGACTAGTCAGTGGCGCCGGCGACTAGCTAGTCGCAATTGCTAGTAGCCACTCGCGCTTGATAGAATATTGTGATTTATCCGTCGCAGAACCCCAAAAAAATGCTCTGGCGACAGACGATTTTTGAATGAATTTCATTATATAAAAAACACATTTTTCCATCTTAAATTCATAATTTTGTTTTGTAGCTACCTTCAATTACTACACAGTCAATCAGCCCGCGAGCAGACGCGTCTTTAGACACCAAACACTAGTGGGTAGCTTTGAAAAACAAACAAAAAGAAACGTATGTAAATGCGACGAGATAGCCGCGGTTTTGACTAGTCAGTCCCGTCTGCTACTAGCTAGTCGCCCCTGCGACTAGTCAGTGGCGCCGGCGACTAGCTAGTCCCAGCGTCGACTAGCCACTCGCGCCTGATAGAATATTGTGAGTAATAATTCGCAGAACCCCAAAAAAATGCTCTGGCGACAGACGATTTTTGAATGAATTTCTATATATAAAAAACACATTTTTCCATCTTAAATACATAAGTTTGTTCTGTAGCTACCTTCAATTACTACACAGTCAATCAGCCCGCGAGCAGACGCGTCTTTAGACACCAAACACTAGTGGGTAGCTTTGAAAAACAAACAAAAAGAAACGTATGTAAATGCGACTAGATAGCCGCGGTTTTGACTAGTCAGTCCCGCCTGCTACTAGCTAGTCGCCCCTGCGACTAGTCAGTGGCGCCGGCGACTGGCTAGTCCCAGCGTCGACTAGCCACTCGCGCCTGATAGAATATTGTGAGTAATAATTCGCAGAACCCCAAAAAAATATTCTGGCGCCAGACGATTTTTGAATGAATTTCTTTATATAAAAAACAAACTTTTCCTTCTTAAATTCATTTTTATAAACTTCATTTACCTTTAATTACTGCATTGTCAATGAGCTCGCGAGCCGACGCGTCTGCAGACAACTCACACTCGTGGGAATCTATAAAAAAAAACAAAATAAAACGCATGTAAATGCGACTAGCTAGCCGCGATTTCGACTAGTCAGTCCCGCCTGCTACTAGCTAGTCGCCCCTGCTAGTTGTCAGTGGCACCGGCGACTGTCTAGTCCCAGCGTCGACTAGCCACTCGCGCCTGATAGAATATTGTGAGTAATAATTCGCAGAACCCCAAAAAAATGCTCTGGCGACAGACGATTTTTGAATGAATTTCTATATATAAAAAACACATTTTTCCATCTTAAATTCATAATTTTGTTCTGTAGCTACCTTCAAATACTACACAGTCAATCAGCCCGCGAGCAGACGCGTCTTTAGACACCAAACACTAGTGGGTAGCTTTGAAAAACAAACAAAAAGAAACGTATGTAAATGCGACTAGATAGCCGCGGTTTTGACTAGTCAGTCCCGCCTGCTACTAGCTAGTCGCCCCTGCGACTAGTCAGTGGCGCCGGCGACTAGCTAGTCGCAATTGCTAGTAGCCACTCGCGCTTGATAGAATATTGTGATTTATCCGTCGCAGAACTACAGAAAATATTCTGGCGCCAGACGATTTTTGAATGAATTTCTTTATATAAAAAACAAACTTTTCCTTCTTAAATTCATTTTTATAACCTTCATTTACCTTTAATTACTGCATTGCAATGAGCTCGCGAGCCGACGCGTCTGCAGACACCTCACAGTCGTGGGAATCTATAAAAAAAAACAAAATAAAACGCATGTAAATGCGACTAGCTAGCCGCGATTTCGACTAGTCAGTCCCGCCTGCTACTAGCTAGTCGCCCCTGCTAGTTGTCAGTGGCACCGGCGACTGTCTAGTCCCAGCGTCGACGAGCCACTCGCGCCTGATAGAATATTGTGAGTAATAATTCGCAGAACCCCAAAAAAATGCTCTGGCAACAGACGATTTTTGAATGAATTTCTATATATAAAAAACACATTTTTCCATCTTAAATTCATAATTTTGTTTTGTAGCTACCTTCAATTACTACACAATCAATCAGCCCGCGAGCAGACGCGTCTTTAGACACCAAACACTAGTGGGTAACTTTGAAAAACAAACAAAAAGAAACGTATGTAAATGCGACTAGATAGCCGCGGTTTTGAGTAGTCAGTCCCGTCGCTACTAGCTAGTCGCCCCTGCGACTAGTCAGTGGCGCCGGCGACTAGCTAGTCGCAATTGCAAGTAGCCACTCGCGCTTGATAGAATATTGTGATTTATCCGTCGCAGAACTACAGAAAATATTCTGGCGCCAGACGATTTTTGAATGAATTTCTTTATATAAAAAACAAACTTTTCCTACTTAAATTCATTTTTATAAACTTCATTTACCTTTAATTACTGCATTGTCAATGAGCCCGCGAGCAGACGCGTCTGCAGACACCTCACACTCGTGGGAATCTATAAAAAAAAACAAAATAAAACGCATGTAAATGCGACTAGCTAGCCGCGATTTCGACTAGTCAGTCCCGCCTGCTACTAGCTAGTCGCCCCTGCTAGTTGTCAGTGGCACCGGTGACTGTCTAGTCCCAGCGTCGACTAGCCACTCGCGCCTGATAGAATATTGTGAGTAATAATTCGCAGAACCCCAAAAAAATGCTCTGGCGCCAGACGATTTTTGAATGAATTTCATTATATAAAAAACACATTTTTCCATCTTAAATTCATAATTTTAGTCTGTAGCTACCTTCAATTACTACACAGTCAATCAGCCCGCGAGCAGACGCGTCTTCAGACACCAAACACTAGTGGGTAGCTTTGAAAAACAAACAAAAAGAAACGTATGTAAATGCGACTAGATAGCCGCGGTTTTGACTAGTCAGTCCCGCCTGCTACTAGCTAGTCGCCCCTGCTAGTTGTCAGTGGCACCGGCGACTGGCTAGTCCCAGCGTCGACTAGCCACTCGCGCCTGATAGAACATTGTGAGTAATAATTCGCAGAACCCCAAAAAAATGCTCTGGCGACAGACGATTTTTGAATGAATTTCTATATATAAAAAACACATTTTTCCATCTTAAATTAATAATTTTGTTCTGTAGCTACCTTCAATTACTACACAGTAAATCAGCCCGCGAGCAGACGCGTCTTTAGACACCAAACACTAGTGGGTAGCTTTGAAAAACAAACAAAAAGAAACGTATGTAAATGCGACTAGATAGCCGCGGTTTTGACTAGTCAGTCCCGCCTGCTACTAGCTAGTCGCCCCTGCTAGTTGTCAGTGGCACCGGCGACTGTCTAGTCCCAGCGTCGACTAGCCACTCGCGCCTGATAGAATATTGTGAGTAATAATTCGCAGAACCCCAAAAAAATGCTCTGGCGACAGACGATTTTTGAATGAATTTCTATATATAAAAAACACATTTTTCCATCTTAAATACATAAGTTTGTTCTGTAGCTACCTTCAATTACTACACAGTCAATCAGCCCGCGAGCAGACGCGTCTTTAGACACCAAACACTAGTGGGTAGCTTTGAAAAACAAACAAAAAGAAACGTATGTAAATGCGACTAGATAGCCGCGGTTTTGACTAGTCAGTCCCGCCTGCTACTAGCTAGTCGCCCCTGCGACTAGTCAGTGGCGCCGGCGACTGGCTAGTCCCAGCGTCGACAAGCCACTCGCGCCTGATAGAATATTGTGAGTAATAATTCGCAGAACCCCAAAAAAATATTCTGGCGCCAGACGATTTTTGAATGAATTTCTTTATATAAAAAACAAACTTTTCCTTCTTAAATTCATTTTTAGAATCTTCATTTACCTTTAATTACTGCATTGCAATGAGCTCGCGAGCCGACGCGTCTGCAGACAACTCACACTCGTGGGAATCTATAAAAAAAAACAAAATAAAACGCATGTAAATGCGACTAGCTAGCCGCGATTTCGACTAGTCAGTCCCGCCTGCTACTAGCTAGTCGCCCCTGCTAGTTGTCAGTGGCACCGGCAACTGTCTAGTCCCACCGTCAACTAGCCACTCGCGCCTGATAGAATATTGTGAGTAATAATTCGCAGAACCCCAAAAAAATGCTCTGGCGCCAGACGATTTTTGAATGAATTTCTCTATATAAAAAACAAACTTTTCCTTCTTAAATTCATTTTTATAAACTTCATTTACCTTTAATTACTGTATTGTCATTGAGCCCGCGAGACGACGCGTCTGCAGACACCTCACACTCGTGGGAATCTATTAAAAAAACAAAGTAAAACGCATGTAAATGCGACTAGCTAGCCGCGATTTCGACTAGTCAGTCCCGCCTGCTACTAGCTAGTCGCCCCTGCGACTAGTCAGTGGCGCCGGCGACTAGCTAGTCGCAATTGCTAGTAGCCACTCGCGCTTGATAGAATATTGTGATTTATCCGTCGCAGAACTACAGAAAATATTCTGGCGCCAGACGATTTTTGAATGAATTTCTTTATATAAAAAACAAACTTTTCCTACTTAAATTCATTTTTATAAACTTCATTTACCTTTAATTACTGCATTGTCAATGAGCCCGCGAGCAGACGCGTCTGCAGACACCTCACACTCGTGGGAATCTATAAAAAAAAACAAAATAAAACGCATGTAAATGCGACTAGCTAGCCGCGATTTCGACTAGTCAGTCCCGCCTGCTACTAGCTAGTCGCCCCTGCTAGTTGTCAGTGGCACCGGTGACTGTCTAGTCCCAGCGTCGACTAGCCACTCGCGCCTGATAGAATATTGTGAGTAATAATTCGCAGAACCCCAAAAAAATGCTCTGGCGCCAGACGATTTTTGAATGAATTTCATTATATAAAAAACACATTTTTCCATCTTAAATTCATAATTTTAGTCTGTAGCTACCTTCAATTACTACACAGTCAATCAGCCCGCGAGCAGACGCGTCTTCAGACACCAAACACTAGTGGGTAGCTTTGAAAAACAAACAAAAAGAAACGTATGTAAATGCGACTAGATAGCCGCGGTTTTGACTAGTCAGTCCCGCCTGCTACTAGCTAGTCGCCCCTGCTAGTTGTCAGTGGCACCGGCGACTGGCTAGTCCCAGCGTCGACTAGCCACTCGCGCCTGATAGAATATTGTGAGTAATAATTCGCAGAACCCCAAAAAAATGCTCTGGCGACAGACGATTTTTGAATGAATTTCTATATATAAAAAACACATTTTTCCATCTTAAATTCATAATTTTGTTCTGTAGCTACCTTCAATTACTACACAGTCAATCAGCCCGCGAGCAGACGCGTCTTTAGACACCAAACACTAGTGGGTAACTTTGAAAAACAAACAAAAAGAAACGTATGTAAATGCGACTAGATAGCCGCGGTTTTGAGTAGTCATTCCCGCCTGCCACTAGCTAGTCGCCCCTGCGACTAGTCAGTGGCGCCGGCGACTAGCTAGTCGCAATTGCGAGTAGCCACTCGCGCTTGATAGAATATTGTGATTTATCCGTCGCAGAACTACAGAAAATATTCTGGCGCAAGACGATTTTTGAATGAATTTCTTTATATAAAAAACAAATTTTTCCTTCTTAAATTCATTTTTAGAAACTTCATTTACCTTTAATTAATGCATTGCAATGAGCTCGTTAGCCGACGCGTCTGCAGACACCTCACACTCGTGGGAATCTATAAAAAAAAACAAAATAAAACGCATGTAAATGCGACTAGCTAGCCGCGATTTCGACTAGTCAGTCCCGCCTGCTACTAGCTAGTCGCCCCTGCTAGTTATCAGCGGCACCGGCGACTGTCTAGTCCCAGCGTCGACTAGCCACTCGCGCCTGATAGAATATTGTGAGTAATAATTCGCAGAACCCCAAAAAAATGCTCTGGCGACAGACGATTTTTGAATGAATTTCTAAATATAAAAAACACATTTTTCCATCTTAAATTCATAATTTTGTTCTGTAGCTACCTTCAAATACTACACAGTCAATCAGCCCGCGAGCAGACGCGTCTTTAGAAACCAAACACTATTGGGTAGCTTTGAAAAACAAACAAAAAGAAACGTATGTAAATGCGACTAGATAGCCGCGGTTTTGACTAGTCAGTCCCGCCTGCTACTAGCTAGTCGCCCCTGCGACTAGTCAGTGGCGCCGGCGACTAGCTAGTCGCAATTGCTAGTAGCCACTCGCGCTTGATAGAATATTGTGATTTATCCGTCGCAGAACTACAGAAAATATTCTGGCGCCAGACGATTTTTGAATGAATTTCTTTATATAAAAAACAAACTTTTCCTTCTTAAATTCATTTTTAGAATCTTCATTTACCTTTTATTACTGCATTGCAATGAGCTCGCGAGCCGACGCGTCTGCAGACACCTCACACTCGTGGGAATCTATAAAAAAAAACAAAATAAAACTCATGTAAATGCGACTAGCTAGCCGCGATTTCGACTAGTCAGTCCCGCCTGCTACTAGATAGTCGCCCCTGCTAGTTGTCAGTGGCACCGGTGACTGTCTAGTCCCAGCGTCGACTAGCCACTCGCGCCTGATAGAATATTGTGAGTAATAATTCGCAGAACCCCAAAAAAATGCTCTGGCGCCAGACGATTTTTGAATGAATTTCATTATATAAAAAACACATTTTTCCATCTTAAATTCATAATTTTAGTCTGTAGCTACCTTCAATTACTACACAGTCAATCAGCCCGCGAGCAGACGCGTCTTCAGACACCAAACACTAGTGGGTAGCTTTGAAAAACAAACAAAAAGAAACGTATGTAAATGCGACTAGATAGCCGCGGTTTTGACTAGTCAGTCCCGCCTGCTACTAGCTAGTCGCCCCTGCTAGTTGTCAGTGGCACCGGCGACTGGCTAGTCCCAGCGTCGACTAGCCACTCGCGCCTGATAGAATATTGTGAGTAATAATTCGCAGAACCCCAAAAAAATGCTCTGGCGACAGACGATTTTTGAATGAATTTCTATATATAAAAAACACATTTTTCCATCTTAAATTCATAATTTTGTTCTGTAGCTACCTTCAATTACTACACAGTCAATCAGCCCGCGAGCAGACGCGTCTTTAGACACCAAACACTAGTGGGTAACTTTGAAAAACAAACAAAAAGAAACGTATGTAAATGCGACTAGATAGCCGCGGTTTTGAGTAGTCATTCCCGCCTGCCACTAGCTAGTCGCCCCTGCGACTAGTCAGTGGCGCCGGCGACTAGCTAGTCGCAATTGCGAGTAGCCACTCGCGCTTGATAGAATATTGTGATTTATCCGTCGCAGAACTACAGAAAATATTCTGGCGCAAGACGATTTTTGAATGAATTTCTTTATATAAAAAACAAATTTTTCCTTCTTAAATTCATTTTTAGAAACTTCATTTACCTTTAATTAATGCATTGCAATGAGCTCGTTAGCCGACGCGTCTGCAGACACCTCACACTCGTGGGAATCTATAAAAAAAAACAAAATAAAACGCATGTAAATGCGACTAGCTAGCCGCGATTTCGACTAGTCAGTCCCGCCTGCTACTAGCTAGTCGCCCCTGCTAGTTATCAGCGGCACCGGCGACTGTCTAGTCCCAGCGTCGACTAGCCACTCGCGCCTGATAGAATATTGTGAGTAATAATTCGCAGAACCCCAAAAAAATGCTCTGGCGACAGACGATTTTTGAATGAATTTCTAAATATAAAAAACACATTTTTCCATCTTAAATTCATAATTTTGTTCTGTAGCTACCTTCAAATACTACACAGTCAATCAGCCCGCGAGCAGACGCGTCTTTAGAAACCAAACACTATTGGGTAGCTTTGAAAAACAAACAAAAAGAAACGTATGTAAATGCGACTAGATAGCCGCGGTTTTGACTAGTCAGTCCCGCCTGCTACTAGCTAGTCGCCCCTGCGACTAGTCAGTGGCGCCGGCGACTAGCTAGTCGCAATTGCTAGTAGCCACTCGCGCTTGATAGAATATTGTGATTTATCCGTCGCAGAACTACAGAAAATATTCTGGCGCCAGACGATTTTTGAATGAATTTCTTTATATAAAAAACAAACTTTTCCTTCTTAAATTCATTTTTAGAATCTTCATTTACCTTTTATTACTGCATTGCAATGAGCTCGCGAGCCGACGCGTCTGCAGACACCTCACACTCGTGGGAATCTATAAAAAAAAACAAAATAAAACTCATGTAAATGCGACTAGCTAGCCGCGATTTCGACTAGTCAGTCCCGCCTGCTACTAGATAGTCGCCCCTGCTAGTTGTCAGTGGCACCGGCGACTGTCTAGTCCCAGCGTCGACTAGCCACTCGCGCCTGATAGAATATTGTGAGTAATAATTCGCAGAACCCCAAAAAAATGCTCCGGCGACAGACGATTTTTGAATGAATTTCTATATATAAAAAACACATTTTTCCATCTTAAATTCATAATTTTGTTCTGTAGCTACCTTCAAATACTACACAGTCAATCAGCCCGCGAGCAGACGCGTCTTTAGACACCAAACACTAGTGGGTAGCTTTGAAAAACAAACAAAAAGAAACGTATGTAAATGCGACTAGATAGCCGCGGTTTTGACTAGTCAGTCCCGCCTGCTACTAGCTAGTCGCCCCTGCGACTAGTCAGTGGCGCCGGCGACTAGCTAGTCGCAATTGCTAGTAGCCAGTCGCGCTTGATAGAATATTGTGATTTATCCGTCGCAGAACCCCAAAAAAATGCTCTGGCGCCAGACGATTTTTGAATGAATTTCTTTATATAAAAAACAAAATTTTCCTTCTTAAATTCATTTTTATAAACTTCATTTACCTTTAATTACTGTATTGTCATTGAGCCCGCGAGACGACGCGTCTGCAGACACCTCACACTCGTGGGAATCTATTAAAAAAACAAAGTAAAACGCATGTAAATGCGACTAGCTAGCCGCGATTTCGACTAGTCAGTCCCGCCTGCTACTAGCTAGTCGCCCCTGCTAGTTGTCAGTGGCACCGGCGACTAGCTAGTCCCAGCGTCGACTAGCAACTCGCGCCTGATAGAATATTGTGAGTAATAATTCGCAGAACCCCAAAAAAATGCTCTGGCGACAGACGATTTTTGAATGAATTTCTATATATAAAAAACACATTTTTCCATCTTAAATTCATAATTTTGATCTGTAGCTACCTTCAATTACTACACAGTAAATCAGCCCGCGAGCAGACGCGTCTTTAGACACCAAACACTACTGGGTAGCTTTGAAAAACAAACAAAAAGAAACGTATGTAAATGCGACTAGATAGCCGCGGTTTTGATTAGTCAGTCCCGCCTGCTACTAGCTAGTCGCCCCTGCGACTAGTCAGTGGCACCGGCGACTGGCTAGTCCCAGCGTCGACTAGCAACTCGCGCCTGATAGAATATTGTGAGTAATAATTCGCAGAACCCCAAAACAATGCTCTGGCGACAGACGATTTTTGAATGAATTTCTATATATAAAAAACACATTTTTCCATCTTAAATTCATAATTTTGTTCTGTAGCTACCTTCAAATACTACACAGTCAATCAGCCCGCGAGCAGACGCGTCTTTAGAAACCAAACACTAGTGGGTAGCTTTGAAAAACAAACAAAAAGAAACGTATGTAAATGCGACTAGATAGCCGCGGTTTTGACTAGTCAGTCCCGCCTGCTACTAGCTAGTCGCCCCTGCGACTAGTCAGTGGCGCCGGCGACTGGCTAGTCCCAGCGTCGACTAGCCACTCGCGCCTGATAGAATATTGTGAGTAATAATTCGCAGAACCCCAAAAAAATATTCTGGCGCCAGACGATTTTTGAATGAATTTCTTTATATAAAAAACAAACTTTTCCTTCTTAAATTCATTTTTATAAACTTCATTTACCTTTAATTACTGCATTGTCAATGAGCCCGCGAACAGATGCGTCTGCAGACACCTCACACTCGTGGGAATCTATAAAAAAAAACAAAATAAAACGCATGTAAATGCGACTAGCTAGCCGCGATTTCGACTAGTCAGTCCCGCCTGCTACTAGCTAGTCGCCCCTGCGACTAGTCAGTGGCGCCGGCGACTAGCTAGTCGCAATTGCTAGTAGCCACTCGCGCTTGATAGAATATTGTGATTTATCCGTCGCAGAACTACAGAAAATATTCTGGCGCCAGACGATTTTTGAATGAATTTCTTTATATAAAAAACTAACTTTTCCTTCTTAAATTCATTTTTATAAACTTCATTTACCTTTAATTACTGCATTGTCAATGAGCCCGCGAGCAGACGCGTCTGCAGACACCTCACACTCGTGGGAATCTATTAGGTCTTTACCTATGAAATTGCCGTTCTGCAGTACTGGCCATTTCAAATCAAAATAATTTTTGTTTGGCTATGAATTCTAATTTCAAATTAATTTTATTTTAAAAACATGGATTTTTTTTTCTAAAAGTAGTCATTTCTTTATTGATTAGTGTTACATTTTCATCGCATTTCAATCTTTTTCGTCATCATGGATACGTTAAAAATTCGAGTAATTATGGAATATGAGTACCGTCGTGGCAGCAACGCGGCACAAGCGGCACGCAACATCAACGACGTTTACGGAGCTAACTCTACAAACCAACGCACCACCTGTTATTGGTTTGCTCGCTTCCGTTCTGGAAATTTCGACCTGAAAAATGAACCTCGCGGTCGTCCGAAGACTTTGGTCGACAATGACGAATTAAAGGCGATTGTGGAAGCTGATGATACACAATCTACGGCTGAATTAGCAGCAGCTTTCGACGTTAGCGTCAAAACAATATTGGTCCATTTGCGTCAAATTGGCAAGGTAAAAAAGCTTGACAAATGGGTGCCCCACGAACTCAATGATCGCCAGCGCGAAGTACGCGTCGAGACGTGCCTTGCACTGCTCAACAGACACACAAATGAAGGAATTTTGAACCGCATTGTTACCTGCGATGAAAAATGGATTCTGTTTGATAACCGTAAGCGCTCAGCAAGTTGGTTGGATCCTGGTTCAGCACCTAAACAATGCCCTAAACGAAAACTTACCCCTAGAAAAGTGATGGTCACTGTTTGGTGGTCTAGCGCCGGTGTGATTCATCACAGCTTCTTACCAAACGGGGGTGAGCATTACTGCAGATGTGTACTGTGAAGAACTGAACACAATGATGGAGAAGCTGGCGCATCTCCAACCAGCATTGGTCAATCGCTCGTCTCCGCTGCTCCTGCACGACAACGCGCGACCTCATACTGCACAGCAGACGGTCTCCAAGTTGCAAGAACTGGGGTTGGAAGCTCTCCGTCATCCGCCCTACTCACCAGACCTTGCGCCTACAGACTACTACTTTTTCCAGAATTTGGATAACTTCTTGGCGGGAAAAAAATTTAATACCCGAGAGGCAGTACAAAATGCCTTTGAAGAATTTGTTGCCTCCCGTCCAGCTGATTTCTTTAAGAAGGGCATCAATAAACTGCCACTGCGATGGCAAAGATGCATTGATTGCATGGGTGATTACTTCGATTAATACAAATAAAAAATTCATGAAAAAAATTCGTTTAAATTTTTTCATACAAAACGGCAATTTCATAGGTAAAGACCTATTATAAAAAAAAACAAAATAAAACGCATGTAAATGCGACTAGCTAGCCGCGATTTCGACTAGTCAGTCCCGCCTGCTACTAGCTAGTCGCCCCTGCTAGTTGTCAGTGGCACCGGTGACTGGGTAGTCCCAGCGTCGACTAGCCATTCGCGCCTGATAGAATATTGTGAGAAATAATTCGCAGAACCCAAAAAAAATGCTCTGGCGCCAGACGATTTTTGAATGAATTTCATTATATAAAAAACACATTTTTCCATCTTAAATTCATAATTTTGTTTTGTAGCTACCTTCAATTACTACACAGTCAATCAGCCCGCGAGCAGACGCGTCTTCAGACACCAAACACTAGTGGGTAGCTTTGAAAAACAAACAAAAAGAAACGTATGTAAATGCGACTAGATAGCCGCGGTTTTTACTAGTCAGTCCCGCCTGCTACTAGCTAGTCGCCCCTGCGACTAGTCAGTGGCGCCGGCGACTAGCTAGTCGCAATTGCTAGTAGCCACTCGCGCTTGATAGAATATTGTGATTTATCCGTCGCAGAACTACAGAAAATATTCTGGCGCCAGACGATTTTTGAATGAATTTCTTTATATAAAAAACAAACTTTTCCTTCTTAAATTCATTTTTATAAACTTCATTTACCTTTAATTACTGCATTGCAATGAGCTCGCGAGCCGAAGCGTCAGCAGACACCTCACAGTCGTGGGAATCTATAAAAAAAAACAAAATAAAACGCATGTAAATGCGACTAGCTAGCCGCGATTTCGACTAGTCAGTCCCGCCTGCTACTAGCTAGTCGCCCCTGCTAGTTGTCAGTGGCACCGGCGACTGTCTAGTCCCAGCGTCGACTAGCCACTCACGCCTGATAGAATATTGTGAGTAATAATTCGCAGAACCCCAAAAAAATGCTCTGGCGCCAGACGATTTTTGAATGAATTTCTATATATAAAAAACACATTTTTCCATCTTAAATTCATAATTTTGTTCTGTAGCTACCTTCAAATACTAAACAGTCAATCAGCCCGCGAGCAGACGCGTCTTCAGACACCAAACACTAGTGGGTAGCTTTGAAAAACAAACAAAAAGAAACGTATGTAAATGCGACTAGATAGCCGCGGTTTTTACTAGTCAGTCCCGCCTGCTACTAGCTAGTCGCCCCTGCGACTAGTCAGTGGCGCCGGCGACTAGCTAGTCGCAATTGCTAGTAGCCACTCGCGCTTGATAGAATATTGTGATTTATCCGTCGCAGAACTACAGAAAATATTCTGGCGCCAGACGATTTTTGAATGAATTTCTTTATATAAAAAACAAACTTTTCCTTCTTAAATTCATTTTTATAAACTTCATTTACCTTTAATTACTGTATTGTCATTGAGCCCGCGAGACGACGCGTCTGCAGACACCTCACACTCGTGGGAATCTATTAAAAAAACAAAGTAAAACGCATGTAAATGCGACTAGCTAGCCGCGATTTCGACTAGTCAGTCCCGCCTGCTACTAGCTAGTCGCCCCTGCGACTAGTCAGTGGCGCCGGCGACTAGCTAGTCGCAATTGCTAGTAGCCACTCGCGCTTGATAGAATATTGTGATTTATCCGTCGCAGAACTACAGAAAATATTCTGGCGCCAGACGATTTTTGAATGAATTTCTTTATATAAAAAACAAACTTTTCCTTCTTAAATTCATTTTTAGAATCTTCATTTACCTTTAATTACTGCATTGCAATGAGCTCGCGAGCCGACGCGTCTGCAGACACCTCACACTCGTGGGAATCTATAAAAAAAAACAAAATAAAACGCATGTAAATGCAACTAGCTAGCCGCGATTTCGACTAGTCAGTCCCGCCTGCTACTAGCTAGTCGCCCCTGCTAGTTGTCAGCGGCACCGGCGACTGTCTAGTCCCAGCGTCGACTAGCCACTCGCGCCTGATAGAATATTGTGAGTAATAATTCGCAGAACCCCAAAAAAATGCTCTGGCGACAGACGATTTTTGAATGAATTTCTATATATAAAAAACACATTTTTCCATCTTAAATTCATAATTTTGTTCTGTAGCTACCTTCAATTACTACACAGTCAATCAGCCCGCGAGCAGACGCGTCTTTAGACACCAAACACTAGTGGGTAACTTTGAAAAACAAACAAAAAGAAACGTATGTAAATGCGACTAGATAGCCGCGGTTTTGAGTAGTCATTCCCGCCTGCCACTAGCTAGTCGCCCCTGCGACTAGTCAGTGGCGCCGGCGACTAGCTAGTCGCAATTGCGAGTAGCCACTCGCGCTTGATAGAATATTGTGATTTATCCGTCGCAGAACTACAGAAAATATTCTGGCGCAAGACGATTTTTGAATGAATTTCTTTATATAAAAAACAAACTTTTCCTTCTTAAATTCATTTTTAGAAACTTCATTTACCTTTAATTACTGCATTGCAATGAGCTCGCGAGCCGACGCGTCTGCAGACACCTCACACTCGTGGGAATCTATAAAAAAAAACAAAATAAAACGCATGTAAATGCGACTAGCTAGCCGCGATTTCGACTAGTCAGTCCCGCCTGCTACTAGCTAGTCGCCCCTGCTAGTTGTCAGTGGCACCGGCGACTGTCTAGTCCCAGCGTCGACGAGCCACTCGCGCCTGATAGAATATTGTGAGTAATAATTCGCAGAACCCCAAAAAAATGCTATGGCAACAGACGATTTTTGAATGAATTTCTATATATAAAAAACACATTTTTCCATCTTAAATTCATAATTTTGTTCTGTAGCTACCTTCAATTACTACACAGTCAATCAGCCCGCGAGCAGACGCGTCTTTAGACACCAAACACTAGTGGGTAACTTTGAAAAACAAACAAAAAGAAACGTATGTAAATGCGACTAGATAGCCGCGGTTTTGAGTAGTCATTCCCGCCTGCCACTAGCTAGTCGCCCCTGCGACTAGTCAGTGGCGCCGGCGACTAGCTAGTCGCAATTGCGAGTAGCCACTCGCGCTTGATAGAATATTGTGATTTATCCGTCGCAGAACTACAGAAAATATTCTGGCGCAAGACGATTTTTGAATGAATTTCTTTATATAAAAAACAAACTTTTCCTTCTTAAATTCATTTTTAGAAACTTCATTTACCTTTAATTACTGCATTGCAATGAGCTCGCGAGCCGACGCGTCTGCAGACACCTCACACTCGTGGGAATCTATAAAAAAAAACAAAATAAAACGCATGTAAATGCGACTAGCTAGCCGCGATTTCGACTAGTCAGTCCCGCTTGCTACTAGCTAGTCGCCCCTGCTAGTTGTCAGCGGCACCGGCGACTGTCTAGTCCCAGCGTCGACTAGCCACTCGCGCCTGATAGAATATTGTGAGTAATAATTCGCAGAACCCCAAAAAAATGCTCTGGCGACAGACGATTTTTGAATGAATTTCATTATATAAAAAACACATTTTTCCATCTTAAATTCATAATTTTGTTCTGTAGCTACCTTCAATTACTACACAGTCAATCAGCCCGCAAGCAGACGCGTCTTCAGACACCAAACACTAGTGGGTAGCTTTGAAAAACAAACAAAAAGAAACGTATGTAAATGCGACTAGATAGCCGCGGTTTTGACTAGTCAGTCCCGCGTGCTACTAGCTAGTCGCCCCTGCGACTAGTCAGTGGCGCCGGCGACTAGCTAGTCGCAATTGCTAGTAGCCACTCGCGCTTGATAGAATATTGTGATTTATCCGTCGCAGAACTACAGAAAATATTCTGGCGCCAGACGATTTTTGAATGAATTTCTTTATATACAAAACAAACTTTTCCTTCTTAAATTCATTTTTAGAATCTTCATTTACCTTTAATTACTGCATTGCAATGAGCTCGCGAGCCGACGCGTCTGCAAACACCTCACACTCGTGGGAATCTATAAAAAAAAACAAAATAAAACGCATGTAAATGCGACTAGCTAGCCGCGATTTCGACTAGTCAGTCCCGCCTGCTACTAGCTAGTCGCCCCTGCTAGTTGTCAGTGGCACCGGCGACTGTCTAGTCCCAGCGTCGACTAGCCACTCGCGCCTGATAGAATATTGTGAGTAATAATTCGCAGAACCCCAAAAAAATGCTCTGGCGACAGACGATTTTTGAATGAATTTCTATATATAAAAAACACATTTTTCCATCTTAAATTCATAATTTTGTTCTGTAGCTACCTTCAAATACTACACAGTCAATCAGCCCGCGAGCAGACGCGTCTTTAGAAACCAAACACTAGTGGGTAGCTTTGAAAAACAAACAAAAAGAAACGTATGTAAATGCGACTAGATAGCCGCGGTTTTGACTAGTCAGTCCCGCCTGCTACTAGCTAGTCGCCCCTGCGACTAGTCAGTGGCGCCGGCGACTGGCTAGTCCCAGCGTCGACTAGCCATTTGCGCCTGATAGAATATTGTGAGTAATAATTCGCAGAACCCCAAAAAAATATTCTGGCGCCAGACGATTTTTGAATGAATTTCTTTATATAAAAAACAAACTTTTCCTTCTTAAATTCATTTTTATAAACTTCATTTACATTTAATTACTGCATTGTCAATGAGCCCGCGAACAGACGCGTCTGCAGACACCTCACACACGTGGGAATCTATAAAAAAAAACAAAATAAAACGCATGTAAATGCGACTAGCTAGCCGCGATTTCGACTAGTCAGTCCCGCCTGCTACTAGCTAGTCGCCCCTGCGACTAGTCAGTGGCGCCGGCGACTAGCTAGTCGCAATTGCTAGTAGCCACTCGCGCTTGATAGAATATTGTGATTTATCCGTCGCAGAACTACAGAAAATATTCTGGCGCCAGACGATTTTTGAATGAATTTCTTTATATACAAAACAAACTTTTCCTTCTTAAATTCATTTTTAGAATCTTCATTTACCTTTAATTACTGCATTGCAATGAGCTCGCGAGCCGACGCGTCTGCAAACACCTCACACTCGTGGGAATCTATAAAAAAAAACAAAATAAAACGCATGTAAATGCGACTAGCTAGCCGCGATTTCGACTAGTCAGTCCCGCCTGCTACTAGCTAGTCGCCCCTGCTAGTTGTCAGTGGCACCGGCGACTGTCTAGTCCCAGCGTCGACTAGCCACTCGCGCCTGATAGAATATTGTGAGTAATAATTCGCAGAACCCCAAAAAAATGCTCTGGCGACAGACGATTTTTGAATGAATTTCTATATATAAAAAACACATTTTTCCATCTTAAATTCATAATTTTGTTCTGTAGCTACCTTCAAATACTACACAGTCAATCAGCCCGCGAGCAGACGCGTCTTTAGAAACCAAACACTAGTGGGTAGCTTTGAAAAACAAACAAAAAGAAACGTATGTAAATGCGACTAGATAGCCGCGGTTTTGACTAGTCAGTCCCGCCTGCTACTAGCTAGTCGCCCCTGCGACTAGTCAGTGGCGCCGGCGACTGGCTAGTCCCAGCGTCGACTAGCCATTTGCGCCTGATAGAATATTGTGAGTAATAATTCGCAGAACCCCAAAAAAATATTCTGGCGCCAGACGATTTTTGAATGAATTTCTTTATATAAAAAACAAACTTTTCCTTCTTAAATTCATTTTTATAAACTTCATTTACCTTTAATTACTGCATTGTCAATGAGCCCGCGAACAGACGCGTCTGCAGACACCTCACACACGTGGGAATCTATAAAAAAAAACAAAATAAAACGCATGTAAATGCGACTAGCTAGCCGCGATTTCGACTAGTCAGTCCCGCCTGCTACTAGCTAGTCGCCCCTGCGACTAGTCAGTGGCGCCGGCGACTAGTTAGTCGCAATTGCAAGTAGCCACTCGCGCTTGATAGAATATTGTGATTTATCCGTCGCAGAACTACAGAAAATATTCTGGCGCCAGACGATTTTTGAATGAATTTCTTTATATAAAAAACTAACTTTTCCTTCTTAAATTCATTTTTATAAACTTCATTTACCTTTAATTACTGCATTGTCAATGAGCCCGCAAGCAGACGCGTCTGCAGACACCTCACACTCGTGGGAATCTATAAAAAAAAACAAAATAAAACGCATGTAAATGCGACTACCTAGCCGCGATTTCGACTAGTCAGTCACGCCTGCTACTAGCTAGTCGCCCCTGCTAGTTGTCAGTGGCACCGGTGACTGGGTAGTCCCAGCGTCGACTAGCCATTCGCGCCTGATAGAATATTGTGAGAAATAATTCGCAGAACCCAAAAAAAATGCTCTGGCGCCAGACGATTTTTGAATGAATTTCATTATATAAAAAACACATTTTTCCATCTTAAATTCATAATTTTGTTTTGTAGCTACCTTCAATTACTACACAGTCAATCAGCCCGCGAGCAGACGCGTCTTCAGACACCAAACACTAGTGGGTAGCTTTGAAAAACAAACAAAAAGAAACGTATGTAAATGCGACTAGATAGCCGCGGTTTTTACTAGTCAGTCCCGCCTGCTACTAGCTAGTCGCCCCTGCGACTAGTCAGTGGCGCCGGCGACTAGCTAGTCGCAATTGCTAGTAGCCACTCGCGCTTGATAGAATATTGTGATTTATCCGTCGCAGAACTACAGAAAATATTCTGGCGCCAGACGATTTTTGAATGAATTTCTTTATATAAAAAACAAACTTTTCCTTCTTAAATTCATTTTTATAAACTTCATTTACCTTTAATTACTGCATTGCAATGAGCTCGCGAGCCGAAGCGTCAGCAGACACCTCACAGTCGTGGGAATCTATAAAAAAAAACAAAATAAAACGCATGTAAATGCGACTAGCTAGCCGCGATTTCGACTAGTCAGTCCCGCCTGCTACTAGCTAGTCGCCCCTGCTAGTTGTCAGTGGCACCGGCGACTGTCTAGTCCCAGCGTCGACTAGCCACTCACGCCTGATAGAATATTGTGAGTAATAATTCGCAGAACCCCAAAAAAATGCTCTGGCGCCAGACGATTTTTGAATGAATTTCTATATATAAAAAACACATTTTTCCATCTTAAATTCATAATTTTGTTCTGTAGCTACCTTCAAATACTACACAGTCAATCAGCCCGCGAGCAGACGCGTCTTCAGACACCAAACACTAGTGGGTAGCTTTGAAAAACAAACAAAAAGAAACGTATGTAAATGCGACTAGATAGCCGCGGTTTTTACTAGTCAGTCCCGCCTGCTACTAGCTAGTCGCCCCTGCGACTAGTCAGTGGCGCCGGCGACTAGCTAGTCGCAATTGCTAGTAGCCACTCGCGCTTGATAGAATATTGTGATTTATCCGTCGCAGAACTACAGAAAATATTCTGGCGCCAGACGATTTTTGAATGAATTTCTTTATATAAAAAACAAACTTTTCCTTCTTAAATTCATTTTTATAAACTTCATTTACCTTTAATTACTGTATTGTCATTGAGCCCGCGAGACGACGTGTCTGCAGACACCTCACACTCGTGGGAATCTATTAAAAAAACAAAGTAAAACGCATGTAAATGCGACTAGCTAGCCGCGATTTCGACTAGCCAGTCCCGCCTGCTACTAGCTAGTCGCCCCTGCGACTAGTCAGTGGCGCCGGCGACTAGCTAGTCGCAATTGCTAGTAGCCACTCGCGCTTGATAGAATATTGTGATTTATCCGTCGCAGAACTACAGAAAATATTCTGGCGCCAGACGATTTTTGAATGAATTTCTTTATATAAAAAACAAACTTTTCCTTCTTAAATTCATTTTTAGAATCTTCATTTACCTTTAATTACTGCATTGCAATGAGCTCGCGAGCCGACGCGTCTGCAGAAACCTCACACTCGTGGGAATCTATAAAAAAAAACAAAATAAAACGCATGTAAATGCAACTAGCTAGCCGCGATTTCGACTAGTCAGTCCCGCCTGCTACTAGCTAGTCGCCCCTGCTAGTTGTCAGCGGCACCGGCGACTGTCTAGTCCCAGCGTCGACTAGCCACTCGCGCCTGATAGAATATTGTGAGTAATAATTCGCAGAACCCCAAAAAAATGCTCTGGCGACAGACGATTTTTGAATGAATTTCATTATATAAAAAACACATTTTTCCATGTTAAATTCATAATTTTGTTCTGTAGCTACCTTCAATTACTACACAGTCAATCAGCCCGCGAGCAGACGCGTCTTCAGACACCAAACACTAGTGGGTAGCTTTGAAAAACAAACAAAAAGAAACGTATGTAAATGCGACTAGATAGCCGCGGTTTTGACTAGTCAGTCCCGCGTGCTACTAGCTAGTCGCCCCTGCGACTAGTCAGTGGCGCCGGCGACTAGCTAGTCGCAATTGCTAGTAGCCACTCGCGCTTGATAGAATATTGTGATTTATCCGTCGCAGAACTACAGAAAATATTCTGGCGCCAGACGATTTTTGAATGAATTTCTTTATATACAAAACAAACTTTTCCTTCTTAAATTCATTTTTAGAATCTTCATTTACCTTTAATTACTGCATTGCAATGAGCTCGCGAGCCGACGCGTCTGCAAACACCTCACACTCGTGGGAATCTATAAAAAAAAACAAAATAAAACGCATGTAAATGCGACTAGCTAGCCGCGATTTCGACTAGTCAGTCCCGCCTGCTACTAGCTAGTCGCCCCTGCTAGTTGTCAGTGGCACCGGCGACTGTCTAGTCCCAGCGTCGACTAGCCACTCGCGCCTGATAGAATATTGTGAGTAATAATTCGCAGAACCCCAAAAAAATGCTCTGGCGACAGACGATTTTTGAATGAATTTCTATATATAAAAAACACATTTTTCCATCTTAAATTCATAATTTTGTTCTGTAGCTACCTTCAAATACTACACAGTCAATCAGCCCGCGAGCAGACGCGTCTTTAGAAACCAAACACTAGTGGGTAGCTTTGAAAAACAAACAAAAAGAAACGTATGTAAATGCGACTAGATAGCCGCGGTTTTGACTAGTCAGTCCTGCCTGCTACTAGCTAGTCGCCCCTGCGACTAGTCAGTGGCGCCGGTGACTGGCTAGTCCCAGCGTCGACTAGCCACTCGCGCCTGATAGAATATTGTGAGTAATAATTCGCAGAACCCCAAAAAAATATTCTGGCGCCAGACGATTTTTGAATGAATTTCTTTATATAAAAAACAAACTTTTCCTTCTTAAATTCATTTTTATAAACTTCATTTACCTTTAATTACTGCATTGTCAATGAGCCCGCGAACAGACGCGTCTGCAGACACCTCACACTCGTGGGAATCTATAAAAAAAAACAAAATAAAACGCATGTAAATGCGACTAGCTAGCCGCGATTTCGACTAGTCAGTCCCGCCTGCTACTAGCTAGTCGCCCCTGCGACTAGTCAGTGGCGCCGGCGACTAGCTAGTCGCAATTGCAAGTAGCCACTCGCGCTTGATAGAATATTGTGATTTATCCGTCGCAGAACTACAGAAAATATTCTGGCGCCAGACGATTTTTGAATGAATTTCTTTATATAAAAAACTAACTTTTCCTTCTTAAATTCATTTTTATAAACTTCATTTACCTTTAATTACTGCATTGTCAATGAGCCCGCGAGCAGACGCGTCTGCAGACACCTCACACTCGTGGGAATCTATAAAAAAAAACAAAATAAAACGCATGTAAATGCGACTAGCTAGCCGCGATTTCGACTAGTCAGTCCCGCCTGCTACTAGCTAGTCGCCCCTGCTAGTTGTCAGTGGCACCGGTGACTGGGTAGTCCCAGCGTCGACTAGCCATTCGCGCCTGATAGAATATTGTGAGAAATAATTCGCAGAACCCAAAAAAAATGCTCTGGCGCCAGACGATTTTTGAATGAATTTCATTATATAAAAAACACATTTTTCCATCTTAAATTCATAATTTTGTTTTGTAGCTACCTTCAATTACTACACAGTCAATCAGCCCGCGAGCAGACGCGTCTTCAGACACCAAACACTAGTGGGTAGCTTTGAAAAACAAACAAAAAGAAACGTATGTAAATGCGACTAGATAGCCGCGGTTTTTACTAGTCAGTCCCGCCTGCTACTAGCTAGTCGCCCCTGCGACTAGTCAGTGGCGCCGGCGACTAGCTAGTCGCAATTGCTAGTAGCCACTCGCGCTTGATAGAATATTGTGATTTATCCGTCGCAGAACTACAGAAAATATTCTGGCGCCAGACGATTTTTGAATGAATTTCTTTATATAAAAAACAAACTTTTCCTTCTTAAATTCATTTTTATAAACTTCATTTACCTTTAATTACTGCATTGCAATGAGCTCGCGAGCCGAAGCGTCAGCAGACACCTCACAGTCGTGGGAATCTATAAAAAAAAACAAAATAAAACGCATGTAAATGCGACTAGCTAGCCGCGATTTCGACTAGTCAGTCCCGCCTGCTACTAGCTAGTCGCCCCTGCTAGTTGTCAGTGGCACCGGCGACTGTCTAGTCCCAGCGTCGACTAGCCACTCACGCCTGATAGAATATTGTGAGTAATAATTCGCAGAACCCCAAAAAAATGCTCTGGCGCCAGACGATTTTTGAATGAATTTCTATATATAAAAAACACATTTTTCCATCTTAAATTCATAATTTTGTTCTGTAGCTACCTTCAAATACTACACAGTCAATCAGCCCGCGAGCAGACGCGTCTTCAGACACCAAACACTAGTGGGTAGCTTTGAAAAACAAACAAAAAGAAACGTATGTAAATGCGACTAGATAGCCGCGGTTTTTACTAGTCAGTCCCGCCTGCTACTAGCTAGTCGCCCCTGCGACTAGTCAGTGGCGCCGGCGACTAGCTAGTCGCAATTGCGAGTAGCCACTCGCGCTTGATAGAATATTGTGATTTATCCGTCGCAGAACTACAGAAAATATTCTGGCGCCAGACGATTTTTGAATGAATTTCTTTATATAAAAAACAAACTTTTCCTTCTTAAATTCATTTTTATAAACTTCATTTACCTTTAATTACTGTATTGTCATTGAGCCCGCGAGACGACGCGTCTGCAGACACCTCACACTCGTGGGAATCTATTAAAAAAACAAAGTAAAACGCATGTAAATGCGACTAGCTAGCCGCGATTTCGACTAGTCAGTCCCGCCTGCTACTAGCTAGTCGCCCCTGCGACTAGTCAGTGGCGCCGGCGACTAGCTAGTCGCAATTGCTAGTAGCCACTCGCGCTTGATAGAATATTGTGATTTATCCGTCGCAGAACTACAGAAAATATTCTGGCGCCAGACGATTTTTGAATGAATTTCTTTATATAAAAAACAAACTTTTCCTTCTTAAATTCATTTTTAGAATCTTCATTTACCTTTAATTACTGCATTGCAATGAGCTCGCGAGCCGACGCGTCTGCAGACACCTCACACTCGTGGGAATCTATAAAAAAAAACAAAATAAAACGCATGTAAATGCAACTAGCTAGCCGCGATTTCGACTAGTCAGTCCCGCCTGCTACTAGCTAGTTGCCCCTGCTAGTTGTCAGCGGCACCGGCGACTGTCTAGTCCCAGCGTCGACTAGCCACTCGCGCCTGATAGAATATTGTGAGTAATAATTCGCAGAACCCCAAAAAAATGCTCTGGCGCCAGACGATTTTTGAATGAATTTCTATATATAAAAAACACATTTTTCCATCTTAAATTCATAATTTTGTTCTGTAGCTACCTTCAAATACTACACAGTCAATCAGCCCGCGAGCAGACGCGTCTTCAGACACCAAACACTAGTGGGTAGCTTTGAAAAACAAACAAAAAGAAACGTATGTAAATGCGACTAGATAGCCGCGGTTTTTACTAGTCAGTCCCGCCTGCTACTAGCTAGTCGCCCCTGCGACTAGTCAGTGGCGCCGGCGACTAGCTAGTCGCAATTGCTAGTAGCCACTCGCGCTTGATAGAATATTGTGATTTATCCGTCGCAGAACTACAGAAAATATTCTGGCGCCAGACGATTTTTGAATGAATTTCTTTATATAAAAAACAAACTTTTCCTTCTTAAATTCATTTTTATAAACTTCATTTACCTTTAATTACTGTATTGTCATTGAGCCCGCGAGACGACGCGTCTGCAGACACCTCACACTCGTGGGAATCTATTAAAAAAACAAAGTAAAACGCATGTAAATGCGACTAGCTAGCCGCGATTTCGACTAGTCAGTCCCGCCTGCTACTAGCTAGTCGCCCCTGCGACTAGTCAGTGGCGCCGGCGACTAGCTAGTCGCAATTGCTAGTAGCCACTCGCGCTTGATAGAATATTGTGATTTATCCGTCGCAGAACTACAGAAAATATTCTGGCGCCAGACGATTTTTGAATGAATTTCTTTATATAAAAAACAAACTTTTCCTTCTTAAATTCATTTTTAGAATCTTCATTTACCTTTAATTACTGCATTGCAATGAGCTCGCGAGCCGACGCGTCTGCAGACACCTCACACTCGTGGGAATCTATAAAAAAAAACAAAATAAAACGCATGTAAATGCAACTAGCTAGCCGCGATTTCGACTAGTCAGTCCCGCCTGCTACTAGCTAGTCGCCCCTGCTAGTTGTCAGCGGCACCGGCGACTGTCTAGTCCCAGCGTCGACTAGCCACTCGCGCCTGATAGAATATTGTGAGTAATAATTCGCAGAACCCCAAAAAAATGCTCTGGCGACAGACGATTTTTGAATGAATTTCTATATATAAAAAACACATTTTTCCATCTTAAATTCATAATTTTGTTCTGTAGCTACCTTCAAATACTACACAGTCAATCAGCCCGCGAGCAGACGCGTCTTTAGAAACCAAACACTAGTGGGTAGCTTTGAAAAACAAACAAAAAGAAACGTATGTAAATGCGACTAGATAGCCGCGGTTTTGACTAGTCAGTCCCGCCTGCTACTAGCTAGTCGCCCCTGCGACTAGTCAGTGGCGCCGGCGACTAGCTAGTCGCAATTGCTAGTAGCCACTCGCGCTTGATAGAATATTGTGATTTATCCGTCGCAGAACTACAGAAAATATTCTGGCGCCAGACGATTTTTGAATGAATTTCTTTATATAAAAAACAAACTTTTCCTTCTTAAATTCATTTTTATAACCTTCATTTACCTTTAATTACTGCATTGCAATGAGCTCGCGAGCCGACGCGTCTGCAGACACCTCACAGTCGTGGGAATCTATAAAAAAAAACAAAATAAAACGCATGTAAATGCGACTAGCTAGCCGCGATTTCGACTAGTCAGTCCCGCCTGCTACTAGCTAGTCGCCCCTGCTAGTTGTCAGTGGCACCGGCGACTGTCTAGTCCCAGCGTCGACGAGCCACTCGCGCCTGATAGAATATTGTGAGTAATAATTCGCAGAACCCCAAAAAAATGCTATGGCAACAGACGATTTTTGAATGAATTTCTATATATAAAAAACACATTTTTCCATCTTAAATTCATAATTTTGTTCTGTAGCTACCTTCAATTACTACACAGTCAATCAGCCCGCGAGCAGACGCGTCTTTAGACACCAAACACTAGTGGGTAACTTTGAAAAACAAACAAAAAGAAACGTATGTAAATGCGACTAGATAGCCGCGGTTTTGAGTAGTCATTCCCGCCTGCCACTAGCTAGTCGCCCCTGCGACTAGTCAGTGGCGCCGGCGACTAGCTAGTCGCAATTGCGAGTAGCCACTCGCGCTTGATAGAATATTGTGATTTATCCGTCGCAGAACTACAGAAAATATTCTGGCGCAAGACGATTTTTGAATGAATTTCTTTATATAAAAAACAAACTTTTCCTTCTTAAATTCATTTTTAGAACCTTCATTTACCTTTAATTACTGCATTGCAATGAGCTCGCGAGCCGACGCGTCTGCAGACACCTCACATTCGTGGGAATCTATAAAAAAAAACAAAATAAAACGCATGTAAATGCGACTAGCTAGCCGCGATTTCGACTAGTCAGTCCCGCCTGCTACTAGCTAGTCGCCCCTGCTAGTTGTCAGCGGCACCGGCGACTGTCTAGTCCCAGCGTCGACTAGCCACTCGCGCCTGATAGAATATTGTGAGTAATAATTCGCAGAACCCCAAAAAAATGCTCTGGCGACAGACGATTTTTGAATGAATTTCATTATATAAAAAACACATTTTTCCATCTTAAATTCATAATTTTGTTCTGTAGCTACCTTCAATTACTACACAGTCAATCAGCCCGCGAGCAGACGCGTCTTCAGACACCAAACACTAGTGGGTAGCTTTGAAAAACAAACAAAAAGAAACGTATGTAAATGCGACTAGATAGCCGCGGTTTTGACTAGTCAGTCCCGCGTGCTACTAGCTAGTCGCCCCTGCGACTAGTCAGTGGCGCCGGCGACTAGCTAGTCGCAATTGCTAGTAGCCACTCGCGCTTGATAGAATATTGTGATTTATCCGTCGCAGAACTACAGAAAATATTCTGGCGCCAGACGATTTTTGAATGAATTTCTTTATATACAAAACAAACATTTCCTTCTTAAATTCATTTTTAGAATCTTCATTTACCTTTAATTACTGCATTGTCAATAAGCCCGCGAGCAGACGCGTCTGCAGACACCTCACACTCGTGGGTAACTTTGAAAAACAAACAAAAAGAAACGTATGTAAATGCGACTAGATAGCCGCGGTTTTGAGTAGTCAGTCCCGCCTGCTACCAGCTAGTCGCCCCTGCGACTAGTCAGTGGCGCCGGCGACTGGCTAGTCCCAGCGTCGACTAGCCACTCGTGCCTGATAGAATATTGTGAGTAATAATTCGCAGAACCCCAAAAAAATATTCTGGCGCCAGACGATTTTTGAATGAATTTCTTTATATAAAAAACAAACTTTTCCTTCTTAAATTCATTTTTATAAACTTCATTTACCTTTAATTACTGCATTGTCAATGAGCCCGCGAGCAGACGCGTCTGCAGACACCTCACACTCGTGGGAATCTATAAAAAAAAACAAAATAAAACGCATGTAAATGCGACTAGCTAGCCGCGATTTCGACTAGTCAGTCCCGCCTGCTACTAGCTAGTCGCCCCTGCGACTAGTCAGTGGCGCCGGCGACTAGCTAGTCGCAATTGCAAGTAGCCACTCGCGCTTGATAGAATATTGTGATTTATCCGTCGCAGAACTACAGAAAATATTCTGGCGCCAGACGATTTTTGAATGAATTTCTTTATATAAAAAACAAACTTTTGCTTCTTAAATTCATTTTTATAAACTTCATTTACCTTTAATTACTGCATTGTCAATAAGCCCGCGAGCAGACGCGTCTGCAGACACCTCACACTCGTGGGAATCTATAAAAAAAAACAAAATAAAACGCATGTAAATGCGACTAGCTAGCCGCGATTTCGACTAGTCAGTCCCGCCTGCTACTAGCTAGTCGTCCCTGCTAGTTGTCAGTGGCACCGGTGACTGGCTAGTCCCAGCGTCGACTAGCCATTCGCGCCTGATAGAATATTGTGAGTAATAATTCGCAGAACCCCAAAAAAATGCTCTGGCGCCAGACGATTTTTGAATGAATTTCATTATATAAAAAACACATTTTTCCATCTTAAATTCATAATTTTGTTCTGTAGCTACCTTCAATTACTACACAGTCAATCAGCCCGCGAGCAGACGCGTCTTCAGACACCAAACACTAGTGGGTAGCTTTGAAAAACAAACAAAAAGAAACGTATGTAAATGCGACTAGATAGCCGCGGTTTTGACTAGTCAGTCCCGCGTGCTACTAGCTAGTCGCCCCTGCGACTAGTCAGTGGCGCCGGCGACTAGCTAGTCGCAATTGCTAGTAGCCACTCGCGCTTGATAGAATATTGTGATTTATCCGTCGCAGAACTACAGAAAATATTCTGGCGCCAGACGATTTTTGAATGAATTTCTTTATATAAAAAACAAACTTTTCCTTCTTAAATTCATTTTTAGAATCTTCATTTACCTTTAATTACTGCATTGCAATGAACTCGCGAGCCGACGCGTCTGCAAACACCTCACACTCGTGGGAATCTATAAAAAAAAACAAAATAAAACGCATGTAAATGCGACTAGCTAGCCGCGATTTCGACTAGTCAGTCCCGCCTGCTACTAGCTAGTCGCCCCTGCTAGTTGTCAGTGGCACCGGCGACTGTCTAGTCCCAGCGTCGACTAGCCACTCGCGCCTGATAGAATATTGTGAGTAATAATTCGCAGAACCCCATAAAAATGCTCTGGCGACAGACGATTTTTGAATGAATTTCTATATATAAAAAACACATTTTTCCATCTTAAATTCATAATTTTGTTCTGTAGCTACCTTCAATTACTACACAGTCAATCAGCCCGCGAGCAGACGCGTCTTTAGACACCAAACACTAGTGGGTAACTTTGAAAAACAAACAAAAAGAAACGTATGTAAATGCGACTAGATAGCCGCGGTTTTGAGTAGTCATTCCCGCCTGCCACTAGCTAGTCGCCCCTGCGACTAGTCAGTGGCGCCGGCGACTAGCTAGTCGCAATTGCTAGTAGCCACTCGCGCTTGATAGAATATTGTGATTTATCCGTCGCAGAACTACAGAAAATATTCTGGCGCCAGACGATTTTTGAATGAATTTCTTTATATAAAAAACAAACTTTTCCTTCTTAAATTCATTTTTAGAATCTTCATTTACCTTTAATTACTGCATTGCAATGAACTCGCGAGCCGACGCGTCTGCAAACACCTCACACTCGTGGGAATCTATAAAAAAAAACAAAATAAAACGCATGTAAATGCGACTAGCTAGCCGCGATTTCGACTAGTCAGTCCCGCCTGCTACTAGCTAGTCGCCCCTGCTAGTTGTCAGTGGCACCGGCGACTGTCTAGTCCCAGCGTCGACTAGCCACTCGCGCCTGATAGAATATTGTGAGTAATAATTCGCAGAACCCCATAAAAATGCTCTGGCGACAGACGATTTTTGAATGAATTTCTATATATAAAAAACACATTTTTCCATCTTAAATTCATAATTTTGTTCTGTAGCTACCTTCAATTACTACACAGTCAATCAGCCCGCGAGCAGACGCGTCTTTAGACACCAAACACTAGTGGGTAACTTTGAAAAACAAACAAAAAGAAACGTATGTAAATGCGACTAGATAGCCGCGGTTTTGAGTAGTCATTCCCGCCTGCCACTAGCTAGTCGCCCCTGCGACTAGTCAGTGGCGCCGGCGACTAGCTAGTCGCAATTGCGAGTAGCCACTCGCGCGTGATAGAATATTGTGATTTATCCGTCGCAGAACTACAGAAAATATTCTGGCGCAAGACGATTTTTGAATGAATTTCTTTATATAAAAAACAAACTTTTCCTTCTTAAATTCATTTTTAGAAACTTCATTTACCTTTAATTACTGCATTGCAATGAGCTCGCGAGTCGACGCATCTGCAGACACCTCACACTCGTGGGAATCTATAAAAAAAAAACAAAATAAAACGCATGTAAATGCAACTAGCTAGCCGCGATTTCGACTAGTCAGTCCTGCCTGCTACTAGCTAGTCGCCCCTGCTAGTTGTCAGTGGCACCGGTGACTGTCTAGTCCCAGCGTCGACTAGCCACTCGCGCCTGATAGAATATTGTGAGTAATAATTCGCAGAACCCCAAAAAAATGCTCTGGCGACAGACGATTTTTGAATGAATTTCTATATATAAAAAACACATTTTTCCATCTTAAATTCATAATTTTGTTCTGTAGCTACCTTCAATTACTACACAGTCAATCAGCCCGCGAGCAGACGCGTCTTTAGACACCAAACACTAGTGGGTAGCTTTGAAAAACAAACAAAAAGAAACGTATGTAAATGCGACTAGATAGCCGCGGTTTTGAGTAGTCAGTCCCGCCTGCTACTAGCTAGTCGCCCCTGCGACTAGTCAGTGGCGCCGGCGACTGGCTAGTCCCAGCGTCGACTAGCCACTCGCGCCTGATAGAATATTGTGAGTAATAATTCGCAGAACCCCAAAAAAATATTCTGGCGCCAGACGATTTTTAAATGAATTTCTTTATATAAAAAAACAAACTTTTCCTTCTTAAATTCATTTTTAGAAACTTCATTTACCTTTAATTACTGCATTGCAATGAGCTCGCAAGCCGACGCGTCTGCAGACACCTCACACTCGTGGGAATCTATAAAAAAAAACAAAATAAAACGCATGTAAATGCGACTAGCTAGCCGCGATTTCGACTAGTCAGTCCCGTCGCTACTAGCTAGTCGCCCCTGCGACTAGTCAGTGGCGCCGGCGACTAGCTAGTCGCAATTGCAAGTAGCCACTCGCGCTTGATAGAATATTGTGATTTATCCGTCGCAGAACTACAGAAAATATTCTGGCGCCAGACGATTTTTGAATGAATTTCTTTATATAAAAAACAAACTTTTCCTACTTAAATTCATTTTTATAAACTTCATTTACCTTTAATTACTGCATTGTCAATGAGCCCGCGAGCAGACGCGTCTGCAGACACCTCACACTCGTGGGAATCTATAAAAAAAAACAAAATAAAACGCATGTAAATGCGACTAGCTAGCCGCGATTTCGACTAGTCAGTCCCGCCTGCTACTAGCTAGTCGCCCCTGCTAGTTGTCAGTGGCACCAGTGACTGTCTAGTCCCAGCGTCGACTAGCCACTCGCGCCTGATAGAATATTGTGAGTAATAATTCGCAGAACCCCAAAAAAATGCTCTGGCGCCAGACGATTTTTGAATGAATTTCATTATATAAAAAACACATTTTTCCATCTTAAATTCATAATTTTGTTCTGTAGCTACCTTCAATTACTACACAGTCAATCAGCCCGCGAGCAGACGCGTCTTCAGACACCAAACACTAGTGGGTAGCTTTGAAAAACAAACAAAAAGAAACGTATGTAAATGCGACTAGATAGCCGCGGTTTTGACTAGTCAGTCCCGCCTGCTACTAGCTAGTCGCCCCTGCTAGTTGTCAGTGGCACCGGCGACTGGCTAGTCCCAGCGTCGACTAGCCACTCGCGCCTGATAGAATATTGTGAGTAATAATTCGCAGAACCCCAAAAAAATGTTCTGGCGCCAGACGATTTTTGAATGAATTTCTTTATATAAAAAACAAACTTTTCCTTCTTAAATTCATTTTTAGAATCTTCATTTACCTTTAATTACTGCATTGCAATGAGCTCGCGAGCCGACGCGTCTGCAGACACCTCACACTCGTGGGAATCTATAAAAAAAAACAAAATAAAACGCATGTAAATGCGACTAGCTAGCCGCGATTTCGACTAGTCAGTCCCGCCTGCTACTAGCTAGTCGCCCCTGCTAGTTGTCAGCGGCACCGGCGACTGTCTAGTCCCAGCGTCGACTAGCCACTCGCGCCTGATAGAATATTGTGAGTAATAATTCGCAGAACCCCAAAAAAATGCTCTGGCGACAGACGATTTTTGAATGAATTTCATTATATAAAAAACACATTTTTCCATCTTAAATTCATAATTTTGTTCTGTAGCTACCTTCAATTACTACACAGTCAATCAGCCCGCGAGCAGACGCGTCTTCAGACACCAAACACTAGTGGGTAGCTTTGAAAAACAAACAAAAAGAAACGTATGTAAATGCGACTAGATAGCCGCGGTTTTGACTAGTCAGTCCCGCGTGCTACTAGCTAGTCGCCCCTGCGACTAGTCAGTGGCGCCGGCGACTAGCTAGTCGCAATTGCTAGTAGCCACTCGCGCTTGATAGAATATTGTGATTTATCCGTCGCAGAACTACAGAAAATATTCTGGCGCCAGACGATTTTTGAATGAATTTCTTTATATACAAAACAAACTTTTCCTTCTTAAATTCATTTTTAGAATCTTCATTTACCTTTAATTACTGCATTGCAATGAGCTCGCGAGCCGACGCGTCTGCAAACACCTCACACTCGTGGGAATCTATAAAAAAAAACAAAATAAAACGCATGTAAATGCGACTAGCTAGCCGCGATTTCGACTAGTCAGTCCCGCCTGCTACTAGCTAGTCGCCCCTGCTAGTTGTCAGTGGCACCGGCGACTGTCTAGTCCCAGCGTCGACTAGCCACTCGCGCCTGATAGAATATTGTGAGTAATAATTCGCAGAACCCCAAAAAAATGCTCTGGCGACAGACGATTTTTGAATGAATTTCTATATATAAAAAACACATTTTTCCATCTTAAATTCATAATTTTGTTCTGTAGCTACCTTCAATTACTACACAGTCAATCAGCCCGCGAGCAGACGCGTCTTGAGACACCAAACACTAGTGGGTAGCTTTGAAAAACAAACAAAAAGAAACGTATGTAAATGCGACTAGATAGCCGCGGTTTTGAGTAGTCAGTCCCGCCTGCTACCAGCTAGTCGCCCCTGCGACTAGTCAGTGGCGCCGGTGACTGGCTAGTCCCAGCGTCGACTAGCCACTCGCGCCTGATAGAATATTGTGAGTAATAATTCGCAGAACCCCAAAAAAATATTCTGGCGCCAGACGATTTTTGAATGAATTTCTTTATATAAAAAACAAACTTTTCCTTCTTAAATTCATTTTTATAAACTTCATTTACCTTTAATTACTGCATTGTCAATGAGCCCGCGAGCAGACGCGTCTGCAGACACCTCACACTCGTGGGAATCTATAAAAAAAAACAAAATAAAACGCATGTAAATGCGACTAGCTAGCCGCGATTTCGACTAGTCAGTCCCGCCTGCTACTAGCTAGTCGCCCCTGCGACTAGTCAGTGGCGCCGGCGACTAGCTAGTCGCAATTGCAAGTAGCCACTCGCGCTTGATAGAATATTGTGATTTATCCGTCGCAGAACTACAGAAAATATTCTGGCGCCAGACGATTTTTGAATGAATTTCTTTATATAAAAAACAAACTTTTGCTTCTTAAATTCATTTTTATAAACTTCATTTACCTTTAGTTACTGCATTGTCAATGAGCCCGCGAGCAGACGCGTCTGCAGACACCTCACACTCGTGGGAATCTATAAAAAAAAACAAAATAAAACGCATGTAAATGCGACTAGCTAGCCGCGATTTCGACTAGTCAGTCCCGCCTGCTACTAGCTAGTCGCCCCTGCTAGTTGTCAGTGGCACCGGTGACTGGCTAGTCCCAGCGTCGACTAGCCATTCGCGCCTGATAGAATATTGTGAGTAATAATTCGCAGAACCCCAAAAAAATGCTCTGGCGCCAGACGATTTTTGAATGAATTTCATTATATAAAAAACACATTTTTCCATCTTAAATTCATAATTTTGTTCTGTAGCTACCTTCAATTACTACACAGTCAATCAGCCCGCGAGCAGACGCGTCTTCAGACACCAAACACTAGTGGGTAGCTTTGAAAAACAAACAAAAAGAAACGTATGTAAATGCGACTAGATAGCCGCGGTTTTGACTAGTCAGTCCCGCGTGCTACTAGCTAGTCGCCCCTGCGACTAGTCAGTGGCGCCGGCGACTAGCTAGTCGCAATTGCTAGTAGCCACTCGCGCTTGATAGAATATTGTGATTTATCCGTCGCAGAACTACAGAAAATATTCTGGCGCCAGACGATTTTTGAATGAATTTCTTTATATAAAAAACAAACTTTTCCTTCTTAAATTCATTTTTAGAATCTTCATTTACCTTTAATTACTGCATTGCAATGAGCTCGCGAGCCGACGCGTCTGCAAACACCTCACACTCGTGGGAATCTATAAAAAAAAACAAAATAAAACGCATGTAAATGCGACTAGCTAGCCGCGATTTCGACTAGTCAGTCCCGCCTGCTACTAGCTAGTCGCCCCTGCTAGTTGTCAGTGGCACCGGCGACTGTCTAGTCCCAGCGTCGACTAGCCACTCGCGCCTGATAGAATATTGTGAGTAATAATTCGCAGAACCCCATAAAAATGCTCTGGCGACAGACGATTTTTGAATGAATTTCTATATATAAAAAACACATTTTTCCATCTTAAATTCATAATTTTGTCCTGTAGCTACCTTCAATTACTACACAGTCAATCAGCCCGCGAGCAGACGCGTCTTTAGACACCAAACACTAGTGGGTAACTTTGAAAAACAAACAAAAAGAAACGTATGTAAATGCGACTAGATAGCCGCGGTTTTGAGTAGTCATTCCCGCCTGCCACTAGCTAGTCGCCCCTGCGACTAGTCAGTGGCGCCGGCGACTAGCTAGTCGCAATTGCGAGTAGCCACTCGCGCTTGATAGAATATTGTGATTTATCCGTCGCAGAACTACAGAAAATATTCTGGCGCAAGACGATTTTTGAATGAATTTCTTTATATAAAAAACAAACTTTTCCTTCTTAAATTCATTTTTAGAAACTTCATTTACCTTTAATTACTGCATTGCAATGAGCTCGCGAGTCGACGCATCTGCAGACACCTCACACTCGTGGGAATCTATAAAAAAAAAACAAAATAAAACGCATGTAAATGCAACTAGCTAGCCGCGATTTCGACTAGTCAGTCCCGCCTGCTACTAGCTAGTCGCCCCTGCTAGTTGTCAGTGGCACCGGTGACTGTCTAGTCCCAGCGTCGACTAGCCACTCGCGCCTGATAGAATATTGTGAGTAATAATTCGCAGAACCCCAAAAAAATGCTCTGGCGCCAGACGATTTTTGAATGAATTTCATTATATAAAAAACACATTTTTCCATCTTAAATTCATAATTTTGTTCTGTAGCTACCTTCAATTACTACACAGTCAATCAGCCCGCGAGCAGACGCGTCTTCAGACACCAAACACTAGTGGGTAGCTTTGAAAAACAAACAAAAAGAAACGTATGTAAATGCGACTAGATAGCCGCGGTTTTGACTAGTCAGTCCCGCCTGCTACTAGCTAGTCGCCCCTGCTAGTTGTCAGTGGCACCGGCGACTGGCTAGTCCCAGCGTCGACTAGCCACTCGCGCCTGATAGAACATTGTGAGTAATAATTCGCAGAACCCCAAAAAAATGTTCTGGCGCCAGACGATTTTTGAATGAATTTCTTTATATAAAAAACAAACTTTTCCTTCTTAAATTCATTTTTATAAACTTCATTTACCTTTAATTACTGCATTGCAATGAGCTCGCGAGCCGACGCGTCTGCAGACACCTCACACTCGTGGGAATCTATAAAAAAAAACAAAATAAAACGCATGTAAATGCGACTAGCTAGCCGCGATTTCGACTAGTCAGTCCCGCCTGCTACTAGCTAGTCGCCCCTGCTAGTTGTCAGCGGCACCGGCGACTGTCTAGTCCCAGCGTCGACTAGCCACTCGCGCCTGATAGAATATTGTGAGTAATAATTCGCAGAACCCCAAAAAAATGCTCTGGCGACAGACGATTTTTGAATGAATTTCATTATATAAAAAACACATTTTTCCATCTTAAATTCATAATTTTGTTCTGTAGCTACCTTCAATTACTACACAGTCAATCAGCCCGCGAGCAGACGCGTCTTCAGACACCAAACACTAGTGGGTAGCTTTGAAAAACAAACAAAAAGAAACGTATGTAAATGCGACTAGATAGCCGCGGTTTTGACTAGTCAGTCCCGCGTGCTACTAGCTAGTCGCCCCTGCGACTAGTCAGTGGCGCCGGCGACTAGCTAGTCGCAATTGCTAGTAGCCACTCGCGCTTGATAGAATATTGTGATTTATCCGTCGCAGAACTACAGAAAATATTCTGGCGCCAGACGATTTTTGAATGAATTTCTTTATATACAAAACAAACTTTTCCTTCTTAAATTCATTTTTAGAATCTTCATTTACCTTTAATTACTGCATTGCAATGAGCTCGCGAGCCGACGCGTCTGCAAACACCTCACACTCGTGGGAATCTATAAAAAAAAACAAAATAAAACGCATGTAAATGCGACTAGCTAGCCGCGATTTCGACTAGTCAGTCCCGCCTGCTACTAGCTAGTCGCCCCTGCTAGTTGTCAGTGGCACCGGCGACTGTCTAGTCCCAGCGTCGACTAGCCACTCGCGCCTGATAGAATATTGTGAGTAATAATTCGCAGAACCCCAAAAAAATGCTCTGGCGACAGACGATTTTTGAATGAATTTCTATATATAAAAAACACATTTTTCCATCTTAAATTCATAATTTTGTTCTGTAGCTACCTTCAATTACTACACAGTCAATCAGCCCGCGAGCAGACGCGTCTTGAGACACCAAACACTAGTGGGTAGCTTTGAAAAACAAACAAAAAGAAACGTATGTAAATGCGACTAGATAGCCGCGGTTTTGAGTAGTCAGTCCCGCCTGCTACCAGCTAGTCGCCCCTGCGACTAGTCAGTGGCGCCGGTGACTGGCTAGTCCCAGCGTCGACTAGCCACTCGCGCCTGATAGAATATTGTGAGTAATAATTCGCAGAACCCCAAAAAAATATTCTGGCGCCAGACGATTTTTGAATGAATTTCTTTATATAAAAAACAAACTTTTCCTTCTTAAATTCATTTTTATAAACTTCATTTACCTTTAATTACTGCATTGTCAATGAGCCCGCGAGCAGACGCGTCTGCAGACACCTCACACTCGTGGGAATCTATAAAAAAAAACAAAATAAAACGCATGTAAATGCGACTAGCTAGCCGCGATTTCGACTAGTCAGTCCCGCCTGCTACTAGCTAGTCGCCCCTGCGACTAGTCAGTGGCGCCGGCGACTAGCTAGTCGCAATTGCAAGTAGCCACTCGCGCTTGATAGAATATTGTGATTTATCCGTCGCAGAACTACAGAAAATATTCTGGCGCCAGACGATTTTTGAATGAATTTCTTTATATAAAAAACAAACTTTTGCTTCTTAAATTCATTTTTATAAACTTCATTTACCTTTAGTTACTGCATTGTCAATGAGCCCGCGAGCAGACGCGTCTGCAGACACCTCACACTCGTGGGAATCTATAAAAAAAAACAAAATAAAACGCATGTAAATGCGACTAGCTAGCCGCGATTTCGACTAGTCAGTCCCGCCTGCTACTAGCTAGTCGCCCCTGCTAGTTGTCAGTGGCACCGGTGACTGGCTAGTCCCAGCGTCGACTAGCCATTCGCGCCTGATAGAATATTGTGAGTAATAATTCGCAGAACCCCAAAAAAATGCTCTGGCGCCAGACGATTTTTGAATGAATTTCATTATATAAAAAACACATTTTTCCATCTTAAATTCATAATTTTGTTCTGTAGCTACCTTCAATTACTACACAGTCAATCAGCCCGCGAGCAGACGCGTCTTCAGACACCAAACACTAGTGGGTAGCTTTGAAAAACAAACAAAAAGAAACGTATGTAAATGCGACTAGATAGCCGCGGTTTTGACTAGTCAGTCCCGCGTGCTACTAGCTAGTCGCCCCTGCGACTAGTCAGTGGCGCCGGCGACTAGCTAGTCGCAATTGCTAGTAGCCACTCGCGCTTGATAGAATATTGTGATTTATCCGTCGCAGAACTACAGAAAATATTCTGGCGCCAGACGATTTTTGAATGAATTTCTTTATATAAAAAACAAACTTTTCCTTCTTAAATTCATTTTTAGAATCTTCATTTACCTTTAATTACTGCATTGCAATGAGCTCGCGAGCCGACGCGTCTGCAAACACCTCACACTCGTGGGAATCTATAAAAAAAAACAAAATAAAACGCATGTAAATGCGACTAGCTAGCCGCGATTTCGACTAGTCAGTCCCGCCTGCTACTAGCTAGTCGCCCCTGCTAGTTGTCAGTGGCACCGGCGACTGTCTAGTCCCAGCGTCGACTAGCCACTCGCGCCTGATAGAATATTGTGAGTAATAATTCGCAGAACCCCATAAAAATGCTCTGGCGACAGACGATTTTTGAATGAATTTCTATATATAAAAAACACATTTTTCCATCTTAAATTCATAATTTTGTTCTGTAGCTACCTTCAATTACTACACAGTCAATCAGCCCGCGAGCAGACGCGTCTTTAGACACCAAACACTAGTGGGTAACTTTGAAAAACAAACAAAAAGAAACGTATGTAAATGCGACTAGATAGCCGCGGTTTTGAGTAGTCATTCCCGCCTGCCACTAGCTAGTCGCCCCTGCGACTAGTCAGTGGCGCCGGCGACTAGCTAGTCGCAATTGCGAGTAGCCACTCGCGCTTGATAGAATATTGTGATTTATCCGTCGCAGAACTACAGAAAATATTCTGGCGCAAGACGATTTTTGAATGAATTTCTTTATATAAAAAACAAACTTTTCCTTCTTAAATTCATTTTTAGAAACTTCATTTACCTTTAATTACTGCATTGCAATGAGCTCGCGAGTCGACGCATCTGCAGACACCTCACACTCGTGGGAATCTATAAAAAAAAAACAAAATAAAACGCATGTAAATGCAACTAGCTAGCCGCGATTTCGACTAGTCAGTCCCGCCTGCTACTAGCTAGTCGCCCCTGCTAGTTGTCAGTGGCACCGGTGACTGTCTAGTCCCAGCGTCGACTAGCCACTCGCGCCTGATAGAATATTGTGAGTAATAATTCGCAGAACCCCAAAAAAATGCTCTGGCGCCAGACGATTTTTGAATGAATTTCATTATATAAAAAACACATTTTTCCATCTTAAATTCATAATTTTGTTCTGTAGCTACCTTCAATTACTACACAGTCAATCAGCCCGCGAGCAGACGCGTCTCCAGACACCAAACACTAGTGGGTAGCTTTGAAAAACAAACAAAAAGAAACGTATGTAAATGCGACTAGATAGCCGCGGTTTTGACTAGTCAGTCCCGCCTGCTACTAGCTAGTCGCCCCTGCTAGTTGTCAGTGGCACCGGCGACTGGCTAGTCCCAGCGTCGACTAGCCACTCGCGCCTGATAGAATATTGTGAGTAATAATTCGCAGAACCCCAAAAAAATGTTCTGGCGCCAGACGATTTTTGAATGAATTTCTTTATATAAAAAACAAACTTTTCCTTCTTAAATTCATTTTTATAAACTTCATTTACCTGTAATTACTGCATTGTCAATGAGCTCGCGAGCCGACGCGTCTGCAGACACCTCACACTCGTGGGAATCTATAAAAAAAAACAAAATAAAACGCATGTAAATGCGACTAGCTAGCCGCGATTTCGACTAGTCAGTCCCGCCTGCTACTAGCTAGTCGCCCCTGCTAGTTGTCAGCGGCACCGGCGACTGTCTAGTCCCAGCGTCGACTAGCCACTCGCGCCTGATAGAATATTGTGAGTAATAATTCGCAGAACCCCAAAAAAATGCTCTGGCGACAGACGATTTTTGAATGAATTTCATTATATAAAAAACACATTTTTCCATCTTAAATTCATAATTTTGTTCTGTAGCTACCTTCAATTACTACACAGTCAATCAGCCCGCGAGCAGACGCGTCTTCAGACACCAAACACTAGTGGGTAGCTTTGAAAAACAAACAAAAAGAAACGTATGTAAATGCGACTAGATAGCCGCGGTTTTGACTAGTCAGTCCCGCGTGCTACTAGCTAGTCGCCCCTGCGACTAGTCAGTGGCGCCGGCGACTAGCTAGTCGCAATTGCTAGTAGCCACTCGCGCTTGATAGAATATTGTGATTTATCCGTCGCAGAACTACAGAAAATATTCTGGCGCCAGACGATTTTTGAATGAATTTCTTTATATACAAAACAAACTTTTCCTTCTTAAATTCATTTTTAGAATCTTCATTTACCTTTAATTACTGCATTGCAATGAGCTCGCGAGCCGACGCGTCTGCAAACACCTCACACTCGTGGGAATCTATAAAAAAAAACAAAATAAAACGCATGTAAATGCGACTAGCTAGCCGCGATTTCGACTAGTCAGTCCCGCCTGCTACTAGCTAGTCGCCCCTGCTAGTTGTCAGTGGCACCGGCGACTGTCTAGTCCCAGCGTCGACTAGCCACTCGCGCCTGATAGAATATTGTGAGTAATAATTCGCAGAACCCCAAAAAAATGCTCTGGCGACAGACGATTTTTGAATGAATTTCTATATATAAAAAACACATTTTTCCATCTTAAATTCATAATTTTGTTCTGTAGCTACCTTCAATTACTACACAGTCAATCAGCCCGCGAGCAGACGCGTCATGAGACACCAAACACTAGTGGGTAGCTTTGAAAAACAAACAAAAAGAAACGTATGTAAATGCGACTAGATAGCCGCGGTTTTGAGTAGTCAGTCCCGCCTGCTACCAGCTAGTCGCCCCCTGCGACTAGTCAGTGGCGCCGGTGACTGGCTAGTCCCAGCGTCGACTAGCCACTCGCGCCTGATAGAATATTGTGAGTAATAATTCGCAGAACCCCAAAAAAATATTCTGGCGCCAGACGATTTTTGAATGAATTTCTTTATATAAAAAACAAACTTTTCCTTCTTAAATTCATTTTTATAAACTTCATTTACCTTTAATTACTGCATTGTCAATGAGCCCGCGAGCAGACGCGTCTGCAGACACCTCACACTCGTGGGAATCTATAAAAAAAAACAAAATAAAACGCATGTAAATGCGACTAGCTAGCCGCGATTTCGACTAGTCAGTCCCGCCTGCTACTAGCTAGTCGCCCCTGCGACTAGTCAGTGGCGCCGGCGACTAGCTAGTCGCAATTGCAAGTAGCCACTCGCGCTTGATAGAATATTGTGATTTATCCGTCGCAGAACTACAGAAAATATTCTGGCGCCAGACGATTTTTGAATGAATTTCTTTATATAAAAAACAAACTTTTGCTTCTTAAATTCATTTTTATAAACTTCATTTACCTTTAGTTACTGCATTGTCAATGAGCCCGCGAGCAGACGCGTCTGCAGACACCTCACACTCGTGGGAATCTATAAAAAAAAACAAAATAAAACGCATGTAAATGCGACTAGCTAGCCGCGATTTCGACTAGTCAGTCCCGCCTGCTACTAGCTAGTCGCCCCTGCTAGTTGTCAGTGGCACCGGTGACTGGCTAGTCCCAGCGTCGACTAGCCATTCGCGCCTGATAGAATATTGTGAGTAATAATTCGCAGAACCCCAAAAAAATGCTCTGGCGCCAGACGATTTTTGAATGAATTTCATTATATAAAAAACACATTTTTCCATCTTAAATTCATAATTTTGTTCTGTAGCTACCTTCAATTACTACACAGTCAATCAGCCCGCGAGCAGACGCGTCTTCAGACACCAAACACTAGTGGGTAGCTTTGAAAAACAAACAAAAAGAAACGTATGTAAATGCGACTAGATAGCCGCGGTTTTGACTAGTCAGTCCCGCGTGCTACTAGCTAGTCGCCCCTGCGACTAGTCAGTGGCGCCGGCGACTAGCTAGTCGCAATTGCTAGTAGCCACTCGCGCTTGATAGAATATTGTGATTTATCCGTCGCAGAACTACAGAAAATATTCTGGCGCCAGACGATTTTTGAATGAATTTCTTTATATAAAAAACAAACTTTTCCTTCTTAAATTCATTTTTAGAATCTTCATTTACCTTTAATTACTGCATTGCAATGAGCTCGCGAGCCGACGCGTCTGCAAACACCTCACACTCGTGGGAATCTATAAAAAAAAACAAAATAAAACGCATGTAAATGCGACTAGCTAGCCGCGATTTCGACTAGTCAGTCCCGCCTGCTACTAGCTAGTCGCCCCTGCTAGTTGTCAGTGGCACTGGCGACTGTCTAGTCCCAGCGTCGACTAGCCACTCGCGCCTGATAGAATATTGTGAGTAATAATTCGCAGAACCCCATAAAAATGCTCTGGCGACAGACGATTTTTGAATGAATTTCTATATATAAAAAACACATTTTTCCATCTTAAATTCATAATTTTGTTCTGTAGCTACCTTCAATTACTACACAGTCAATCAGCCCGCGAGCAGACGCGTCTTTAGACACCAAACACTAGTGGGTAACTTTGAAAAACAAACAAAAAGAAACGTATGTAAATGCGACTAGATAGCCGCGGTTTTGAGTAGTCATTCCCGCCTGCCACTAGCTAGTCGCCCCTGCGACTAGTCAGTGGCGCCGGCGACTAGCTAGTCGCAATTGCGAGTAGCCACTCGCGCTTGATAGAATATTGTGATTTATCCGTCGCAGAACTACAGAAAATATTCTGGCGCAAGACGATTTTTGAATGAATTTCTTTATATAAAAAACAAACTTTTCCTTCTTAAATTCATTTTTAGAAACTTCATTTACCTTTAATTACTGCATTGCAATGAGCTCGCGAGTCGACGCATCTGCAGACACCTCACACTCGTGGGAATCTATAAAAAAAAAACAAAATAAAACGCATGTAAATGCAACTAGCTAGCCGCGATTTCGACTAGTCAGTCCTGCCTGCTACTAGCTAGTCGCCCCTGCTAGTTGTCAGTGGCACCGGTGACTGTCTAGTCCCAGCGTCGACTAGCCACTCGCGCCTGATAGAATATTGTGAGTAATAATTCGCAGAACCCCAAAAAAATGCTCTGGCGACAGACGATTTTTGAATGAATTTCTATATATAAAAAACACATTTTTCCATCTTAAATACATAAGTTTGTTCTGTAGCTACCTTCAATTACTACACAGTCAATCAGCCCGCGAGCAGACGCGTCTTCAGACACCAAACACTAGTGGGTAGCTTTGAAAAACAAACAAAAAGAAACGTATGTAAATGCGACTAGATAGCCGCGGTTTTGACTAGTCAGTCCCGCCTGCTACTAGCTAGTCGCCCCTGCTAGTTGTCAGTGGCACCGGCGACTGGCTAGTCCCAGCGTCGACTAGCCACTCGCGCCTGATAGAACATTGTGAGTAATAATTCGCAGAACCCCAAAAAAATGCTCTGGCGACAGACGATTTTTGAATGAATTTCTATATATAAAAAACACATTTTTCCATCTTAAATTAATAATTTTGTTCTGTATTTACCTTCAATTACTACACAGTCAATCAGCCCGCGAGCAGACGCGTCTTTAGACACCAAACACTAGTGGGTAGCTTTGAAAAACAAACAAAAAGAAACGTATGTAAATGCGACTAGATAGCCGCGGTTTTGACTAGTCAGTCCCGCCTGCTACTAGCTAGTCGCCCCTGCTAGTTGTCAGTGGCACCGGCGACTGTCTAGTCCCAGCGTCGACTAGCCACTCGCGCCTGATAGAACATTGTGAGTAATAATTCGCAGAACCCCAAAAAAATGCTCTGGCGACAGACGATTTTTGAATGAATTTCTATATATAAAAAACACATTTTTCCATCTTAAATACATAAGTTTGTTCTGTAGCTACCTTCAATTACTACACAGTCAATCAGCCCGCGAGCAGACGCGTCTTTAGACACCAAACACTAGTGGGTAGCTTTGAAAAACAAACAAAAAGAAACGTATGTAAATGCGACTAGATAGCCGCGGTTTTGACTAGTCAGTCCCGCCTGCTACTAGCTAGTCGCCCCTGCGACTAGTTAGTGGCGCCGGCGACTGGCTAGTCCCAGCGTCGACTAGCCACTCGCGCCTGATAGAATATTGTGAGTAATAATTCGCCGAACCCCAAAAAAATATTCTGGCGCCAGACGATTTTTGAATGAATTTCTTTATATAAAAAACAAACTTTTCCTTCTTAAATTCATTTTTAGAATCTTCATTTACCTTTAATTACTGCATTGCAATGAGCTCGCGAGCCGACGCGTCTGCAGACACCTCACACTCGTGGGAATCTATAAAAAAAAACAAAATAAAACGCATGTAAATGCGACTAGCTAGCCGCGATTTCGACTAGTCAGTCCCGTCGCTACTAGCTAGTCGCCCCTGCGACTAGTCAGTGGCGCCGGCGACTAGCTACTCGCAATTGCAAGTAGCCACTCGCGCTTGATAGAATATTGTGATTTATCCGTCGCAGAACTACAGAAAATATTCTGGCGCCAGACGATTTTTGAATGAATTTCTTTATATAAAAAACAAACTTTTCCTTCTTAAATTCATTTTTATAAACTTCATTTACCTTTAATTACTGCATTGTCAATGAGCCCGCGAGCAGACGCGTCTGCAGACACCTCACACTCGTGGGAATCTATAAAAAAAAAACAAAATAAAACGCATGTAAATGCGACTAGCTAGCCGCGATTTCGACTAGTCAGTCCCGCCTGCTACTAGCTAGTCGCCCCTGCTAGTTGTCAGTGGCACCAGTGACTGTCTAGTCCCAGCGTCGACTAGCCACTCGCGCCTGATAGAATATTGTGAGTAATAATTCGCAGAACCCCAAAAAAATGCTCTGGCGCCAGACGATTTTTGAATGACTTTCATTATATAAAAAACACATTTTTGCATCTTAAATTCATAATTTTGTTCTGTAGCTACCTTCAATTACTACACAGTCAATCAGCCCGCGAGCAGACGCGTCTTCAGACACCAAACACTAGTGGGTAGCTTTGAAAAACAAACAAAAAGAAACGTATGTAAATGCGACTAGATAGCCGCGGTTTTGACTAGTCAGTCCCGCCTGCTACTAGCTAGTCGCCCCTGCTAGTTGTCAGTGGCACCGGCGGCTGGCAAGTCCCAGCGTCGACTAGCCACTCGCGCCTGATAGAACATTGTGAGTAATAATTCGCAGAACCCCAAAAAAATGCTCTGGCGACAGACGATTTTTGAATGAATTTCTATATATAAAAAACACATTTTTCCATCTTAAATACATAAGTTTGTTCTGTAGCTACCTTCAATTACTACACAGTCAATCAGCCCGCGAGCAGACGCGTCTTTAGACACCAAACACTAGTGGGTAGCTTTGAAAAACAAACAAAAAGAAACGTATGTAAATGCGACTAGATAGCCGCGGTTTTGACTAGTCAGTCCCGCCTGCTACTAGCTAGTCGCCTTTGCGACTAGTCAGTGGCGCCGGCGACTGGCTAGTCCCAGCGTGGACTAGCCACTCGCGCCTGATAGAATATTGTGAGTAATAATTCGCAGAACCCCAAAAAAATATTCTGGCGCCAGACGATTTTTGAATGAATTTCTTTATATAAAAAACAAACTTTTCCTTCTTAAATTCATTTTTATAAACTTCATTTACCTTTAATTACTGCATTGTCAATGAGCCCGCGAGCAGACGCGTCTGCAGACACCTCACACTCGTGGGAATCTATAAAAAAAAACAAAATAAAACGCATGTAAATGCGACTAGCTAGCCGCGATTTCGACTAGTCAGTCCCGCCTGCTACTAGCTAGTCGCCCCTGCTAGTTGTCAGTGGCACCAGTGACTGTCTAGTCCCAGCGTCGACTAGCCACTCGCGCCTGATAGAATATTGTGAGTAATAATTCGCAGAACCCCAAAAAAATGCTCTGGCGCCAGACGATTTTTGAATGACTTTCATTATATAAAAAACACATTTTTGCATCTTAAATTCATAATTTTGTTCTGTAGCTACCTTCAATTACTACACAGTCAATCAGCCCGCGAGCAGACGCGTCTTCAGACACCAAACACTAGTGGGTAGCTTTGAAAAACAAACAAAAAGAAACGTATGTAAATGCGACTAGATAGCCGCGGTTTTGACTAGTCAGTCCCGCCTGCTACTAGCTAGTCGCCCCTGCTAGTTGTCAGTGGCACCGGCGGCTGGCAAGTCCCAGCGTCGACTAGCCACTCGCGCCTGATAGAACATTGTGAGTAATAATTCGCAGAACCCCAAAAAAATGCTCTGGCGACAGACGATTTTTGAATGAATTTCTATATATAAAAAACACATTTTTCCATCTTAAATACATAAGTTTGTTCTGTAGCTACCTTCAATTACTACACAGTCAATCAGCCCGCGAGCAGACGCGTCTTTAGACACCAAACACTAGTGGGTAGCTTTGAAAAACAAACAAAAAGAAACGTATGTAAATGCGACTAGATAGCCGCGGTTTTGACTAGTCAGTCCCGCCTGCTACTAGCTAGTCGCCTTTGCGACTAGTCAGTGGCGCCGGCGACTGGCTAGTCCCAGCGTGGACTAGCCACTCGCGCCTGATAGAATATTGTGAGTAATAATTCGCAGAACCCCAAAAAAATATTCTGGCGCCAGACGATTTTTGAATGAATTTCTTTATATAAAAAACAAACTTTTCCTTCTTAAATTCATTTTTATAAACTTCATTTATCTTTAATTACTGCATTGTCAATGAGCCCGCGAGCAGACGCGTCTGCAGACACCAAACACTCGTGGGAATCTATAAAAAAAAACAAAATAAAACGCATGTAAATGCGACTAGCTAGCCGCGATTTCGACTAGTCAGTCCCGCCTGCTACTAGCTAGTCGCCCCTGCTAGTTGTCAGTGGCACCGGCGACTGGCTAGTCCCAGCGTCGACTAGCCACTCGTGCCTGATAGAACATTGTGAGTAATAATTCGCAGAACCCCAAAAAAATGCTCTGGCGACAGACGATTTTTGAATGAATTTCTATATATAAAAAACACATTTTTCCATCTTTATTTCATAATTTTGTTTTGTAGCTACCTTCACTTACTACATAGTCAATCAGCCCGCGAGCAGACGCGTCTTTAGACACCAAACACTAGTGGGTAGCTTTGAATAACAAACAAAAAGAAACGTATGTAAATGCGACTAGATAGCCGCGGTTTTGACTAGTCAGTCCCGCCTGCTACTAGCTAGTCGCCCCTGCGACTAGTCAGTGGCGCCGTCGACTAGCTAGTCGCAATTGCTAGTAGCCACTCGCGCTTGATAGAATATTGTGATTTATCCGTCGCAGAACTACAGAAAATATTCTGGCGCCAGACGATTTTTGAATGAATTTCTTTATATAAAAAACAAACTTTTCCGTCTTAAATTCATTTTTAGAAGCTTTATTTACCTTTAATTACTGCATTGCAATGAGCTCGCGAGCCGACGCGTCTGCAGACACCTCACACTCGTGGGAATCTATAAAAAAAAACAAAATAAAACGCATGTAAATGCGACTAGCTAGCCGCGATTTCGACTAGTCAGTCCCGCCTGCTACTAGCTAGTCGCCCCTGCGACTAGTCATTGGCGCCGGCGACTAGCTAGTCGCAATTGCTAGTAGCCACTCGCGCTTGATAGAATATTGTGATTTATCCGTCGCAGAACTACAGAAAATATTCTGGCGCCAGACGATTTTTGAATGAATTTCTTTATATAAAAAACAAACTTTTCCTTCTTAAATTCATTTTTATAAACTTCATTTACCTTAAATTACTGCATTGCAATGAGCTCGCGAGCCGACGCGTCTGCAGACACCTCACACGCGTGGGAATCTGTAAAAAAAAACAAAATAAAACGCATGTAAATGCGACTAGCTAGCCGCGATTTCGACTAGTCAGTCCCGCCTGCTACTAGCTAGTCGCCCCTGCTAGTTGTCAGTGGCACCGGCGACTGTCTAGTCCCAGCGTCGACTAGCCACTCGCGCCTGATAGAATATTGTGAGTAATAATTCGCAGAACCCCAAAAAAATGCTCTGGCGACAGACGATTTTTGAATGAATTTCTATATATAAAAAACACATTTTTCCATCTTAAATTCATAATTCTGTTCTGTATTTACCTTCAATTACTACACAGTCAATCAGCCCGCGAGCAGACGCGTCTTTAGACACCAAACACTAGTGGGTAGCTTTGAAAAACAAACAAAAAGAACCGTATGTAAATGCGACTAGATAGCCGCGGTTTTGACTAGTCAGTCCCGCCTGCTACTAGCTAGTCGCCCCTGCGACTAGTCAGTAGCGCCGGCGACTGGCTAGTCCCAGCGTCGACTAGCCACTCGTGCCTGATAGAATATTGTGAGTAATAATTCGCAGAACTACAGAAAATATTCTGGCGCCAGACGATTTTTGAATGAATTTCTTTCTATAAAAAACAAAATTTCCTTCTTAAATTCATTTTTATAAACTTCATTTACCTTTAATTACTGCATTGTCAATGAGCCCGCGAGCAGACGCGTCTGCAGACACCTCACACTCGTAGGAATCTATAAAAAAAAAACAAAATAAAACGCATGTAAATGCGACCAGCTAGCCGCGATTTCGACTAGTCAGTCCCGCCTGCTACTAGCTAGTCGCCCCTGCTAGTTGTCAGTGGCACCGGCGACTGGCTAGTCCCAGCGTCGACTAGCCACTCGCGCCTGATAGAATATTACGAGTAATAATTCGCAGAACCCCAAAAAAATGCTCTGGCGAGAGACGATTTTTGAATAAATTTCTATATATAAAAAACACATTTTTCCATCTTAAATTCATAATTTTGTTCTGTAGCTACCTTCAATTACTACACAGTCAATCAGCCCGCGAGCAGACGCGTCTTTAGACACCAAACACTAGTGGGTAGCTTTGAAAAACAAACAAAAAGAAACGTATGTAAATGCGACTAGATAGCCGCGGTTTTGACTAGTCAGTCCCGCCTGCTACTAGCTAGTCGCCCCTGCTAGTTGTCAGTGGCACCGGCGACTGGCTAGTCCCAGCGTCGACTAGCCACTCGCGCCTGATAGAACATTGTGAGTAATAATTCGCAGAACCCCAAAAAAATGCTCTGGCGACAGATGATTTTTGAATGAATTTCTATATATAAAAAACACATTTTTCCATCTTTAATTCATAATTTTGTTCTGTAGCTACCTTCACTTACTACACATTCAATCAGCCCGCGAGCAGACGCGTCTTTAAACACCAAACACTAGTGGGTAGCTTTGAAAAACAAACAAAAAGAAACGTATGTAAATGCGACTAGATAGCCGCGGTTTTGACTAGTCAGTCCCGCCTGCTACTAGCTAGTCGCCCCTGCGACTAGTCAGTGGCGCCGGCGACTAGCTAGTCGCAATTGCGAGTAGCCTGTAACCCGGCTGTTGGTGTTGTACCGAATTGGTTAGGAGACTGGATGTTGATTGTCTCCTTCGGTGTTGTACTTACTCACCACCGTGCTAAAGTAAATTTGTAGGGTATAATAAGCTGCTAGGGAAAGATTCAATTAAACAAGTACCTTCTTATACAATGCAATGTTTATTATAATAACACACTATTGAAGGTTCACAACATTGAATGTGGCTGGCCACATACCTTCCCCCATACACCTGGGCTTCCACACCAGTACAACCAGTCTCGGGTCTAGTTGTATTGGTGTGTTCACCTGCAATGAGACTATTACAATAACTCAGAGTCGCTATAGCGAGTCCGTGAGATGAACCACTTAATAGATACTAGCTCAATCATACAAGTACCTACCTATCAAGGTTGTGCTAACAACGGCAACATAAGATTATGCTAAGCAATCCGCGACACAACACTTTATGGCAACTGGTCTCATCACCCAGTCCATACAATAGGCCTAACTCTCTCATAGACTAAATCGCTACCTTATCGATTATTCTCAGTGATCTCTCAGTACTAATCCCTTCACTTGACAAGACTACGACCCTTGGCATCAAACACAGGATACCCCTGTGTTCGCACGTTACGTGACCTACGGGTATTATAATGACGCTTCGTTACCTGGAGCGGCGAACTTCCCTCATCACCGATATCGGCTAAGTAAAGCCTTCCTGTCACACGGATGACCACACCTCAAAGGTTGCCTGCACCCGGATCCATTCCAATCATCAGACCACGGGGCTACTCCAAAGCATCACGTGTCAATATTTATTAGAGATACACGAGAAAAAAGGCTAGCATAAACAGCCAGACCTGTAACAATATACTCGTGTCAGAAATCACATGTACGAGCCACGCCATTCCGCATGAACAAAGAATACGTTTGAACACTCACCGGATTCAGCTTCGAATGGGACTTATCAGAAACCCATCGGGTTATTTGGGTACAGTCTGTTCCTCCAGAACTCAGTCCCTCTTCCAAATCCTATTCGTATCGTGTCACACACGTTGCGGGTCTTCCCCATGCCGGATCAATGTCACAAACCTTCGAGAAGCTTCCACTACCATAGACTAAATAGAATTCTTGTCTATTGGTTATTTTCCATTTCTTAGGCATTGTTTTAAATAAAATGTGGGAAATTATGTCTGTATGTTTATTTATTTAAATTAACTAATACTCTTGTATATAATTTACATGACATAATTTCTCCAGTGTTATAAAGAACACTCTGACAGCCATGCCAATGCCTGACACAAGATGTCGCTACTTGTTGCGTAATTTATTGATTTTGCAACGTCACAATGCCCCTCTTCCCACAATAAGGTTTTTGGGTAAGCAAAAACCACACACCGCCCTCGGTGTTAGAAGTGGCAATTCAATTTTGAAACAGAAATGGAATAAGTTCTATTAAAAAAAAAACGATAATTAATTATTAAGTCCTACTAAATGCAATAACCAACCTTAAATAATCCAACTGCCAGGAAACTCACTCTACTTACAAAATTTCCTACTATCCGGGCATAACCCCCCCAATCTTTCATACATCCCTAGATTTTCCTCTCTTTCAATCTGTAGCAACCTGCATTCAAATCGCAGGAGGCCACCTCTCGCATACTCCCGAATTCCGTCTGTATACCAGTGGAACTCTGCATTGTTCAATATAAATCAAAACGATCCTCCTGGTGAATATGTTCAGCGAGCTGATACATACAAAATTGGGCAAATAATGTCCATAACTCACCAGGCAAGACGTATACAACATTCCCTGAAATAAAAATTTCTGAAAACTAAATGGTGTTTTGGCTTATTTTAAGAGTCACCTGCCGCTCGTAACTAGATAAGCAACTAGTGCTATCTAACGTCTCACCGAAGCAACAATGCTATTTCGGCAAAACAAAACATTAGTCTAGGCTTATTTTAGGAGTTACTATCCGCTCCAATACCAAATATGGACACATCCATGCCCAATAAAAACGCAACCAAGCGAGCTTGGCTACAAAAATGTGTAGGCTTATTTTTGAAGTCACTATCCGCTTCTTATTAACTAGATAAGCAACTAGTGCTATCTAACGTCTCACCGAAGCAACAATGCTATTTCGGCAAAACAAAACATTAGTCTAGGCTTATTTTAGGAGTTACTATCCGCTCCAATACCAAATATGGGCACATCCATGTCCAATAAAAACGCAACCAAGCGAGCTTGGCTACAAAAATGTGTAGGCTTATTTTTGAAGTCACTATCCGCTTCTTATTAACTAGATAAGCAACTAGTGCTATCTAACGTCTCACCGAAGCAACAATGCTATTTCGGCAAAACAAAACATTAGTCTAGGCTTATTTTAGGAGTTACTATCCGCTCCATATCCAAATATGGGCACATCCATGTCCAATAAAAACGCAACCAAGCGAGCTTGGCTACAAAAATGTGAAGGCTTATTTTTGAAGTCACTATCCGCTTCTTATTAACTAGATAAGCAACTATTGCTATCTAACGTCTCACCGAAGCAACAATGCTATTTCGGCAAAACAAAACATTAGTCTAGGCTTATTTTAGGAGTTAATATCCGCTCCAATACCAAATATGGACACATCCATGTCCAATAAAAACGCAACCAAGCGAGCTTGGCTACTAAAATGTGAAGGCTTATTTTAGAAGTCACTATCCGCTTCTTATTATTATTATGGTCTGAGCCATAAAAAATAAATTATATCGCAAAGTATGCAAAACGGCATAATTACTACCGTATAATATGTGGAACAAATCCAACAAATAAACTAAACGAACAAATCCAAATAAATAGATCCCTCGTTAACAGTACGATTTACAAAACAATGTTTAATAACAAAGTATAGCATGCATACGCCTTGTCTTCGTTGTTGGAATAGTCACCAAACAACACGTGGTAACACGGACTACGGCTAATAAACCGGCTTGAGACGACTGGAAGAAAATTTCCAGACCACTGTTGATCATGTTAATAAATGCTACGAAATTCCGATCCCGTGAATTGAACCCCATTATCAGCAAAGCAAGAAGAACCTAATTCTCAAAGTTTTTGGCTACCAAAGAACTAGTTGCACGGCGTAATGGAAACAATAACGTGTATTTTGAAAAACAGCAAAAAAATATATCCTATCTAAATCCATTTTGATATTTTCCCAATTAAATAATGCCAAAAAAAAAAAAAAAAAAAACGATGTTTATCTAAAACACGTTTCCGAACGCACCAAACCACATATAACACAACGTCAAACGTCAAAAATGTCACCTTGACAATATCAAATCGTCAATATGTTTTATAGGTTAAGTTCCTATGTATGAAAACAAATGACTAACCAACCTCTAATCATGGAATAGAATAACCAAATCAACTATTTGTTTTTTCGAATGCTGTGATCGTATTTCCAATTAAGGTTTGATGATGAGTGTTAAAACGTTAAACGTCTAAGTGACAGACCAGTCGTCATAAAGATTTACAATGGAAGTTACTGTTAAATTTTTCTAAAAGTTGTATTTCCCTGTATAGCCCAACTTCAATGGATAGTGATACTTGCCTGTAGTGTCATTATTTTATTATAGAGATCCTCTCAAACTAATAAGAAAACACTATAACACCTTTGAGAACTGTCTCTTTTGGGCTGTGTACAATATATCTAGTACAAACCAAAATGTTTTATAACTATTATTCAGAAATTTGTTTTTGAATTTACTCAATTGTTAAACAATGTTTCACTATTTAAATGCAATACAGTTTATCATTAATCTGACATATTTTAGTTTTCTTTGTAGTTAAGAACTGCTAAGATTTTATCTTGAATCAATTGTCCAGTTGTATACAATACCTATAAACTGTTCCAAAAAATATGCAACCTCAATAAGTTACAAGTTACAATACCTTCCAAATTATAGGCAATATCAAGTCACTAACCGTTAAACAAACATTGGGAACATAAATAATCTCATAATAATTACCACAATGCTAATAGTCCAACTTGTCCGTTGGCATATATACAAATAGGTTAGTGAACTTTTAACAGTCTGCACCTTACCGGTCTAAACAAGAGAAATTGTTATATTGTGGTGCGTTGACCACTTTACATTCTAATTTAAAAACTAGCCTTAATCTAATACATAATCCCGCCAAGTGAAAGACTGAGAGAAATGAGAGAGAGATACCTGCTATTAATTTGTTCACCTTATACAATTAAACAATTATATACCTTTGGGCGCCAACTGTAGATTTAATATGATCACATAACATTGCACAGTCAAAGGAATATTCTGGCTAGCGAAATACGTGGTCATACAGTGAACACCGAAACATTGATGTGTTCACAATTACCTACCTATCAAGGTTGTGCTAACAACGGCAACATAAGATTATGCTAAGCAATCCGCGACACAACACTTTATGGCAACTGGTCTCATCACCCAGTCCATACAATAGGCCTAACTCTCTCATAGACTAAATCGCTACCTTATCGATTATTCTCAGTGATCTCTCAGTACTAATCCCTTCACTTGACAAGACTACGACCCTTGGCATCAAACACAGGATACCCCTGTGTTCGCACGTTACGTGACCTACGGGTATTATAATGACGCTTCGTTACCTGGAGCGGCGAACTTCCCTCATCACCGATATCGGCTAAGTAAAGCCTTCCTGTCACACGGATGACCACACCTCAAAGGTTGCCTGCACCCGGATCCATTCCAATCATCAGACCACGGGGCTACTCCAAAGCATCACGTGTCAATATTTATTAGAGATACACGAGAAAAAAGGCTAGCATAAACAGCCAGACCTGTAACAATATACTCGTGTCAGAAATCACATGTACGAGCCACGCCATTCCGCATGAACAAAGAATACGTTTGAACACTCACCGGATTCAGCTTCGAATGGGACTTATCAGAAACCCATCGGGTTATTTGGGTACAGTCTGTTCCTCCAGAACTCAGTCCCTCTTCCAAATCCTATTCGTATCGTGTCACACACGTTGCGGGTCTTCCCCATGCCGGATCAATGTCACAAACCTTCGAGAAGCTTCCACTACCATAGACTAAATAGAATTCTTGTCTATTGGTTATTTTCCATTTCTTAGGCATTGTTTTAAATAAAATGTGGGAAATTATGTCTGTATGTTTATTTATTTAAATTAACTAATACTCTTGTATATAATTTACATGACATAATTTCTCCAGTGTTATAAAGAACACTCTGACAGCCATGCCAATGCCTGACACAAGATGTCGCTACTTGTTGCGTAATTTATTGATTTTGCAACGTCACAAGCCACTCGCGCTTGATAGAATATTGTGATTTATCCGTCGCAGAACTACAGAAAATATTCTGGCGCCAGACGATTTTTGAATGAATTTCTTTATATAAAAAACAAAATTTTCCTTCTTAAATTCATTTTTATAAACTTCATTTACCTGCAATTACTGCATTGTCAATGAGCTCGCGAGCCGACGCGTCTGCAGACACCTCACACTCGTGGGAATCTATAAAAAAAAACAAAATAAAACGCATGTAAATGCGACTAGCTAGCCGCGATTTCGACTAGTCAGTCCCGCCTGCTACTAGCTAGTCGCCCCTGCTAGTTGTCAGTGGCACCGGTGACTGGCTAGTCCCAGCGTCGACTAGCCATTCGCGCCTGATAGAATATTGTGAGTAATAATTCGCAGAACCCCAAAAAAATGCTCTGGTGCCAGACGATTTTTGAATAAATTTCTTTATATAAAAAACACATTTTTCCATCTTAAATTCATAATTTTGTTCTGTAGCTACCTTCAGTTACTACACAGTCAATCAGCCCGCGAGCAGACGCGTCTTTAGACACCAAACACTAGTGGGTAGCTTTGAAAAACAAACAAAAAGAAACGTATGTAAATGCGACTAGATAGCCGCGGTTTTGACTAGTCAGTCCCGCCTGCTACTAGCTAGTCGCCCCTGCTAGTTGTCAGTGGCACCGGCGACTGGCTAGTCCCAGCGTCGACTAGCCACTCGCGCCTGATAGAACATTGTGAGTAATAATTCGCAGAACCCAAAAAAAATGCTCTGGCGACAGACGATTTTTGAATGAATTTCTATATATAAAAAACACATTTTTCCATCTTTAATTCATTATTTTGTTCTGTAGCTACCTTCAATTACTACACAGTCAATCAGCCCGCGACCAGACGCGTCTTTAGACACCAAACACTAGTGGGTAGCTTTGAAAAACAAACAAAAAGAAACGTATGTAAACGCGACTAGATAGCCGCGGTTTTGACTAGTCAGTCCCGCCTGCTACTAGCTAGTCACCCCTGCGACTAGTCAATAGCGCCGGCGACTAGCTAGTCGCAATTGCGAGTAGCCACTCGCGCTTGATAGAATATTGTGATTTATCCGTCGCAGAACTACAGAAAATATTCTGGCGCCAGACGATTTTTGAATGAATTTCTTTATATAAAAAACAAACTTTTCCTTCTTAAATTCATTTTTATAAACTTCATTTACCTTCAATTACTGCATTGTCAATGAGCTCGCGAGCCGACGCGTCTGCAGACACCTCACACTCGTGGGAATCTATAAAAAAAAACAAAATAAAACGCATGTAAATGCGACTAGCTAGCCGCGATTTCGACTAGTCAGTCCCGCCTGCTACTAGCTAGTCGCCCCTGCTAGTTGTCAGTGGCACCGGTGACTGTCTAGTCCCAGCGTCGACTAGCCACTCGCGCCTGATAGAATATTGTGAGTAATAATTCGCAGAACCCCAAAAAAATGCTCTGGCGACAGACGATTTTTGAATGAATTTCTATATATAAAAAACACATTTTTCCATCTTAAATTAATAATTTTGTTCTGTAGCTACCTTCAATTACTACACAGTCAATCAGCCCGCGAGCAGACGCGTCTTTAGACACCAAACACTAGTGGGTAGCTTTGAAATACAAACAAAAAGAAACGTATGTAAATGCGACTAGATAGCCGCGGTTTTGACTAGTCAGTCCCGCCTGCTACTAGCTAGTCGCCCCTGCGACTAGTCAGTGGCGCCAGCGACTAGCTAGTCGCAATTGCTAGTAGCCATTCGCGCTTGATAGAATATTGTGATTTATCCGTCGCAGAACTACAGAAAATATTCTGGCGCCAGACGATTTTTGAATGAATTTCTTTATATAAAAAACAAACTTTTCCATCTTAAATTCATTTTTAGAAACTTCATTTACCTTTAATTACTGCATTGCAATGAGCTCGCGAGCCGACGCGTCTGCAGACACCTCACACTCGTGGGAATCTATAAAAAAAAACAAAATAAAACGCATGTAAATGCGACTAGCTAGCCGCGATTTCGACTAGTCAGTCCCGCCTGCTACTAGCTAGTCGCCCCTGCTAGTTGTCAGTGGCACCGGCGACTGTCTAGTCCCAGCGTCGACTAGCCACTCGCGCCTGATAGAACATTGTGAGTAATAATTCGCAGAACCCCAAAAAAATGCTCTGGCGACAGACGATTTTTGAATGAATTTCTATATATAAAAAACACATTTTTCCATCTTAAATTCATAATTCTGTTCTGTATTTACCTTCACTTACTACACAGTCAATCAGCCCGCGAGCAGACGCGTCTTTAGACACCAAACACTAGTGGGTAGCTTTGAAATACAAACAAAAAGAAACGTATGTAAATGCGACTAGATAGCCGCGGTTTTGACTAGTCAGTCCCGCCTGCTACTAGCTAGTCGCCCCTGCGACTAGTCAGTGGCGCCGGCGACTGGCTAGTCCCAGCGTCGACTAGCCACTCGCGCCTGATAGAATATTGTGAGTAATAATTCGCAGAACCCCAAAAAAATATTCTGGCGCCAGACGATTTTTGAATGAATTTCTTTATATAAAAAACAAACTTTTCCTTCTGAAATTCATTTTTATAAACTTCATTTACCTTTAATTACTGCATTGTCAATGAGCCCGCGAGCAGACGCGTCTGCAGACACCTCACACTCGTGGGAATCTATAAAAAAAAACAAAATAAAACGCATGTAAATGCGACCAGCTAGCCGCGATTTCGACTAGTCAGTCCCGCCTGCTACTAGCTAGTCGCCCCTGCTAGTTGTCAGTGGCACCGGCGACTGGCTTGTCCCAGCGTCGACTAGCCACTCGCGCCTGATAGAATATTGTGAGTAATAATTCGCAGAACCCCAAAAAAATGCTCTGGCGAGAGACGATTTTTGAATAAATTTCTATATATAAAAAACACATTTTTCCATCTTAAATTCATAATTTTGTTCTGTAGCTACCTTCAATTACTACACAGTCAATCAGCCCGCGAGCAGACGCGTCTTTAGACACCAAACACTAGTGGGTAGCTTTGAAAAACCAACAAAAAGAAACGTATGTAAATAAGACTAGATAGCCGCGGTTTTGACTAGTCAGTCCCGCCTGCTACTAGCTACTCGCCCCTGCTAGTTGTCAGTGGCACCGGCGACTGGCTAGTCCCAGCGTCGACTAGCCACTTGCGCCTGATAGAACATTGTGAGTAATAATTCGCAGAACCCCAAAAAAATGCTCTGGCGACAGACGATTTTTGAATGAATTTCTATATATAAAAAACATATTTTTCCATCTTTAATTCATAATTTTGTTTGGTAGCTACCTTCACTTACTACACAGTCAATCAGCCCGCGAGCAGACGCGTCTTTAGACACCAAACACTAGTGGGTAGCTTTGAAAAACAAACAAAAAGAAACGTATGTAAATGCGACTAGATAGCCGCGGTTTTGACTAGTCAGTCCCGCCTGCTACTAGCTAGTCGCCCCTGCTAGTTGTCAGTGGCACCGGTGACTGTCTAGTCCCAGCGTCGACTAGCCACTCGCGCCTGATAGAATATTGTGAGTAATAATTCGCAGAACCCCAAAAAAATGCTCTGGCGACAGACGATTTTTGAATGAATTTCTATATATAAAAAACACATTTTTCCATCTTAAATTAATAATTTTGTTCTGTAGCTACCTTCAATTACTACACAGTCAATCAGCCCGCGAGCAGACGCGTCTTTAGACACCAAACACTAGTGGGTAGCTTTGAAAAACAAACAAAAAGAAACGTATGTAAATGCGACTAGATAGCCGCGGTTTTGACTAGTCAGTCCCGCCTGCTACTAGCTAGTCGCCCCTGCGACTAGTCAGTGGCGCCGGCGACTAGCTAGTCGCAATTGCTAGTAGCCACTCGCGCTTGATAGAATATTGTGATTTATCCGTCGCAGAACTACAGAAAATATTCTGGCGCCAGACGATTTTTGAATGAATTTCTTTATATAAAAAACAAACTTTTCCTTCTTAAATTCATTTTTATAAACTTCATTTACCTTCAATTACTGCATTGTCAATGAGCCCGCGAGCCGACGCGTCTGCAGACACCTCACACTCGTGGGAATCTATAAAAAAAAACAAAATAAAACGCATGTAAATGCGACTAGCTAGCCGCGATTTCGACTAGTCAGTCCCGCCTGCTACTAGCTAGTCGCCCCTGCTAGTTGTCAGTGGCACCGGTGACTGTCTAGTCCCAGCGTCGACTAGCCACTCGCGCCTGATAGAATATTGTGAGTAATAATTCGCAGAACCCCAAAAAAATGCTCTGGCGACAGACGATTTTTGAATGAATTTCTATATATAAAAAACACATTTTTCCATCTTAAATTAATAATTTTGTTCTGTAGCTACCTTCAATTACTACACAGTCAATCAGCCCGCGAGCAGACGCGTCTTTAGACACCAAACACTAGTGGGTAACTTTGAAAAACAAACAAAAAGAAACGTATGTAAATGCGACTAGATAGCCGCGGTTTTGAGTAGTCATTCCCGCCTGCCACTAGCTAGTCGCCCTGCGACTAGTCAGTGGCACCGGCGACTAGCTAGTCGCAATTGCGAGTAGCCACTCGCGCTTGATAGAATATTGTGATTTATCCGTCGCAGAACTACAGAAAATATTCTGGCGCAAGACGATTTTTGAATGAATTTCTTTATATAAAAAACAAACTTTTCCTTCTTAAATTCATTTTTAGAAACTTCATTTACCTTTAATTACTGCATTGTCAATGAGCCCGCGAGCAGCCGCGTCTGCAGACACCTCACACTCGTGGGAATCTATAAAAAAAAACAAAATAAAACGCATGTAAATGCGACTAGCTAGCCGCGATTTCGACTAGTCAGTCCCGCCTGCCACTAGCTAGTCGCCCCTGCTAGTTGTCAGTGGCACCGGCGACTGTCTAGTCCCAGCGTCGACTAGCCACTCGCGCCTGATAGAATATTGTGAGTAGTAATTCGCAGAACCCCAAAAAAATGCTCTGGCGACAGACGATTTTTGAATGAATTTCTATATATAAAAAACACATTTTTCCATCTTAAATTCATAATTTTGTTCTGTAGCTACCTTCAATTACTACACAGTCAATCAGCCCGCGAGCAGACGCGTCTTTAGACACCAAACACTAGTGGGTAACTTTGAAAAACAAACAAAAAGAAACGTATGTAAATGCGACTAGATAGCCGCGGTTTTGAGTAGTCATTCCCGCCTGCCACTAGCTAGTCGCCCTGCGACTAGTCAGTGGCGCCGGCGACTAGCTAGTCGCAATTGCTAGTAGCCACTCGCGCTTGATAGAATATTGTGATTTATCCGTCGCAGAACTACAGAAAATATTCTGGCGCCAGACGATTTTTGAATGAATTTCTTTATATAAAAAACAAACTTTTCCTTCTTAAATTCATTTTTAGAAACTTCATTTACCTTTAATTACTGCATTGCAATGAGCTCGCGAGCCGACGCGTCTGCAGACACCTCACAGTCGTGGGAATCTATAAAAAAAAACAAAATAAAACGCATGTAAATGCGACTAGCTAGCCGCGATTTCGACTAGTCAGTCCCGCCTGCTACTAGCTAGTCGCCCCTGCTAGTTGTCAGTGGCACCGGCGACTGTCTAGTCCCAGCGTTGATTAGCCACTCGCGCCTGATAGAATATTGTGAGTAATAATTCGCAGAACCCCAAAAAAATGCTCTGGCGACAGACGATTTTTGAATGAATTTCTATGTATAAAAAACACATTTTTCCATCTTAAATTCATAATTTTGTTCTGTAGCTACCTTCAATTACTACACAGTCAATCAGCCCGCGAGCAGACGCGTCTTTAGACACCAAACACTAGTGGGTAGCTTTGAAAAACAAACAAAAAGAAACGTATGTAAATGCGACTAGATAGCCGCGGTTTTGACTAGTCAGTCCCGCCTGCTACTAGCTAGACACCCCTGCGACTAGTCAGTGGCGCCTGCGACTGGCTAGTCCCAGCGTCGACTAGCCACTCGCGCCTGATAGAATATTGTGAGTAATAATTCGCAGAACCCCAAAAAAATGCTCTGGCGACAGACGATTTTTGAATGAATTTCTATATATAAAAAACACATTTTTCCATCTTAAATTCATAATTTTGTTCTGTAGCTACCTTCAAATACTACACAGTCAATCAGCTCGCGAGCAGACGCGTCTTTAGACACCAAACACTAGTGGGTAGCTTTGAAAAACAAACAAAAAGAAAACGTATGTAAATGCGACTAGATAGCCGCGGTTTTGACTAGTCAGTCCCGCCTGCTACTAGCTAGTCGCCCCTGCGACTAGTCAGTGGCGCTGGCGACTAGCTAGTCGCAATTGCTAGTAGCCACTCGCGCTTGATAGAATATTGTGATTCATCCGTCGCAGAACTACAGAAAATATTCTGGCGCCAGACGATTTTTGAATGAATTTCTTTATATAAAAAACAAACTTTTCCTTCTTAAATTCATTTTTAGAATCTTCATTTACCTTTAATTACTGTATTGCAATGAGCTCGCGAGCCGACGCGTCTGCAGACACCTCACACTCGTGGGAATCTATAAAAAAAAACAAAATAAAACGCATGTAAATGCGACTAGCTAGCCGCGATTTCGACTAGTCAGTCCCGCCTGCTACTAGCTAGTCGCCCCTGCTAGTTGTCAGTGGCACCGGCGACTGTCTAGTCCCAGCGTCGACTAGCCACTCGCGCCTGATAGAATATTGTGAGTAATAATTCGCAGAACCCCATAAAAATGCTCTGGCGACAGACGATTTTTGAATGAATTTCTATATATAAAAAACACATTTTTCCATGTTAAATTCATAATTTTGTTCTGTAGCTACCTTCAATTACTACACAGTCAATCAGCCCGCGAGCAGACGCGTCTTTAGACACCAAACACTAGTGGGTAACTTTGAAAAACAAACAAAAAGAAACGTATGTAAATGCGACTAGATAGCCGCGGTTTTGAGTAGTCATTCCCGCCTGCCACTAGCTAGTCGCCCCTGCGACTAGTCAGTGGCGCCGGCGACTAGCTAGTCGCAATTGCGAGTAGCCACTCGCGCTTGATAGAATATTGTGATTTATCCGTCGCAGAACTACAGAAAATATTCTGGCGCAAGACGATTTTTGAATGAATTTCTTTATATAAAAAACAAACTTTTCCTTCTTAAATTCATTTTTAGAACCTTCATTTACCTTTAATTACTGCATTGCAATGAGCTCGCGAGCCGACGCGTCTGCAGACACCTCACACTCGTGGGAATCTATAAAAAAAAACAAAATAAAACGCATGTAAATGCGACTAGCTAGCCGCGATTTCGACTAGTCAGTCCCGCCTGCTACTAGCTAGTCGCCCCTGCTAGTTGTCAGTGGTACCGGCGACTGTCTAGTCCCAGCGTCGACTAGCCACTCGCGTTTGATAGAATATTGTGAGTAATAATTCGCAGAACCCCAAAAAAATGCTCTGGCGACAGACGATTTTTGAATGAATTTCTATATATAAAAAACACATTTTTCCATCTTAAATTCATAATTTTGTTCTGTAGCTACCTTCAATTACTACAAAGTCAATCAGCCCGCGAGCCGACGCGTCTTTAGACACCAAACACTAGTGGGTAGCTTTGAAAAACAAACAAAAAGAAACGTATGTAAATGCGACTAGATAGCCGCGGTTTTGACTAGTCAGTCCCGCCTGCTACTAGCTAGTCGCCCCTGCGACTAGTCAGTGGCGCCGGCGACTAGCTAGTCGCAATTGCTAGTAGCCACTCGCGCTTGATAGAATATTGTGATTTATCCGTCGCAGAACTACAGAAAATATTCTGGCGCCAGACGATTTTTGAATGAATTTCTTTATATAAAAAACAAACTTTTCCTTCTTAAATTCATTTTTAGAAACTTCATTTACCTTTAATTACTGCATTGCAATGAGCTCGCGAGCCGACGCGTCTGCAGACACCTCACACTCGTGGGAATCTATAAAAAAAAACAAAATAAAACGCATGTAAATGCGACTAGCTAGCCGCGATTTCGACTAGTCAGTCCCGCCTGCTACTAGCTAGTCGCCCCTGCTAGTTGTCAGTAGCTCCGGCGACTGTCTAGTCCCAGCGTCGACTAGCCACTCGCGCCTGATAGAATATTGTGAGTAATAATTCGCAGAACCCCAAAAAAATGCTCTGGCGACAGTAGATTTTTGAATGAATTTCTATATATAAAAAACACATTTTTCCATCTTAAATACATAATTTTGTTCTGTAGCTACCTTCAATTACTACACAGTCAATCAGCCCGCGAGCAGACGCGTCTTTAGACACCAAACACTAGTGGGTAGCTTTGAAAAACAAACAAAAAGAAACGTATGTAAATGCGACTAGATAGCCGCGGTTTTGACTAGTCAGTCCCGCCTGCTACTAGCTAGTCGCCCCTGCGACTAGTCAGTGGCGCCGGCGACTGGCTAGTCCCAGCGTCGACTAGCCACTCGCGCCTGATAGAATATTGTGAGTAATAATTCGCAGAACCCCAAAAAAATATTCTGGCGCCAGACGATTTTTGAATGAATTTCTTTATATAAAAAACAAACTTTTCCTTCTTAAATTCATTTTTATAAACTTCATTTACCTTTAATTACTGCATTGTCAATGAGCCCGCGAGCAGACGCGTCTGCAGACACCAAACACTCGTGGGAATCTATAAAAAAAAACAAAATAAAACGCATGTAAATGCGACTAGCTAGCCGCGATTTCGACTAGTCAGTCCCGCCTGCTACTAGCTAGTCGCCCCTGCTAGTTGTCAGTGGCACCGGCGACTGTCTAGTCCCAGCGTCGACTAGCCACCCGCGCCTGATAGAACATTGTGAGTAATAATTCGCAGAACCCCAAAAAAATGCTCTGGCGACAGACGATTTTTGAATGAATTTCTATATATAAAAAACACATTTTTCCATCTTTAATTCATAATTTTGTTTTGTAGCTACCTTCACTTACTACACAGTCAATCAGCCCGCGAGCAGACGCGTCTTTAGACACCAAACACTAGTGGGTAGCTTTGAAAAACAAACAAAAAGAAACGTATGTAAATGCGACTAGATAGCCGCGGTTTTGACTAGTCAGTCCCGCCTGCTATTAGCTAGTCGCCCCTGCGACTAGTCAGTGGCGCCGTCGACTAGCTAGTCGCAATTGCTAGTAGCCACTCGCGCTTGATAGAATATTGTGATTTATCCGTCGCAGAACTACAGAAAATATTCTGGCGCCAGACGATTTTTGAATGAATTTCTTTATATAAAAAACAAACTTTTCCTTATTAAATTCATTTTTAGAAACTTCATTTACCTTTAATTACTGCATTGCAATGAGCTCGCGAGCCGACGCGTCTGCAGACACCTCACACTCGTGAGAATCTATAAAAAAAAAACAAAATAAAACGCATGTAAATGCGACTAGCTAGCCGCGATTTCGACTAGTCAGTCCCGCCTGCTACTAGCTAGTCACCCCTGCTAGTTGTCAGTGGCACCGGCGACTGTCTAGTCCCAGCGTCGACTAGCCACTCGCGCCTGATAGAACATTGTGAGTAATAATTCGCAGAACCCCAAAAAAATGCTCTGGCGACAGACGATTTTTGAATGAATTTCTATATATAAAAAACATATTTTTCCATCTTTAATTCATAATTTTGTTTTGTAGCTACCTTCACTTACTACACAGTCAATCAGCCCGCGAGCAGACGCGTCTTTAGACACCAAACACTAGTGGGTAGCTTTGAAAAACAAACAAAAAGAAACGTATGTAAATGCGACTAGATAGCCGCGGTTTTGACTAGTCAGTCCCGCCTGCTACTAGCTAGTCGCCCCTGCGACTAGTCAGTGGCGCCGGCGACTAGCTAGTCGCAATTGCTAGTAGCCATTCGCGCTTGATAGAATATTGTGATTTATCCGTCGCAGAACTACAGAAAATATTCTGGCGCCAGACGATTTTTGAATGAATTTCTTTATATAAAAAACAAACTTTTCCTTCTTAAATTCATTTTTAGAATCTTCATTAACCTTTAATTACTGCATTGCAATGAGCTCGCGAGCCGACGCGTCTGCAGACACCTCACACTCGTGGGAATCTATAAAAAAAAAAAAAAAAAAACGCATGTAAATGCGACTAGCTAGCCGCGATTTCGACTAGTCAGTCCCGCCTGCTACTAGCTAGTCGCCCCTGCTAGTTGTCAGTGGCACCGGCGACTGTCTAGTCCCAGCGTCGACTAGCCACTCGCGCCTGATAGAACATTGTGAGTAATAATTCGCAGAACCCCAAAAAAATGCTCTGGCGACAGACGATTTTTGAATGAATTTCTATATATAAAAAACATATTTTTCCATCTTTAATTCATAATTTTGTTTTGTAGCTACCTTCACTTACTACACAGTCAATCAGCCCGCGAGCAGACGCGTCTTTAGACACCAAACACTAGTGGGTAGCTTTGAAAAACAAACAAAAAGAAACGTATGTAAATGCGACTAGATAGCCGCGGTTTTGACTAGTCAGTCCCGCCTGCTACTAGCTAGTCGCCCCTGCGACTAGTCAGTGGCGCCGGCGACTAGCTAGTCGCAATTGCTAGTAGCCATTCGCGCTTGATAGAATATTGTGATTTATCCGTCGCAGAACGACAGAAAATATTCTGGCGCCAGACGATTTTTGAATGAATTTCTTTATATAAAAAACAAACTTTTCCTTCTTAAATTCATTTTTAGAAACTTCATTTACCTTTAATTACTGCATTGCAATGAGCTCGCGAGCCGACGCGTCTGCAGACACCTCACACTCGTGGGAATCTATAAAAAAAAACAAAATAAAACGCATGTAAATGCGACTAGCTAGCCGCGATTTCGACTAGTCAGTCCCGCCTGCTACTAGCTAGTCGCCCCTGCTAGTTGTCAGTGGCACCGGCGACTGTCTAGTCCCAGCGTCGACTAGCCACTCGCGCCTGATAGAACATTGTGAGTAATAATTCGCAGAACCCCAAAAAAATGCTCTGGCGACAGACGATTTTTGAATGAATTTCTATATATAAAAAACACATTTTTCCATCTTTAATTCATAAATTTGTTTTGTAGCTACCTTCACTTACTACACAGTCAATCAGCCCGCGAGCAGACGCGTCTTTAGACACCAAACACTAGTGGGTAGCTTTGAAAAACAAACAAAAAGAAACGTATGTAAATGCGACTAGATAGCCGCGGTTTTGACTAGTCAGTCCCGCCTGCTACTAGCTAGTCGCCCCTGCGACTAGTCAGTGGCTCCGTCGACTAGCTAGTCGCAATTGCTAGTAGCCACTCGCGCTTGATAGAATATTGTGATTTATCCGTCGCAGAACTACAGAAAATATTCTGGCGCCAGACGATTTTTGAATGAATTTCTTTATATAAAAAACAAACTTTTCCTTCTTAAATTCATTTTTAGAATCTTCATTTACCTTTAATTACTGCATTGCAATGAGCTCGCGAGCCGACGCGTCTGCAGACACCTCACACTCGTGGGAATCTATAAAAAAAAACAAAATAAAACGCATGTAAATGCGACTAGCTAGCCGCGATTTCGACTAGTCAGTCCCGCCTGCTACTAGCTAGTTACCCCTGCTAGTTGTCAGTGGCACCGGCGACTGTCTAGTCCCAGCGTCGACTAGCCACTCGCGCCTGATAGAACATTGTGAGTAATAATTCGCAGAACCCCAAAAAAATGCTCTGGCGACAGACGATTTTTGAATGAATTTCTATATATAAAAAACATATTTTTCCATCTTTAATTCATAATTTTGTTTTGTAGCTACCTTCACTTACTACACAGTCAATCAGCCCGCGAGCAGACGCGTCTTTAGACACCAAACACTAGTGGGTAGCTTTGAAAAACAAACAAAAAGAAACGTATGTAAATGCGACTAGATAGCCGCGGTTTTGACTAGTCAGTCCCGCCTGCTACTAGCTAGTCGCCCCTGCGACTAGTCAGTGGCGCCGGCGACTAGCTAGTCGCAATTGCGAGTAGCCACTCGTGCTTGATAGAATATTGTGATTTATCCGTCGCAGAACTACAGAAAATATTCTGGCGCCAGACGATTTTTGAATGAATTTCTTTATATAAAAAACAAACTTTTCCTTCTTAAATTCATTTTTAGAAACTTCATTTACCTTTAATTACTGCATTGCAATGAGCTCGCGAGCCGACGCGTCTGCAGACACCTCACACTCGTGGGAATCTATAAAAAAAAAAAAAAATAACGCATGTAAATGCGACTAGCTAGCCGCGATTTCGACTAGTCAGTCCCGCCTGCTACTAGCTAGTCGCCCCTGCTAGTTGTCAGTGGCACCGGCGACTGTCTAGTCCCAGCGTCGACTAGCCACTCGCGCCTGATAGAACATTGTGAGTAATAATTCGCAGAACCCCAAAAAAATGCTCTGGCGACAGACGATTTTTGAATGAATTTCTATATATAAAAAACATATTTTTCCATCTTTAATTCATAATTTTGTTTTGTAGCTACCTTCACTTACTACACAGTCAATCAGCCCGTGAGCAGACGCGTCTTTAGACACCAAACACTAGTGGGTAGCTTTGAAAAACAAACAAAAAGAAACGTATGTAAATGCGACTAGATAGCCGCGGTTTTGACTAGTCAGTCCCGCCTGCTACTAGCTAGTCGCCCCTGCGACTAGTCAGTGGCGCCGGCGACTAGCTAGTCGCAATTGCTAGTAGCCATTCGCGCTTGATAGAATATTGTGATTTATCCGTCGCAGAACTACAGAAAATATTCTGGCGCCAGACGATTTTTGAATGAATTTCTTTATATAAAAAACAAACTTTTCCTTCTTAAATTCATTTTTAGAAACTTCATTTACCTTTAATTACTGCATTGCAATGAGCTCGCGAGCCGACGCGTCTGCAGACACCTCACACTCGTGGGAATCTATAAAAAAAAACAAAATAAAACGCATGTAAATGCGACTAGCTAGCCGCGATTTCGACTAGTCAGTCCCGCCTGCTACTAGCTAGTCGCCCCTGCTAGTTGTCAGTGGCACCGGCGACTGTCTAGTCCCAGCGTCGACTAGCCACTCGCGCCTGATAGAACATTGTGAGTAATAATTCGCAGAACCCCAAAAAAATGCTCTGGCGACAGACGATTTTTGAATGAATTTCTATATATAAAAAACACATTTTTCCATCTTTAATTCATAAATTTGTTTTGTAGCTACCTTCACTTACTACACAGTCAATCAGCCCGCGAGCAGACGCGTCTTTAGACACCAAACACTAGTGGGTAGCTTTGAAAAACAAACAAAAAGAAACGTATGTAAATGTGACTAGATAGCCGCGGTTTTGACTAGTCAGTCCCGCCTGCTACTAGCTAGTCGCCCCTGCTAGTTGTCAGTGGCACCGGCGACTGTCTAGTCCCAGCGTCGACTAGCCACTCGCGCCTGATAGAATATTGTGAGTAATAATCCGCAGAACCCCAAAAAAATGCTCTGGCGACAGACGATTTTTGAATGAATTTCTATATATAAAAAACACATTTTTCCATCTTAAATTCATAATTCTGTTCTGTATTTACCTTCAATTACTACACAGTCAATCAGCCCGCGAGCAGACGCGTCTTTAGACACCAAATACTAGTGGGTAGCTTTGAAAAACAAACAAAAAAAACGTATGGAAATGCGACTAGATAGCCGCGGTTTTGACTAGTCAGTCCCGCCTGCTACTAGCTAGTCGCCCCTGCGACTAGTCAGTGGCTCCGGCGACTGGCTAGTCCCAGCGTCGACTAGCCACTCGCGCCTGATAGAATATTGTGAGTAATAATTCGCAGAACCCCAAAAAAATATTCTGGCGCCAGACGATTTTTGAATGAATTTCTTTATATAAAAAACAAACTTTTCCTTCTGAAATTCATTTTTATAAACTTCATTTACCTTTAATTACTGCATTGTCAATGAGCCCGCGAGCAGACGCGTCTGCAGACACCTCACACTCGTGGGAATCTATAAAAAAAAACAAAATAAAACGCATGTAAATGCGACCAGCTAGCCGCGATTTCGACTAGTCAGTCCCGCCTGCTACTAGCTAGTCGCCCCTGCTAGTTGTCAGTGGCACCGGTGACTGGCTAGTCCCAGCGTCGACTAGCCATTCGCGCCTGATAGAATATTGTGAGTAATAATTCGCAGAACCCCAAAAAAATGCTCTGGCACCAGACGATTTTTGAATGAATTTCTTTATATAAAAAACACATTTTTCCATCTTAAATTCATAATTTTGTTCTTTAGCTACCTTCAGTTACTACACAGTCAATCAGCCCGCGAGCAGACGCGTCTTTAGACACCAAACACTAGTGGGTAGCTTTGAAAAACAAACAAAAAGAAACGTATGTAAATGCGACTAGATAGCCGCGGTTTTGACAAGTCAGTCCCGCCTGCTACTAGCTAGTCGCCCCTGCTAGTTGTCAGTGGCACCGGCGACTGGCTAGTCCCAGCGTCGACTAGCCACTCGCGCCTGATAGAACATTGTGAGTAATAATTCGCAGAACCCAAAAAAAATGCTCTGGCGACAGACGATTTTTGAATGAGTTTCTATATATAAAAAACACATTTTTCCATCTTTAATTCATTATTTTGTTCTGTAGCTACCTTCACTTACTACACAGTCAATCAGCCCGCGAGCAGACGCGTCTTTAGACACCAAACACTAGTGGGTAGCTTTGAAAAACAAACAAAAAGAAACGTATGTAAACGCGACTAGATAGCCGCGGTTTTGACTAGTCAGTCCCGCCTGCTACTAGCTAGTCACCCCTGCGACTAGTCAGTGGCACCGGCGACTAGCTAGTCGCACTTGCGAGTAGCCACTCGCGCTTGATAGAATATTGTGATTTATCCGTCGCAGAACTACAGAAAATATTCTGGCGCCAGACGATTTTTGAATGAATTTCTTTATATAAAAAACAAACTTTTCCTTCTTAAATTCATTTTTATAAACTTCATTTACCTTCAATTACTGCATTGTCAATGAGCCCGCGAGCAGACGCGTCTGCAGACACCTCACACTCGTGGGAATCTATAAAAAAAAACAAAATAAAACGCATGTAAATGCGACTAGCTAGCCGCGATTTCGACTAGTCAGTCCCGCCTGCTACTAGCTAGTCGCCCCTGCTAGTAGTCAGTGGCACCGGCGACTGGCTAGTCCCAGCGTCGCCTAGCCACTCGCGCCTGATAGAATATTGTGAGTAATAATTCGCAGAACCCCAAAAAAATGCTCTGGCGACAGACGATTTTTGAATGAATTTCTACATATAAAAAACATATTTTTCCATCTTAAATTCATAATTTTGTTCTGTAGCTACCTTCAATTACTACACAGTCAATCAGAACGCGAGCAGACGCGTCTTTAGACAACAAACACTCCTGGGTAGCTTTGAAAAACAAACAAAAAGAAACGTATGTAAATGCGACTAGATAGTCGCGGTTTCGACTAGTCAGTACCGCCTGCTACTAGCTAGTCGCCCCTGCGACTAGTCAGTGAAGCTGGCGACTACCTAGTCGCACTTGCGAGTAGCCACTCGCGCTTGATAGAATATTGTGATTTATCCGTCGCAGAACTACAAAAAATATTCTGGCGCCAGACGATTTTTGAATGAATTTCTTTATATAGAAAACAAAATTTTCCTTCTTAAATTCATTTTTATAAACTGCATTTACCGTTAATTACTGCACTGTCAATGAGCCCGCGAGCAGAGTCGTTTGTAGACACCACACATTCGTGGGTAGCTTTGAAAACAAACAAAAAATACGTATGGAAATGCGACTAGATAGCCGCGGTTTCGACTAGTCAATCCCGCCTGCTACTAGCTAGTCACCCCTGCGACTAGTCAGTGGCGCCGGCAACTAGCTAGTCGCACTTGCGAGTAGCCACTCGCGCTTGATAGAATATTGTGATTTATCCGTCGAAGAACTACAAAAAACTACTCTGGCAACAGACGATTTTTGAACGAATTGTTATATATAAAAAACATATTTTTCCATCTTATATTCATAATTTTGTTCCGTGGCTACCTTCAATTTCTACACAGTCAATCAGCCCGCAAGCAGACGCGTCTTTATACACCTAACACTCGTGGGTATCTATAAAAAAAACCAAAAAAAAACGCATGTAAATGCGACCAGCTAGCCGCGATTTCGACTAGTCAGTCCCGCCTGCTACTAGCTAGTCGCCCCTGCTAGTTGTCAGTGGCACCGGTGACTGGCTAGTCCCAGCGTCGACTAGCCATTCGCGCCTGATAGAATATTGTGAGTAATAATTCGCAGAACCCCAAAAAAATGCTCTGGCACCAGACGATTTTTGAATGAATTTCTTTATATAAAAAACACATTTTTCCATCTTAAATTCATAATTTTGTTCTTTAGCTACCTTCAGTTACTACACAGTCAATCAGCCCGCGAGCAGACGCGTCTTTAGACACCAAACACTAGTGGGTAGCTTTGAAAAACAAACAAAAAGAAACGTATGTAAATGCGACTAGATAGCCGCGGTTTTGACTAGTCAGCTCCCGCCTGCTACTAGCTAGTCGCCCCTGCTAGTTGTCAGTGGCACCGGCGACTGGCTAGTCCCAGCGTCGACTAGCCACTCGCGCCTGATAGAATATTGTGAGTAATAATTCGCAGAACCCCAAAAAAATGCTCTGGCGACAGATGATTTTTGAATGAATTTCTAAGTATAAAAAACACATTTTTCCATCTTTAATTCATAATTTTGTTCTGTAGCTACCTTCACTTACTACAGATTCAATCAGCCCGCGAGCAGACGCGTCTTTAGACATCAAACACTAGTGGGTAGCTTTGAAAAACAAACAAAAAGAAACGTATGTAAATGCGACTAGATAGCCGCGGTTTTGACTAGTCAGTCCCGCCTGCTACTAGCTAGTCGCCCCTGCGACTAGTCAGTGGCGCCGGCGACTAGCTAGTCGCAATTGCGAGTAGCCACTCGCGCTTGATAGAATATTGTGATTTATCCGTCGCAGAACTACAGAAAATATTCTGGCGCCAGACGATTTTTGAATGAATTTCTTTATATAAAAAACAAAATTTTCCTTCTTAAATTCATTTTTATAAACTTCATTTACCTTCAATTACTGCATTGTCAATGAGCTCGCGAGCCGACGCGTCTGCAGACACCTCACACTCGTGGGAATCTATAAAAAAAAACAAAAAAAAACGCATGTAAATGCGACTAGCTAGCCGCGATTTCGACTAGTCAGTCCCGCCTGCTACTAGCTAGTCGCCCCTGCTAGTTGTCAGTGGCACCGGTGACTGGCTAGTCCCAGCGTCGACTAGCCATTCGCGCCTGATAGAATATTGTGAGTAATAATTCGCAGAACCCCAAAAAAATGCTCTGGCACCAGACGATTTTTGAATGAATTTCTTTATATAAAAAACACATTTTTCCATCTTAAATTCATAATTTTGTTCTTTAGCTACCTTCAGTTACTACACAGTCAATCAGCCCGCGAGCAGACGCGTCTTTAGACACCAAACACTAGTGGGTAGCTTTGAAAAACAAACAAAAAGAAACGTATGTAAATGCGACTAGATAGCCGCGGTTTTGACTAGTCAGTCCCGCCTGCTACTAGCTAGTCGCCCCTGCTAGTTGTCAGTGGCACCGGCGACTGGCTAGTCCCAGCGTCGACTAGCCACTCGCGCCTGATAGAACATTGTGAGTAATAATTCGCAGAACCCAAAAAAAATGCTCTGGCGACAGACGATTTTTGAATGAGTTTCTATATATAAAAAACACATTTTTCCATCTTTAATTCATTATTTTGTTCTGTAGCTACCTTCACTTACTACACAGTCAATCAGCCCGCGAGCAGACGCGTCTTTAGACACCAAACACTAGTGGGTAGCTTTGAAAAACAAACAAAAAGAAACGTATGTAAACGCGACTAGATAGCCGCGGTTTTGACTAGTCAGTCCCGCCTGATACTAGCTAGTCACCCCTGCGACTAGTCAGTGGCACCGGCGACTAGCTAGTCGCACTTGCGAGTAGCCACTCGCGCTTGATAGAATATTGTGATTTATCCGTCGCAGAACTACAGAAAATATTCTGGCGCCAGACGATTTTTGAATGAATTTCTTTATATAAAAAACAAACTTTTCCTTCTTAAATTCATTTTTATAAACTTCATTTACCTTCAATTACTGCATTGTCAATGAGCTCGCGAGCCGACGCGTCTGCAGACACCTCACACTCGTGGGAATCTATAAAAAAAAACAAAATAAAACGCATGTAAATGCGACTAGCTAGCCGCGATTTCGACTAGTCAGTCCCGCCTGCTACTAGCTAGTCGCCCCTGCTAGTTGTCAGTGGCACCGGTGACTGGCTAGTCCCAGCGTCGACTAGCCACTCGCGCCTGATAGAATATTGTGAGTAATAATTCGCAGAACCCCAAAAAAATCTTTTGGCGCCAGACGATTTTTGAATGAATTTCTTTATATAAAAAACAAACTTTTCCTTCTTAAATTCATTTTTATAAACTTCATTTACCTTTAATTACTGCATTGTCAATGAGCCCGCGAGCAGACGCGTCTGCAGACACCTCACACTCGTGGGAATCTATAAAAAAAAACAAAATAAAACGCATGTAAATGCGACTAGCTAGCCGCGATTTCGACTAGTCAGTCCCGCCTGCTACTAGCTAGTCGCCCCTGCTAGTTGTCAGTGGCACCGGCGACTGGCTAGTCCCAGCGTCGACTAGCCACTTGCGCCTGATAGAACATTGTGAGTAGTAATTCGCAGAACCCCAAAAAAATGCTCTGGCGACAGACGGTTTTTGATCGAATTTCTATATATAAAAAACACATTTTTCCATCTTAAATTCATAATTTTGTTCTGTAGCTACCTTGAATTACTACACAGTCAATCAGCCCGCGAGCAGACGCGTCTTTAGACACCAAACACTAGTGGGTAGCTTTGAAAAACAAACAAAAAGAAACGTATGTAAATGCGACTAGATAGCCGCGGTTTTGACTAGTCAGTCCCGCCTGCTACTAGCTAGTCGCCCCTGCTAGTTGTCAGTGGCACCGGCGACTGGCTAGTCCCAGCGTCGACTAGCCACTCGCGCCTGATAGAATATTGTGAGTAATAATTCGCAGAACCCCAAAAAAATGCTCTGGCGACAGATGATTTTTGAATGAATTTCTAAGTATAAAAAACACATTTTTCCATCTTTAATTCATAATTTTGTTCTGTAGCTACCTTTACTTACTACAGATTCAATCAGCCCGCGAGCAGACGCGTCTTTAGACATCAAACACTAGTGGGTAGCTTTGAAAAACAAACAAAAAGAAACGTATGTAAATGCGACTAGATAGCCGCGGTTTTGACTAGTCAGTCCCGCCTGCTACTAGCTAGTCGCCCCTGCGACTCGTCAGTGGCGCCGGCGACTAGCTAGTCGCAATTGCGAGTAGCCACTCGCGCTTGATAGAATATTGTGATTTATCCGTCGCAGAACTACAGAAAATATTCTGGCGCCAGACGATTTTTGAATGAATTTCTTTATATAAAAAACAAAATTTTCCTTCTTAAATTCATTTTTATAAACTTCATTTACCTTCAATTACTGCATTGTCAATGAGCTCGCGAGCCGACGCGTCTGCAGACACCTCACACTCGTGGGAATCTATAAAAAAAAACAAAATAAAACGCATGTAAATGCGACTAGCTAGCCGCGATTTCGACTAGTCAGTCCCGCCTGCTACTAGCTAGTCGCCCCTGCTAGTTGTCAGTGGCACCGGTGACTGGCTAGTCCCAGCGTCGACTAGCCATTCGCGCCTGATAGAATATTGTGAGTAATAATTCGCAGAACCCCAAAAAAATGCTCTGGCACCAGACGATTTTTGAATGAATTTCTTTATATAAAAAACACATTTTTCCATCTTAAATTCATAATTTTGTTCTTTAGCTACCTTCAGTTACTACACAGTCAATCAGCCCGCGAGCAGACGCGTCTTTAGACACCAAACACTAGTGGGTAGCTTTGAAAAACAAACAAAAAGAAACGTATGTAAATGCGACTAGATAGCCGCGGTTTTGACTAGTCAGTCCCGCCTGCTACTAGCTAGTCGCCCCTGCTAGTTGTCAGTGGCACCGGCGACTGGCTAGTCCCAGCGTCGACTAGCCACTCGCGCCTGATAGAACATTGTGAGTAATAATTCGCAGAACCCAAAAAAAATGCTCTGGCGACAGACGATTTTTGAATGAGTTTCTATATATAAAAAACACATTTTTCCATCTTTAATTCATTATTTTGTTCTGTAGCTACCTTCACTTACTACACAGTCAATCAGCCCGCGAGCAGACGCGTCTTTAGACACCAAACACTAGTGGGTAGCTTTGAAAAACAAACAAAAAGAAACGTATGTAAACGCGACTAGATAGCCGCGGTTTTGACTAGTCAGTCCCGCCTGATACTAGCTAGTCACCCCTGCGACTAGTCAGTGGCACCGGCGACTAGCTAGTCGCACTTGCGAGTAGCCACTCGCGCTTGATAGAATATTGTGATTTATCCGTCGCAGAACTACAGAAAATATTCTGGCGCCAGACGATTTTTGAATGAATTTCTTTATATAAAAAACAAACTTTTCCTTCTTAAATTCATTTTTATAAACTTCATTTACCTTCAATTACTGCATTGTCAATGAGCTCGCGAGCCGACGCGTCTGCAGACACCTCACACTCGTGGGAATCTATAAAAAAAAACAAAATAAAACGCATGTAAATGCGACTAGCTAGCCGCGATTTCGACTAGTCAGTCCCGCCTGCTACTAGCTAGTCGCCCCTGCTAGTTGTCAGTGGCACCGGTGACTGGCTAGTCCCAGCGTCGACTAGCCACTCGCGCCTGATAGAATATTGTGAGTAATAATTCGCAGAACCCCAAAAAAATCTTTTGGCGCCAGACGATTTTTGAATGAATTTCTTTATATAAAAAACAAACTTTTCCTTCTTAAATTCATTTTTATAAACTTCATTTACCTTTAATTACTGCATTGTCAATGAGCCCGCGAGCAGACGCGTCTGCAGACACCTCACACTCGTGGGAATCTATAAAAAAAAACAAAATAAAACGCATGTAAATGCGACTAGCTAGCCGCGATTTCGACTAGTCAGTCCCGCCTGCTACTAGCTAGTCGCCCCTGCGACTAGTCAGTGGCGCCGGCAACTAGCTAGTCGCAATTGCGAGTAGCCACTTGCGCTTGATAGAATATTGTGATTTATCCGTCGCAGAACTACAGAAAATATTCTGGCGCAAGACGTTTTTTGAATGAATTTCTATATATAAAAAAAAAATCCTTCTTAAATTCATTTTTATAAACTTCATTTACCTTTAATTACTGCATTGTCAATGAGCCCGCGAGCAGACGCGTCTGCAGACACCTCACAGTCGTGGGAATCTATAAAAAAAACAAAATAAAACGCATGTAAATAATAATAATAATAAATACTTTATTCATAAGTTCACATATAAATTACATAGAAGTGACATCAGTACAGAGTTACATATTAAAATTATTAAGCAAATATTAAACTATGCCTAAAATAAATCTAGTGTAGGTATAACTTATATAATATATTGGATAAAGGCCTAATGAAAAACAATAGCGACCTGCCTGATGTAGGTTTATTCAAACCTGTGTTTCAGGCCTTCACGTAACAACGCTGAGTGTTTTATTGGACTATTAAATTAATGTACATAGAGCTAGCATTGATACATAATAATTATATTATTAAATAAAAATTGCCTTAACATTAACAAACTTATTGCATGATTTCTAGCAATTTTTCAGTGTCTGAGTAATTTAATGTCGCTAAGTATTCACTTAACATTTCACTACATTTTTTACAATTTACACTATATATACTTAGAGACTTATTGATTTTATTATATAAGAACGGACCTAAAAAACCATAAAATTTATTTATAAAAGTATGTCTAGTTTGAGGCTTTATGCAAACTAAGTCTTTTCTTCTCTTATGTATAGGTATGGGGGTATAAGGGAGATTGCTATGCTGGTGTAATACTATCTTTAATATAAATAGTTGACGCACAGTTAAAACCTTACATGCCGTATAAAGCTCGTATGTGGGAAATCTAAATGGGCGAAAGGTGGCTACCTTAAGGATAGCTCTCTGCGCACGTTCTAATGGTAGTAGGATTGTTTTTGCAGCCCCTCCCCATGAAGTTATGCAATATGTAAGAATGGATTGACACAAAGCTAAATAGACCTGTTTAATTAATTTGTAGTCCGTTATATATCGTAAATTCTTAAAAATGTATATTAATTTACGCATTCGAGTGCATAATAAATCAATGTGTTTACGGAAGTTCAGATTTGTGTCAATCGTCACACCAAGATATTTCATATGATCGGCTTTTGCTAAAGTAGGACAATTACATGCATTGTCAGCGTACTTGCCGCACTTATGCGCATAAATGTTTATGTTAGTAGTTGGCAGGTTAGTATTTCTCATAGTGAATAAAATGTGTTTAGTTTTTTCTGCATTTAGTGTTAGGAGATTTTCATGTAGCCAATTAGACACTATATTAAAACCGTTCTGGGCTTGTTTATACACCTCCTCTCGAGACTTGTCTGAAAACAATAGAGCTGTGTCATCTGCATAAGACATTATGACACCATTTTGGAGTGTTAAGCTGCACAGGTCATTAATATATACTAGGAATAAAGTAGGACCCAATATACTACCTTGTGGTATTCCGTAATTACTATTTCGAAGCTCAGAACTGACGTACTGACCAATTTTTACACATTGTTCGCGGTCTCTTAAATAATCAGAAAGCAGTGTAAGCGTTGTTCCTCTTATTCCGAGTCTTTCAAGCTTGCCCAATAATAAAGGACAGGAAATTGTGTCAAAGGCCTTGGCGAGGTCTAGGAAGATCCCAATGGAGTGCATGCCCTGATCCAAATTAGTTGTTATATAATCCGTCATTTGATGTACTGCTTGATTAGTTGATTTTTTAAATGCGACTAGCTAGCCGCGATTTCGGCAAGTCAGTCCCGCCTGCTACTAGCTAGTCGCCCCTGCGGCTAGTCAGTGGCGCCGGTGACTAGCTAGTCGCACTTGCGAGTAGCCACTCACGCTTGATAGAATATTGTGATTTATCCGTCGCAGAACCCCAAAAAAATGCTCTGGCGACAGACGATTTTTGAATGAATTTCTATATATAAAAAACACATTTTTCCGTCTTAAATTCATTTTTATAAACTGCATTTACCTTTAATTACTGCACTGTCAATAAGCCCGCGAGCAGACGCGTCTGTAGACACCTCACACTCGTGGGAATCTATAAAAAAAAACAAAATAAAACGCATGTAAATGCGACTAGCTAGCCGCGATTTCGACTAGTCAGTCCCGCCTGCTACTAGCTAGTCGCCCCTGCTAGTAGTCAGTGGCACCGGCGACTGGCTAGTCCCAGCGTCGCCTAGCCACTCGCGCCTGATAGAATATTGTGAGTAATAATTCGCAGAACCCCAAAAAAATGCTCTGGCGACAGACTATTTTTGAATGAATTTCTATATATAAAAAACACTTTTATCCATCTTAAATTCATAATTTTGTTCTGTAGCTACCTTTAATTACTACACAGTCAATCAGCCCGCGAGCAGACGCGTCTTAAAACACCAAACACTCGTGGGAAGCTTTGAAAAACAAACAAAAAGTCACGTATGTAAATGCGACTAGATATCCGCGGTTTCGACAAGTCAGTCCCGCCTGCTACTAGCTAGTCGCACTTGCGAGTAGCCACTTGCGCTTGATAAAATATTGTGATTTATCCGTCGCAGAACTACAAAAAATATTCTGTCGCCAGAAGATTTTTGAATGAATTTCTTTATATAGAAAACAAAATTTTCCTTCTTAAATTCATTTTTATAAACTGCATTTACCTTTAATTACTGCACTGTCAATGAGCCCGCGAGCAGACGCGTCTGTAGACAACTCACACTCGTGGGAATCTATAAAAAAAAACAAAATAAAACGCATGTAAATGCGACTAGCTAGCCGCGATTTCGGCTAGTCAGTCCCGCCTGCTACTAGCTAGTCGCCCATGCTAGTAGTCAGTGGCACCGGCGACTGGCTAGTCCCAGCGTCGACTAGCCACTCGCGCCTGATAGAATATTGTGATTTATCCGTCGCAGAACTACAAAAAATATTCTGGCGCCAGACGATTTTTGAATGAATTTCTTTATATAGAAAACAACATTTTCCTTCTTAAATTCATTTTTATAAACGGCATTTACCTTTAATTACTGCACTGTCAATGAGCCCGCGAGCAGACGCGTCTGTATACACCTCAGACTCGTGGGAATCTATAAAAAAAAACAAAATAAAACGCATGTAAATGCGACTAGCTAGCCGCGATTTCGACTAGTCAGTCCCGCCTGCTACTAGCTAGTCGCCCCTGCTAGTAGTCAGTGGCACCGGCGACTGGCTAGTCCCAGCGTCGACTAGCCACTCGCGCCTGATAGAATATTGTGAGTAATAATTCGCAGAACCCCAAAAAAATGCTCTGGCACCAGACGATTTTTGAATGAATTTCTTTATATAAAAAACACATTTTTCCATCTTAAATTCATAATTTTGTTCTTTAGCTACCTTCAGTTACTACACAGTCAATCAGCCCGCGAGCAGACGCGTCTTTAGACACCAAACACTAGTGGGTAGCTTTGAAAAACAAACAAAAAGAAACGTATGTAAATGCGACTAGATAGCCGCGGTTTTGACTAGTCAGTCCCGCCTGCTACTAGCTAGTCGCCCCTGCTAGTTGTCAGTGGCACCGGCGACTGGCTAGTCCCAGCGTCGACTAGCCACTCGCGCCTGATAGAACATTGTGAGTAATAATTCGCAGAACCCAAAAAAAATGCTCTGGCGACAGACGATTTTTGAATGAGTTTCTATATATAAAAAACACATTTTTCCATCTTTAATTCATTATTTTGTTCTGTAGCTACCTTCACTTACTACACAGTCAATCAGCCCGCGAGCAGACGCGTCTTTAGACACCAAACACTAGTGGGTAGCTTTGAAAAACAAACAAAAAGAAACGTATGTAAACGCGACTAGATAGCCGCGGTTTTGACTAGTCAGTCCCGCCTGATACTAGCTAGTCACCCCTGCGACTAGTCAGTGGCACCGGCGACTAGCTAGTCGCACTTGCGAGTAGCCACTCGCGCTTGATAGAATATTGTGATTTATCCGTCGCAGAACTACAGAAAATATTCTGGCGCCAGACGATTTTTGAATGAATTTCTTTATATAAAAAACAAACTTTTCCTTCTCAAATTCATTTTTATAAACTTCATTTACCTTCAATTACTGCATTGTCAATGAGCTCGCGAGCCGACGCGTCTGCAGACACCTCACACTCGTGGGAATCTATAAAAAAAAACAAAATAAAACGCATGTAAATGCGACTAGCTAGCCGCGATTTCGACTAGTCAGTCCCGCCTGCTACTAGCTAGTCGCCCCTGCTAGTTGTCAGTGGCACCGGTGACTGGCTAGTCCCAGCGTCGACTAGCCACTCGCGCCTGATAGAATATTGTGAGTAATAATTCGCAGAACCCCAAAAAAATCTTTTGGCGCCAGACGATTTTTGAATGAATTTCTTTATATAAAAAACAAACTTTTCCTTCTTAAATTCATTTTTATAAACTTCATTTACCTTTAATTACTGCATTGTCAATGAGCCCGCGAGCAGACGCGTCTGCAGACACCTCACACTCGTGGGAATCTATAAAAAAAAACAAAATAAAACGCATGTAAATGCGACTAGCTAGCCGCGATTTCGACTAGTCAGTCCCGCCTGCTACTAGCTAGTCGCCCCTGCTAGTTGTCAGTGGCACCGGCGACTGGCTAGTCCCAGCGTCGACTAGCCACTTGCGCCTGATAGAACATTGTGAGTAGTAATTCGCAGAACCCCAAAAAAATGCTCTGGCGACAGACGGTTTTTGATCGAATTTCTATATATAAAAAACACATTTTTCCATCTTAAATTCATAATTTTGTTCTGTAGCTACCTTGAATTACTACAGAGTCAATCAGCCCGCGAGCAGACGCGTCTTTAGACACCAAACACTAGTGGGTAGCTTTGAAAAACAAACAAAAAGAAACGTATGTAAATGCGACTAGATAGCCGCGGTTTTGACTAGTCATTCCCGCCTGCCACTAGCTAGTCGCCCCTGCGACTAGTCAGTGGTGCCGGCGACTAGCTAGTCGCAATTGCGAGTAGCCACTCGCGCTTGTTAGAATATTGTGATTTATCCGTCGCAGAACTACAGAAAATATTCTGGCGCAAGACGATTTTTGAATGAATTTCTATATATTAAAAAAAAAAAATCCTTCTTAAATTCATTTTTATAAACTTCATTTACCTTTAATTACTGCATTGTCAATGAGCCCGCGAGCAGACGCGTCTGCAGACACCTCACAGTCGTGGGAATCTATAAAAAAAAACAAAATAAAACGCATGTAAATGCGACTAGCTAGCCGCGATTTCGACTAGTCAGTCCCGCCTGCTACTAGCTAGTCGCCCCTGCGACTAGTCAGTGGCGCCGGCAACTAGCTAGTCGCAATTGCGAGTAGCCACTTGCGCTTGATAGAATATTGTGATTTATCCGTCGCAGAACTACAGAAAATATTCTGGCGCAAGACGTTTTTTGAATGAATTTCTATATATAAAAAAAAAAAATCCTTCTTAAATTCATTTTTATAGACTTCATTTTCCTTTAATTACTGCATTGTCAATGAGCCCGCGAGCAGACGCGTCTGCAGACACCTCACAGTCGTGGGAATCTATAAAAAAAACAAAATAAAACGCATGTAAATGCGACTAGCTAGCCGCGATTTCGGCAAGTCAGTCCCGCCTGCTACTAGCTAGTCGCCCCTGCGGCTAGTCAGTGGCGCCGGTGACTAGCTAGTCGCACTTGCGAGTAGCCACTCACGCTTGATAGAATATTGTGATTTATCCGTCGCAGAACCCCAAAAAAATGCTCTGGCGACAGACGATTTTTGAATGAATTTCTATATATAAAAAACACATTTTTCCGTCTTAAATTCATTTTTATAAACTGCATTTACCTTTAATTACTGCACTGTCAATAAGCCCGCGAGCAGACGCGTCTGTAGACACCTCACACTCGTGGGAATCTATAAAAAAAAACAAAATAAAACGCATGTAAATGCGACTAGCTAGCCGCGATTTCGACTAGTCAGTCCCGCCTGCTACTAGCTAGTCGCCCCTGCTAGTAGTCAGTGGCACCGGCGACTGGCTAGTCCCAGCGTCGCCTAGCCACTCGCGCCTGATAGAATATTGTGAGTAATAATTCGCAGAACCCCAAAAAAATGCTCTGGCGACAGACTATTTTTGAATGAATTTCTATATATAAAAAACACTTTTATCCATCTTAAATTCATAATTTTGTTCTGTAGCTACCTTTAATTACTACACAGTCAATCAGCCCGCGAGCAGACGCGTCTTAAAACACCAAACACTCGTGGGAAGCTTTGAAAAACAAACAAAAAGTCACGTATGTAAATGCGACTAGATATCCGCGGTTTCGACAAGTCAGTCCCGCCTGCTACTAGCTAGTCGCACTTGCAAGTAGCCACTTGCGCTTGATAAAATATTGTGATTTATCCGTCGCAGAACTACAAAAAATATTCTGTCGCCAGAAGATTTTTGAATGAATTTCTTTATATAGAAAACAAAATTTTCCTTCTTAAATTCATTTTTATAAACTGCATTTACCTTTAATTACTGCACTGTCAATGAGCCCGCGAGCAGACGCGTCTGTAGACAACTCACACTCGTGGGAATCTATAAAAAAAAACAAAATAAAACGCATGTAAATGCGACTAGCTAGCCGCGATTTCGGCTAGTCAGTCCCGCCTGCTACTAGCTAGTCGCCCATGCTAGTAGTCAGTGGCACCGGCGACTGGCTAGTCCCAGCGTCGACTAGCCACTCGCGCCTGATAGAATATTGTGATTTATCCGTCGCAGAACTACAAAAAATATTCTGGCGCCAGACGATTTTTGAATGAATTTCTTTATATAGAAAACAACATTTTCCTTCTTAAATTCATTTTTATAAACGGCATTTACCTTTAATTACTGCACTGTCAATGAGCCCGCGAGCAGACGCGTCTGTATACACCTCAGACTCGTGGGAATCTATAAAAAAAAACAAAATAAAACGCATGTAAATGCGACTAGCTAGCCGCGATTTCGACTAGTCAGTCCCGCCTGCTACTAGCTAGTCGCCCCTGCTAGTAGTCAGTGGCACCGGCGACTGGCTAGTCCCAGCGTCGACTAGCCACTCGCGCCTGATAGAATATTGTGAGTAATAATTCGCAGAACCCCAAAAAAATGCTCTGGCGACCGACGATTTTTGAATGAATTTCTATATATAAAAAACACTTTTATCCATCTTAAATTCATAATTTTGTTCTGTAGCTACCTTTAATTACTACACAGTCAATCAGCCCGCGAGCAGACGCGTCTTAAAACACCAAACACTCGTGGGAAGCTTTGAAAAACAAACAAAAAGTCACGTATGTAAATGCGACTAGATATACGCGGTTTCGACAAGTCAGTCCCGCCTGCTACTAGCTAGTCGCACTTGCGAGTAGCCACTTGCGCTTGATAGAATATTGTGATTTATCCGTCGCAGAACTACAAAAAATATTCTGTCGCCAGAAGATTTTTGAATGAATTTCTTTATATAGAAAACAAAATTTTCCTTCTTAAATTCATTTTTATAAACTGCATTTACCTTTAATTACTGCACTGTCAATGAGCCCGCGAGCAGACCCGTCTGTAGACAACTCACACTCGTGGGAATCTATAAAAAAAAACAAAATAAAACGCATGTAAATGCGACTAGCTAGCCGCGATTTCGGCTAGTCAGTCCCGCCTGCTACTAGCTAGTCGCCCATGCTAGTAGTCAGTGGCACCGGCGACTGGCTAGTCCCAGCGTCGACTAGCCACTCGCGCCTGATAGAATATTGTGATTTATCCGTCGCAGAACCCCAAAAAAATGCTCTGGCGACAGACGATTTTTGAATGAATTTCTATATATAAAAAACACATTTTTCCGTCTTAAATTCATTTTTATAAACTGCATTTACCTTTAATTACTGCACTGTCAATAAGCCCGCGAGCAGACGCGTCTGTAGACACCTCACACTCGTGGGAATCTATAAAAAAAAACAAAATAAAACGCATGTAAATGCGACTAGCTAGCCGCGATTTCGACTAGTCAGTCCCGCCTGCTACTAGGTAGTCGCCCCTGCTAGTAGTCAGTGGCACCGGCGACTGGCTAGTCCCAGCGTCGACTAGCCACTCGCGCCTGATAGAATATTGTGAGTAATAATTCGCAGAACCCCAAAAAAATGCTCTGGCGACAGACGATTTTTGAATGAATTTCTTTATATAAAAATCATATTTTTCCATCTTAAATTCAAAATTTTATTCTGTAGCTACCTTTAATTACTACACAGTCAATCAGCCCGCGAGCAGACGCGTCTTTAGACATCTCATACTCGTGGGTATCTATACAAGAAAACAAAAAAAACGCATGTAAATTCGACTAGCTAGCCGCGGTTTCGACTAGTCAGTCCCGCCTGCTACTAGCTATTCGCCCCTGCGAGTATTCAGTGGCACCGTTGACTGGCTAGTCGCAGCGTTGACTAGCCACTCGGGCCTGAAAGAATATTGTGAGTAATAATTCGCAGAACAACAAAAACATGCTCTGGCGACAGACGATTTTTGAATGAATTTCTTTATATAAAAAACAAGCTTTTGCTTCTTAAATTCATTTTTATAAACTGCATTTACCTTTAATTACTGCACTGTCAATGAGCCCGCGAGCAGACGCGTCTGTAGACAACTCACACTCGTGGGAATCTATTAAAAAAAACAAAATAAAACGCATGTAAATGCGACTAGCTAGCCGCGATTTCGGCTAGTCAGTCCCGCCTGCTACTAGCTAGTCGCCCATGCTAGTAGTCAGTGGCACCGGCGACTGGCTAGTCCCAGCGTCGACTAGCCACTCGCGCCTGATAGAATATTGTGAGTAATAATTCGAAGAACCCCAAAAAAATGCTCTGGCGACAGACGATTTTTGAATGAATTTCTACATATAAAAAACACATTTTTCCATCTTAAATTCATAATTTTGTTCTGTAGCTACCTTCAATTACTACACAGTCAATCAGCCCGCGAGCAGACGCGTCTTTATACACCAAACACTCGTGGGTAGCTTTTAAAAACAAACAAAAAGAAACGTAAGTAAATGCGACTAGATAGCCGCGGTTTCGACTAGTCAGTCCCGCCTGCTACTAGCCAGTCGCACTTGCGAGTAGCCACTCGCGCTTGATAGAATATTGTGATTTATCCGTCGCAGAACTACAAAAAATATTCTGGCGCCACACGATTTTTGAATGAATTTCTTTATATAAAAAACAAACTTTTCCTTCTTAAATTCATTTTATAAATTGCATTTACCTTTAATTACTGCACTGTCAATGAGCCCGCGAGCAGACGCGTCTGGAGACACCTCATACTCGTGGGAATCTATATAAAAAAACAAAATAAAACGCATGTAAATGCGACTAGCTATCCGCGGTTTCGACTAGTCAGTCCCGCCTGCTACTAGGTAGTCGCCCCTGCTTGTAGTCAGTGGCACCGGCGACTGGCTAGTCCCAGCGTCGACTAGCCACTCGCGCCTGATAGAATATTGTGAGTAATAATTCGCAGAACCCCAAAAAAATGCTCTGGCGACAGACGATTTTTGAATGAATTTCTACATATAAAAAACATATTTTTCCATCTTAAATTCATAATTTTGTTCTGTATCTACTTTCAATTACTACACAGTCAATCAGCCCGCGAGCAGACGCGTCTTTAGACACCAAACACTCGTGGGTAGCTTTTAAAAACAAACAAAAAGAAACGTATGTAAATGCGACTAGATAGCCGCGGTTTCGACTAGTCAGTCCCGCCTGCTACTAGCCAGTCGCACTTGCGAGTAGCCACTCGCGCTTGATAGAATATTGTGATTTATCCGTCGCAGAACTACAAAAAATATTCTGGCGCCACACGATTTTTGAATGAATTTCTTTATATAAAAAACAAACTTTTCCTTCTTAAATTCATTTTATAAATTGCATTTACCTTTAATTACTGCACTGTCAATGAGCCCGCGAGCAGACGCGTCTGGAGACACCTCATACTCGTGGGAATCTATATAAAAAAACAAAATAAAACGCATGTAAATGCGACTAGCTATCCGCGGTTTCGACTAGTCAGTCCCGCCTGCTACTAGGTAGTCGCCCCTGCTTGTAGTCAGTGGCACCAGCGACTGGCTAGTCCCAGCGTCGACTAGCCACTCGCGCCTGATAGAATATTGTGAGTAATAATTCGCAGAACCCCAAAAAAATGCTCTGGCGACAGACGATTTTTGAATGAATTTCTACATATAAAAAACATATTTTTCCATCTTAAATTCATAATTTTGTTCTGTAGCTACCTTCAATTACTACACAGTCAATCAGAACGCGAGCAGACGCGTCTTTAGACAACAAACACTCCTGGGTAGCTTTGAAAAACAAACAAAAAGAAACGTATGTAAATGCGACTAGATAGTCGCGGTTTCGACTAGTCAGTACCGCCTGCTACTAGCTAGTCGCCCCTGCGACTAGTCAGTGAAGCTGGCGACTACCTAGTCGCACTTGCGAGTAGCCACTCGCGCTTGATAGAATATTGTGATTTATCCGTCGCAGAACTACAAAAAATATTCTGGCGCCAGACGATTTTTGAATGAATTTCTTTATATAGAAAACAAAATTTTCCTTCTTAAATTCATTTTTATAAACTGCATTTACCGTTAATTACTGCACTGTCAATGAGCCCGCGAGCAGAGTCGTCTGTAGACACCACACATTCGTGGGTAGCTTTGAAAACAAACAAAAAATACGTATGGAAATGCGACTAGATAGCCGCGGTTTCGACAAGTCAATCCCGCCTGCTACTAGCTAGTCGCCCCTGCGACTAGTCAGTGGCGCCGGCAACTAGCTAGTCGCACTTGCGAGTAGCCACTCGCGCTTGATAGAATATTGTGATTTATCCGTCGAAGAACTACAAAAAACTACTCTGGCAACAGACGATTTTTGAACGAATTGCTATATATAAAAAACATATTTTTCCATCTTATATTCATAATTTTGTTCCGTGGCTACCTTCAATTTCTACACAGTCAATCAGCCCGCAAGCAGACGCGTCTTTATACACCTAACACTCGTGGGTATCTATAAAAAAAACCAAAAAAAAACGCATGTAAATGCGACTAGCTAGCCGCGGTTTCGACTAGACAGTCCCGCCTGCTACTAGCTAGTTGCTTCTGCGAGTAGTCAGTGGCACCGGCGACTAGCTAGTCGCACTTGCGAGTAGCCAATCGCGCTTGACAGAATATTGTGATTTATCCGTCGCAGAACTACAAAAAACATTCTGGCCACAGACGATTTTTGAATGAATTTCAAAAAAAAAAATCATATTTTTCCATCTTAAATTCAAAATTTTATTCTGTAGCTACCTTTAATTACTACACAGTCAATCAGCCCGCGAGCAGACGCGTCTTTAGACATCTCATACTCGTGGGTATCTATACAAGAAAACAAAAAAAACGCATGTAAATGCGACTAGCTAGCCGCGGTTTCGACTAGTCAGTCCCGCCTGCTACTAGCTATTCGCCCCTGCGAGTATTCAGTGCCACCGGCGACTGGCTAGTCGCAGCGTTGACTAGCGTCTCGCGCCTGATAGAATATTGTGAGTATATTTTCGCAGAACTACAAAAACATGCTCTGGCGACAGGCGGCTTTTGAATGAATTTCTTTATATAAAAAACAAATTTTTCCATCTTAAATTCAAAATTTTATTTTGTAGCTACGTTAAATTTCTACACAGTCAATCAGCCCGCGAGCAGACGCGTCTTTAGACACCTCACACTCGTGGGTATCTATAAAAAAAAAACAAAAAAAACGCATGTAAATGCGACTAGCTAGCCGCGGTTTCGACTAGTCAGTCCCGCCTGCTACTAGCTAGTCGCACTTGCGAGTAGCCACTTGCGCTTGATAGAATATTGTGATTTATCCGTCGCAGAACTACAAAAAATATTCTGGCGCCAGACGATTTTTGAATGAATTTCTTTATATAGAAAACAAAATTTTCCTTCTTAAATTCATTTTTATAAACTGCATTTACCTTTAATTACTGCACTGTCAATGAGCCCGCGAGCAGACCCGTCTGTAGATAACTCACACTCGTGGGAATCTATTAAAAAAAACAAAATAAAACGCATGTAAATGCGACTAGCTAGCCGCGATTTCGGCTAGTCAGTCCCGCCTGCTACTAGCTAGTCGCCCATGCTAGTAGTCAGTGGCACCGGCAACTCGCTAGTCGCAGTGTCGACTAGCCACTCGTGCCTGATAGAATATTGTGAGTAATAATTCGCAGAACCCCAAAAAAATGCTCTGGCGACAGACGATTTTTGAATGAATTTCTACATATAAAAAACCCATTTTTCCATCTTAAATTCATAATTTTGTTCTGTAGCTACCATCAATTACTACACAGTCAACCAGCCCGCGAGCAGACGCGTCTTTAGACACCATACACTCGTGGGAAGCTTTGAAAAACAAACAAAAATTCACGTATGTAAATGCGACTAGATAGCCGCGGTTTCGACTAGTCAGTCCCGCCTGCTACTAGCTAGTCGCCCCTGCGACTAGTCAGTGAAGCTGGCGACAACCTAGTCGCACTTGCGAGTAGCCACTCGCGCTTGATAGAATATTGTGATTTATCCGTCGCAGAACTACAAAAAATATTCTGGCGCCAGACGATTTTTGAATGAATTTCTTTATATAAAAAACAAACTTTTCCTTCTTAAATTCATTTTTATAAACCTTATTTACCTTTAATTACTGCATTGTCAATGAGCCCGCGAGCAGACGCGTCTTTAGACACCTAACACTCGTGGCAAGCTTTGAAAAACAAACAAAAAGAAATGTATGTAAATGCGACTAGATAGCCGCGGTTTCGACTAGTCAGTCCCGCCTGCTACTAGCTAGTCGCACTTGCGAGTAGCCACTTGCGCTTGATAGAATATTGTGATTTATCCGTCGCAGAACTAAAAAAAATATTCTGGCGCCAGACGATTTTTGAATGAATTTCTTTATATAGAAAACAAAATTTTCCTTCATAAATTCATTTTTATAAACTGCATTTACCTTAAATTACTGCACTGTCAATGAGCCCGCGAGCAGACGCGTCTGCAGACAACTCACACTCGTGGGAATCTATAAAAAAAAACAAAATAAAACGCATGTAAATGCGACTAGCTAGCCGCGATTTCGGCTAGTCAGTCCCGCCTGCTACTAGCGAGTCAATAATTCGCAGAACCCCAGAACAATGCTCTGGCGACAGACGATTTTTGAATGAATTTCTATATATAAAAAACACATTTATCCATCTTAAATTCATAATTTTGTTCTGTAGCTACCTTCAATTACTACACAGTCAATCAGACTGCGAGCAGACGCGTCTTTAGACACCAAACACTCCTGGGTAGCTTTGAAAAACTAACAAAAAGAAACGTATGTAAATGCGACTAGATAGCCGCGGTTTCGACTAGTCAGTCCCGCCTGCTACAAGCTAGTCGCCCCTGCGACTAGTCAGTGGCGCCGGCGACTAGCTAGTCGCACTTGCGAGTAGCCACTCGCGCTTGATAGAATATTGTGATTTATCCGTCGCAGAACTACAAAAAATATTCTGGCCCTAGACGATTTTTTAATGAATTTCTTTATATAAAAAACAAACTTTTCCTCCTTAAATTCATTTTTATAAACTTCATTTACCTTTAATTACTGCATTGTCAATGAGCCCGCGAGCAGACGCGTCTGCAGACACCTCACACTCGCGGGAATCTATAAAAAAAAACAAAATAAAACGCATGTAATTGCGACTAGCTAGCCGCGATTTCGAATAGTCAGCCCGCCTGCTACTAGCTAGTCGGCCCTGCGACTAGCCAGTGGCGCCGGCGACTAGCTAATCGCACTTGCGAGTAGCCACTCGCGCTTAATAGAATATTGTGATTTATCCGTCGCAGAACCTAAAAAAAATGCTCTGGCGACAGACGATTTTTGAATGAATTTCTATATATAAAAAACACATTTTTCCATCTTAAATTCATAATTTTCTTCTGTAGCTACCTTAAATTATTACAAAGTCAATCAGCCTGCGAGCAGACGCGTCTTTAGACACCAAACACTCGTGGGAAGCTTTGAAAAACCAACAAAAAGAAACGTATGTAAATGCGACTAGATAGCCGCGGTTTCGACTGACTAGTGTCAGTGAAGCCGGCGACTACCTAGTCGCACTTGCGAGTAGCCACTCGCGCTTGATAGAATATTGTGATTTATCCGTCGCAGAACTACAAAAAAGATTCTGGCCCCAGACGATTTTTTTATGAATTTCTTTATATAAAAAACAAACTTTTCCTCCTTAAATTCATTTTTATAAACTTCATTTACCTTTAATTACTGCATTGTCAATGAGCCCGCGAGCAGACGCGTCTGCAGACACCTCACACTCGCGGGGATCTATAAAAAAAAACAAAATAAAACGCATGTAAATGCGACTAGCTAGCCGCGATTTCGACTAGTCAGCCCGCCTGCTACTAGCTAGTCGCCCCTGCGACTATTCAGTGGCGCCGGCGACTAGCTAATCGCACTTGCGAGTAGCCACTCGCGCTTAATAGAATATTGTGATTTATCCGTCGCAGAACCCCAAAAAAATGCTCTGGCGACAGACGATTTTTGAATGAATTTCTATATATAAAAAACACATTTTTCCATCTTAAATTCATAATTTTGTTCTGTAGCTACCTTCAATTACTACAAAGTCAATCAGCCCGCGAGCAGACGCGTCTTTAGACACCTAACACTCGTGGGAAGCTTTGAAAAACAAACAAAAATAAATGTATGTAAATGCGACTAGATAGCCGCGGTTTCGACTAGTCAGTCCCGCCTGCTACTAGCTAGTCGCACTTGCGAGTAGCCACTTGCGCTTGATAGAATATTGTGATTTATCCGTCGCAGAACTAAAAAAAATATTCTGGCGCCAGACGATTTTTGAATGAATTTCTTTATATAGAAAACAAAATATTCCTTCATAAATTCATTTTTATAAACTGCATTTACCTTTAATTACTGCACTGTCAATGAGCCCGCGAGCAGACGCGTCTGTAGACAACTCACACTCGTGGTAATCTATAAAAAAAAACAAAATAAAACGCATGTAAATGCGACTAGCTAGCCGCGATTTCGACTAGTCAGTCCCGCCTGCTACTAGCTAGTCGCCCCTGCTAGTAGTCAGTGGCACCGGCAACTGGCTAGTCCCAGCGTCGACTAGCCACTCGCGGCTGATAGAATGTTGTGAGTAATAATTCGCAGAACCCCAAAACAATGCTCTGGCAACAGACGATTTTTTAATAAATTTCTTTATATAAAAAACATATTTTTCAATTTTAAATTCATAATTTTGTTCTGTAGCTACCTTCAATTACTACACAGTCAATCAGACCGCGAGCAGACGCGTCTTTAGACACCAAACACTCCTGGGTAGCTTTGAAAAACTAACAAAAAGAAACGTATGTAAATGCGACTAGATAGCCGCGGTTTCGACTAGTCAGTCCCGCCTGCTACTAGCTAGTCGCCCCTGCGACTAGTCAGTGGCGCCTGCGACTAGCTAGTCGCACTTGCGAGTAGCCACTCGCGCTTGATAGAATATTGTGATTTATCCGTCGCAGAACTACAAAAAATATTCTGGCGCCAGAAGATTTTTGAATGAATTTCTTTATATAAAAAACAAACTTTTCCTTCTTAAATTCATTTTTATAAACTTCATTTACCTTTAATTACTGCATTGTCAATGAGCCCGCAAGCAGACGCGTCTGCAGACACCTCACACTCGTGGGAATCTATAAAAAAAAAACAAAATAAAACGCATGTAAATGCGACTAGCTAGCCACGATTTCGACTAGTCAGTCCCGCCTGGTACTAGCTAGTCGCCCCTGCTAGTAGTCAGTGGCGCCGGCGATCAGCTGGTCGCACTTGCGAGTAGCCACTTGCGCTTGATAGAATATTGTGATTTATCCGTCGCAGAACTAAAAAAAATATTCTGGCGCCAGACGATTTTTGAATGAATTTCTTTATATAGAAAACAAAATATTCCTTCATAAATTCATTTTTATAAACTGCATTTACCTTTAATTACTGCACTGTCAATGAGCCCGCGAGCAGACGCGTCTGTAGACACCTCACACTCCTGGGAATCTATTAAAAAAAACAAAAGGAAACGCATGTAAATGCGACTAGCTAGCCGGGGTTTCGACTAATCAGTCCCACCTGCTACTAGCTAGCCGCGATTTCGACTAGTCAGTCCCGCCTGCTACTAGCTAGTCGCCCCTGCTAGTAGTCAGTGGCACCGGCAACTGGCTAGTCCCAGCGTCGACTAGCCACTCGCGGCTGATAGAATGTTGTGAGTAATAATTCGCAGAACCCCAAAACAATGCTCTGGCAACAGACGATTTTTTAATAAATTTCTTTATATAAAAAACATATTTTTCAATTTTAAATTCATAATTTTGTTCTGTAGCTACCTTCAATTACTACACAGTCAATCAGACCGCGAGCAGACGCGTCTTTAGACACCAAACACTCCTGGGTAGCTTTGAAAAACTAACAAAAAGAAACGTATGTAAATGCGACTAGATAGCCGCGGTTTCGACTAGTCAGTCCCGCCTGCTACTAGCTAGTCGCCCCTGCGACTAGTCAGTGGCGCCTGCGACTAGCTAGTCGCACTTGCGAGTAGCCACTCGCGCTTGATAGAATATTGTGATTTATCCGTCGCAGAACTACAAAAAATATTCTGGCGCCAGAAGATTTTTGAATGAATTTCTTTATATAAAAAACAAACTTTTCCTTCTTAAATTCATTTTTATAAACTTCATTTACCTTTAATTACTGCATTGTCAATGAGCCCGCAAGCAGACGCGTCTGCAGACACCTCACACTCGTGGGAATCTATAAAAAAAAAACAAAATAAAACGCATGTAAATGCGACTAGCTAGCCACGATTTCGACTAGTCAGTCCCGCCTGGTACTAGCTAGTCGCCCCTGCTAGTAGTCAGTGGCGCCGGCGATCAGCTGGTCGCACTTGCGAGTAGCCACTCGCGCTTGATAGAATATTGTGATTTATCGGTCGCAGAACTACAAAAAAATATTCTGGCGCCAGACGATTTTTGAATGAATTTCTTTATATAAAAAACAAGTTTTCCTTCTTAAATTCATTTTTATAAACTGCATTTACCTTTAATTACTGCACTGTCAATGAATCCGTGAGCAGACGCGTCTGTAGACACCTCACACTCCTGGGAATCTATTAAATAAAACAAAAGGAAACGTATGTAAATGCGACTAGATAGCCGCGGTTTCGACTAGTCAGTCCCGCCGGCGACTAGCTAGTTGCACTTGCGAGTAGCCACTCGCGCTTGATAGAATATTGTGATTTATCGGTCGCAGAACTACAAAAAAATATTCTGGCGCCAGACGATTTTTGAATGAATTTCTTTATATAAAAAACAAGCTTTTCCTTCCTAAATTCATTTTTATAAACTGCATTTACCTTTAATTACTGCACTGTCAATGAGCCCGCGAGCAGACGCGTCTGTAGACACCTCACACTCCTGGGAATCTATTAAAAAAAACAAAAGGAAACGCATGTAAATGCGACTAGCTAGCCGGGGTTTCGACTAATCAGTCCCACCTGCTACTAGCTAGTCGCCCCTGCTAGTAGTCAGTGGCACCGACGACTGGCTAGTCGCAGCGACGACTAGCCACTCGCGCCTGATAGAATATTGTGAGTAATAATTCTCAGAACAACAAAAATATGCTCTGGCAACAGACGATTTTTGAATCAATTTCTTTATATAAAAAACATATTTTTCCATTTTAAATTCATAATTTTGTTCTGTAGCTACCTTCAATTACTACACAGTCAATCAGCCCGCGAGCACACGCGTCTTTAGACACCACACACTCGTGGGTAGCTTTGAAAAACCAACAAAAGGAAACGTATGTAAATGCGACTAGATAGCCGCGGTTTCGACTAGTCAGTCCCGCCTGCTACTGGCTAGTCGCCCCTGCTAGTAGTCAGTGCCGCCGGCGACTAGCCAGTCGCCCCTGCGAGTAGCCACTCACGCTTGATAGAATATTGTGATTTATCGGTCGCAGAACTACAAAAAAATATTCTGGCGCCAGACGATTTTTGAATGAATTTCTTTATATAAAAAACAGGCTTTTCCTTCTTAAATTCATTTTTATAAACTGCATTTACCTTTAATTACTGCACTGTCAATGAGCCCGCGAGCAAACGCGTCTGTAGACACCTCACACTCGTGGGAATCTATTAAAAAAAACAAAAGGAAACGCATGTAAATGCGACTAGCTAGCCGGGGTTTCGACTAGTCAATCCCGCCTGCTACTAGCTAGTCGCCCCTGCGAGTAGTCAGTGGCGCCGGCGACTAGCTGGTCGCACTTGCGAGTAGCCACTCGCGCTTGATAGAATATTGTGATTTGTCGGTCGCAAAACTACAAAAAAATATTCTGGCGCCAGACGATTTTTGAATGAATTTCTTTATATAAAAAACAAACTTTTCCTTCTTAAATTCACTTTTATAAACTGCATTTACATATAATTACTGTAATGTCAATGAACCCGCGAGCAGACGCGTCTGTAGACACCTCACACTCGTGGGAATCTATTAAAAAAACAAAATAAAACGCATGTAAATGCGACTAGCTAGCCGCGGTTTCGACTAGCCAGACCCGCCTGCTACTAGCTAGTCGCCCCTGCTACTAGCCAGTGGCACCGGCGACTGGCTAGTCGCACCGTCGACTAGCCACTCGCGCTTGATTGAATATTGTGATTTATCCGTCGCAGAACTACAAAAAAAAATTCTGGCGCCAGACGATTTTTGAATGAATTTCTTTATATAAATAACACATTTTTCCATCTTAAATTCATAATTTTGTTCTGTAGCTACCTTCAATTTCTACACCGTCAATCAGCCCGCGAGCACACGTGTCTTTAGACACCACACACTCGTGGGTAGCTTTGAAAAACAAACAAAAGGAAACGTATGTAAATGCGACTAGATAGCCGCGGTTTCGACTAGTCAGTCCCGCCTGCTACTAGCTAGTCGCTCCTGCTAGTAGTCAGTGCTGCCGGCGACTTGCTAGTCGCCCCTGCGAGTAGCCACTCGCGCTTGATAGAATATTGTGATTTATCCGTCGCAGAACTACAAAAAAGATTCTGGCCCCAGACGATTTTTGAATGAATTTCTTTATATAAAAAACAAACTTTTCCTTCTTAAATTCACTTTTATAAACTGCATTTACATATAATTACTGTAATGTCAATGAACCCGCGAGCAGACGCGTCTGTAGACACCTCACACTCGTGGGAATCTATTAAAAAAACAAAATAAAACGCACGTAAATGCGACTAGCTAGCCGCGGTTTCGACTAGTCAGTCCCGCCTGCTACTAGCTAGTCGCCCCTGCAACTATTCTTAAGAGACCATTATCTTAGTATTGCTGCCCAGGCACTGCAGTCTCGACATGAATAGCGACAAAAATCTGTCGCTAAGTCTAATCGATGTCAAATTTCTTTAATAGATTTTCTACCTTATGCTTTCGAAATAAAGTTGAAAATCAATTAAAGGAATTTGACATCGATAGACTTAGCGACAGATTTTTGTCGCTATCTGATGTCGAGGCTGCAGGGCCTGGGCACCAGATGGTAAATAATTAGTTAACGTGCCGGTCAGTGTTAATGTCATGTTTTTTAGTTTTTGTTTATTTTAATATGTGTATGTAGTATAGATACTCGTAAACCTACGATATTTACTTTAATACTTTATAGCACAAAAAGCCACTATATGCCAGTCACAGTAAATGAGTTAAGCTAAAAAAGTCTTTGAATATGTGTATTCTAAGTTCATATTAATTTCCTTGTGTTGACGTACTTATTTAGGTACAAGATACCCAAGTAGCACACAGGGTGGCAAAATAGCTCTATATCATATTTATTTGGTAACTTAAGTGAAATATACAGCCATGATTAAGTTCTACAAAGGTAGAGAGAACCCTTATGCAAATATTATAGAACCACGGGGAGAAAAATTGCAGCCTAGTTTTGGTACCAAATGGAATCCATAGGAGTTCTCACAATCACCTTTAAGTGACAATTAGAACTATATGGATTAAGTTGTGCAGTGAACGCGATTAATTGAACGATAAAACGTTTCATTCGGTCATTGAGTAATAAAAAAGACGCCAAAGTTCTTTTGAGTGGCGATAAGTAATTTTTTCTTTGAATATGTATTGTGATCAGCCATTTTAATTTTGGGTTATAATATCTACTTGGTGAGTATTAAAAGTTCACGTGTACTTCACATATTGCAAGCATTTATTTAGACCACAAAGTCCTTGCGAATTGTTTGTTACTGTGAAACTATAGTATGGTTTCTTTGTAAATTTCGAAGCGCCTTCGATTAGATCAAGAACAATTAAAAGAAGTGTGCTAAATCAATTGACGAAATATTACTATAAAAATACGTGTGGCACTCGGGGACTGCCGCAGTAAAGCTATTGCATAGTATTTTTTATCAACTTATGCAATTATAATTATTTATTTATGCAGTATTTTTTTTCTTTGATATTAATTCAAGTACGGTCGTACCATATACATACACGTTAAGCGAACGCTCGGCCGAGCTACATGGTAGGCAGAGTGGGAGGTGTTAGGTTTTATTTTCGTTACGGAATTTTTTGATTTGGTCGCCGCGCTCAAAGCCCGCGATAAAAGCTATGCAATAGCTTAAAAAAATAAAACTGTTATAAACCTAACATAATGATTTTACACTAAGTATAATGTCAAAGTACATCAGTTACAATTAACAAAACTCAGTGGTTATGCGTCAGTGTGATAAAACACTGTTCAAAACAAAACATTTTGAAGGACTCCATTTTCTAAACATGGCGATTGTAAACCTACCTCAGAAGGGAGTCACTGAATTTAAATAACAAACAAATCAACGCAATAACAATATTTATTATAAATTATTTAACAGTTTCTAGTACATTTTTTCATTATTTTACTAACCTTAAAACTTGTCACTCCGGTGCCTCGTTCAAGACTGACTCATGTCGGCAACTTGTTAAACTGAAAATTCACTTTTAATGTCAAAATGATTTGACAGTGACTTTTGAACGTTTCAAAATGACATAGAAGTAACTCGACTATAACAAGACTTATCCATGGACTGTTTTCTATAATATTACTAATGTAAATCTACCCTCACATAGACAAGTCCTGTTACAGTCGGCCATCCTTCAAGAACGAGTCCCTTCGTTCCTTATTATTGTATAAGAGGTCTGTTATAGTTTTGGCGAGTATCTTCTATATCTGTAATTTTTATGGTGTACATAATAAAGAGTATTCTATTCTATTATATCAAACAATCATCTTTCATCTTTACTTACAAAAATAACCTGTACATAGGTATTATTTAACAAAAACAATATTACGAATCAGTTTTATCTCAATTAAAAAAAAATATATATAAATTCTAGATTGTAATTTTCGTTTGTTTTATAGCTTGAGCGATATGAAAGCTACTTCCTTCACTCTCACACCGCTTCAGCTGTAATGTTTTGAACTACTCATGGGCGGCGAGTTCATACGCCAATCCTGCCCAGTTCAAAAATTCTCACTAAATCTATTGTCATGTCTATAACCGAGGGAAGTGAGGCTACTTCCTTCACCGTCACTCCGCCATCGGCAGCGATACTTTGAGCTAATCATGGGCGGCGAATCCCAACGCCAATCCTGCCCGACTCAAAGCACCATCACTTATTTCTAAGGGACTGGCAAGTTCATATGCCAGACACCATCTATCTAGTACATCGGAATCATCCTAAATCATAAACTAAAGATCATGTATAATATTAAGTTACAAATCAAATAATTCAAAAAAATTACTACTCGTAACATTTAATTACAATATTATTCGTATTAATTGCTATCACTCTCGTCGTCATTGTCATCGCAGGACGAGCAAGCGGGGGCATTAAAACTCAACCATGGATACATTTTGTCAATAGCAACAATTGATTCGTACTTTGCCCCTTTTCTAGTCAAAGGGGTGTCTACAACAAGGAATCGATCGTTTGGTAAGACTTTCTTTATCCTATATGGACCCTGACACTTCGCTTCTAACTTTTTAGATTGGCCCGGCGCCGATACTACTGCCCTCGCTATCCTAACCAGATCGCCCTCCTTATAATTTGTGGCCTTTTTCCTGTGTTTGTCAAACCGATTCTTATTTGTCTCCTGATTTCTTGTAATTCGTTCACTCGCTTCAGACCTAATTTCTTCTAAAGTTTGATTACTACTCTGTCCTATGTCATCAATTACGTTATTTAATATGCCTTGGCCCGGGTTTGCCACCGTCCTACCTAACAATAGCTCTGTAGGCGTTTTTCTGGTTACGTCATGAATACTAGTGTTAAGTCCTAACTGAATGTCTGGCAGAAGTTCGTCCCAGGAATTTTTATTTTTACCGTGAGCCATGGACCCCAAGGATGACAGAATCGTTCGGTTATACCGTTCGACCTGCCCATTTGCTCTTGGTGTGGCGACAGAATTGAGGATGTGTTTTGCGCCAACCGACTGCACAAACGTTCTAAACTTTTTGCTTGTGAAACTCGTGCCTCTGTCGGTTATGAGCCGCGAGGGAGACCCAAAGTAACTAAAGAGAGTCTTCAATGCTTTTATACTCTCTTTGGTTTTCGTACTTCGAACAGGTGTAATGCTAACATATTTCGTAAAGGCGTCGACTATCACAAGTATGTAAGTGTAACCTCGCTTACTTCGTGGAAAAGGACCCAAGTGGTCTGCATGTAAAGTGTGGAAAGGTATCTCTATTTTCGGAATCGGGTGAAGAAATCCGTCTTTGCTTCCCGAAGGCAGTTTGTGGTGAGCACAGTCAAGGCATGCAGCTACATATTTTTTTATTAACTTGCGCATCTTCGGAATCCAAAAGAGTGATTTAATGCGGTCTAAGGTCTTCTCGAAGCCGAAATGACCTACGTCATCATGGTTGGATTTCAAGAGTTGCCACCGCACGCCTTTTGGGACCACGCATCAGGTAACACCCTCACCTAAAGACCTAAAGACTCGTCCGTTTTTAATTGTGTATTCCTTATGAATACCTGCAATCTTAGATGTTTCCGGGTCTTCTAGAACTTCTTTGATACGTCTAACTTCTTCGTCAGAAGACTGCTCCGTAGAAATCCAGTCCTCCGTACTAACCGACATAATGTCTAGGACGTGAATGTCTTCAGATGGCACCGACACTGGGCCCCTACTAAGTGCGTCTACATGTGACATTCTTTCACCAGGGCGATACTCTATTTCGCAGTCGAATTCAAAAAATTGAATCCACCATCTAGATATGCGGGGTATAAGATCTCTCTTAGTGAAAGTAGAGCGTAATGCGTTGCAGTCGGTTATAATAGTGAACTTCATTCCAATGAGATATATACGGAATTTGTTCAAGGCACAAACGACTGCAAGTGTCTCTAGCTCGAATAAGTGCAATTTTATCTCATCCGCTGACGTTTGGCGACTGAAGTATGCTATTGGCCGCCAGGGATCGGAGTCTTTTCTCTGTAATAAGATGCCTGCAACTCCGAATTTGCTCGCGTCGGTGTGTAATTGTGTTTCGGCATTGGGGTTATATAACGCCAGGACAGGTCTTTCGGTTAGGTGCTTTTTAATCAATTGGAAAGTGTTAGGTGCTAACCCAACATTAAAGTCAATGCAAATGCAAAATGTCAATATGCAGAAAATGTCAAGGAATGTCAATGAATGCTCAACGGGCATGAATCTAAATAAAAATGCAAGTTATCCGACTCAAAGCACGTCTAATTGAACACTAAATAAAATATGTACAAAAATGTATCGTCTAGGCTCCGCCGTATGACAATGCAGTTCCAATTGTAGGTCGCGATCAAAGTGCACATACGCGACCCTACTAACTAACTTATTGCATCAAAATTACATCTTTAAAAACCATGTACGTACACCGTACATATTGCCACCACAAAGAATGGTAACAGTTATTAACTGCAAGACATGTAAACAAATAAAAAATGTATAAATGTAAGCTAAAGTCATAGTTATAATATGTAAAAAATTAAATGTAAAGTAAAGTCTTATACAATGTAAAATGTAAACTACAATCCATAAATATAATGTCACACTTAATTAGCACTACACGTCACGTCACTATGTCTCTCAGTGTCAAATTTCACTTCACTAAAGGAGGGGTTTACCCTTGTCACCGTATTCACTTCACTATGCACTTTTGATTGCCGTTTGTTGACCTTGCTGTATCCGTCCTCGATGTCATCTTTTCTTCTCGTCTTCCTCTGCTTCTTGCATCTTGAGGACCCTCCCCCTGTCTATTGGTTGTCATCTTTCGCCAATAATACATCGATGTTACAAACAGTGCAATGCTAATAATAATTACCACATAGATCGCGATGTAGTGATGAACGTCATGAGGAGATAGGGTTTCTAGATTCGATTGTTCTTTAATCGAGCGTAGTTCCGTATCAATCTTCTTGAAAGACTCTTCGTGCGTTTCAATGTGCCAAGACGAGTTACGAACAGAGGTGTTGATGATATTGTTGATGGGTGAGATCGTGGGTATTATCATGGCGTATGGTTCATTAACCAAAATGTCGCTTGTGTGTTCCATATTATATGCGTGAAGCATGAATGAATCACCTTGCAGGTTACAACCTCGTTTGAGTGTTATCAGACCCGAGTGACGTAGCGTCTCCGATGTCATTTGAGCTCCGCACACTAGTTGCACTTCGCACGTGTCACAACAATAATAAAACCATGTGTTTTGCTTATGTAATTTTACCCACTTGTCAGCGCATACTTTTGTTTCGGTATGGCAATATGCACTATGTTCTTCGTTGTCTCGAATCAGCTGTACTTCGCAAATAGACTTACGTCGATCGCCAGTGCTGTATATAGGGTGATTTAATTTGCACATCAGGGTTTTGTCATGGATCTTTTGGCATTCTTGAATATCGGGTTGTTCTAGGGGTATAAACGAGTATTGGTTAGCGTTAAATGCAATCAATTCAGAATTGGGAATAACGTACATCACACGAGTAACGTCAATCCGTTGAGGTATGCTGATTAGTTTATTTAACTCGTATAGTGCATCATTCAAGATCGGTATTTTTATTTCCATCAATAGGTATTGCTGTGTAATGCGTGCATGTATTCTGAACAGCCTATAGATGTCTGTGACGTCATTCTGTACTTCTGGTAGCGCAGAGTCGCGAGGTAGGGGTGCTAGGACAGGAAACCTCCCCGTGTGTCCGTGGGCTGGAGTTTCCCTTGGATGCGTCTGGGGGAAAGGCCAGTCTCCGGGACGGTGCACCCTGGGGTGCGGGCAATAACTCTCCATTAGGTACTCTGTGCCTAAGGGGTCTTGTTGCCCGTACGCTAATATCCTGTCGGAGGAACGCTCCAACGTGTGTATCTCTGTTAAGCAGAGACGCACAGCGGCGGAGTAAGAGCGGGCTCGGTGTGCACTAACACTGCCGCCGGGCAGGCAGGAAGGAGTCTGCTCCTTCTGCCACCGTTAGTCTCGTAGCCCCGAAGATCGTCAACGTCATGTCTCTGACTTTTGACGGGGGTCGAGGGTCTTGGCTTAACCGCCCGGGCCGCGAGGAAGATAACCTCTATAAAAAATTCCTCTAATATCAATTTTTGGTGCGCGGCGAGGGTATGAATGGCTGAGGAGTAGTGTCATCTACAACTTTCCAGTTGTAGGTGGCGCATCAGTCGCTAGCGCACCCCCAGCCAGAGTACCAGTGGACCCTCTGGTTGGGTAACAAATTAACACTTGCCTAGGGACAGGGGGTGAACCTGGGAATGACTTTTTATATCCCCCATACTCGTGGGAACTAATATGGAACCAATTTTAAAAAAACACCAACAAAAAAGTAGCGAAGAGGAGGGGAGTGATGCGGGGTCGGAGTCCGACGCCGCATGTGGCGCGAAGGGCTCTTTCAAGAGCCCGGAGCGCGTGCTCATGGGAGATGCTGGGAAGAACCGAAGGCTCTTCCAGAAGCGCCCCAAACCAGGGGATGGCCAGGGGTCGTCCTCTGATGGCGGGAAGGGCGTAACCCGCAGAAAAATTACTCGGCGAGGTGGAGTACACGAGCGGAGTACGGGCAAAGGGCGCTCCACCGAGGAGGATAGCGAGCCGAGCCGAGTCAGCCCAGCTGAGCCGGCCCAGCCAGTCGAGAGGCTCGCCACGGAGGGGCACGACCCTGGAGGGGCCAGTCGCAGGGCGGAACTGTCCGAGTCGTCAGGCGGTGAGACGGATACCGCTGGCGGCTCCAAGTCAGAGCGACTGGCCAGGCTGGAGGCGGCCGTGGTAGCTGCGCTAAAGGGTGTGGCCTTGAAGAGGACTCAGTCCTCTAAAGACAAGGCCATACCCGCTGCCGCGGCTTCCATCATGGAGGCAGTCCAGGCCTTTAAATTCGGGCCTCAATCGGACGATATGGCCGAGATGCGGGCGGAGGTTACCCGCTTGACAGCCGATATGGAGCTTCTCCGAAAGGAGAACGAGGAGCTCCGAGCGGACCTGGCCGGCCTCCGAGTAGCCGGATCCCGGGAAGTGCCACAGGAGAAGGCGCAGCACGGGAAAGGCCGGGCGGTGCCGGTGCCCGCTGAGGACCGGGTACTGAACCTGGTGCGGCAGGAGCTGGCTGCTTTCCAGAGTCGGTTTTCCACTCTGGAGGCCATTGTCCTGCGCCCCCCGCTAGCGGCGAGCCGGCAAGTCTCATTTGCCGCCGCTGCGGCCAAGCCAGGATCAGCGGGGCGACTGAAAGGCGGGCCCGTACCGGCACCCGCGGGGCCGCCCCCGGCGAAGTCGGGGCCACCCCCGGCGAAGTCGCGGCCGCCCCCGGCGAAGTCGGCGCCTCCCAAACCCAAGAAGGGCGGTGGGCCTACGCAGGCGTCAAGGGCCCCAGCCCTGGCGGCGAAACGACCGCCCCTCCCGCCTCCTAATGCTCCTCTGGCCGACGCCGAATGGCAAATAGTCGGAGAGAAGAGGAAGGCGGGTAAGGCTTCAAGGGCGGCCAAAAAGAAGGAGAGGCGGCAGCGGCGCAAGGAAAGAAGCGTCGCGGCTAGGCTCCGCGCCCCGAAGTCCGCAGCTGTAGTGGTTACACTACAGCCGGATGCGGAGAAGAAGGGCGTGTCCTACCGCGACTTGCTCACTAAGGCGAGGGCGGCGGTGAACCTTGAAGAATTTGGCGTCACCAATGGCATCCGGGTAAGGGTTACTGCGACGGGTGCCCGGATGCTGGAGGTCCCCGGTGCGGCCAGTGGCCCGACCGCTGACGCTCTGGCCGAAAAGCTTAGGGCGTCCCTTAATGCGGATGAGGCCCGAGTGTCCAGGCCCACCAAGTGTATTGACATGCGCATCTTGGGCCTGGACGACTGCGTGACGGAGGCTGAGGTGGTGGCCGCCGTCGTTAGGACTGGGGGGTGCTCTGCCGAGCAGGTTAGGGCGGGCACCATCCGTCCTGACCACGCGGGGATGCAAACCGTTACGGTGAGCTGCCCCGTGTCGGCGGCCAAAAAAATTGCAGGGGAGGGCCGAAGGCTCCTGGTGGGCTGGGTTTCTGCGCAGGTTAAACTGCTGGAACCCAGACCTCTGAGGTGCTTCCGCTGCCAGGTGGGCAACCACGTGGGAGTGCAATGCACCTCGGAGGTGGACCGCAGCAATCATTGCTTCCGCTGCGGTCAGCCCGGTCACAAGGCCGGCTCGTGCACTGCCACGCCGCACTGCTTTCTATGTGCGGCAGCTGGCAAGCCGGCCGATCACCGGGCTGGGAGTAAGGCCTGCGCTCCACCCGCCAAAGCCAGGGGCAGGGGCAAGCCCTCCGCCACCGCCGTCACCGCCGCAACCGCCGCCACTGCCGCCGCCGCTGCCGCCCCCGCCATAGTAGTCGCCGCAAACACCGCGGCAGGGCCCTCACAGGGGGCTCGGGAGGGGGCTGACATGGAGTGCCAATAATGGCCCCATTACGCCTCCTCCAGGCGAATATCAACCACTGCGCCGCCGCTCAGGATCTCTTACTCCAGAGCATGGCGCAGTGGTCGATCAACATCGCCGTGGTCGCTGAGCCGTACTTTGTCCCGCCCAGGGATGACTGGGTGGAGGACCTGAGCGGCTCAGTGACCCTCATTTCGTCGGCCGCCGCCGGTACCCCGTCGCTTGAGGCAGTCAAGAGGGGACGGGGTTGCGTGGCAGCACGGTTCGGGGAGATTGTCGTGGTAGGGGTATACTTCTCCCCGAACCGAACTCTCGCCGAGTTCCACAACTCCCTTGCGGAGTTGAGAGTCGTCGTCGTCGGGTACCATACCCTGCCCGTGCTCGTACTCGGGGAGTTCAATGCCAAGAACACGGCTTGGGGTTCCCGGTACACGGACACACGGGGCGGGATGGTGGAGGACTGGGCTCTGGAGACAGGCCTGGTCGTCCTAAACCGGGGTTCTGTCCCCACGTGTGTGCGGATGCGGGGTGAGTCAGTGGTGGACATCTCGTTCGCCAGCCCCGCTCTGTCACCGCGTGTCCTTGACTGGCGTGTCATGGAGGGGGTGGAGACGTACTCCGACCACCGGTACATCCGGTTTGACGTCTCCGCCCAGACCTCGAGCGCGCTGGTCCGACAGGCCCCGAGTGGTCCGCGGTGGGCGCTGAAGAAGCTGGACCGGGAGCTTCTCCTGGAAGCCTCGATCGTGCAGGCCTGCTGACATCAACGACGAGGCAGAGTGGTTCCGGGAGGCCATGTCAGAAGTGTGTGACGTGGCAATGCCCCGGGTCCAGCCCGGACGCGCCTGGCGCCAGGTGTACTGGTGGTCGCCGGAACTAACGTCTCTGCGCGAGGCGTGCGTTGCAGCGCGGCGCCTGTACACCAGGCACCGCAGGCTCCGTATCCGCCCTCCGGATACGGAAGCCATTCAGGCGGAGCTGTACGAGGGTTACAGAGTGGCGAAGATCGCCCTGCGAGCGGAGATCCTGCGGGCCAGGGGACTGGCCCGTGAGGAGTCGCTGGGGACTCTGAACAGGGACCCGTGGGGACGCCCATATAAGGTGGTGCGGGAGAAACTCCGCCCATGGGCTCCCCCGCTGACGCAGAGTCTCCGGCCCCAGCTGGTGGAGGGCGTGGTGAGCGCTCTGTTCCCCTCGCGGGGGGAGCATACTCCCCCGCCCATGGCTCCGCCTCCTGCGGTGCCAACTGCGGACCACAGACCCGACGATGACGACGTTGCTCCTGAGGTGACCGAGGTAGAGTTGAGAGTGGCGGTACGTAGGCTGAGTGCCAAGAATACCGCCCCAGGACCCGACGGCTTACCTGGAAAAGCCTGGGTCCTGGCCTTAGAGGCTCTCGGGCCTCGACTAAGAGGGCTCCTAAGCGCATGCTTGGAGGAGGGCCAGTTCCCACTTCGTTGGAAGACGGGGAAACTGGTCCTCATTAAGAAGCCGGGGCGCCCAGCGGACTCTCCGTCCGCTTACCGGCCCATTGTGCTGCTCGACGAGGTGGGCAAGCTCTTTGAAAGAGTCATTGCAGACCGCCTCGTCGGGCAGCTGGTGCAGGTGGGGCCGGATTTGGCGGACAGCCAGTTTGGTTTCCGCAGGGGGCGCTCCACGGTGGATGCCATCATGCGCGTGCGAGCCATTACGACGGGGTATACTGTGGCCCGGGGTGGGGTCGTCTTGGCGGTGTCTTTAGACATCGCCAATGCCTTCAATACCCTGCCCTGGAGTTGCATCAGGGAGGCACTCCGGTATCACCGGATGTCGACCTACCTCTGTCGTGTGGTCGAGGCCTATTTGACGGATAGGGCGGTTATTTACCCCGGTCACCAGGGAGAATGGAACCGGCGAGAGATGTCGTGCGGTGTCCCACAGGGATCGGTCCTGGGGCCGCATCTGTGGGACATCAGTTACGACTGGGTGCTGCGCGCCGACCTCCCTAGCGACGTCAGCGTAGTGTGCTACGCTGACGACACGCTGGTCCTGGCGCAGGGGAGGTCGCACCAGGCGGCGGCCGAACTAATGACACGCGGGGTTGCGACAGTCGTTGAGAGGATCCGGCAGTTGGGACTCGAGGTGGCCTTGCACAAGTCCGAGGCCATGTGTTTTCATGGTCCTCGGAACGCGCCACTGTCGGGTTCCCAAATAACGGTAGGAGGGGTTCACATCGGCGTCGAGTCGATGATGAAGTACCTGGGACTCGTCCTCGACAGCCGGTGGAACTTCGTCGAGCACTTCCGACGTTTGGCTCCCAGACTGCAGCGGGCCGGGGCTGCTTTGAAGCGGCTCTTGCCCAATCTGGGGGGGCCAAACGCCTCCTGCCGGAGGCTCTATGCGGGGGTCGTGCGGTCCATGGCCCTTTACGGGGCACCGGTGTGGGCGCGTTCGCTAAGGCTCCGGCCAGCCCGCCGGTTGAAAGCGTCCCAAAGGGTCATGGCCATCCGGATGGTACGGGGATACCGCACGGTCTCCTGCGAGGCGGCGAGCCTCCTTGCCAGATTGCCGCCGTGGGATCTGGAGGCAAAGGTCCTCGCGCACGTTTGGGAGTGGCGCAAGGAGGCGAAACGCCGGGGCGTAACTCCGCTGCCGCGAGAAATCACGGCACAGCGGACAGAGCTCCGGCGGGATCTCATGGCGGCATGGAGAGTGCGACTGTCGCAACCCAGCGCAGGGCACGCCACAATTGCGGCGGTAAGACCCCTCTTTGAGGAGTGGCTTGAGAGGCGCCACGGCGTCCTCACCTTCCGCCTGACGCAGGTCCTCACCGGACATGGCTGTTTCGGGAGGTTCCTGTTTCGAATAAGGCGGGAGGAAACGCCCGGGTGTTACCATTGTGTGGATCGACCGGAGGACACGGTGGAGCATACGGTGGAGGTCTGTCCGGCTTGGGCGGAGCACCGCCGTGTCCTCGTGGCGGCGATCGGCGGCGGCGACCTCTCGCGTCCGGCCCTGGTTCAGGCCATGGTACGGAGCGAGAGGGAATGGGAAGCCGTCACCTCCTTCTGCGAAGCAGTAATGCTCGCGAAGGAGGAGGCGGAGCGCGAGAGGGAAAGGCAATCACTGCGCCCTCGCGCCCCTAGCCGCCGTAGGAGGAGGAGACACCCTGGGCGTCGGGAGTCGATTGCCGACTCCCGGCCACCGTAGGCGCGGGCTTGCGGACGGCGGGCAATGGGCAGCTCGCCGTCCGGTAAGGACCAGGCCCGGGTCGACGGCGCGTCGTGTTCCACGCGCGCCTCAAAGAGATGTCAGCAAAATTGACGGGGTCCCATAGGACCGATGCCTGCTGGGGCTGCGGATTGTTCGAAAGAGTTACCGTGGCCCTGGCGCACAGGCAACTGAAGGAACACGGGTGGGTTTTAGTCAGTAAGAGTCTGACACGCCCTTCCGCTCCGCCCAGAGCGGGAGACGTCATTTGATGATTTCCCACCCAAAAAAAAAAAAAAAAAAAGAGTCGCGAGGTAGTTGTCGAGCTACTTTATCTAATTCACTTTGCATTTGGTTTGGCGATAATAAGTGTACGTCCATATGTCCCTGGTACATATTTGTCAATGTGTTGATAAGGGTTTGTTGAATGTCTTTTAGATTCTGAGCCATTCTTTCGGCAGCCATTGCCGATGTTATTATGTAGAAGGCGTTTGCAGTGTCAGTTTTATCTTTTATGGAACTATTTTCTAAAGAATCAAGATGTTGGTTTATCAGAGTAAACTGCTTTATCATTGTCGCTTCATTGCGCTTTACAATGTTATGCTCGGTTTCTAGAATACTAGTCTGGTTTTTGAGCAATTGTAGCAAGTGTTTCTCGTTGTGCTTAATTGTGTTAATGTCAAGTTCGTATTTATCTGCAAAACGCTGATCTAGTACGCCAAATAATGAGTTTGCAACATATCCCACTCCGTCGATTAAACCTCTTTTAAACCTGTGTTGAATTAATCGCTGGGATTTCAGTATCTCATTGTAGTAGTTTAATTCATTTGTAGTTTGGTCAAGTTGGTTAATTAAGACATGAAATTGCATCAGCCACTCGTCGCAACGAAACAGTTTTATGTGTGACACGAATTTTTGCAGTGTATCGACGTTTCGCCAGTAATTCGTCATATTATAATAGAATACTAATTTCCATTCGTCTCTAATTTCTTGCAGGTCCGCTATCTTGTCAAAGTAAATTGTTTGATTTTTTGTCAGTGGGGTAAGTTTCATATCTTGTTGGACAGTAGGTGTTATTAATGTAATAAATAGCATCAATGTGTAACAAACCAAACTCTTCCAGGTAATGTTTTTAGATCTGTTGCGCCTGTTTTTCGTCAGTTTGTCATTGTCAGTGTAGTTTTCTTCAGCCTCGACTATTGGTACTAATTTTGAAATTGGTCGTTTAGTTTCTCCTTTTGCAGTTTGTACTGTGACAACTCTAGTATGGCCGTATTTTCCCGGGTGTAACTTCGCTACACGTCCCAGTGCCCATTTTCCTGCAGGTAATTTCTCATCTCGGATGCATACAATGTCATTTTCTCGTGGGTCGGTAGTCTGTCGTTTCCATTTTAATCTTGCTTGTAGTTGTTGCAGGTATTCTTGCGACCATTTCTTCCAGAAATCCTTACTAAGCTTCTGCTCAATTTGCCATCTTTTGCTTAAGTGGTAAGTATTGTCAATGTCCGGTTCTGGAATTGTCATGAGCGATGTGCCGGTTAGAAAATGTCCAGGTGTCAAGCAGTTGATTTCGTCCACATTTTCTGTTACAGTGCATAGCGGTCGTGAGTTCAAGCATGCTTCGATTTGGCATAACAGCGTGGTGAATTCTTCGTAAGTTAGGCGCTGTTCTCCAATAACACGTTTTAAGTGGTACTTCATGCTTTTTACGGCAGCTTCCCACAGTCCGCCTGCGCTCGGCCAAACAGGGGCATTAAAGTGCCACTTCACTCCCATCTCTGATACCTTGCCCAAGAAGAAGCTGTCAATTGTTTCGACAATGCATTTATGTTGTTGCAATAGGATCCGATTTGCTCCCACGAAATTCGTGCCGTTGTCGCTGTACATGTCCCATGGTGTGCCTCGACGTGCACAAAAGCGTTTGAAAGCCGATAAAAACGCTGTGCTGGTCAACTCTGTGACAAGTTCCAAATGGATAGCTTTTGTTGCCAGACAGACGAATACGGCAATGTAAGCCAGCAATGTTTTTACTCCTCGGCCCTTATTAGCCTTGATCTCGACGTGACCAGTAAAATCGACCCCTGTATGTGTGAACGGGCGAGATACTGTCACTTTAGGCTCCGGTAGATCTGCCATAATCTGATTAGGAGTTTTTGCATTAAATCGCCGACATGTTATGCATTTATGTAGAACCTTTTTAACGGCGCGATGTCCTCCCACAATCCACAATCTTTGTCGTAAATATGTCAGGGTTAGCTTGGGACCTCCATGTAGTGTCCTTTTGTGCGCTTGCCAGATTAGTAATTCTGTCAGTTTGTGGTCATGTGGTAGCAACATTGGGTGTTTGGTGTCATTATTTAGATTCGAGTTATGTAACCTTCCCCCCACTCGTAAAATGTCATGCTTGTCAAGAAATGGGTTTAAACTCAGGAGGTTACTTTTGGTGCTCACGCTTTTATTTTCCTTCAATCTCATAATCTCGTCCTTGAAGGCATGCAGTTGAATTTCTTTCAGTATGAGTTTTTCGGCGCTTTCTATTTCTATTGATGTCAAATAAGCAGTAGTATTTGTTTTGATAGTTGAGCAGTTGTTAATAAAACGTTTTATCCACGCTATGACCCTTGTAATGCGAGTCATATCGCTGTGCCTGTCTAATAACTCAATTACAATTGACGAAGGTTCAGATTTCACAACACACGCTTTCATTTGTTTTTGTTTTGATTCGCATGTTGTCGGTGTGATTGTAACTTTGTCAGCTGTTTTTTCATTGTAATTTTTCACCCATTCTGGCCCTTGCCACCACAAAGGATGCTGTAGCAATTGCGAACAACTGATGCCACGTGATGCACAGTCTGCAGCGTTGTCCTCAGATTTGACGTAACTCCAGTGTCGTTCTGGTATAACTTCAAGCACTTGCTGTACTCTGTTGCTCACAAACGATTTCCATTTTGTGACGTCACCATGCAGCCAGCCTAATACAATCATAGAATCTGTCCAAGCGTATGTGTTTTTGTCAATGTTGTCCCATTTGAAAGATTTTATGACCTTTTCCATGAGACGTGAAAGTAGTACTGCTCCACATAGTTCAAGCCGTGGTAATGTTAATGGTTTGTTGATTGGCGATAGCCTAGACTTTGCAGCTATAAGTCTACTCACGGGCTCATTTTTGTCATTAAATGTCAGTAGGTAAATCGCGCACGCGTAGGCCTTTTCTGACGCGTCGCAGAACCCATGGACTTGCAGGGGTTTTGTAGTGTCCCCCAGCCATCTCGGTATCTCAATTTTCGTTATGTTATGCAAGTCACTTGTAAATTTTTTCCATTCTATTTGTACGCTCGTAGGTAAGGTTTCATCCCAGTCACATCCTGATAGCCAAACGCCTTGAAACATCAGTTTTGCTTTTACTGTCAATGGTGTAAGCCAGCCAAGTGGGTCAAAGATTTTTGATATTTCAGACAATAGCTTTCTTTTTGTCAGTTGTTTATTATTGTCAGATTTTAATTTGTTTGTGAATGCAAATGTGTCAGTTGTAGGGTTCCACTGTACACCCAGGGTTTTCGTGGTCCCGTCGTTTGTAAAGTGCATGGTAGTCTGGTTAAGATCTGATGATGATAAGCTTTTGATTAAGGTCGGGTCGTTGCTTGACCACTTCCGTAGCGTTAGACCAGCATGTCGATGAGTTGTTTTTGGATTTCTTGGGCTTGCTCAATGGAATTGCTACCACTTAGTACGTCATCAACGTACATCTTGTTTGTAATGACGTCTGCTGCTAACGGATATTTCCCTGCGTCATCATTAGCTAGCTGCTTTAGTGTTCGAAGTGCTAGAAATGGTGCCGCCTTAGTACCATAAGTCACTGTGCATAACTGGTACTCTTTTAATGGACCTTGGTTTGGTTCTCTCCACAATATCTTCTGCAAGTGTTGATCTTCTTCATGTACTAGGATCATGCGATACATCTTCTCACAGTCTGCTGTAAAAACATACTTGTATAGCCGCCATCCCAGTAGTAGTGTCAATAGGTCTTGATGAAGCTTAGGACCACACTCCATCAAATCGTTCAAGCTGTACCCGGTGTCAGTCTTCTGCGAAGCGTTGAAAACCACTCTAAGTTTCGTTGTCACTGAGTCCTGTTTAAGGACTGCATGGTGAGGTAGGTAGCATGTTAGATTGTTGTCATTCTTGCTCTCTTTCATGTGTCCCATCTCCAAATATTCTTGCATGAACTTAACGTAGCTTTCGGATAATTTGTCATCCCTTATCAGTCTCCTTTCTAATTCCATGAATTGTGCTACTGCACGTGGTTTTGATTTTCCTAACAACTGTTTAAAATTCGGTTTCATCGGTAAACGAACTGCATATTTGCCATTTCGTAAACGCTTTGTAGTTGCACTGAAGAACTCCTCGCAATATCTCTCTTCTGTCGTCATTGAGTTGCATGTATCCCCGTTGATGTCTTCCACTTCCCAATACTTTGTCAAATCATCAACTTGATTTATGACGACGTTGCAGTTTAGTGTCTTGTTGACGTTGCCTGACAGAATCCACCCTAAACGTGTCTGTTGAGCCATAGGTTCGTTAACCTCTCCCTTAGCCAAGCCATTCATTAGAATTTCCGAAAATACGTGTGCATCTAGAAGTATGTCAATGGGCCTAGATAAGTTGTAGTCTGGATCGGCTAGTGTAATGTCTGTCACGTGAGCCCAAGGCTTCTTTGCAAATGTAACGTTAGGTAGATTATTTACCACTCTTGTCATGACTAATGCTTCCGTTGTAAACTGAAAATCATTGTGTAAAGACTTGCAGAATAGCTGAACCTTTCCTTTACTCCTATTGGATAAGGTGCCGATACCACTTATGTTTGCGCTTAAGTGCTGACGCTGTATCCCCAGTCTTTGAGTTGCATTCTCAGTGATCAGGGTTATTTGTGAACCTTGGTCAACTAATGCCCGTAATGTAATATAGTCGCCACTAGCTGTCGCTACTTGTATTAATGCAGTTGCCAATAATATTTCGTCATCATTATTCGAGGCGAAGTTATTTTGCACGGTTTTTGTTGACCTGGTTGTCGTTAGTGACGACGATTTAGGCACAGTGTGTGTTGCTGAGGGCGTTTGCGCTGACTTGACAATATCAAAGTGCAATAATGTGTTGTGTGATTCGTTGCACTCTTTGCATCTTTTTTGTGACGCGCAGTAACCCTTAGTGTGCACAAACAGACAATTTTTGCAGATTTTATTATTCTCAATAAATTGTAACTTTTCCGAACCTGTCATGTCGGTGAATTTGGAACATTGGAATAATGCGTGATTGGTATGGCACAATGAGCAAATAATTTTGTTAAATTGCCCAGCGTTGTATGCATGGAAGTTTCGAGACTGGTTTGATGAACTTTTATTAGGTTGCAAATATGTTGGCTTATGGTTTTTGTTAAATGGATATGGCGCATTATTGAATTGTGGTTTTTGTGCAGGTTTAATGCTGTTTTCTGGCTTCTTCCTATGTAAAGGTTCTAGTGCCATAAATTTGTTTTCAACGAAGTCCATAAAATGATTAAATGTAGGTATCTCCCGCGGATCTGCCCTGGACTGCATGTATTCAGAATAGGTTTCGGCGTCAAGTTTTTCGCATAAAACGTAAACCAGTACAGGATCCCAAGAGCTTGTATCTACGCCCAAGTTATGTATGGCGTTTATGGTTTCATTGCTAGTGTCATATAACCTCTTAAGATCAAGTGCAGATTGTTTTTGTAAGTTAGGTTGACGCATAAATACCTGAAAGTTCCTGGTGAATAGCAGAAATTTGTTATTATATCTATGGTTCAATATTTCCCAGCATGTGTCGTAATTTTCGGGTGCAATGTGTAAATGCTGTACCAGCTTTTCCGCTTCACCGCACAACCTTCCTTTTAGATGTTGCATTTTTTGAGTTTTTGCAATAGCGGGGTTATTATGAATCGCTTCTACGTACAGATCTATGAAAGTAGGCCATGATGTATAATTTCCGTTAAAGCTTGGTATGTCAATTTTAGGTAAAGTTTGTTGTTGATGCATAGAGGCATTTAGGTTCATGTTTAACGCCCGTTTTATTTTTGAGAACGCCATTTCGTGACGACAAAAATCGTCATAATAATTGTCAGGTATGCCTTCTAGTATACCGTCAATCTGTAAATTTAACTTGTCAATTGCAGCCCACCGAGACTCTAAAGTCTTTAACATATCCTCAATCTCCCATTTTTCCTTAACGTCGTCAACGTTCCTACTCGCCACTAACCTATTAAATGCACGGAAATTAGCTTGTTGCAACTGCTGTAACTCGAATAACTTGTCCTCCGCTTTCGGGGATTTATCGAAAAGGGTCTTGTCAAACTCAACGCTTGACTTACTTTGACTGGCGTTGGTCGGTCCGCTCTGAGGCTTGATGTCGTATGCTGCCACCTCCTGACGAGCTCCTTGGTACCAACTTTTGATTACCTCATAAATGTTATTGGTGAAATATTGATGACTTTTATCTTCTACTGTGCTCAGCTCCTGGTTCATCTCTTCACATTCCGCCCATAACTGATCCAATCGCTCAAGCCTTTGTCGAATGTAATCGGGGGTCTTCCTGCTCGCTGAATCCTTCTTAAAATTAGAATGAATTCTCTTCACCTCCTCGAGAATCTCAGCTTGACGCGCGATTAAACCTTCCATTGTCAAAGTGGTAAGTAAAAAATGAACGATCTTACTTGAACTTCAGGAACCCTCCCTTCTTCCGTAATGCCAAGCGACGCTCTGGAACCTGGATCGCTGCTACCTTCCCGACTGCTCCTGTACGGCAACACACGTGGCACGGTATAACGCGACACGACACAGTTCACACGCGACGTATTACTGACCGATGTATCGGAATGTACGGTACTTGCAAAGGTTTCGAAGGACCAAAAAAACCATGTTAGGTGCTAACCCAACATTAAAGTCAATGCAAATGCAAAATGTCAATATGCAGAAAATGTCAAGGAATGTCAATGAATGCTCAACGGGCATGAATCTAAATAAAAATGCAAGTTATCCGACTCAAAGCACGTCTAATTGAACACTAAATAAAATATGTACAAAAATGTATCATCTAGGCTCCGCCGTATGACAATGCAGTTCCAATTGTAGGTCGCGATCAAAGTGCACATACGCGACCCTACTAACTAACTTATTGCATCAAAATTACATCTTTAAAAACCATGTACGTACACCGTACAGAAAGATTCCGTTTGATTGTCGCCCCAGCTCCAAGGTGTCCTTTTTCAAAAGGTTTGTCAACGGCCTAGCAATTAATGCAAATCCTTTCACAAACCTTCTAAAAAAACTAGCAAGTCCAAGAAACCTTCTAACCTCATGTTGATTTCGGGGGGCAGGAAACCTGGCCTCAGTCTTTTGCATCCCAGGTCTGATACCATCTCTATCTATTTCGAATCCAAGAAAATCGATTCGTTCTTGGAAGAAATGGCATTTTTCCATCTTAAGAGTTAACCCTGCCTCACGCAGAAGGTCTAGAACTTCTTCGAGGCGTGTCAGTCCTTCCTCAAAATCTCTTGATGGTATCATAATGTCATCCATATATATAACTATATATCCTACTTTGGCCTTACTGAGGATCTTGTGGATTGTTCTCTGGAAAACGGCTGGCGCATTTGCCAGTCCGAACGGCATACGATTGTACTCATATTGTCCGTCGGGTGTGACAAATGCACTTTTCTCTTTAGATTGCTCGGCTATGGCAATTTGATGATATCCTGAGGCCAAATCAAGGGACGTGTACAATGATTGACCCGACAGCTGATCCAACAAGTCATCAATTCTCGGCAGGGGATAGTGATCTCTTTTGGTGCGGCTGTTCAGGGCACGGTAGTCAACGCAAAGACGCTTTTCGCTGATTTCTTTTTGACGAGGACAATTGGACTAGCGTATGGGGAGTTAGACTCTCGCACGATACCATGGTCGATCATATCACCGACCATGTCCTGAACTAGTTTACGCTCAGAGTAAGGTAGCCGGTATGGCCTATAAACGACAGGGGTAGAATCCTTGAGGTGAATTTCCATTTCCGTAACGTTAGTAAATCCCAAGTCATGCATTCCGGTAGAGAAGCAGTCCTTATATATTTCCAGCAATTTTACGCATTGAAGGCTTTGATCTTCCGACAACTGTTTTCCGCAATTAGGAATGACAGAGACGTGATTATTCAAGTCATTCGTAATTCTTAAAACATGTAAGTCTAAATAGCCCGATCCTACAAAGTGCGCGCGTGTAATGAGGGTGTTCTCTTTGAAGCGCACTGGGTTCGAACCAACATTTTGAACTAATAAATGACATTCAGAATTATGAATTTCATATTCTCCCGGTAATAGATAGTACTCATGACCCGTGCAGCCCCTTACCGATCCGCCTACATAGATATTTCCGGTACAAACAAAGTTTGACCTTACGGGTACTGATACCATCTCACCGATGTCCACTGTAACATGGCAGGTTGTATAAATAATAATAATAATAATAATTTATTTATTTCAAAAAGTGTGGTACAGTCTGTTACAATAAATACATTTTACAGTTTATGGACAAATCCAAAAGGGAGTAACAATTAACGGAATTGAATCTGACGTCCTAGCTAGGTTATATGGTAACCTGTATTAAGGTACGCCAGCCCAGGTTCCCACAAAAGGAGTACAAAAACAATTTAATAGGGAGTGCTTAGGACTATAAAGTGCAGAACTGCAAACGTATGGTGACTTATACAAGGTGTGTGAAGAGTTAGTATGTGTGTGTGTGTGTGTTTAGTGATGTAGGTGCTGTGTGTGTGTTTTTGTGATCTAGGTGTGGTGTGTGTGTGTGTGTGTGTGTGTAAACGGAAGGGAAAGAGGTTGAGTTTAGATACGGAGTGTCAGAGAAGGCACTACGATTGTGAAGTAAGCAGATATTCAGTGTCGTCGTAATTTAAATTAGTTAGAAAGCTTGTTATCTGTTTTTTACACATTTCATAAGAGGATTGATGAACAGGGACAGTTTTGTTTATTCTATTATATAAAAATGCCCCAAGGTAGTAAAAGAAACGTTTTGTGAAAGCAAAGCGTGTGAAGGGTACTTTGCAAATTTCGTGCTTTCGCCTAAGTGAGGACTGAGCTAATTTAAAAGGAGTTTGTGTGTGTTGTTGCAATAAAACGTTGAGAATGAATGTTTGCCGGACCGTAAGGACATTGCATTTCTTATATAGATCAAAGGTTGGGTAGAGCATGGGTCGAAAAGTAGCAACCTTAAGAATGGCTCTCTGAGCCACTTCCAGAGGTTTGAGCGTAGTTTTCGCAGCTCCACCCCAACTACTAATACAGTAAGAAATGACTGACTGACACATGGCGAGATACACGGTGCGTATTAAATCAGTATTGGCAATGTGTCTGAGTGTTTTAAAAAGATATATAAGTTTACGAACTCGAGCAGTAAGGTGGGTGATATGTGCTTTGAAGTTAAGGTGTTTATCTAGGATGATATCGAGGTATTTAGTTGTGTCAGTAGAAGAAATTGCAGGACAGTTGCAAGAGGCTGAATTGGCTTGGCAGGTGTGAGCTTTTACAGTAATGGGTGTCAAAGGTTGGGTAGTGGAGTTTAGAGACAAAGTTATGAGTTTAGTTTTGTTAGTGTTTAGCGTGAGTGAGTGAGAGATAAGCCATCTATCTAATATATAAAATTCTCGTGTCACAGTTTTCGTTGCCATACTCCTCCGAAACGGCTTAACCGATTTTGATGAAATTTTTTGTGCTTTTCCGGTATCTATGAGAATCGGCCAACATCTATATTTTTTTTTTGTTTTTTTTTTTTTTTTTTTTTTTTTGGTAGGTAGGGTAGGGAGTTAGGGAGGTAGGTAGGTAGGTAGGGTAGGTAGGTAGGTAGGGTAGGTAGGTAGGTAGGTAGAGTAGGTAGGTAGGGTAGGTAGGTAGGGTAGGTAGGGTAGGTAGGTAGGTAGGGTAGGTAGGTAGGTAGGGTAGGTAGGTAGGGTAGGTAGGTAGGGTAGGTAGGTAGGTAGGGTAGGTAGGTAGGTAGGGTAGGTAGGTAGGTAGGGTAGGTAGGTAGGGTAGGTAGGTAGGGTAGGTAGGTAGGTAGGGTAGGTAGGTAGGGTAGGTAGGTAGGGTACGCCGTAGATAAGTACCGCAACCCGTGCGAAGCCGGGGCGGGCAGCTAGTATAGATATATAAAGATGTAATTTAGAATAGTTATCTTGTCCTATCCGTTCAAATATTAGATCTGTTGGAGTTTTAATAATCTTAAGTGTAGGTCTTTCAGTAAAGCTATGTCCAAGCAACAGGTCATAATTGATTAAGTGATCATCTACAATAAACACCTCGACATCCCTTTCCGAAACACCGTGCACATCTATATTCACAAAAGTACGCCCTAGCGGTAAGTATGGTACATTTCCTAATCCTCTTAAATATGGGCCATTAACGCTTTCCCAGTTTAATCCTAGTCTTGAAGCATTATTTTGACGAATTAATGTTGCCTCACTACCTAAATCCAATTGGCAAATTGTAGCGATTCCGTTGATATTTGTCATAACCTTGTACTTGTCGTTACTATTCTCACTAAAAAAAACCTCAAGGACCTCTTTATCCTTTAAAGGGTTCTTTTGATCCTTTAATCTAAGACAGTGGGAAATGTCGTGTCCCATAAATTTACAGTTAGTGCACTTGACGATCGGTTTAGGGCAATTAAAGCTAGGGTGACCGACACCCTGACAGTTAAAGCACTTAATTGACCCTCTCACGCCACTATTTTTGTTTGACGTCGTATTATCTGCATTATTTGCAGAGTTATTACTAACTGATGTACTGCTAGGACGCTTATCCCTATTAAAGTCTTGTTAAAGTCAGACTGATTTCTATTATGATACTTAATGGTTTTAAAGAATTCAAGTACATCTTCTGGTTTATCAAATTTTACTGCTTGAGCACCTACGCGAACTCCTTTGTCTTCGACCCCATAAAGTAAACAATCCACTGCTTGCTTTCCAAATATCTTACATCCGTTCAGTAAATTAATTTTCGCAAAATAATAAAGTTCATAAGGTTCTCCAGAGCGTACCCGTCTATTAAGCATATCTGTCAAAATTTCCGCATAATTTTCGGTTGCAGGAAATGATTCCTTTAGCATCGACTTCCATTCAAGCTAAGTATGCTTGATAGAGGGCAGACCCTGGAACCATGTCTTAGCCAGTCCGGTGAGTTTAGGCAGGGCATAGTGAATCGTTTGCTTATCGTTCCAATTATAAATTTCGGAACATTCATCGACTTTATCAAGCCAGATATTAATAGTCTGTTCGTTCGACATGGGGTCAAAGTCTGGAACGACGTTATGCAAAGTTGAACTCGAAAACGATTCACGATCCCTGCTTTAGACTTAAGAAGTTTAAAAAAAAATCCTCAAACAGCTCCGTAGTCATATATTTCGTTTTCTTGTTGTCACGTGCTTCATGTGTTTCATCACTGGGTGTGTGTCGTTTCGCGGGAGTGATTAAGGAACGGTGCCGAGTTGAGCTTTTATTGCCAGCAATTGTCTGCCCACGATTGCTCGGGCCAGGCTCAGGTGTCTCGAAACGCCTACGTGATCTATTCCGTTCCGTTAATCTCTCCCGTTCTTTACATACCTGGTTTTCAAGGGTTCGTAATTTTTCCCTCTCCCTGGAAAGCTCACGTTCCTGCTCGAGTAGCGTACGCGTGCTGCTTGTGGTTGGGCTTCTGAGCTGATGACGCGTTGCGCTGCTGTGCCGACGATAACGAGCCGGACTGCGCTTCCGAGATCCTTGCGTTTGTTGTTGGCCATCACCACGGCCACTGCGACTGCAACTACGACTGCGCCTCTCGATTTCCCCTAGGTGTCGCATTCGACTACGGGATGCTTCACTATATTTTCTCTGTCTTTCGTAGTTGCAAGAAGGGTTACTGGTGCGTCGATAATCCGCATTGGGTTCTTTGTCGCTCATTTTCCTGGAACTCAGAACATCATTTTGTTAATGTATTGTGTAAAATCTTGAAAAACAAAGTCACAGAATTTAAATTTGAATGTGGGTATTTCAACATAATTTTATAACTATTTACTAGTGTCAGTCTACCATAACATTATTGCAATTTTATTTAATTTATTTCTCCTACATATTAATATATTTCGGTTTTTGTTTTTTTTTTTTTATCTGTTTGCATCACAAAAATGGCGACAAATTTTGGGGTTCTTTATTTATTTCTAGTTACAATGTTCACTATTTATCTCTTTTAAACCTGTATTTCTACTCCGATTAAACTACCTCCAACGAGGGGACGAAAATTCCTTCGTTGTCACTAGTACCATTAACAGTTCCATGATGGAACTACTGACTGTTTTTTTTTATCACTAGTTCCATTTTAAAAGAATCTGAAAATAATGGAACTAATGTTGAATTTGTTATCACCAGTTCCGTTTTTTAAAAAATATAAAAATAATGGAACTAATGTTGAATTTGTAGATATCACTAGTTCCACATTATTACTTTAGGCACTTGTGAAATTTTTAAGGGTAGTAAAAACATTGGAGTTAAAAACACTTAGTTTTTATAATAATTATATTCAATAAAATCAACAATTTTTTTTTTATGTATGATTCAGATTCATTACATTTACTACAGTACGCGCTCAACGAAGTTTATCTAAAAAATGACCCACAGATATTTCGCCTGTTAATAACTGCATTTGGGCTTCAATGACTAAGTCATTTCTGTCTCTGTAAATTCTTCGTCGTTTAGGTTGGGAACTCTGCCCATACTTTTGTAGAAGATTAGTTCTATACTTCATTAACATTGCATCATCATAAAGAATATGTAAGAGCTGCAATAAATTTGTCTCGTTTTTATTGACGTTTGTATTCAAATTATGATGCCAGCCTTCAAGGACATTATTTGTCCTATGGATCTCACCATAAACTCACCATAATTTTTGTACGTCTGGTTTCATCCAAAACGTATCGAAATATTTTTTAAATTTATTCAAATCTTCGTTTTCGGGCATTTCCTGTTGTATATATTTCCAACCTTCTTTGATTTTATTTGGCGGGAGAAACGCTAAATTGCCACAAAGAGAAATTATCCTTTTGTTTTTTCTGCTACTGTTATACCCCTTTTTCGATGTAATGCCCAGTTTGGTTGCTTTTCGAAAAAGGCTGTTAGTATAATGATAATGACAACCTTTAACATCTATGCCAACATTGAATGATAAAAGAGCCTTTATTGTGGCTTCCTCAAAATCGCACATTACTTTATTTGGGTTCCACTGGGGTATCTGCGATTTTATGAGAGAAAATAAAATTGTATAAGAATATTTATTTCTATTTGTCATAAACGCATATAGAACGGGCACGACATTAGTAAAATTACTATTGCTGCCAATGTCAGCATGAATAGTAAACATTTGTGAGAAAGGTTTCGGGCAAAATTTAAATGTGCCGTCCATAAAAAAATTCGTAACATTTCCCATGTGCATTTTTCCCTCGGGAGTACAAAAGACCAGAATTCTATTATTATCTTGATTGAAATCAGCTAGTAAATTTTTTTCAAATTGTTTTGGCACCTCAACTTCATTTGGATCATTTGTATTAATTTTTTTAACGCTTGCATTTTTTTTTTTAGGCGGTAAATGCGACTCTGTTTACTTTTGAATGGTGGAACAGCATTTTTTGTAGCTAAATCAAATCCTTGATTTGCTATACGAACCAAGGCCCGTTTGTACACCCTAGGAGCCGGTTCTCTGCCTTGAGCCGCTTTAAGGCAAGCTTCCTCAATTTGAAAATCTACCAAATTTTGCGTTTCATCAGGCTTACAATTATTGTCGTGAGGTTTTTGTTTAATAATGCTTGTTTGGTCCTAAAAAAATAACATAAAATCAAACATTGCAAAAAAAAAACAAATAGGTACATAAAAGGCACATACATTAAAAGGGAGGAGGGGGGAGCAAAAATAATACATAAATAATAAATAAATAAATAATATGTTTATTGGACTTAAAGGGCATTTACAGATAAACATTTCCAAAAGCAAAGAACATGAAATTATACACAATACGACTTAAACATAAAGCTAAGAGTAATGTCATTAAAAAAATATACATGTCGGATTCATCAAAACCCAACTTATACCATTACTCAATAATATACTATGTAGGTACACCGCTTTATCTAGTAACAGCTAGTAGCGGCCCTAGGCCGATAAGACATTATGCCGTTTTTATTATATATTTCTTAATAATGTAACTGTGCAAACCCAAGCATAACATTAAATAATTGTTCTATGGAATAGTCACTCAACTTAAATATTTCGATTGTATGATGTACTTACGTAAGTTAATTTTAGCTTACCGTGTCTATTTTTACGGATCCTGCACATTTCATTTGTTTTTTAAATAGCTTGCAACGCCACAAGCTGGTTCCATTTTTATACATCACATGTTTGTAATACTGCCATCCTGATGATAACAATACTTTTCCCCTTCCCCTTTCAATTATTTGAATTGCACTCATTTTTTGTATTCTTAAGAGGAGCCGAATAAACTTGCTTGCGAACACATTGCATTGATTTCTCGCACTACAACGACGACATATACTTACGTTTTTCTAACTACCTCCCGATATGGAAAAAATTAATCGATATTACAATAAACGACCGATAGATGTCACTGGCTGTCTCATCAAGTATCGCCATGTAAACTAATTCATTCTCAAAAAATAAATGTTTACTGATTCTATTCGATCACTACATACCTATTAAAAAAAAAGTAAAGGTAGACTAAAAAAATATTTGTTGATTTTATTGAATATAATTATTATAAAAACTAAGTGTTTTTAACTCCAATGTTTTTACTACCCTTAAAAATTTCACAAGTGCCTAAAGTAATAATGTGGAACTAGTGATATCTGCAAATTCAACATTAGTTCCATTATTTTTATATTTTTTAAAAAACGGAACTGGTGATAACAAATTCAACATTAGTTCCATTATTTTCAGATTCTTTTAAAATGGAACTAGTGATAAAAAAAAACAGTCAGTAGTTCCATCATGGAACTGTTAATGGTACTAGTGACAACGAAGGACAAAATTAATAGATAACAGGAAAAGAAAATAAATCTGTATTCATCACGAAATCTGTTAATAATTCTGTATGGATTTTATCATTCCATGAAGTCAATCTTACTCGATTGCTATTTAAAACTAATATTTCTAATTTATTTTATCTGTCTATTTATTATGACCATCAACAATAAATATTTTTCAAAAATAAATTGTTGAACACATCCGCTTAAATCAGCCAAATCGGGGTTCACAATGATAACATGTAATGTTAGACCACGCACATTTTTATTTTTCTTCTTGTGATTGCATCGATTTTCCGTTTTTAAAACGAATATAGTGTTGTTTATCGGTCGAGCTCGTGGGGTGGTTCACCACAAAACAAAATGTCTCGCGAATCCCACTTCTGAGATGTAAACCTACCTCAGAAGGGAGTCACTGAATTTAAATAACAAACAAATCAACGCAATTACAATATTTATTATAAATTATTTAACAGTTTCTAGTACATTTTTACATTATTTTACTAACCTTAAAACTTGTCACTCCGGTGCCTCGTTCAAGACTGACTCATGTCGGCAACTTGTTAAACTGAAAATTCACTTTTAATGTCAAAATGATTTGACAGTGACTTTTGAACGTTTCAAAATGACATAGAAGTAACTCGACTATAACAAGACTTATCCATGGACTGTTTTCTATAATATTACTAATGTAAATCTACCCTCACATAGACAAGTCCTGTTACACGATGTATAAGGGATCTCATAATTTTTATTTTCACTTATTTGTTCTCTATTTAGAACTGTAAGGTTTAAAAATCACTTATTTGTATATCGCTAGTGGCAAATGAGAGGATGTTACACCAGCAGCAAATATTTGCTGTTTTGTAAATCTCCCAATGCCCATGAATTAGGGGTCCTCAAGAATAGTCCAAAAATCGTAATAGAAGAAGGTAACTCATTTATTTGCCGATTACTAATGCGGTAATTTCTAAGGTAGTTTGTATGTCAGATGTTTAAAAATAAAAGTCATTTTTGTTTTTTTTTGTCTTTTTTAAATCTTAAATAAAAGATTATAGTAAAATAATAAAACTGTGTGAAGTGATGCGTGTAAGTATTTTAAGATGTATTTTTGGAACTGTTAGATCGTTAGTGGTTTTAAATAAGTGGAAATAGCTCCTTTTGGTTTTCAAGAACCCCCTATGGAAACTTAGTTACGCGTTGAAGTGGCATATTAGAGTACAATAGGCCTCAAAGATGCAGTCAGGTTAGGTTCCAAAAGGGCTGCAAAACCATCCCTTTAACCACTACAGGTGATATACTACTCTATTATACTACTCATCTGGAGATAGAAGTGCTAAATAAGGGTACGTTACCACTTACATGTAACCGTTGCTTACAAGTGATTTTAAGGCCTCATATACCACTGTTGCTTTTAAATCAGTAACAATTAAAACCTGTTTTCAACTTTAAGTAACAGTATCCACTTTATGCAACCATAATAAATAAAGTAGAAACAAAATACATTGATAAGTAACTACGGGTGATAGGAGGTACTCATATACAAATATGAGTACTGTTTGAAGCTATAAGTTTTATCAAACACTGTTAAACCACTCATTTGCAACTTAAAGCTATAAGTTGCAAAATTCACCAATGTGCTACTTGGGTAATGATTATTGCTGTCGTCAACTTTTGTATTAAATTAATTAAATCTAATCCTTTAGTGTTAATGTTCATTTTTACTTGTTACTTTCTATATGACGATTAACGTTTAATATTATATAACATACAATCCACTTAGCTATTACCTAAATGAATACTAGTTTATGGTGTTATTACTTTAGTTTGTCGTAGGTATTACCTGATAAAGATTATTGATAGGTACCCATTGTTTGTTCATTATAAGCAATCTAAAATGACGCGTAATTAGCTGTATGAATGTAAGGTATGCATATGCTGTTATTGTTATGTATTTGTATACTTTAAACAATCTGGTCAACTCACAAAAGAACAGCTGTGAGCATTGTCAAACACCATCCAATGTACCTACACCAGACCATTCATTGTCAACATGCGATACCAACTTACCGCATCCTTGTGTTGATTTGACAATTACTTCTTTTATTAGTTCCATTAAACAATGTAAACAAATTGTAAATAATGAAATAGTATTATTTTGTGATGAGATTGGAAAAGACTTAGGCCACTTGTTGACAGATGAATATCCAGGACACTCAATAATAAATTACTGTATGCCTGGTTGTTCTTTATTTAATATTATGAAAGAAATTATAAAATGTAACTTTAAGCAGGAAACAACATTATTAATTTTTATGGGAAATAGGGGAAATTTGAACAAAGGAGAATTGCTCCAATATCACAGAACATTGTGCAACCTTAATTTAAGAAAAATTGAGTTGTTTACATTTCCGTATAGTAACAGCTTGGCACAGGAAGAAAATAACCTAAGATTTGACATTAACATGACATTGCACAATTTGACATATAATGATAATCTGTTCCATTTAATTGATACTAACAATTATGTTGGTAATAATTTGTATTTGACGAAAGATAGGTATAATATTGTTAAGTACTATCTTTCTAACTTTCACAAAAGACAGATAGCTGTGTCGCTATCATATTTTTTTTCTTTCTCAGCCAAAAACTTGGCTAAACAAATTGCTTCTTTTGAGCAATGCAATGACTTTTTAATAAATTCTGCCAATCATTTGGACAACATTAATGACATTGATCATCATTTAAATTAGAAATTAAGACAATAGAGGTAGCCTCTTGCAAAAATGTAACAAAGGCAAATAATAAATCAAATAAAAGTGTAAAAAATTCAAATAGTATCAACCTGGTGCATCAAAACATTCAAGGGTTTTTGAAGAAAGATTTAGAAGTAGAATTATTCCTGAATTATAGCAATATAGATATTCTTTGTGTGACAGAACATTGGCTCAAAAGCCACCAGTTCATGTTTAATTTTAGTAATCACCAGGTTGGTAGTTCGTTTAGCAGAGTAAATGCTATACATGGTGGCTCGTTAATTATAGTAAATAACAAGCTTAAATTTAAAGACCGCAAGGATATTGTGAGCCTCTCTGTTGAGCGGACAATTGAAATAGCCTGTGTAGAATTGGAGCAGTTTATTATATTAAGCGTGTACAGACCACCCTCAGGATTGTATGATTGTTTTGAAAAGGTTATGTATGAAGTGTTGCACAAAATTTGTAATTCAAACAAGTCTATCATAACTTGTGGTGACTTTAATGTTAATTTATTAGAGAATTCTGTATTAAGTACTAAAATTAAAAGTTTGTTTCAGTCATACAATCTTGAAAACCAATTTTTGGAGCCCACTAGAATAACTCCCACCAGTGCCACATGCCTAGATAACATTTATACAGATATTATACCAACCCACAAAGAAATTATTAATTTAGTAGACTCGGATCATTTCGGACAATTGATCACTATTCCAAATATAAACAAAAAAATTACTAAAAAAGATATCACTGTTAACCCAAAAACTAATAATCGCTTGGAAACATTTAAAACTAAACTTTTAAGTAAATTACCATTTTTGTCGACTAATGATGACCCTAATAAACAATATAATGATTTTTTTTATATGTATTGTAAACAATTTGATAACACATTCATTCCAAAGACTTTCTCGGTGAATAGTAACGCTTCCTTCAGTGACTGGGCCACCATTGGTACACATAAAAGTAGAAAACAGCTTTATGAACTATATGATGAACGGACTTATATAAACACTGCTGAATTTAATTTATATGTTAAGAATTATTCTAAATTATTTAAAAAAGTTTGTAGTACGGCCAAGTCACGTTATTTGAGTTCAAAAATTAAAAATAGTAGTAATGTAATTAAAATGACATGGAGTATCATTAATAGCGAAACGGGAAGGTCATGCAACCGATGTAGTGACTACAGCCTTGATATTGATGACAGTATAATTAAATCAGATTCACAAGTCGCCGTGGCCTTTGAAAATTTCTTTACAAATATTCCTGTATCCACTACTAAATCTCTGAACTCACCACCCACTGCTGCCGAGTCTTTACTTAAAGAAAACGTCCCTGTTTGTGATTCTGAATTTAATTTCCAATATGTCACCTGTAAAGATATAATTAAAACCTTTCAAACGTTAAATGTTAAAAAGACCGCAGATCTATGGGGCAATTCTGTGGACGTTGCAAAGTCGATTATAAACATTGTATCACCTACTTTAGCTGGTATTTTTAATAAGTGTGTTGACTTTGGTGAGTTTCCTGATCTTATGAAAAACAGTAAAATAATACCGTTGTTTAAATCAGGTAGTACATCAGATCCTACTAATTATAGACCCATTTCAGTGCTACCTACTTTTAGTAAAATTTTTGAAAAACTTATTTTGAATCAAATGCAAAGATTTTTTAATAAACATAAATTACTGCATAACAAACAGTTCGGTTTTACAAGGGTTCGTTCGACTACTGATGCCGGAGTTGAACTTTTAGGACATGTTTATAATGCATGGGAGGACAAATGCGATGCTTTGGGATTTTTTTGCGATTTGTCCAAGGCATTCGATTGTGTTCTTCATGAAACATTAATCAGGAAACTGCACCACTACGGAATCCGAAACGCCTCTCTGGATCTTCTTACTTCTTACTTAAGTGATAGGATTCAGAGAGTTGATGTTAACGGAAAACGTTCACCCGGATCTGTAGTAAGAATGGGGGTCCCCCAGGGCTCAATTCTTGGCCCATTTTTATTTCTTATTTATATAAATGACTTGCCTTACCTCATAAAGGATAAACATGATATAGTGTTGTTTGCAGACGACACTTCACTTTTATTTAAACTCAAACGTCAGCAGCTGGTTACTGACAATGTAAATAGCGCTCTCGCAATAGTAGTTAACTGGTTTAATGTTAATAACCTACTTCTTAACGAGAAAAAAACGAAATGTATTAAGTTTACGATACCTCATGTTAGACAAGTAGAAACTAGTGTTCTCATAAAGGGTGAAGTGTTGAAACCCGAAGATGCCACAGTATTCTTAGGCATAACTTTGGATGCCAAGCTTCAATGGGGCCCCCATATAGATAAATTGTCGAAAAAGCTTAGCTCTGCAGCATACGCCGTTAGAAAAATTCGTGATTTAACAGATTTAGAGACTGCCCGTTTAGTATACTTTAGTTATTTTCATAGTGTGATGTCGTACGGTATTCTGTTGTGGGGAAATGCCGCCGATATACAGACAATTTTTGTTTTACAAAAAAGGGCAATTCGTTCAATTTATAAATTAAGTCCCAGACACTCCCTCAGAGATAAATTTAAAGAGATTAATATTGTTACTGTGCCTTCTCAGTATATTTATGAAAATCTTTTGTATGCACATAAAAATATTAATCTGTTTAAAAAATACAGTGATATCCACAATATAAATACCAGGAACAAACACAAATTTCTTGTTCCTACAACCAGGCTCAAAAAAACTGGTGGCTCCTTTAGATGCCAATGTATACGTTTTTATAATAAACTTCCTAGCCACATTCAAGATCTAAGCTTTAATAAATTCAAATCTTTTATAAAGCGGAAATTATGCCAGAAAGCCTACTATACTGTGAAAGACTATATTGAAGACAAAAAGGCTTGGGATTGAGCTGCTCCAATAAATTTACACAGTGAATGTTGATTTTAGTTTGCTAACTCTTTTTAGACATGAATATTTACTATAAAAAGTATTATGTTATTTTCATTATTGTGAATATGAGGACTATGTGGGTCATTTTTTTTTCAGTTTTATTCTTGGTCTGGCAGTTTAAGTAGTTTATGCGGCCTACCCAAATGTCCTTTCTTTGGTATTGTTCGTCGAATCGTTGAGCTCCTTAAGTTCTGAGTTGAGCTGCACGATTACTGACAAATGCGTGCACTAACTGGACAGGTCCACTCAAACTGTGTGGTTCTTTCCTCAAAAGACCATTTCAGATACCAATCTGCATGGTCTTCGCATGACCTGACCAAGATTATGTCTGGACTTTAAAAGAGACTGTGACCTCTGAGTTTGTTTCGGCCTTTCTTCTCAGAGTAGTCAGATAGGAAACGCCGACCTCATCTAGTTTAAAAAACATGATTGACGTGTAAAAGTGTTTGTACAAACCTACTTACAGAAATAAAATCATTTATCATTTATCATTTAATCTTCCTAATAATAAGTGTGTAATTTGGTTCCCTATCCATTTGCATAAAATTTTAAGACCTAATATAACTTAGCATAATTTTGTTTGGCATAATTATATTTTCGCATAATATAATTACGCATAACAGCTTACGCATAATTTTTTTAAGCATAATTTCTCTAACCATAACAATGATTAAGCATAATATTGTAAAGCATAAATTTATTAAGCATAAAGTTCTAAAGCATAACTTTTTTATGAACAATTTTGTGGGTTTTTTTTTTCGCTGTAGGTAGCATGAAGCAAGCAAGCATACAGCATGCAAGCAAGCATACAGCATGCAAGCAAGCATGCAAGCAAGCATGCAAGCAAGCATGCAAGCAAGCATGCAGCAAACAAGCAAGCATGCAGCATGCAAGCAAGCATGCAGCATGCAGCAGGCAGGGTTTCTGTCACGGCTCCGGCGCTGCAGGCCTCCGGCGCACTATGGGCCAGAACCGTGCGTACCGTCTCAAAAATAGGTTTTCGTAATGTTCTATATTGAATATTGTGTTAATGCACATGTCTAACTGAATGTCCAATGCATATTATATAGCAGTTAAAATATACTATTTCTCATTTTTACTATTAGACTAAGGTTTGCAAGTTGACGCTCAAAGTTATGTCAATTATGTAGAACACAATTTCACCAGTTTACATGGTCATATTTTCATTATTTTCACAGCAAATTTTTAAGTGTGATATATGGTTAGAATGGTTATGAAGTATTCTATTTAAAAATAATTTAAGTGGACCATTATGTGAAAACTGGGGAGGTATATAAATTATTTTTCAGAACCTAATATTTTATCCTTATTAGAAACTTTACATAGACTTTGGTGGATTCTAGCAAGTTAAATTTGACCCACTTCCCGGTATCCGATTGGGCTGAAATTTTACATACTGGTCCAGTCCCATTGACAATGCATGTTTATGGTAAGCTTGTATTCTAATCTCAAATCTTCATGTTTTGCAAATTTCCTTTCCAGCTGCTTAAATCTTATTGTAGCTTGATGTTTAGTTTCACCGCACGCCTTCACGGTCTCTTCAATGCTTTGTTTCAAAGGTAAGTGTACTACATACCTTCCTGATGCATCTCTTGTTGTTGTCTTTATGTAGTGTTCTTCACATTTTTCTTCTTCCTTTGTCCATACTTTCTTGGTTGTGTAGTCTTCTGTTTCTATTTCCCAGAATTTTCTCAAAAGGTTTTTGTCTTCTTCAACGAGCCTGGTAACATGTAAACTAATAATGTTTTGTGCACAAATAGAATTTGAGTACATATCCCCTGACAATATCCAACCTAGGTGTGTACGCTGAGCAATTATACTGCCCGGCCCTCTTAACAAACCAGATGCTATTAGTGTGCCAAGAACATCAGCTCCGAGAAGGATATCGATCCTACCCGCAACATTAAAAGTAGGATCAGCCAATTTCATGTCTTTCAGTTGAGGCCAGTCGTAACCTCTTATTTCTCTAGAAGATAGCCTACCAGTCAATGACTTTAATACATACGCCTTAACATCAATAAAGAAATTACTTTCATACATCGACTTAATATGTAACCCTACTAAATGATTAATACAAAGTTTGTTACCTTACCAGTCTTCTTCAGACCCAATAACTCGACTACTCTCGCAGTCACAAACGCAGTCTCTGATCCCTGATCAATCAGAGCACGGAAGACGTGTGATTGTCCAGTCCTCGATGTCACGTCTACCAATGCTGTTGCTAATAAGATCTGTTGACCAGGTTCTCCTTTTGAAACATGTGCTGTTACCTTGCTAACCTCTTGCTTATTTGTTTTAGTTTCTTCTTTAGTTGACATTATGTCACCTGCTTGTTTCGTAAACTCTCGTTGTAATAAGGAATGATGGCGCCTTTTGCATATTTTACATGTATTGGGTTGTGCACATTTAAATACGGAGTGATTTGGAATGAGACAGTTGAAGCACAAGTTGTTTTTCTGTGCGAAGCTGTATCTTTCTTCTATTGGTTGTTTTGCGAATTCTTTATAGTTAAAAATATAATGGTTTTCTTTGCAGAAGAGATAGTGCTTCTCTCCACTAGTAGCAGCCGCGTGATATGTCTTCGGTTTAATTGGTTTGTTAACTTTATTTTCAGGTTCTACCATTTCTAATGTACGAAACCGAGTCTCCAGGAAGGACTTCAGCCTTTCAAAAGCAGGTAAGTTATCAGAAGTATCTTCACTAATAATAATCTCCCACTGTTTATGCGTTACAGGATCCAGCTTTGAAACAACCACATAGATCACAATTGCATCCCATTGCGCTGTCGGTAAGCCAAGGTTTTTCATAGAATTCATACACTCGACCGACATAACTAACAAGTTTTTCAAGGAGAAAGCTGACTCTTGAGATATTGTTTTTTGACCAAAAATCTTTTTAAATATACAATTAGCAATGTACCTTTTGTTATCATACCGTTTTTTCAAAATATACTACGCATCGGCATAATTTTCACCCGTGATGGCAAACTGGCTCAGAAGAACTTCTGCGTCTCCTTTCAAGCTGCTCTTAAGGTAATGAAGTTTTTGTACATCTTCCAATGACTCATTTCTGTGTATCAATGCCATAAACAGGTCGTGAAACGATCTCCATTCCGTATAATTCCCTTCGAAAATAGGGATTGAAATTCGTGGTAATTGAATATCCCTACTGGAAGCAGTTGGTCTCGTCTCGTCTAATTTTTCCGGTTTATCCGATTTTTTCATGTCGGACACCAACTTGTTTAATGCAGATTTCATTTCTCCTTTATATGTAAAATACAACTCTTCAAAATTATCGCACCTATCTTCTGCAAAATACGCTAACTGCCGTCTGTCTTTCTTAGAAACATCCGTTACCAATTCCTCGTGAACACTCTTAAACTCTTTCCAATGTTTCTAAAGTATCCATCCTAGTTTGTACATAACCCTCGGTTATTCTGTCCTTGGGCGACCTTTTATAATTCGAGTAGGCTTTCTGCACTTATTCAAACACATCAGCTTGAAGCAACATTCGCTGTTCTATGTTCTCCATCCTTTAAACTTTGTGTTTTTTCTATTTTTTTTAAATAAAAAACGTAAATAGCAAACTACGACGAAAACTTTTACTTTATTATTTTATCACGTAGGTAGATTGAGATTTGTGCATCCACACGTTCAAAGTTTGCATTAAAACAGCAGCTCGATATTTTAAACACACTACTCGAATTTATTAGTCCCCAGAATCACTTTTATATATTGTTCATCACAATCCGCGAAATATTTTAAAGTTATTTCACTGTTCACTTTTGTTTACAACCTGTCCGTATTTCTTCGATTCCAATGTTACATCTTAGTTGCAAATATTCACGTAATTAAAATAGGTCACGGCTATGCTAATCCGCTCTAAGGACCATATGTTCGTTGAATAAGGTGCACTATTGAATGCAGGTGATTAGTGAAAGACAAAAAACCGTCCTTGAAATGAAATGAAATCACATTCACATTGATCGCTTTATTTGTACTAAACACTGGGTTATTTACGAAGCTATTTTAAATATTATAGTATTATTGCTTATCCAAGTAAATACGTTAGATATGTTGTGCATTTAATGTAGATCGAAATTGCCCTTTACAGTATATCATTAAAATTAATATCTTAGAAGATACCAGAGATTTAAAATGCGGAGCAGAGCGGCCGTACGTCCGTCCCGGATGGATAGCAGCGTACGGTCGGCGCGTTCATATACTCGTACAGCAATCCAATATGTTACTAAATATATAAATAAAGGTAGCTATCAAGCCACTTTCAGCATACAGTGATTGTATGCATTTTATTATTAATCATTCCAGACTGACACCACATTAGTATCTACATTGCACCCGTGCGAAGCCGGGGCGGGTCGCTAGTAAATCATAAAGACTTAATATACTTGCTTTCATTCTGCAAAAATCGTTTCAGTATCGATATTTGTTCTCCTAACAAAATTATGGGGATGTGCCTCTAAGTAATCACCTTAATCTACATAATTACATGTACACATATGTACTTGGCATTTAAATTATATAAATCATCTGTGTCCCGATTAAAACGTTTTGGAGATAAGATATTATCGACAATCATAAATGGCAGTTTAACGGGCGTCATTGTACAGTAGTCAGTGTCGCTATGAGGTCGCTACTCCCACTGCTCGTGATCATCGCCGTGGGCGCGGAGAGCGTGCGCGCCGACCGCTACCACCCGGCGGACCCCGCAAGCCGCGCGGCAGCTGCTAACAGCGCTGAGACCGACTCCAGCTTCTGGACGCAGGAGGCGCAGGCGGCCATCGACGCACGCCTCGCGCACCAGGAGAGCGTCAAGAAAGCACGCAACGTGGTGATGTTCCTGGGCGACGGCATGTCCGTGCCCACGCTGGCCGCCGCGCGCACGCTGCTCGGCCAGCGACGCGGCGCCACCGGCGAAGAGGCCAAGATGCATTTTGAGACATATCCTACGACTGGGATGGTTAAGGTAAAATAAATTTCCTGGGAGTAGCTTCTTTTCTCCGTCCTTGTAATGAGCTCATGTAAAACAATGATCAGGAATTTTGATTACCTATATTTCAGACATACTGCGCGAATGCCCAGATCGCAGACTCTGCGTGCACAGCCACCGCGTATTTGTGTGGAGTTAAAACTACGTATGGTGTAATAGGAGTAAATGCGGGCGTGCAGCGCAGTGACTGCGAGGCTTCCACGGACGCCGCCAGCCACGTGCAGTCCATCGCCGAGTGGGCGCTGGCAGATGGCCGCGACGCAGGTCTGTACTCGTAACATCTTCATTACCTATTCAATCAATAACTAATTTATAGGAACTTATTGCCCGGTGATTGAAAGTTGGCGGTGTGATAGTGTGATACGCCCGTGCCTCGGAAGGCACGTTAAGCCGTTGGTCTCTCTCCGGTCGAGTCGGATTGCTGTCCCTTCGGATTATAAGAGTAAGGGAAGAGCGAGTGCACCTGTGTCTGCACACTCACTTGTCACTATAATATCTCCCGCGCACGAAAGCTAGTTTCCGTTGAGATTGGCCGCCATGGTCGAAATTTGGTCTGGAGGAGAGGACTATTATATGAACTTAATATCTTCAATATTTGAAGTAATAAAATAAGACGTACATGCCTCGTGTTAGAAACAAACTGCCTGTCTAAAGTACCTCCTTATTTATTTAAGCACTTGGCTCATTGCAAGATGGAAAACCAAATAAGAAAACACGTGTGGCACTCGGGGACTGCCGCGGTAAAGCTATTGCATAGCATTTTTTATCAACGTATGCAATTATAATTATTTATTTATTTTTTGTTTATGCAGTATTTTTTTTTTTATTCAAGTACAGTCGTACCATATACATACACGTTAAGCGAACGCTCGGTCGAGCTACATGGTAGGCGGAGTGGGGGGTGTTAGGTTTTATTTTCGTTACGGAATTTCTTGATTCGGTCGCCGCGCTCAAAGCCCGCGATAAAAGCTATGCAATAGCTTAGAAACGCCGTTAAAAGAAAGTATATACGTAGGTACTTATTAAAGGTCAGAAGTCAGGTGCGGGGTTCCAATTCGATGGGTCCGACGTATACTGGTGCAACCCGCAAAATGACGAAAACTGATGTTTTTTATCTAAAGCCATAAAATAATCTATATTTTGTATCCTGTAAAATTTGTTTTAAAATATCATAATATAGTTTCGAAGATAAAAACATGTTAACTGATGTAAGTAACATTATTTTAAGCCAAGCAACTCTAATTAATCACTGATGTAAGTTACTCGCACAACTGTAGGTAGTTGCGATCCATACGGCATTCGAGCGCAAGTGACCCTCAGTCCAGTATGCGCGCGGCAACGTTACTGCGCGCACGTCCTATACTGTCATAATTGTAATGGGCTTTATTTCAAGGAGGTTTTCAATTGTTAAGATTAACAAATAGATTCCTTATAATTTTAGGAATAATCCTACCTAAGTTATAAACTCCTAATCACTGGGCGATCGGAGCTATAGGGTATCCAAGATTGTATGAAAAATCCTTAAGCGTGATTCGATTAACTTGGCACAAATACTTAGCTAAAGAAATAGTAAAGTAATCATAAGTTTTACAAAACTATGGTTTATAGAAAATCAATGCCTAACAGAGTTAAGAGGATTCAATTTTTTATTTCGAAATCTGAAAGATTACTTTTAAAATATTGAACGTATTGAATTCTCAAAACTCACGCCCTATCTGGATAAAAAAGGGAAAACGGTTTATTGAAAAATGTGATTACGTTGGTAAAATAACTTGAAACTTGTAAAGTACTCAATACTCAATATATTTATTGCTTCCACATGTGAACTTTGGTGGTAGGTACAAAAATATGATCACCCTGTCGGGCACAGCAAAAGTAGGAGAGAGGAAGAAGGCAAAAAAAAAGTAGGAAAGGGAAGTATACTAATCTAAGAAAATTATAAGGATACCTAGTTCTTAAATAAGGCGATTAAAATAAATTATGGTAGTATTTTTTATAGAAAAATGGCAATGGGTGATAAGAATAATATAAACTTCAAACTCAGTCTAAAACTTTGTACAAAAAATAAAGACGTATAAGTAGAAAGGTTTTTTGGAAAATTACTGCGTGAAGTTGATTTGTTCTTTCCTCATTAAATACAATCGCTGGTCAATTTGGTATTCATACAAAGTTTCAAGTTAATCAAATAACGAAATCAGATGTTTCACATAACTCTTGTACTTTCACCCATTCAGGGGATGAGTTTCAAAAAATATTTTTTCACGTGTTCCGTTATATTTTGACTAAATAATATTTTAAACTATCTTTTCCGGTAGTCAGGCGTCACATTAAAATTCTTCTCTAGAAACTTTGCCAACCGAATTAACAAACAATAAAATATTCGAAATATCCTTAGACTTTCTTTTATTTACATCGTATTTCCACCACTACTTTGATTGTTATGTGTTATCTACTTAATTTGGTGACAAAGCGATATTTTATCGATATTATAATAATTTTAGTCGAAATTAAAGTAATTTTTCACTTCCTTAGCGTTTTTCTTTTTTGGAAGACGGTAGCTTTAAAAAAAAAAGGTTTTATTTTACATATTTTAGTTGTGGTACCTACCCCACACAAATTCGTATACCACTACTTGATATGTAAATAACATTGACAGAAAATGATTAAAACGTCATCAATATAAACTAAGTGAAAAAAATACGAAGTATTAAGGATAACTCAAAAATTTCTACTCAGAACTTGATCAAATTTATATGAGACTACATGAGAAGCACCACCTTTCAAATAAAAGAAGAATCGTCCAAATCGGTTCACTAAGAAAAAAGTTCTGAGCTAAGTTAAAAAAAAGTAAGGGGTTATGCCTTCTGTTTCTTTGTCAAAGTCAAAGTCAAATCGTTTATTTCAAATAGGCACATAAAAGGCACTTTTGAACGACAACATTAACAAAAAAAAAAAATTGACTCTAGTTGCCCCTTCCAAAAGGTAGTTTCGTATGGAAAAGAATGGGCAAGAAACTCCACCGTTACTCTTTTAAAATGTTTTACAATATTATGTAAGTTCACATTAATTATGTAATTATATGTGAAGATGATGCACCTAGAATAAAATTACTATACCACAACAGGTAAAAAGAATTAAATATAATGCAAAAACAGGTAAATTAATTATGTGATAGATACATGGTGCTCACATATTTACAAATATTGAAAAGTAGATGATGTTTCCAAAATTTTAACAAGTATTAATTTAGTGTGTGAGTTAAATTAGTGTACATAATGTAACAATCAATGTCATAAAAATTATACAATTAAATTAGCAACCAGTTTGATTTTGTCTACACTCTAGAATCTAGATTGTCCTATGGAGAAGGACCAGCATGTTTCCAAGCATTCTTATCTAGGATATTATAATCCTCTAATTTGTAATATGCTTGTTTACAAAGTGTACTTTTTATGAGTTTTAAATTTTCTTTCATTTAATTGCAATATATCACAAGGTATTTTGATTTAACGTTTAACACAGTACCCCATAAAAGATGTATGCACTTTAGATAATCTAAAAAATGCTTGATCTATTTTATCTTTATTTATAGTATTAAAATTATGTCTATCACTTATTTTATTATAAAGATGTAGATTTTTTCTTACATATATAATACATATTTTCATAAATGAATTGGCAAGGTACCGTCATAATATTAATCTTTTTAAATAGTTCCCTAAGAGATTCGCGACGCCGTAGATTGTAAATAGCCCAGACAGCTCTCTTTTGCAAAATGAAAATGGATTCAATGTCAGCAGCCCGCCCCACAGTAAAATGCCATATGACATAATGCTGTGGAAGTAGCTAAAATAGACCAAACGCGCGGTTTCTACATCTGTTAACTGTCTTATCTTCCTAACAGCATAGGCGGCCGAGCTTAACCGCCCCGCAAGAGATGTTATATGGGGTCCCCATTGTAATTTCTCGTCTAGCGTGATTCCCAGGAAAACCGTCTGATTAATAAATTCTTTGTGTATATACATCGGTTTCTCCGTGATTACTTATGCAATTTACGCGATTATTCTCGCATATCGTAAAAGATACTCCAGGGAGGAGGATGAGGGGGTATTCACTTCGTTGCAGGCGTGATTATTAATTGCATCAAATCCATTTATATTACTAACTTAATCAGTTTCATATAGAATATTAGGCAAAGTAATTAGGTACCTATTTATGATGTATAGATACCTACTTACTTTGACTGGTCAGAGTGGTCATGAGCAATATGATATGTCTAATTCCTTTCAATGTGTGTGTTGTGTATGTATGACAGGTATCGTCACCACGACACGCATCACGCACGCCTCGCCCGCGGGAGTGTACGCCAAGGTGGCCGACCGCGACTGGGAGTACAACCTGCCCGTGGAACAACACGGCTTCGACACCGAGCGTTGCCCGGACATCGCGTTGCAGCTGGTGCATAAACACCCTGGCAACAAGCTTAAGGTATACTATGTTGAATACCGTTGAGGAGATATTCGGTTCGGAAACTCGTAAACGCAGTCGTTGTGGCCGCGTCATTTAATTATAAAAATAGATGCAGTCTTCAACAACACTTCGTAATCAGGGTAGATGTAAACCCGCGATGATTTACTAAATCGAGTGAGTGCACTCTTTGTGTGTTTACTTGAGTAAGTGAAACAAATGATTCCGACTCGACTGATGATGAAGACTCATTTATGTTTCTTCATTAAAGAAATCGTTTTCTTAAAATTTTATTTTTTGTTCAGGTTATTTTAGGTGGTGGTAGACGTAGCTTGTTGCCAGTTGACCGTCTCGACGAAGAAGGATCATACGGTATACGGACAGACAATCGAGACCTTATACAAGAGTGGAAGCAAGACAAAGCAGATCGCGAAGTAACCCATGAATATGTTTGGAACCGTGAGCAGTTAGCGCAAGTCAACAACAGTCTGCCTGAGTACATTTTAGGCTTGTTCGAGAGTACCCATATGCAATATCATATGCAATCGAATCTACAAACAGAACCTACATTGGCAGAGATGACCGAGGTGGCCATTCGCTCGTTGAGTCGGAACGAGAAGGGGTTCTTCCTATTTGTGGAAGGAGGCCGTATCGACCACGCGCACCACGGCAACCTGGTGGAGTTGGCACTTGACGAGACACTAGAGATGGACGCAGCCGTGGCGCGCGCCGCAGAAATGCTGTCAGAGGATGACTCGCTTATCGTGGTGACAGCGGACCACGCGCACGTTATGAGTTTCAACGGGTACTCACAACGTGGCAATGACATTCTTGGTCCCTCCAGAGATTTGGGAGATGACCATATGCCTTACATGACGCTGTCATACACCAACGGGCCTGGTTTCCGGCCACATGTGAACGGGGTCCGAACTAACGTTACTGCTGAGGACAATTTCCGTAAGCATTTATAAATGGTTATCTTAAGAAAAAGGATTCTCGATGTTGTAGACATGTGGAGTAATGTGCTCATTCGATTATTTCGCAGGAGCACTAGATTGGGAGTCTCACGTGGACGTACCGCTCCAGTGGGAAAAAGAATAACGATGCCGTATGTGATGCAACGTGTTTAATAATTATTTCTTTCACAGGAAACCTAAATTGGGCGACCCACATAGACGTGCCACTGGAATCGGAGACGCACGGTGGCGACGACGTGGCGGTGTTCGCACGCGGACCACACCACTCCATGTTCACGGGGCTGTACGAGCAGAGCCAGCTGCCGCACCTCATGGCGTACGCTGCCTGCATCGGGCCCGGCCGACACGCCTGCAGCAGCGCCACACATGCTACGGGCGCGCCTGTCGCGTTTGTTACTATCTTTGTACTACTGACTTCTCTTTTTATACAATGATCTTTAATTTTAGTCTACGCTAAGTAGGTAATGTAATAATAATAATTTAAACATAATTATAATAAAACATAAGGATTATAAAAGAAACTGTCACCATGCCGAAAATCACAATGATCTCCCGTCATTGCGATTTGTTGTTTATTCTGCACCACACCTGGGACTGGGAACTGATTGTTATGGGAGATATTGAAGGATAAACATTTTTAAGACTTTGTCAAAAGATGAAAACTTTGAAACGTTAATATCTTAATATACCAACCCGTTTTCCTTCCCGTTCGATACACAGTTATGTAATAAACATGTCTTTTTCACATGGAACCTTCCCTGAAAAATTTAAGCTATCTTTAATAAAGCCTTTACTTAAGAAGGGAGATAAGTGTAACATTAATAATTACAGGCCTATAACTTTAATACCCATCCTGTCCAAAATTTATGAAAAATGTATGTACAAAAGATTAACTGAATTCTGCAATAAATTTTAAATTATAAGTAAAGAGCAGTATGGATTTCAAAAGAACAAATCCACATCATTGGCTATTTTTACTCTTATGCAAGCTATACTTTCAAATATTAACAATAATTATATTACTACTGGCCTTTTTTTGATCTAACGTAAGCCTTCGATCTGGTGTCACACGGCATATTGCTAGAAAAGCTAGAAGCTATTGGGATTAGAGGACGAGTACTTCAGTGGCTGTCGTCCCCTGAAAATAACAACAAAGGTTTAATTTTGTGTTTAGACATTTGTCTCAAAACGATTGTCATGACATTCAAAATAGAATAAAATATATAATAATTTAATAATAAGTATATAATTTTAAAAAGTTTTTATTTTACACTTTTTAGTTGTGGTACCTATCCCACACATATTCGTATACCACTACTTGCTATGTAAATAACACTGACAGGAAGTTACTATAACATCATCAAGTGGAAATAGTACATTTTGGTATAAGTAGAGAAATTTTGTTATTGCATTCGAGGCGGAATACACACACGAGCCGTAGGCGATTGTGTTATAGAGCCGAGAACTGCAATAACAAATGTCCACGTGTATCAAATGACGTTTTTCAATACACTTTTGAATAAATAAAATAAAAGAACGAAAAATATTTTTGTCATTAAATGAATAAGACTGAATTTGCTTTTTTTCCTGCACTTTACCTTCGCAGGTTAAAGGAGAGGCAAAGGTATAAAGCTGCTAAACAGCCTTATATGAAAAATAGAAAATTAAATTGTTTTTGAGTTTAGAACACAAATAAATGTTAATTTGTTCATAAACGTATAATTTTTTTGTAATAATCATAGTTTTTGATGATATTCTATTTATAAACATAATTTAAATGTTCAAAAAATAATAACGCCGTAAAGACGCATATCTCTTTGCCGAGATTTAAAAAAAGCAATCACCGCCGACTTTAGGCGTTGAACCAATTTGGACTAGGTATAGGTATAGTTTTCTGTGGCAATTTTTATTTCCGCACACGTGTTGGTAAATGAAAAAAAACGCACGTGTGTGAAATACATTGCATGTTGAACCTAATTGTAGTGCGATAAGAACCAGTTTTCGAGGACGTGTATTGAAAAATACGTATTATTAAATAAATAAATAAGTAACTAAAATAAAATTCATTTATTTCGAGCAACCTTAACTCATATGTGGAGTAGGTACACACAAATACAGAAAATACAATAAAAAGGATAATAAAAATAAAAGAAACTAAAAGACTTAATATCTAACCGGTCCTGCATACCGTCAGGTAACATGCCTATCACGGCAGTGCCGTATGTATAAGCAGTCCATCCGTTCCGCGACCACCAGGACAGGTACTAGGGGCGCGCCCCGCATGCGCATGGTCGCGTGGAAGCAATACGCACCTCAGCGATCATACCTGAGGTGTTGCAGTAGTGAGGCAGCGCCAATACAGCCCTGAACGAGTTGTTGAACTGGACGCGGAGAGCTCCGTATGATGCACAAATGTACCTCGCCCACAGACTGCAGGTGAAGAGAGACGTGCAGTACGCCCTAAAGAGCGTTATCATCACCTCCCTTCAACAGCGCGCAAACCTGCATGCGAGCATGTTCGCCCGCACCGACAAAGCCCTCCATTCCCGCTTCATATCAGCATTGTCCTTGAGGTTGGGCTTTACTAAATGCCTTAGGTTCTTAAACCGCTCCACCCTTTCGAGTGGAACACCGTTTTAGAAAACGGGTGGGTAGTTTTGCGAACGTTTCGTACCGGTCTCAAAGACCATGCATTGGCTTTTGGTCACATTGTATTTTAACCCATGACTAAGGGCATACTCCTCACAGGTCCGCACCAGCATTCTGCGGCTACCAACTGACACGCGCTCAGCAGCTCCATGTTGTCAGCATAACTGAAGTTATTGACACAGACTCCACCGATATACCAGCCGACATGCAGGCTGCTAAGCGCGACGATCAAGGCATTTATGTACAGGTTAAAAAGGGAGGAGGAAGGCAACCACAAGTCGACAAAAAGTGTTATAGTTTACATATGCATTAAGGACAGAATGTTTTGCCTATTGCGTGCGTAACTTGCGTGCGTATAGATTGATCCAACCAACTGCACGTTCCATGTGCCTCACTGATAAAAATATATTGTTAAGTATCAAAGTGAATTCCTAGCAACTCAACATCTTACAAGTCCAAACCTGTTCTGTATAGAAATGTACAAGTTCGTTATAGAATAGTTCACATGGATCGGCATTACAATCGCCCAACACAAAAACTGATTCTACACCGTACTCATCCATTATAACACCCACCGTCCCTAGACAATCCGTAAATTCAGGAAGGTTTTCCGTCACATTTGTAGGCATGTACACACTCATTACAATCATAGGCCGATCACTTGTAACGATTTTAATAGTAAAAAAACACGAGCATTATCGCACCGTAGCACTGACACATTTAGGGAAACACTGCTCCTCCAAAGCAGGGCGACGCCACCGAACGGCCTCCAGCGTAATATTCTCGCCGAGGTGTCCACCGTCGAGGCACCTGTATACCCGAACTCACTATCGACCGTGCTCAAGTACGGTACGTCATCCGGTAGAAGCCATGTTTCCCGCAGGGCGATCAAATCGCAGGAGCGACACAGGTCCCTGATGCCGTCCACAGAGCGTTTAAGGTTTTTACAGTTAAAATTAGCTAGCAATTGTTGTTGTTAGTCGAGCCGGATACAGAAGTAGGTCTGTTCATATTTTTGTGACTAAAATCCACAAATCTTCTGAAAATTATACATACCTTTAGGCCAAAGTTATATTAGTTACATAGTTAATTTCGCCTCGGATACAAAAAAAATTAACGCGCTATGATCTGTTTGCTTTTTACCCGACTGCGAGGAAAGGGTTCTGTTTTTCGCGCGTATCTTGTATGTAATATTCTTTTCTCAAACATGCGTGGAACTATTTTCATTATTTTCGAAAAAAGAACACGAGAAGTATTGAATTTACGGACAAAGAAATTCAAATCCATTGCTGGAGCGTTTTTTGAATTTGGAACATTACAACGCTCCAGCATTGTTGTATGGAACGGCGTGCTGGGGTTATTAAATACTCTTTGACTGGATCTCTTATATCATTCTTAGCATACCAAAGTAAGTCTGCTTAGTACAAATTTGGTTCACGTGGCTGTTTAGATAAATGCGTTTGCCTTTTGACACAGGTAATAAATAAAAAAATTGGTGGCAAAGCTGAAAATTCATCTTGATTTGTTATGTACATACTTAATAAATATAAATTTAATAATTAAAATTAGTTCCAACGGTTCAGAGAGTGAAATGGAGATTAATTGTACTCCACCAGATTTAAGATCAGAAGCCAAATTGGCAATGGAAAACCTGCTTCCAGCGAAGTCAAAAGAAAAATACATGAAAGTATATGACAATTTTATGAGTTGGAAAAACGAGAAAAAGTGAACATTTTCTCTGAAACAGTATTTTTGGCGTATCTTAATGAGACTGCTTAAACTAAACAGCCATCTATTTTACTATAGCCATTATGGGCCATTTATTCCATGCTGAAGTGTACAGTTCATGTTAAATACGGCATTAACTTGAAAAATTATGGAAATTTAAACCGGATTCAAAAGCATTTTTTTTTTTTTTTTACTAATATGTATGTTTTATTTCCCTGCATTCTTTTGAGAAAAGCACTATATATGTCTCGGCAGAAATGGCAATTGCCTGTCTCGTAATAATGAAATCCTCGCCTACGGCTCGGCCTTCAAACTCATACTCGACCTGCAATTGGCTATTTCACGGCCTTTGCAATAATGTACTATTATTCCTCATATCTTTCAAACCGCTAAACGGATTTATATTACAAATACATCGTTAGATACTTCTTCACCGCCCAAGTGTTCTTAGATAAGTTTAAAAAAAAAAACAAACATGTCGGTTGTGAGATGCCATTGTTTGGAGTGAAAAAAAAAGTTGTTTCGAATACTGCAATACGAGTATAAAAATTAAAGGGCTCATCGTAAGCACTTTAAAAAACTATATCAAGATCATAACCGTAATATTAAATAAATAAAAAAGACATAATTAAAAAAATAAGAAAAATCCGCTAATATATATTTATAAACCCGCTTAATAAAAAATACATATGGTGACATTAAATGATTTAACTTATCATTCAGTTCTACGAGGCCTGCGACTGCATGTTCTCATGTGTGACGGAAGAGGTTTACGTGGTACCTTGTCAACATAAAAAGTATATTAATTTAATAAAAATGAGAAAAGGGGCTAGGTAAGTTTATGGTCACAAGTTTCCCTAACTTCCTTTAGGAGTAGCGCAGTACTCTCCTGGCTCAGCCTGCTGTGATGAAGCTCGCAGCGGTGTGGCACGCTGCAGACGCCAAAAAAGGTGACTGTCGGCAGATGGTCTTGCCAGACCCTCGGAGCGAGCTCGACGCGGCCACGCGGGTAAAATAGGTTCGCTGGGAGGTGGTGGCCCGGAACTTAGCGCCCGGATGCCTCCGATTTATCCGGATGAAAGCAGGTGGTAGCCGGAACTAGGGACGATGACGAGCCGGAACTTTGGACCCCAATATGTAATATTAAACAAACTGAGTTTAATGGACTCATATTTGTATAAAAAAACAAACGGCGATCACCGTGGCTGTTTCGGAGGGCACACGTATGAAGGTAGCGCCGCTGAGAATGAGCGACGCGAACGCGTGCCCCCGAAGCCGATCGACGATATGAAGATCTCACGACTCGGCGCGCACAATTGACGGCCGGGCCTGCCAGGTCTGCCGGGGCGATGATGGGGAGAGGGAACAGGGCACCGCTATTCGAACGAGATATTCTGTGGCGACCCCAAGATCACGCGCATTCAATAAATAAAATAAATTTATTTCAGATAACATAATCCATAATAATACCATTAAAACTTCCGAAAATTAAAATAAAATAAAGCCATTAAAACAATTCAAACCGATGAGATAAAAAATAAATTTAAATTAAAACATTCAAAATTAAAATAAGTTACAATTTAAAATAAAATAATATAAAATCAATTCAAAATTTAAAGATAAAAAAACAACAACACAACAACAAACATTAAAATTAAAATTAAAATAGTGAACATTTAAACAATCAAATTACCCGCCTGATAAACGAGACCCAAATCGGAGACGAGATCCTATCAGCTACAGTCTTCAGAATTCCGTTGCAGCTGCCACGCATTCTGTAGATCAGCATTGCGTTGAACAAAGACGTTGGCAATTTAGTTTTATAAAAAAGTAAACAAAATGCTTAAAAGTTGAAAGTTGAAGTGGTTTCGATCAAAAAAGAGACCTTAACACACCAGAATGTAATAAATTTGATAAAAAATTGCCGAATTGGAGGTGACATGACAGATGTCACCTCCGATAAAATAATCACAAGCACAAAATAGGAAAATGAAGATAATATGTTGACAAGACCAGCCGCACCTCCAGCACGCCCAACACCTCCGGACTCTTCGCTTAGCTCCGCCTCGCCGCCGCCAGTATCTAGCCCCATTCTGAGCGCTGTGACGACTCCAACCGCGGTAGTTGCGTCGAACTCAAGCGACGAGTATTTCTCCCCGCCCACCACCTGCTCGTCGACGGGGAGGACACCGGCCGCCGGATGGCTTTCGCTTTGGAAAATGTTATTGATAACTTTGACAATAACAGTCATACTACTATAAATAAGAGAGTTTTTAATTATAAGAATGGTGTAAATTTTTGACAACGAATACTTGAACATAACTGGAGTGCTATGGGATACAACACATTTTTGAAGACAGCAAGATATTTCAATACAGGTTTAGAAAAAGTGAATAAAACATTATTTTCAATTAAGTAGGTCACAATAGGTGATAAAAATGCTTGGCTCAACGCTGGTCCTGCTCCACAAGGGCGCATTGACTAATTGATTAGCATTTGGAACTACTGAAGATTGTAAAAACTATCTTTACATTGTATAAATTCAATCTTTTTGCATTGTATAATTGCATAGCACATGTGTGAGTAGTATGTACCTACTATAAAGCTACCATTTACTAGGTTTGTCTTTCATTGACTTGAATGTGCCCTGGCGGCTGAGAGTATGTCATGCTCACTCAAATGTCTCGCTGGTGGTGGAGTGTGTATTGGATCATTAAGTTCCCTTCAAAATGGTTGAGCTAAATGGTGCTGATCCATCCGTCGTGTTCGTGAACGAGCGCCGTCAGTAGGGACTGGTCATCTCTTAGCTGCCACGGTGTAGGGGATCCCTACACTTAGTGATATGATAACGGGGCGATTCTATTGGGTTGATGAAATAAAACCGAACGCCGTGAATGTTCGTTAAACACTGATTTATTGATATATATTTTTACATATTATTTGCAATATAAGGTACAACATGTGCTGTGTGTGCAGAATGCACGGCGCGTAAGTCGGTAAAGTAATGTACGGTTCCGTACATCCTGCCCGCCCAAACGGGACAACTGAAATGATGGATAGATAGACAGATAATTGAAATTACAAACAAGTTTATATGATTAAATAGTAAAATGATAATAGACTGATAGCTAATGATACAAATGCGATCCACCATTAATTTAAATGACTATTTTAAGATACACATGTCCTTAATCATCGCGATCTTGTAAGTGCACTGAACGCAGAAACGTTGGCGAGGTAGCCCTATCTACACCACTAATCGTAAACACTTGACTACACTTTTGCACTGATTTTGCTTTATTTGATGCCACCGGTACTGTGTCGGCCGGCGCGACCGTCACTGGCCCCGCCCAGACAGCCTCTTGGCCCTGGGGGGCCGGCGACGCTGATACTCTGCCCGTATTTCGATGTCTTCTGATGAGGTACACGACGACGCCTCCCAAGACGATAACCGAAGCTACACTGATGTACAACACAGTATAGTGGTGAATGTCGTGAATGCTCAGATCTGTAGACGACTGTTCCTTAACCTCGTCAATCTGAGCCCTTAATTGTTTCCAAATGAGATGATGATCTTCGGTTACACTGAAGTTCTCTGGTGCAGATGTTTTCATGATTTTATTTAGCACAGACACCTCTGGGACTTCGATGTGGTGATGAATTTTTATATGATTGATAAAGTTATTATGAGCGTAAATACTAAATGTATCCCCTTTCAATGTGCAACCTTGACCTACGGTAATAATCGCGTTGCCGACAAGGTTGACCATTGTGACTCCGTTGGCGCAAATTATGCGCACTCGGCATTCCGAGCAACTCGTATACAACCAGGTGTTCGGCCTGTGCAATTTGATCCACTGCTCTTCACATGACGATTTTACGGAGTGACATAATTGTTTTTGATTGATAATTTTGATTTCACAGATAGACTGCTTTATGTTTAGATCGTAAATGGGCATGTCTAATGAGCATAACAAGATATCGTTGGGAACATGAGTACATGATTGTAAGTCTGCTTCTGATAGAAGAAATGCTGTATCCTTGCCTAGATTGTAAGCTATGAATGGTACCGATGGCACGAGATGATAAAACTGTAGTCCTCTCTTTTGCGAAATCGATATGATTTTGTTTAACTCAAAGAATTCGTTGCTTAGGAGTGGAACTTTGATTTCGATGATTAAGTAGTTTGAGAAGACTCTGGCTGACACTTTGAGCAAACGATACATGTCCTTGATATTTTGCAAATCCACTGGTACCGTAAGTTTACCATTCAATTGACTAGAGATGATGCTCAGCTGATACGATAACTGCTCTGGTGACAACAAATAGCTGTCAATGCGCCCGTGTGAAATATCTGTAACCGTAGCAATCAACGTTTGCTGAATCCAACGAATATTTGATAGAATTATTGATGCTGCTAGAGCTGATGATGTGACATAAAGGCCGTCTTCATTGTCCAAACGTATTTTATTCACATCAGTCGATAGATTTTGTAGACGTTGCTTGATGAATGAAAATTGTTGATTCATGATGTTTTCATTACGGCGTATGATATTATATTCTGATTCTAAAATACTAGTCTGATTTTTTATAAGTTTTTGAAGATGTTCTTCATTATGACTGATCTGCTCGATGTCACTCTTGTATTTTTCCGCAAACCTCTCGTCCAGTACACCGAATAATGAATTAGCAATGTAACCCAACCCGTTTACTAGGCCTCTTTTCAACCTCTTCGGACTTTGATATTTAAGTAACATATCATAGTGTTCAATTTCGCTAATTTCGTGCTCCAACTGAAGAATGATACTCTGATATTGTTTACTTGCATGGGTGTTGCATAATGACTTGATGTGGTTGACGTAACCTTTGATATCGGATAAGCCTTTCCAGTAGGTCGTCATATTGTAGTAGACAACTAGACGCCATTCGTCCTTGATATACTGAAGATTGGATATTCTATCGAAGTAAATAGCTTGATTCTCTTCTAATGACGTCACATTATAAGATGCATGATTAGGTATATTTTGCGCTGAAGTAGGTGATAATAACATGAAAAATATTAAGAAGAAACTAGTGAATAGGCTCTTCAATGATACGTTGTTTCGAGGAAGTCGCTTTCTCTTGCTTCGGTCGTCTGAATTGTCATGATTGACATTTTGATTTTGTTCCTGCGTTGTGTCCTTGTTTATTGGTAACAACACAAGTCTGGTGACAGGGCGTTGTATGATGTTAGTCTTAGTTTTTAAACTGACTACCCTTACATAGCCATCCTTTCCAGGATAAACTGCTTGAATACGTCCTAACGCCCACTTGCCGGGTGGCAAGTTTTCGTCCTTGATAAGAACGACGTCATCGATTTCGAAGTTCCTACTTGGCTTACGCCATTTTGATCTAGCCTGAAGATGCTGAAGATATTCGCTTGACCATCTTTTCCAAAGCTGTTTGTTCATTGATTGAATGAGTTGCCACCTTGTTGATTGATTCATGTGATCTGGATCAGTCTGTGGCCTAGATATAAGTGGGCCACCGATTAAGAAATGTCCTGGCGTAAGAACGTCATCGTCAGTGTTTTCTGTCAACTGGCAGAGAGGCCTTGAGTTCAGACATGCCTCGATTTGATGTAGTAGCGTAGTAAACTCCTCGTAAGTGAGTTTCTGATCGCCGATGATACGCTTTAGATGATATTTGAGGCTTTTCACCGCAGCTTCCCAAAGACCGCCTGCACTTGGCCACGCAGGAGCGTTGAAGTGCCACTTTATGTTCATGTCATTGATGTTATTGAAGAAATCGGTGTTGATGGTGGCTATGATCTCTTGGTACTCCTTCTTAATGATACGATTGGCACCTACGAAATTCGTGCCATTGTCACTGTATACGTGACTTGGCGTTCCACGTCGGGCCGAAAACCTACGAAAGGCTGCTAAAAATGCTGGAGTACTCAGATCGGAAACTAGTTCCAGATGAACAGCCTTAGTAGACAGACAAACAAACACTGCAATATACCCCTTGACTGTTTTGATTCCACGTCCCTTATTGGCCTTCAACTCGACGTGTCCGGTAAAATCGACACCGGTGTGAGAAAAAGGTCGTGACGGGGTGACTCGTGGCGGTGGAAGATCGGCCATGATTTGTTGATATTGTGTTTGACTAAAGCGCTGACACTTAACGCATGATCTCAACTTCCTCTTGACGGTACGAATTCCACTGATTATCCAATATCTGTCTCTGATGTATGAAAGTGTCAGTCGCGGGCCTCCATGTAATGTGGTAATGTGAGCCTGATCAATGATTAAATCGGTGAGACGACTATGACTTGATAATATGATAGGATGCTTTGATGAGTCGCTAATGCATGCGTTTTTCAGTCGTCCACCCACTCTAAGGATACCGTGCTCATCCATGAAAGGATTAAGACATGATATTTTGCTTCTTGGATGCACGTGTCCCTTTTGATTGATACATAAAATATCTTCATGAAATTTATGTGATTGGTCATCTTTGATAATGATATTAAATGCATTGTCCATCTCTGATGACGTCAATACATTTGTTCTTGATGTGTGTTTGCCTCGTGATTGCGTTATGAAACGCGATATCCAAGCGACAATTTTTACAATGCGAGTTAATGAACTGTAATTCTGTAATAACTCGTGTACTAATGAAATATGATTTTTATATAAAGCCGTGTTTACACTTGGCTTTTTGATCTCCAAATCTGGTGATTGATATGAAGTGATAGGAAAGGTACTTTGTTCGAAATTGGTTATCCATTTCGGACCCTGCCACCACAACGGATGTTTTAATAACTTCCGTGACGTCAGACCCCGAGTAGCACAATCTGCAGCGTTCTCTTCTGACCTCACATGATGCCAACATGATGATGGAATGATGCTAATGATTTTGATGATTCTGTTAGCCACGAACTGCTTCCATTTTGTTACGTCACCTTTGAGCCATCCTAAAACTATCATGGAGTCTGTCCAGCCATAAATCTCCACATCCTGATTTGATAAGGATTCCATGACCTTCTTGATAAGTTGAGATAGCAGTAGCGCACCACATAGCTCTAGTCGTGGCAATGATACCTTTTTGGCCAGAGGTGCTAACTTTGTTTTAGCTACAGCGAGCGTTGATGTGTACTCGCCCTTATTGTCTTTAGCTACTACATACACAACACATGCGTATGCTTTGTCAGAAGCGTCACAAAATCCATGGATTTGATATGATTGATTTGTGTTACCAAGATAGCGTGGTATGATAAATTGATCTATGATGTTGAAATCATTCTTAAGTTGAATCCAATCTTCTTGAACCGATTGTGAAACTTCTTCGTCCCACGATAAATGTGATGACCATGCATTTTGAAAAAGCAGTTTTGCTCTGATTGATAATGGTGACAGCCAGCCTAAGGGGTCAAATAGCTTTGAGATTTCCGAAAGCAGCTGTCTTTTCGTGATGCGTTTATCATAATGCTGTAATTGATTTTGAAAACTGAAACTATCCGTTGAGGGATTCCATCTCAATCCAAGTGTTTTTCTTGATTCCGAACACTTGAAGTCTAATGGGTTATTGAGTTGGTCAGATGATAGATCTACCAGTAAGTCCGGTACGTTACTGGACCATTTCCGGAGGTTCATACCAGCTCCCTTTAGTATCCCAATGAGCTGATGCTGAATCTCCTTGGCTTGATTAATGGTATTTGCTCCACTAAACAAATCGTCCATATAGAATGATTGATTTAATGCTGACGCAGCTAGTGGATACTTGTCAGCATCGTCTATTGCCAGCTGTTTAAGCGTTCTCATAGCTAAGTATGGGGCGGCCTTAGTACCGTACGTCACGGTAGTAAGATGATATTCATTGAGTACTTCTTGAGATGATTGCCGCCAAATGATTGATTGAAGATGACGATCTGATGGTCTGATAAAGATTTGCCGAAACATTTTCTCTATGTCCGCTGTGATTACATAACTGTAGGTTCTCCAGTTTAAGATGAGTGTCATGAGGTCCTTTTGAAGATTCGGTCCGCAACACATAAGGTCATTTAGGCTTTTTCCTGATGTGGATTTCGCCGACGCATTAAAAACAACTCTAAGTTTTGTTGTTGTTGAATCTAATTTCATTACGCCGTGATGTGGTAAGTAAAAGGCACGTTTCGATTCATCGACATTATTGGCAATACACATGTGACCCAGTTGTTGATATTCAGACATAAATGATTTATAATTTTCTGAAAATGATTCGTTATTGCACATTTTTCTTTCCAATTGTTTGAATTGTGCAATAGCTTTTAATTTAGATGACCCAAGCTGATTTTCATATTCGGTTTTCATTGGTATGCCAACCTCGTATCTACCAGTGTCCAAACGACGAGTAGCTTGCTGATAAAACTCTTCACAATACTGCTCTTCACTGGTAAGAGATGATGATGATGATGTTTCAACGTCCTCTATCTCCCAATATTTTGATAGGTCTGATAAGTCATTTCTTACGATATGACAATTAAATGTGCGAACGTTGCCAGACAGGATCCATCCGAGTGCCGTCTGTTGCGCAATCGGAGCCTGCGCTGGTCCTTTGATGAGACCGTCCATGATGATTTGAGAGTAGATACTCACATCCAAAAGAATATCAATTGGTTTCGACACATTGTATTCTGGATCTGCTAATTGAAGATGCTGGATATGAGACCATGATTGTTTTTTGAATGGTGTACCAGGCAAGCAGTTAGCGACCTTTGACAGAACCAGTGCTTCTGTAGTAAAATGATAGTCACCGTAGATAGATTGACACTCGATTGATACCCGTCCTTTGCTTTGCCTAGCACCAGCACCTATTCCTGATACTGATGCGTTGTATCGTCGCCGCTGCAACCCTAACCGCTGTACAGCGTTTTCCGATATTAATGATATTTGGGATCCCTGGTCTAGAAGAGCCCTAAGAGTCGTGTAGCTGCCATCAGAACACCTGACATTGATTGATAGCGTGGTCAACAATAACTCTTCGTCATCTCCTGCTACATGGTTAACATTAGGTTGCTTGTTGGATGATTTCGATGACGAAGCGGTCATTGCAGATGATGATGATGTTGCTTGAGAAGCTGATTTTGATGATGGGACACACGCTTCATGTAGTATTGTATGATGATCACCTTGACAGGTTTTGCAACGTTTCGTCGAAGTGCATTGACTTCCATCGTGACTGAATAGGCAATTTCGACAAATTTTTAAGTTCGTCGCCGTCTTCAATTGCACGTCCGGTGTCATATTCATGAATCTTTTACACAAAAACAAATTGCGAGCATGATTTGAATTGCATACAAAGCATTTTGAAGTTTGAGTAATGATGGCTTGATATTTTTTGTTAATGTAACCTTTATAATTGTTTTGCTTATCAAAGGTATTTGTGTTCTTTGTTTGATTTGGGTTCCGCTTGCTAGATGGTGAGGGTTCCTTATCGTTTTTATGAATGGGCTCAAGAGCGGTAAACTTACTCTCGAGGAATGCCATTAACTCGTCCAACCTTGGTAAATCACGAGGTGTCCTACGTGCTTCCTTGTAGTCAGCGTAAGTTTCTGGGTCCAGTTTCTTGCACAATAAATGAACCAATAACGGATCCCACGTATTCGTATCAACGCCGAGATTGTGAATCGCGTGAATACATTCGGTTGAGGTATCATACAACCTTTTGATTTCAAACGATGATTGCTTTTGAATGTTGGGTTGATTGAGGAACATTTCGATTTGATTCGTAAAAAGAACTTGAGAATTGTTGTACCGGTGTAATAAGATCTCCCACGCAGTATCATAATTCTCTGATGAAATATGGAGATGATAGATGAGACGTTCCGCTTCACCCTTAAGTTTTCCCTTAAGGTGCTGCATCTTCTGAGCTCCAGTGATAGAGTTATTGTTATGAATTGTCTCCGTGAACAAGTCATAAAAGGTCGGCCACTGTGTGTAGTTCCCGCTGAAAGATGGTATTTCAATGTGCGGAGTTGATTTTTCTAAGTGAGTCGTTGATGAGATTTTCTTATTCAACTCACGTTTGATAGTTTTGTAGGCCAACTCATGATGATTAAACTCCTCGTCGTATGATATATCTCCACCAGCAAGTATATGATCGATTTGCAAATGTTGCGCATCAATAATTGTCCACTTAGATTGAACGTTTTTAAGCTCATCTTCTAGTTCCCATTTATCTGTTATTAGATCAACTTTGATGCCCTTGATTAGCCTATTAAATGCCCTAAAATTAGTACGTTGCAATGATAACAATTCGTCTAACTTTCCATCTGGTTGAGTAGACTTTGAAGATTTGCCGTAAGATGATATAGAATTACGAGTTGATTGATAATAGTCTTTACCCTTTTGATATGTGTTGTCAAGGAAATACTCAACCGCCACATTTTTATGCTCAGATATTTTCTGGTGATTTTGCTCGAACTCTCCCCAGAGGTTGTCTAACGTCTCTAACCGTTTCCTCAAGTATTCGGCATTTTTGCGAGAATCCGAGTCCTTGTTAAAGTTCACCTTTATTGTAGTGAAATTGGTGATGATTTCAGATTGACGAGCGAAAAGAGTTTCCATGATGAAGGTAAAGGAACAGTCTTACTTGGTTAAATGATGATCCACGTAGCTGTCTGCACTGGTACTACTCCGTACCCTCTCGCCGCCCGATGATGAGCTCTACAGAGCCTGATGATGTTGATGTCACGCCGTGATTTGCTTACCACGACCGTGCTTTTGACCTAAGCTATATTTGCTCAAGTCAACGATGAAGTGAATTCACTGAATGAGTCCACACTGGTTTGATCACAGAAACTTGAGTCCGAACCGTGCCTCTAACCTGTACGCGCGCTAGGTCAAAGTTTCGCGACAAAGTCCTGCAATGCTCGAAGGACCAAAAAAATGTAGGGGATCCCTACACTTAGTGATATGATAACGGGGCGATTCTATTGGGTTGATGAAATAAAACCGAACGCCGTGAATGTTCGTTAAACACTGATTTATTGATATATATTTTTACATATTATTTGCAATATAAGGTACAACATGTGCTGTGTGTGCAGAATGCACGGCGCGTAAGTCGGTAAAGTAATGTACGGTTCCGTACACACGGCTTATCTTATTTTAATTTAATTTAATATTTGAATTGTTTTTGTCTCTTTATTACGGACGCTTTTAACGTTCTGTATCGTTCCCACATGCATAATTTCAATATGAATGATGTAACCAATATTTTGTAACCATATTTTGATTTAAAAGAGTGTCCATGGAGTTTCTTGCCCGTTCTTCTTCATAGGTACCAACTACGCTTTGGAATGGGCAACTAACTTCATTTTTCTGACTGACCGACCCCGTGACAATTCAAAAGTGCCTGTAATTGGTTTATTTGAAATAATTGCTTTGAGTTTGAGTTTGTGAAAACATCGAGTAAAGTGAAACGTTTATTATGCTCTTGTGGAAATAAACTTTATGCTAGTGTCCTTAACTACAAAAATAATTATGTTAGAATTTTTAGAAGGGTGATTTCGAATGTTAAAAAACTTACAGTCAGTGAAAACAATAATCACTAAAAAAATTCAAGTAGGGAAATTTGGAAAGTTAGAAATAAGAGTAGAAATAGAGTTAAAGCAATGCGGGCGGAAGTGCGACTTAAAACAAATATCCAAATAATAAATAACCCAGAGGAAGTAGCTGACATTCAAATAAAAGACAATTTAGCAATTTCATCTGAGCCGCTTACGACTTTTTATAATAAGTGCATTAGAGAAGGCATTTTCCCGGATCAACAAAAAATTGCTAAGATAGCTCCAATTCATAAAAACGAAAAAGTTTGTTACCCAGTTGGGAAAACAAAATCGAAAAAGTTTCAAAAGACCGCTTAGTTAGACACCTTAATTTGAATAAAGTAAATAATTTAAGACCAGTTGATTTGGATACTAGAAGAATGCTGGTACGGGAGATGGTATTTATATGTTACTAAATGGTGTAGTTAATCAAATAAATTGTAAAATGAGGGTAGCTGGTATGTACTTGGATTTAAGTGCGGCTTTCGACACTATTGACCAAAACAACTCATCACAAAAATGGGCCACTATGGCGTAAGAGGTAAAGCCTTACAACTCTTCACTTCTTATCTTAAAAATAGAAAAATGTTTGTCGAACTTGATTCTACAAAACCAAACGGATATAAAAGCAACTACAGGTCATCTATATTAAGCATTACAGCCGGTGTGCCTCAAGGATCAATTTAGGGCCCTTTATTTTACATATTGTTCACTAATGACCTAATCAATTTCGCACATAAGCTTTTACTGGACATACAACTTGTAGTCTTTGCGAATAACACAAATGCTGTAGTTGCAACTAACGATATCCAAGACCTTTCATTCTTGGTTTAGGGCGAATATCTTATAATAAACACGACTAAAACCAAAGTTATGTTATTTAAAACCACTGCGCGTAACAAAGACAATATGAACATTGAACTAGACAATTTTAAAATTGAGCTTGTCAGGGAAGTCACGTTTTTAGGAATTTATATGGATGAATTGTTGAATTGGAAGAAAGAATTAGCAGCATTGGATTCATCTATATCATCTGCTTGCTAGGCCTTAAGAACTCTTAGAGATGAAGTTAGTATAAAACATTTAAAAATGGTATAATAAGCGCTGATTGAGTCCAAACTGAGGTATAGCATATAGATTTTGGGAAAAAGCTACCATTACAACAGGCATAGGGCATTCATTCTCCAAAAAAGAGCAATCCGAACTATTGTCCGCATTTCTCATCGAGGCACCTGTCGGCCATATTTTAAAGAACTTGGTATTCCCACAGTACCTAGCCTTTACGTAGTAGTATTGTTAAACACTTAAAAAAATATGTATACGACTACGAAACAGACGAAAACAGGCTGGTAAGGGAAAAATTGGGTAGAAAAGACTTTTGGAATAGTTAAGCATAGCCCACAGTATGAGGCAGTTCAAATATTTAATAAATTACCGCTTGAGTTAAAATACATACTGTTCACAGTCTCATTTAAGGCAAGGCTCAAGGCATTCCTGTTGGAAAGATTTCTCACACATTAGGTGAGTTGTAACATGAGATGAGATGGGTTATGAAATAAATCTGACCTTGGCCAGACGTATAGCGACTAAATGACATTTGTTGACAGATATTATGAATAAACAATATTTTTTTTATAAAAATGATAGAAAAAATATAATATAAATGTTTATTAATATTATACATATTATTTGCGGTGGCAAGAGGGTGGAGGTGGGTAACTTGATATAGAAATATATATTTTATTTTTTGATTGTTCTCGCATATAGATGCAATAAGAATAATAAAAAAAGAAAAGAAAATTAGTTTATTCTACACAAACAAAACGCACCTTACAAATTAATGACCCAGGATTTTGTAATATCTTGATTTAAAAAGAGTGTCCTTGGAGTTTCTTGCCCGTTCTTCTCCATAGGGAGCTACGTTTTGGAATGTGCAACTAGCTTCAACTTTCTGACTAACTGACCGACTCTTTGACAGTTCAAAAGTGCTTGTAAATGGTTTAATTGAAATAACTGCTTTGAGTTTGAGTTTGACACTACTTGTATTACTCGTATATAGTCGAAAAAAAGATTGCTAAAATTTAAAATTGGCTGCAATGCAATAAAAAAAACTGTTTCAACCATTATTTTTTTAAATCTATTATCTTTTTAATTGACACACCGTTTATTCTATTGTATTCCACTTGTAATATAATACGCGTGTAAGTCTTGCACTTATCGATGTTCCAATTTTTTTTTGGATTATTCTTTTTCGTTTAAATTGCAATTAATTTATTGACATAATGGTTTAATAATTTATGTTTGCATGGTATTTTACATTTTGTTTAAATAATATTTTCTAATTGTAATTTAAGTGCTTGTTTTCATATATATTTGTACATCTAATACTGTTGTTAATATTAATGTTTCATGTTGGATTATATTCGAACGCAATGTAAATTGTTACTGAACAAATAAGTGAAAAAATTGAACCCTATCAGAGGCCGGTGGGCCTCGAGGTCTTACCCAGTAGAGCCCCGTGTACACCTGCCAATTCTTTACTGCCCCGTGTCCATATGTCAATTCTTAATTTCTTCTTTCCTGACCTTAGCTCTATTACCTACAAATACAATAATGTTGGTTACAGGATTATATACATTTCCTGTTACTGATGCCATTATTCTTCTTCTTCTTCTTCTTCTTTAGGGTTTTGGTTTCCGCACTTAGTCCTTCAAGTGGACCATTGTGCGTGGGCCATGGCGGCCGTCGGTGGTTATTCCAACCAGCCCACCACCCTCCAGAAGTTGATGATGTCTCCTGGTCTGTCGAGAGCATCTGTGTAGGATCTGGGTGCCCCGAGGGTTTGTGACCTAATCTAGGTGACGCCTGTGCATTCGAAGAGCACATGCGCTACGATTTCCTCAGCCTCCATGCAAGCCCTGCACAGAGGACTGTCCGTTATGCCTATTGTGTGAAAGTGTTTGTTTAGTGAGCAGTGTCCCGTGATGGTCCCCGTCACCAGACGCAGGCCGTTCCTGTCCAGACGTAATAAGCGTCTGGTTAACTTGCCATCCAAGGATGGCATGGCGTTCTTGGACTGCCTGCAGCCTGTTGTCGAGGTCCAGCAGGTCTCCGCTTGTGTGTGGGTGTACTCCTGTAACCATCTTCGTAGCTGGTTGAAGGGAATGGGTACGATGGGTTCGGGTCCACAGACTGACGCGCTGGATGCTCTTCTGGCCAGCTCGTCAGCTGCGTCGTTACCCAGTGATCCACTGTGTCCTTTAATCCATTGCAGTGTCACTGTGTTGCGATAAGATACCGCTACACGTTCTATAGCATTGTGACATTCAAGTGTTATACTCGACGTAATATACTTTCGCCCCAGGGATTGGAGGACTGAGGCGCTGTCGGAGAGTATACGTGTCCGTGACTCTCCTGGCCTCTATGGCGTGCACCGCTTTTATGATGCCCACACACTCCGAATGGTAGACGGTGTTGAACTTTCCTAGCGGGCTGGATATATTTATGTTAAGGTCGTGCGAGAAAACTCCGACTCCGGTTCCGGAGTCGGTCTTAGATCCGTCGGTATATACTCTCAGCTCTTTCGGGCCTGAGTGGTCACAACGTTCTTCTGTAAGTGTTATGTTGTAATGCCTTTGAAAGTAGTGTAGTTTCGGGGCTTTGTCGCAGGGTGATGCCATCATCGGTGCCATTATTTGTTTGTAGGTTGAATCTGGCATACAATAATTTTGAATATACCGACTCAACACTGTTACGTACGGAACCGCGACGGCTCCATACTTAAATATGCGTTGTTTACGTCAACTCGCACAGGAAACGGAAGATTAGGTCATTTCTGAGGTCATAAACGAAGATTTCTTTGTCGATGATTTAATTACTGGTGATAACTATCCCCAAGTTTTGTTAAAAACGTGCGAGAAAACGTCGGAGCTTCTAAAATCGACCTGCTTGCCTTTGCGGAAGTGGATATTTAGTTATGACATAGAAGCATCTAAACAATCAGCTATCGGGAAACATTGCCAAAATTAAACTCTTGGTTTAGGTTGGCAAGTCGATAAAGACGAAATTAAAAAAGTAATAATAACTTTAAAGTTATTAAGCGAAGTATGATGTCAGTTATTTCTCAAATCTATGACCCATTAGTCTTTTGTCGCCCACAGTAATTATAGCAAAAATATTGCTTCAACAATTGTGGCTTTGTAAAATCGATTGGGAGGATTCGATTCCTAACGATATCGAATGCTTGTGGAATCGATTCCTTCAAGACTTATCCTCATTAGGCAATATTCATGTCGCTCGTTGCTTCATGAGTGAATGTACATTAGTGAGTTACATATTTTCACTGACACGTTACAAGACGCGTACGGTGCCTGCGCATACGTACGTACTTACACGGACGTCTCATCTATAGAAATGAGGTTGTTATGTGCTAAGAGCAAGGTCGCGCCAGTCAAAACTGTATGCACCATTCCGCGACTTGAGTTATGTGGCGCTTTACTAGGCACTCGGTTATATAAAATAATTATAAGTTCGTTAACACTAACGTTCACTAAAGTAGTTTTCTGGACTGATTCCACCATAGTCATGGGCTGGATCAGAATGTCGCCTCACGGTTTAAAAACGTTTATTCAGAATCGTGTGTCACAAATAAACGAGCTTATAAATGTATGTGATGCAATTTTATTATTATATGTATGTATTTTATTAGTATATGTACACTTATATGTATGTGATGCAATTAATTTATTTTTGCTAACGGTAAAGATAGCCCGGCTGATATTGTGTCGAGAGGTCTTCCTCTAAAAGAGCTTCAAACCAATAATATATGGTGGCACGAGCCAGCCTTTATACGACATCATAAATTCGATTATTCATGCGATATTTCCATAGATAATGATCAATTGCCCGAAAAAAAAACTCAACATGTTAGTATGGCGTGTAGTCACCTCAAACGGTACCACATTCGAGCGATAGCCGACGTACTACGATTTATAGACAACACGCGTGCGAGTAAAAACCATCGCAGAACCTGCACCCTAATTGCGTAACACACTATCTATCACAATCTGAATCATTTAGCAGCCTATTGCTAATCCATTGCTTTATATGTTCGAAAAATGTGTCTGCTCAACAACGTAAATAACGCAATGAATGTTGTTAAACTGTCAAAATAAAACCGATTCCTACTGTTATTGTGTTACGTTACCCCGCGGTTGGTTATCTGTTGATGCGTTAGACGCCTCAGTTGTAATGCTCGCACGGCTGGCGCATATGCAATCATTCTACAACGAATATGATGATTTAATTAGGTGATCGGTGGTGAAATCCAAAATAATGAAGAAGGGACATATTTTGTATTAATATTAAGACTTCTAGTTACCTAGCTATTTCTTTGTTGTGGATTTTTTCAAAATATATTTGATTTAAAAATAAAAATGTTGATTGTAATTTTATGTTTCTCTTTATAATATTTTTGATATATTTTGTTCTTAATAAAGAATTTTTCATACCTACCTATATTTGTTTATTTACCTAGAAATAACATACGACATCAAATCCTTATGTAACTCCATAGAACAGTGTGCCATGTATATATGTATACGTGGTACTAGTTTCCGTAGAAGAACGTCGGAAAGTCACAAGAAACATCTTAAGTTACGTAGTACAACATCGGATTGTTATAAGTGAAGGCATTGTTTTTTTTTTTTATCATTATACTATATTAATAACCCTTCATATGACACAAAAGGCTATTTTTGTAATTTTTTTTTTTTCATTTTTATCTTTAGGTAAAATATTATGCTGAAAATTGTGAGTTCAAAACTTTAAAGTGCTCTTCTGTAAAATAGCTATTTTGTAGATTCGATTTTGTCCTATGCCAGTGTCGAAAATGTAAAATGTTTGTACTCTAAAATCGGTTGGTCCTAAGAGAGTTTTGATTCCTATGAGAAACAAAATTGAATGGCATCAAAAAAAGTTTTTGTGTAAATTATCCATTTCCTTACTGACTGTACTTTGTTTTCAAAATCTGTAAATGCAAGTCAACATGTTTAAAAAGTTAAGGATATTCCCCAAAGACACAACAATACAATACAATTACAATACACAAACACAATTACAATTTGCGGTAAACTAAAGAACAATACGAACACAATGCAATATTGCTCACCCCCCATAGCAAATAGCGTGATGATTTCAAACTCAAACTCAAAGCATTTATTTCAATTAAACCATTTACAGGCACTTTTGAATTGTCAAAGAGTCGGTCAGTTAGTCAGTTGAAGCTAGTTGCCCATTCCAAAACGTAGATCTCTATGGAGAAGGATGGGTAAGAAACTCCGAGAACACTCTTTTAAATCAAGATATTATAAAATTCTGGGTACATTATTCTTGTTGCTTCTATATGTGAGAAAAAAGTTCAAAAACATTTCAAAATATAAGATTAAAAATAAGCCTTTGCAGTTAATTTATAGCCTTCAGACTGACCATATAGAAAATATCCATTCAAAATATGAACAGAATCTATCCGTTAGTATTTGTGTGATGCTGGAACATACAAACAGACCAAAATTCTAAAAACTATATTTTCTGCATTAGAATCATTCCCAGATCTCGTAGCAATTACTTTTTTTCAAAAATATTCAATGTACAGTTTTGACTTAGCTACGATTTGATTACCTATAATTATGTATAGAACAGATAGTAATGAGTAATGTTCCACCACCGGTTTCTTTTGTACGGTAGTATTTTTAATGATGAACTAATTGATTTTTCACATATTTCAAGCCTTTGCTTTCCCACTGCTATTCACATCTATTCGTATTCATTATTAGTGTAACGGTACTGACAGACAATTTTATTTCTAGCTTTATAATATAAATTATAATCCACTTACCTAATTCTAATATCAAATTATTTACATTTTATTAATGTAATTTATCTGTCTTCCGATTAAAATGTTTTAGAGATTAGATACTCTTGACAATCATAAAAGGCAGTCTAACGGGCGTCAGTGTACATTAATCAGTGTCGGTATGAGGTCGCTATTCACGCTGCTTGTGATGGTCGCTGTGGGTGCGGAGTGCGTACGCGCCGACCACTACCACCCGGCGGGCCCCGCCGGCCGCGCGGCTGCCGCCAACCGCGCCGAGACCGGCTCCACCTTCTGGACGCAGGAGGCGCAGGCGGCCATCGACGCGCGCCTCGCGCACCAGGAGAGCGTCAAGAAAGCACGCAACGTGGTGATGTTCCTGGGCGACGGCATGTCCGTGCCCACGCTGGCCGCCGCGCGCACGCTGCTCGGCCAGCGACGCGGCGCCACCGGCGAGGAAGCCAAGATGCATTTTGAAACTTTTCCTACGGTTGGGATGGTTAAGGTAAATTGAAAATAATGGACGTTTTCCTTCTCCTGGCGCCAGTGATAGAAACATTTTTAACGGAATCGTTAGTCTTGCTTATGGTATGCATGTGATGAGAAGGTCTCTTAGCAACATGTGCTTCATAAAGCACATGTTGCTAAGAGAGTGATGAATTAAATGGGGATGGATGGAGACGTAGAAAATGAAAATAAGATGAACGTATTGTATGAGGAATGATAGAAATGCAAAGGCAGTAAATGATAGCGCGACGGTTAACAGGGTAGAAGAAGAAATAAAAAAATGGGCCGCCCCTCAAGTTAAGGTGCCTACAGATTTGCTCAAATTTAGACGCTCGACACGGGATGTCAAACAAAATCGAGTACATGTGTAAGCAACAGACGATCGACATCGTAATTTTGTCGATTGCTAGTGTGGATCTTTTATTTCAATTGAAAAACTATAAACAAGTTATGTCTACGTCTGTCTCGATTTTAACTTTGATACTTTATCGATCGTTAACATCGACAGGAACGATCAATAGAATCGAGCAAGTCTGTAAAAAGCTGACAGATCTTATTAATCGTCAAAAAAAACATATCGAGCGACAGGAACGATCGTTAAAAATCGATCAAATCTGTAGACATAAGGCAAAGGCATGATGATGAACAAGAAGAAGCACGACTTCCTTCTCATTTTTCTCCACTGAATATCCCATGAAATTGGACTGTTTCAGACATACTGCGTGAACGCGCAGATTGCGGACTCTGCATGCACGGCCACCGCTTATTTGTGTGGGGTTAAAACGAATTATGGCGTAATTGGAGTAAATGCGGCCGTGCAACGTAACGACTGCGAGGCTTCCACGGACACCAACACGCACTTGCAGTCTATTGCCGAGTGGGCGCTGGAAGATGGCCGCGACATCGGTGAGCTGGCGATATTAACGATATGTACTCCTTACACGCTAGTTACAGATAATTTGTCAGAGAACAAATTATAAAAGTTTTTAAGTTATACAACATGATATCTGTACCTTGAGTTGTTTTACCTGACTACTCAAGACTAATCAACCATTTGACAAACATATTATTGAAGTTGTCTTTACAAACTATTTTATTTTTATTTATTTATTTTATTTATCGTTCGTTATGTCTTCATTCGTCACTATCAAATATCTATTAATGTCTCCGATCATTAATAATGTTTTTCTTTCTGTTCTCCCTGGCAGGCATTGCCTACAAAACTGTAAACATGTTCAGATCGTTTTTAAATAGCATACTCCTAAGTGCAGTCATTACCCTGTTTGGCAGTTTGGATGCAATATGATACCTCTAAGTAGGAACGTAAGTTGTTTTCATGTCTTTTTTGTTTGTAACACAGGTATCGTTACTACGACGCGTATTACGCATGCGTCACCAGCGGGTGTGTATGCCAAAGTTGCAAATCGTACGTGGGAGTTTAATGGGCAGGTGGAGGAACACGGCTTCGACACAGAGCGCTGCCCGGACATCGCGCTTCAACTGATACACAAACATCCCGGCAACAAGCTCAAGGTCCGTAATAGAGTATAACGGTCACTGTTGTGGGTATACATATATTTGATTAGTATCTTTGTAAGAGCAGTCAGTGTGGCTGCTCCATTATATGAATCGATTCAGCCCAATTCAAGTGTTATTAGGAAGATGTGTCCGGCAAAACTAAGCCATGAATTACTTAAAAGAAACCTGGCCTAATGTTTAAAAAAATATTACCGACTTCTAAATAAAACACTATAAAGTGCAAAACAACTTTAGTTTTGCAAGTCCACCTTACTAAGCGACGCTCATGAGCGCGCGGTGCGCCTTTCAGCAACGACCACTAGAGCTCTTTACTCATACTCCTTTTTCTTTCACGCAAGATACTTCCATGCATTGAGTTCGGCCATTGAATTCATACGTTACATGTTTTTTGTTGATAATAATATTTTGTGTATTCAGGTAATTTTAGGCGGCGGTAGACGTAACTTTTTGCCAGACGATGTTCGCGATGAAGAAGGATCACGTGGTTATCGGACAGACAACCGAGACCTTATACAAGAGTGGAAGCAAGACAAAGTAGATCGCGAAGTAACCCATGAATATGTTTGGAACCGTGAGCAGCTAGCGCAAGTCAACAACAGTCTGCCTGAGTACATTTTGGGGTTGTTCGAGAGTACCCATATGCAATATCATATGCAATCGAATCTACAAACAGAACCTACATTGGCAGAGATGACCGAGGTGGCGATTCGCTCGTTGAGTCGGAACGAGAAGGGTTTCTTCCTATTTGTGGAAGGAGGCCGTATCGACCACGCGCACCACGACAACCTCGTGCAGTTATCGCTTGACGAAACACTCGAGATGGACCTGGCCGTAGCGCGCGCCGCGGAGATGTTGTCTGAAGACGACTCGCTCATCGTGGTGACGGCGGATCACGCGCACGTCATGGCTTTCAATGGATACTCACAACGTGGCAATGACATTCTTGGTCACTCCGAAGACTTAGGAGATGACAATATACCTTACATGACGTTGTCTTACACTAATGGGCCAGGATTCCGCCCGCATGTGAACGGTGTTCGACCCAACGTTACTGCTGAAACCAATTTTCGTAAGTATTTATTCACACCACCAGCTCGATAATGTCAAATAATTTTGCAGAAGGTGTGAAAAGTAGAGTATACGTCTAGGGGATAAAGATGTTTTCGTGTTAAGCGAGTTTGAATCGCTGAGCTCGGGAGCCCTAGAATCTTTCGTTACGCTCGGGATTCAATATAACGCCCGTGATATAAATACTGCAGCTTTATCCCCTTAATGAATAATCTAATATTAATTGGTAATTTTAAGAAAAAAGAATAACGATGCCGTATGTGATGCAACGTGTTTAATAATTATTTCTTTCACAGGAAACCTAAATTGGGCGACCCACGTAGACGTGCCACTGGAATCGGAGACGCACGGCGGCGACGACGTGGCGGTGTTCGCGCGCGGGCCGCACCACTCCATGTTCACGGGGCTGTATGAGCAGAGCCAGCTGCCGCACCTCATGGCGTACGCCGCCTGCATCGGGCCCGGCCGACATGCCTGCAGCAGCGCCACACATGCCGCGGGCGCACCGGTTCTGATGGTCACCATCTTTGTACTATTCACTTCTCTTATACAATGATCTTTGATTTTAATTCTACGCTATGTGATTTAATGATAATAATTTATAGTAAATAATGATTCCCTTTCAAGTAGCACTTAAGAAGGTAGATATTTATATTCTCATAATAGTAAAATTACATAATATAATATAATAATATTCTAAGGGTTTATTTAATTTATATGATCGTTATTCAAATTATAATTGTAATAAAGATAATTTCGGATGCGTAGGTATTTTTTTATTTTTAAACTCTTTCTTGCCTTCTGAAAAATATGCCATTGTCAGCGATGTTCAAGATAAACTTAAAAAGTACATTTTTATGAATTAAAAAAAAAACACATTGGTACTTGCCCGGATATGAATTCACAACTTCGTGCACCTTAACCACTGGGCCATCACTAATATGTCGATATAAAGGTGAACGTCCACTGATCCGCACCGGCCGCAACACACGCATGGCACGCAATGGATTTTGGTTTGCTTTGTATGAATTCATATAGCACTGCGTCCACTATCGGTTCCACCCGCACTGAGCGTCTATAACAAGAAAAAATGCGTTGCGTGCTGGTGATGACACATGGATTAATTGACCAAGTGCAGCGCTCACTGCCCGGATGATCGAAGTTTCTTTGAAGGATAAAATCAGGAATATGAAGTTATCCGGAAAAGAACTGCAGTTACCGACACAGCTTGCAGAGTAAGTAAGCTGAAATGGCAGTAGGCTGGCCATGTTTTTCGAAGGACCGATGGTACAGCAGAGCTGGTAGAGCAGACGAGTCTTGCAGGCTTAGCACGAGCACCGTTTTGTCGACGAAAGAGTAGATAAAAATGACGTTTCGTGTAGACAGTACGACGGCAGCAAATTATAAAGAGACAACTGCACTTTTTACGAAATTCACTCTTTTACATCATTCGACTCAGAATTCTTTGTTTTGACATAGGATTTCTTTTTCTGTTTAATCCTCAATTTTTACTGATATTAAGTCACGTATATAAAGACAACTTGCGAAGACAGAAGATGATTCACTGTATGCGGCAGTTTTTTTTATCAGGTCAATATTGACTCCAAGTCTATTGGCTGCGGATGTGTCTGCATGACGAGTTCTGTGTGCACTAAATATGGACGTATCTATACCGCTACTGTAAAGTGTATCTTTTATCCAGTGATTGTTTGTGATGAAACTTTTTAGTGTGGTTTTTTGTAGCTTACAAATAAATAATCATTTTTGCGACGCTTTTGAATTTTATTTATTTAAGCCTCTAAGCATTTAGCGGGACAACTCTGAGGACGAGCGTTGAAAAAAGGTAATCTTAAAACTGGTTGTGAAGTATTAGGTTTGGAAGTTTTTATCAAATCAGGTATTGTTATAGTTATGCCAATAGCAGAATTTACTTGAACATTGACTCATTTTATAATGAAAATGTTTGAACGTGATCGGCAGTCACCAAAGCCAATAGAGTTACCGTCTTTTTGGAAAGAGTTTCCAAATCGAGGTCTGTGTTAGGCCATTTTTGTGCTAAATAACTTAGAACGGTGGTTGGATCCCACGTCAAATTATATTTTGGGTTACTTGGCCTTAATCTGTAAACTCCTTTCATAAATCGCTTAATTCTATCATCGTTTGCCACATTACTTAACAACAAAGGTAATGCAGTTTTATATGAATTGATAGTACCGTATTTCGCCCCTTTGTCAAAAATTGGGGTAAGAAAATGAATGACTACAGGAACTGAAACCGAGCAATAATCATAACCATGTTTATTAAAATACTTTAGCCAAGATTTTGTTCAAACATCATATTGTTTATAAGTGGAATCAAAATAATAATGATTCTAACATAATTTCAATGGATTTATTAGATAAATGCTTTTTTAATAATGTTTGCCTGAAAGCTTAACGGCAACCGATTTCAGGGTGCGGTGCAGATTGTGAGGCGTTCTGAAAGGAGAAGTTAACAAATTTACCTTTGGTTCAAAATAGATTGGTTTGGAACAAATAAATTTTTGGTAAACAGGGAACCAGGGTTGTGTTGGCCAATAAGGTACAGCTACTTTGCCATTTGCTTTGTCATTAATTATTTTATGCATTGTTTTTGTGAAAAGTTAAAACGGTGGAAATGCATAGAATAGTTTATTTTTCCATGGAACGGTGAAAGCATCGATTGCATAAGCGTCAGGTTCGTTTTTCCATGTTATGTACCTGGGACACTTAGCATTACACCGAAAAGATCTATTTCAGGGTATCCAAAATAATGTGTTATTTGGCTGAATACATCGTCATTGAGTTCCCATTCAGTGCCCTAAAATTTCATGCGCGATAACTGATCTGCTTCATAGTTATCTTTACTTTTATGTAAGATGCAAAAATATTTATTGTACGCCTTCGCATCAATGCCATATGTTCTAATGATATTATGCAAGTGCAAACTATATGCTGCCCATGCAATTTATACAAGATATGGCAGTTCCATTGTCAATTCGTAAAAATATTTTTAAATTATACGATTTGTGGGTTTAAGTGCGAGGAAAGCTGCTTTTAACTCCAACTCGTTAATATGTACGGTTCTTTCGTTATCGTTCCAATAGCCGAAATATTCAATCTGTGCTGCAATAAGCTCCCAACCAGTACACGACGCGTCGGAAAAGATTTCTCAATTATATTGATCAGAAGATAAAGAAAATGAACCATGATCAATATGATGTAACCATCACAACATATCAGCATGTAAGCTGTTGGGGAGCCGAACTAACTGTTCGTAGCTAGGATTGGTAAGTAAACAGGAATATTTAAATTGTTCAGAAAGTTTAGTGTAAAGCCATGCATATTGAATTGCCGGACAAGCTGAAATTAATAAACCTATGAACCGAGCAAATGCATGAAGTTTACATTTACGCTTTTTCAAGAAGCTAGAAATGTATTCTTTTATTTTTGACTTTTTTGTGCCAGGTAATTTTAATAACATATTTTTCGAGTCGAAATGAAACCTAAAAACTTGCGTAGTCTAAGCAGCTTTTTTCTCTATTTATTATGAAACCTAAGTTTTTAAGTAATATTATTGTTAAGTCAACGTTATTTTGACATTCAAGAAAGTTGTTCCAGTGTAAAAAATATCATTGATTTATACAACTCATATCATGCCATGGGTTCTTAGGTATTCCATAACTGGCTTTAATAATTTTGTAAAAACATAAGTTTGGAGCGTAAGTATGGAGAGTAAGTATTGATGATCACTTAACATGGAAGAATCATATCGAGACACTCAGCAAGAAAATCAACGAATTTGTATTTGCGCTAAGAAAGGTCAAAACCGTAACGTCGAGAGATACCTCCATAATGGTGTATCATACCTATGTCTGTTCAGTTATTCGCTACGGCATAGTTGTGTGGGGAAACTCCTAGAAATAGATCGAATTTTCATTGCTCAAAAAAAGTGTATCCGCGCAATTTTTTACATGTAATGATCTGATTCGTGTAGGCCTATACTTAAGTTACATAACATTTTGATTGTACCCTGCATATATATTTTTGAAGTTGCCAAGTTTCTGGGATCCAATCTTGAAGGGATAATACAAATAAAAGGAAAGCGGCACATTTAGATTTCGAGATTGCTGTTTCTAAGTTGCAACTCTTCCGAAAGAGTTGTATCTACATGGCTCCCCTGATTTATACATTTATACTCCCCTGATGTATACATGCTTTGCCGAAATCAATTACCCAACTACCTTTCAAGAAATTTTGTTCGGCACTACGGAATGCAATGTTGCAGGAATGTTTTTATTCAATTCACGAGTTTTTTGTAAAATGTCCCTGTAATTTTTTTTCTCTTGATCTGGCATCAAAATACAGGCATAAGTAATTATTTAAGTAAGGTAATACTATGTTAAACTTTTTGTTTTATTTAATGACATGGTGTAAATGGAAGTGGGTGTAGTATATAATAATAAAATAATTGAAATAATATTTAAAATAATTTAATGTAAATAATGTAAATTGAAAATTAATGCACTTCAATGATTTTATTTAATTGTAAATTGATTTTGCATACCGTTAAAACGGTGAGACATGTAGCACTATGAAATGTTACGAACACCTTTGTAAATATACCATGGTTCTAGCAAATAGACATTCTGTTTTATTCTCTACGGGTATCAATTATTGTATTTAAAAAGGAAGGTATTTTCGGTGAGATTTATGTATGGACAATAAGAAGTAATCATCTTTTAGATCCGTTGATGCCATATAACAGTTTTTTGTTATAAGCTTTGGGGCTGCACAATAATAATCCTCCATCTTTAAATGTTTGGTTCCTATGAATTAGTTTAAACATTTAAGGTTTAATATGAATCTCTTGTTGCCGTTTGGTTTTGGCGCTAAAAACACACTAGAAATAAATTCTCCTTTAACAGAATTACAATGAGATATTGATTTAATATTTAGTAGGTTTTTGATTGATTTATCGAAATCTCGGACATCTTGAATATTCTTAGGAAAAAAATTAGGAGAATCAGAACGATATGGTGAACATTTAAAAGATATTTGGTACCCTTAGGATTCACGATAGAATTTTTGTCAGTAGGTGTGTCTTGGTTCTTTGTGTAAGTGAGTTTGAATGTTTGTAAACGCACCCACAATATAGGAGAAATTCCTAGCAGGGGACAACGCTTTAAAAAAGAAAGTTGTGATTCTTTTTTTTTTTTTTAAGTTGAGCCTGCCAGCTGTCAGTGCCTGTTCAGTTATTTCTGATACGGTGGCCTCATCGGGGATGAGTATAGCGGCGTGAACTGCCGCTATTTCCGTCTGTTTGCCGCATTTTAAGAAGCTGCGGGGTAATTACGTAACACACTAACAGTAGGAATAGGTTTCATTTTGACAGTTCAACAACATTCATTGCGTTATTTACGTTGTTGAGCAGACAAATTTTTCGAACTTATGACGCAATGGATTAGCAATAGGCTTCAAAATGATACAAATTGTGATAGATAGTGTGTTACGTACTTAGGGTGCTGGACCTATTGGTTGAAGCGGAGACGAGCGAAGGCTTGAGCACGAAAACGCGGAATGATATTAAAATGGCTGCGGTTTATCTCAATAAAGAATTTATTATTATTATTGTTAAAGAGAAATAGTATAGTGGGGCAAAGTAGAGGTAAACGGATACAGTGCTGTCGGAGAAATTTAAAAAAAATATCCTTTTACCTACCTCTGAAATTCCGCACAAGGCTGGTACATGGAGGCGCTGCTGCAACACGTCAACAATAAATCGCTTCGAATGAAGCTGTGGAACATAATGAAAATGTAACTTTGATCTCGTATTAGGGTGTGGCGTAAATAGTGATTTAACGTTAAGGGGGAAGCGCAAGGGTAGCCCGCGAAATTCAAATTTTCTTACGTTTTTTGCAATTTGAAGGTCAATGTCAGGTTGTATTTTGATTAAAATATGATTCGCGGCCGTAACAAATATGGCTTTACAGAATTATAATCATTAGAATCAGCAATACATCTCTCTAAGTTCATATTACTGTATTGAATGACTATTTCATGAAATCATGACATTTCACACCAATTCTATCTTAAGGAGTTGTATTGCTGATTCTAATGATTATAGGTAATTCTGTAAAGCCATATTTGTTACGGCCGCGAATCATTTTTAATCAAAATACAACCTGACATTGACCTCTTAACCTCTTAACACAATTGATCTCTTAAAAAATACGTATGTGCTTCCAAAGTCAATTTTGTTTTTAAATGTGTGAAAAATTACAATTTCTTAATTCAGCATTAAAAAACTATCAGCCATTTTGAACTTAGTTTTATTTAAAAAAAATATTTAGCGTATACCCTTATAGGGTATGCTACTTGTCATAGAAATCATTCATTATGTTGTAAAAATAAGGGATACTAGTTTACCACTGCCGAATTGCACAGAACAATGGAATCGTAAGCAGGTAAAAAGTTTGTCTCTTTTTTGCGCAGGATTCTTCAAATCAAATCAAAATATTTTATTTCACATAAACCTACATGGGCACTTATGAAACGTCAGAAGCTAGGTGCACGGTTCCAATTAGTTGTTTCCTATGGAGAAGAGCCGGCAAGAAACTCCACGGTTACTCTTTTAAAAATAAGTAGCTTTTACAATGTTTCAAATTACAGTGTTGATAGTACCTATGGGAGGACAGTGTAGGCCTGACAACAAGTAACAGGCACTCAACAAAATATAAAAATGTCTACAAATCTACAGTCCACAAGTTAGGCCTACAACGTTCTTACATTCACAAAATATAGAAGAATCTATATAAAAATAAAAGCCTATTTAAATCAAATGACATGATTGCCATTACAACTGTAATAAATCTAAATTAAAATCCTGTTTACAAAAGCCATAATAAGTAAAGAGTTGAAATAATAATTGGAGGTATATAATGTCAAATAATGAGAAGATTATATCAAAGAAGAAAGTAAACACATTTTTTTTTTAATATGAGTTTCGTAACTTCTTGTCTTTGTCTAACATTGGTTGTATTGTAAGTTAGGGAAGTGACCAGTTTGTACAGGCTCAGTTGAGCGCTGAGTATCTCAGCTGTTGCAAGTGCCCATGAATTTCACAAAGTTTCCTTTTTTCGTTGAGTTTCGTTTGTTAAATCTTGTTATTGTTATTTCTTGTTTTGTTTTCCCGTGAAACTTCAGTAACGAAGAGTATGCCGACATATTACTTCCGTATGGCAGCGCTAACTGCAATACGCGCGAAGCACGAAGAATTTATCAGGGGCGATATCCTGATCGACGTGTACCACACCACTAAACCTTCTCTACAACTTATCAACGTTTGAGAGAGACAGGAAACCTATATTATCAAAAACCTCGAGTGAGTGCCAGTCAACATAATGTAGCCGTAGATGAGATGATACTTCGAGCTTTTGATGAGAATCCTACATCAAGCATACGAATTATTGCTGCAGAACTTAACTAAACAAAATGGAAAGTCTGGGCGGTTCTTCAAGCAGATGGGAGGCATGCATTTCATTACACCCTTGTTCAAGGTAAATAACACACTACGTACTTTTTAATGTAACGAAAACCCCGTTTTACCCGATTTAAATTTTCAATGGGGAGTGATTGGGCTCAATCGGACTTTAAGAGAAATGAAAGAGTGGACTGTATTAAAATAGGTGTAATACCATAATTAACAATATTAAAGAAATGCCCGTAGCGGTGCGCGTCTGTGAGCTGAGTGATGTGGAGGGCGTGCAGCGGTCGTCGCGTACGGATTCGGTACCCCGACACCCCGCGCCTTTCCGCCGTCAATCACGCGCATATGTGGTGCGCCGACAGGGAGGTTTGTACAGGTAATTTCGTCAAGTAAAATACCAAAGTTCGATTTTAGTTTTTTCTGTTCCTAAAATTCTTTATTAACTAGCTACACCCCGCGGTTTCACCCGCATAAATCTAGATTTCGTATGTTTTTTAGGTTAAAAAGTCCTATGTTCCAACCCAGGTCATAGTCTACCCATGTGCCAAATTTCATTCAAATCCGTTCGGCCGTTTTTGCGTGAAAGCGTAACAAACAAACAAACAAATTCATTTTCGCTGTTTCATATTACTTGACTATCTTTCTAGCTTAGTTTTCAGAAAAAATTAATTATCTTTTGAGCTATTGTTAGAATCTCATGGATATTTTTTTTTGTTTTAGGTCTCGTAGGTGGTGATAATGCTAGGCGGCTGGATTTCTGCCGATTTATACTACATACGGACGTCGAAGATGGCAACTTTTTTGAAAGAATTATGTGGACCGACCAATACAATTTTAGCCATGAGAGAATAGTGAATCTCCACAATCTTCACTATTGGAGTAAAATGAAACCAAAACACTCGCGTTAAAAAGCAGAGTTCGTTTCAAAGAAAATTTAATGTTAACGTTTGGGCTGGTGTTATTGGACGCAATCTCATCGGCCCATATTTTTTGGCAGAAAGGTTAACTGGAGATATTTATATAGATTTTTTAATCAATGAGCTACCCGAACTCATGATGCCAGTTTTGGAAGAAGGTGTACCGATGGTTTTTCAAAATGATGGCTGTCCAGCACACTACCAACTGGCCGTGCGAGAGCATTCAGATAATGCCTTTCCAAACTCGTGGATTGGTAGAGGCGGCCCTATTCCTTGGCCTGCACGGTCCCCAGTCTTGACGCCTCTGGATTTCTACGTTTGGGGACGTGCAAAAGAATTGGTTTACCAGACAGGCCCACTAGGGTAGTTCTTATTGAACGTATAACCGACGCATTTGAAATAATGGGAGAAGAAATGCGACTACGTACAGCGACCGTTGAAATAAGAAACAGATGTCAAGCATGCATACGAAATGTAGGAGGTTATTTTGAACAAGATTTGTAACTTTAGTTAATAAAAACATAATAACCTTAATAAGTCTTTTCTTAACCCTGACTCTTCTAACTAGTATTTTGACTCAAACTCAAACTCAAAGCATTTATTTCAATTAAACCATTTACAGGCACTTTTGAATTGTCAAAGAGTCGGTCAGTTAGTCAGAAAGTTGAAGCTAGTTGCCCATTCCAAAGCGTAGATCTCTATGGAGAAGAACGGGCAAGAAACTCCAAGGACACTCTTTTTAAATCAAGATATTACAAAATCCTGGGTACATTATTCATGTTGCTTCTATATGCGAGAACAATGAAAAAAAAATATATAAAAAAACAATTCAAAATATAAGATTAATAATAAAAATAAGCCGTGGCAGTTAAGAGATGACCAGTCTCAACTGACGGCGCCCGTTCACGAACATGACGCGTGGATCAGCACCATCCAGCTCAACCATTTTGTAGGGAACCGAATGATCCAACACACGCGCCACCAACAGTGAGACATTTAAGTGAGTATGACATAGTCTCTACTGCCATGCTGTCAAGTCAACATAATTATATAATAAACGAATCCATTGTACTCACATTTACAAAATTGCAATATGCTTCTAAATTATACAAAACTATAGTTTGCTATGTATTTGAGCAATGAATAAAATTTTACTACATAAAAGAAAATAATCATTAAAATATCTATTGAGTTATTCAATAATAAAACATATTTTATAAAAAATAAACAAACATTAAGTTCGCAATGTCAGAAAAATAAAAGGGGGAATAAGAAAGGAGTATCTCTTCCAAACATTCAAATTTTAACTAGTGCGCCCGGCTGTGGAGCAGGACCAGCATTAAGCCAAGCATTTTTATCTACTATATAGTCATTGAACTTATAATATGCTTGTCTACATAGTGTGCGTTTAATGCATGTTTTAAATTTCTTCTCATTTAGTTGAAGAATATCGAGTGGTATTTTATTATAACATTTTACACAGTACCCCATAAAAGAAGTACCTACTTTAGATAACCTGAAACGTGGTTGATCTAATTTGTTCCTATTTCTAGTGTTAAAATTATGCCTGTCACTTATCTTACTAAAAAGATGTAGATTTTTTCGAACATACATAATGTTTTCATATATATATTGACAAGGTACCGTCATGATGTTAATTTTTTTAAACAGTTCCCTTAGAGATTCGCGTTTGCGGAGGTTGTAGATGGCTCTGACAGCCCTCTTTTGCAGAATAAAGATAGAATCAATATCCGCAGCCCGTCCCCACAGCAGAATACCGTAAGACATGATGCTATGAAAGTAACTAAAATATACTAGTCTCGCGGTATCCACGTCTGTTAATTGACGGATTTTCCAAACAGCGTAAGCGGCTGAACTTAGCCGCCCTGCAAGTGATGTTAAGTGAGGACCCCACTGTAGCTTTGAATCTAGCGTAATGAATACTGACTACATAATGAATTGTGTTCTATGTCATATAGCATACCCTTGGAAAGGGTATAAGCTAAATAACTTTTTAAAATAACATTAAGTTCAAAATGGCTTTTAGTTGTTTTTTTTATAATGAATTTAGCACTTGTAGTTTTTCACATATTTAAAAACAAAATTGACTTTGGAAGCACATAAGTATTTTTTTACAGAATAATTGCATAAAATAATAATTTATTTAGAATAAGAATACATTGAAAAATACAATAAAAGTTATTTCGTGCAATTTCAACAATAAAGAAAAAAGTTATGACGATTTAAATGTGAGATTCCGGGTAATTTTAGGAAAAAATCTAAAAAAATCATATCGTAATAACCGTGACACTTAGGACATGTGTCTTTAGGGAAAAACCTCGCAAATGACCCTCCCAACCCCCCAAAAAATTGTGTCGGTCCATTCACCAAACAACCTATATAATAAAAAAAAAACATTCATAATACAAGAAACACATTTAAAAATGTACAACATAACTCACATCATGATCAAAAAAATTATTAAATGTCAAGTCTTTAATAAAGTAAGTGCCGGAAATTGTCATTACCTTTGCAGTAGAATGCAAAGTTGTTTCCGATTACATACATACATAAACTCACGCCTTCTTCCCATGGGGGTAGGTAGAAACTACAAAACGCCACCTGCTACTATCCTTACATACTCTTTTTGCCTCGTTTACGTTCATACATCTGGTCATACACGCACGCCGGTTGCGAGTACTACGCACCTGACCCTTCTGAAGAACATCACCGATAAGGTCACTTATGTCCTTTTTGGGCCCCCGGCGTTTCCACTCACATCTGCCTTGTAAGTACATTTTGTTAATCGCTTTTCATTCATCCTCTCAACATGACCAAACCATCTAAGCATTGTTTCCGATTGTTTTTAGGAATATCGATTAAGTGACAGATTTCCGATTGATGTTATCTTGCTACGAAAATTAATGATGTTCTACCAAAACAAAATAATAATTTGTCCGGTAATTACTCCATAGCCTGGATTTTTTTCTGAACGTAAACATACTATCTTCCCCTACGTACAGTACTGACGGATGTTACTACTGTTATCTACATGGCGGTTTGTTTTTTGTTGCTCATCATCTTAGCGAGATTACTGAAGATCATTGGGCGTGTGTCACGATTGTCGTTATCTATCCGGATGATATGAATGTTATGTCACGCGACACTGTCGCTGGCTGCGAGGCTGCGCCAGTCTGCGGACACTCTCGCCCCAGACATGGCGCGCTGTACTTCTCCTCCCAGATCACCCCGCGCCGCTGCCGTACTACTATTGCTGCTGGCGCTGGCGCAGCCATCGTACGGTACTACGCTACGAAATCCCTCGTGTTGCTAACACTTATCCGATGTTTGGTTAGAAACATTGACAATTTTCATTTGTCATCAGAGCGAGATGTGTACCACAAGTTCTCACGTAACTTGGCGACACCCACGTCTAACATTCCTGAGGTGGAACTGGACCCGCAGTACTGGGTGGCTGAGGCGCAGGCCGCCATCGACGCGCGACTCGCGCATCAGGAGAGTAAGAATAAAGCACGCAACGTGGTGATGTTCCTGGGCGACGGCATGTCCGTGCCCACGCTGGCCGCCGCGCGCACGCTGCTCGGCCAGCGATGCGGCACCACCGGCGAGGAGGCACAACTCGCTTTTGAAAAGTTTCAAACCGTTGGACTGGCTAAGGTAAAGATTGCTTTTGTATTTTTGAATGTTTATACCTTATAATACTCTATGGTCCACCGAATAGGTCTACGTGGTGCAGTTATGTCTGCGCAGCTATTTACCGCACGGACGTGTATAAGACCCGCTTCCACCGCAAATCACTAAACACGTTTAGCGTTAAACGAAATTAAAACAAATCTCGTTCTGTTTCTGTCATTCGTTTGTAGACTGTAGTTGATAGAGACGGAACGACGACGTTTTAAATAATATGTTAAGCGCCAAACGAATTTAGCGATTTGTGGTGCAAGTTGGCCTAAATAATTATATTTTCGATTATACGCCAGTCGTCTGTGCACGTTAAAAACAACAGACTTAAAAAAAGAAAAACATTTGAAAAGTAACTTTAATTTCGGAAGTCCGTGTCTTTAGTTTTTAACTGACTTCTTAAAAAAGGAGAAGGTTCTCAATTCGTCTGTAAGTATTTTTGGTTTAATTATATTTATGTTCATCGATATTTTCATCCATATTGTGGACCGATTTTGAAAATTCATTTGGTAGTGGAAGCTTGCGCGGTGGTCCCGTATAACTTTGGAAGTCCGTGTCTTTGGTTCTGTATTTTGTTTTTTTTGCTACTGACTTCCTAAATCATAGTTATTTATCACGTGTTTCTTTTTTCATGTTGTAGGGCCCTTCTTTGGAAGTCGGTTGTTTTTTTTTGTAAAAAAGTCTTTTATTTTTTCTTTTTTTTTTTTTGGTACCTACCCCATACCAATTCGTATACCACTACTTGCTATGTAAATAACAATGAAATGAACTTGTAATAACAGCGTCAACATACACAAAGTGGATTCAATACAGAGATATAAATCAATTAAATACGTATTATTCAAGGTAATTTAAAAAACCACTCATTAGAACTTGACAAAACTTATACGGGACCACCTCGACATAACTTACATAAACAAACCAAGTGCGTGTCAAGGGTTAGCTGTAGTTGGGATGAATTTATCCCAAGAACAACTTTGACTTTGTAGTTGAAAAAAAAATCCCATACATCATCATACATGACGGTCAATTTTCAAATTCAAATTCAAATTAATTTATTGTAGAACATAGGTAAAGTGAGATGTTACAATATAGTTATGCATATAGGTCTGCTATGTCTCGCCATTGGGGCATACAAAATTCATAATATGTTACAGATAAGGACAATTAAACACTAAGTAATTTTAAATACAACAAATAATCCAGTACATTGTATTTTTTTTTAAATATACAATTATATGAGACATTGTGGTTCATTATTATTATTTACAAATTTTTCATTATTATATATGTCGGATTACATGTCACATTGTATGTCAAATTAAATGTCAATTATATGTCGTTCAATAGTATGTGTTCCAAATTATTCCACAAATCCCCTGCGTGAGTTTATCTGTAGTTTACATTTAATTTTCATTACTTTTTTGTCATATTAAATGTCGACTGGTTCAGTGTTTTGTCATTGAATTTTTTTTAAATAGAATAATAACATTTAGCTATCAAGAATTGATGTAACTTTTTTTTAAAGTATTTATGTTACTCATATTTCTGAAAAAAGGTGGAAGGTTATTAAATTTATTTGGACCCATAAAGAAGATGCTTTGATGCGAAAATTTTGTTTTGCTAGGTACTATGCGCAACTTGTCTTTGTGTCTGTTCCTAGTATATAATTCAAATAAACTTGGATTTGATTTTATGAACATGATGGTTTCATCTATATACACTAGGGTGAGTTAATATTTTTAAATTTATGAAATGTGGCTTACATGAGTCCATCAGTTGTAGATTGCACATTGATCTAATACAACGTTTATAAGCTTTAAATGCACGGTCTTTTCTACAGAGTTACCCCAAAAAATGATACCGTAGCGTATGATTGAAGCAACATATCCATGATAGGCAGTTAGTAATGCATGTTGATTGACATTTTTCCATAATCTGTAGACGGCATAAGAGCTCTGACTAACTTGACGAACTTTTTCAGTTTACTTTAATGTGTATATGAAGACCCAAAAATTTGGTTAATTACTTCTATTTCCTCAATGTCAGTTTGATCGTAACATATGTTTAAGTTACAATCTGATTTTACTCGCTGTTTAAAATTCATGATTTTTATTTTCTCTACATTAATTTGCAGGTCATTTTTATCAAGCTATTTTATAATTGTCGTCAAAGAATTAAGTAGGTCAAATTTTAAAATAGTTCTGTCATTACCGGTAAGCAGTATCGTACTATCGTCAGCAAATAGGGCCATATGATACATTGTAACTGTCGACATGTCATTTACATAAATTAGAAAAAACAGTGGGCCTAGGATGCTGCCCTGTGGGACTCCAGAGTTTATATTCCAGCTGCAAATGTAAGTTTGTAACCGCAAACAAAACATGTGATAAAAATACAAATTAACATTTTTTGGACTTTTTTCTTTACTTGTGCCCTGAGACATGCTTGTTGCCAAATTTCATGAATCTAGGTCAACGGGACCCGTACCCTATAGGTTTTGATTAAGTTGCGAGTTTTTTATTGCGTTGAATTAGAAGCAATTTTTTTTTAAAATAAGTTAAGATAAGATAAGATAATCAAATATTTGCTTAAACATGAGTACAAAATGTCAGCATGCCAGAGATGTTAAAAGTAAAGATTTGTACAAACTATAGAGCATATGCTGAGGTACTTATTTTCTTATCGATAGTCTCACTATGTGCCTTCCAGTTTAATTTCTTGTCAATAATAAGTCCTAGAAATTGTATCAACTTCGTCAATGTTATTATTATTATAGCTCCAAGGGACCGAGCTTTGAAACCTCAACGCGTTCCTGAGAAAATGGGTATTAACAGGCAGATGGACAATGAAGTGATCCTATAAGGGTTCCTTTTTTCCTTTTTTGGTACGGAACTCTAAAACTACATACAGACGAATACAGAACGTCCTCCTTTTTTTGAAATCGGTATAAAAAATGCTAAGGTCTATTATTACAATACCCTACCTACTCCGGTCTACCTATGCTGAGTATATTTATAATTATTATTATGTATGCAATGTGGAAATGGAAAGGCTTAGTACAGCGAACGTTTGTTTATATTGCGCACCGGCAGACGTACTGCGTGGACGCGCAGGTGGCGGACTCGGCGTGCTCGGCGACGGCGTACCTGTGCGGCGCCAAGGGAAACATCGCCACCATCGGCGTGAGCGGCCGAGTGCTGCGCAGCCACTGCTCCGCCGCTGCCGACCCCCAGCACCACGTGCACTCTATCGCCGAGTGGGCACTCAGCGACGGCCGAGATGCCGGTTACGCATATGAATTACTTTACACGCTTACTTTTCACTTGTATACCATAGCCACATGAGTTGCTAAATAGTGCACTTGCAGGCATCGTGACGACGACGCGTGTGACGCACGCGTCGCCTGCGGGCGCATACGCGCACACGGCGGATCGCGACTGGGAGAGCGACGCGGACGTGGCGCGCGACTGCGGACACACGCGCGACGCACAGCACGACATCGCGCTGCAGCTCGTGCATTCGCACCCTGGCGACCAGTTTAAGGTGCGACACCTAACCACGCACCACACGAATCTATACTAATATAATAAAGCTGAAGAGTTTGTTTGTTTGAACGTGCTAATCTCTGGAACATTTTGATAGTCCAATTTTTCAGGAAGGTTATAGGCTATTTACTCCACTCTACGACCCTTAGGAGCTGAGTAAAGCGAAAAAAAACAATACAATTTATTTCTACTTTTACGTTCGGAACTACGAACGCGAGGGTAGCAGAATAGCTTATAAGTTTTTGGGGGATCAAAATAATAATCCACCATTTTCTGCTATAGAACATATTGAATATTTAAAATATTGCTTTTTCACAGGAACTAAAGCTTGATCAATTATCAGAAAGTAAGTAAATCACTGAAATAGAAATAATTATATCATAGATTATTGATTATTTTATTTAGGTAATTTTGGGAGGTGGGCGTCGAGAGTTTTTGCCAAATTCTACTATCGACGAAGAAGGTTCAAGAGGCAGAAGATTGGATGGGAGGAATCTGATCGAAGAGTGGCAAGAGAACAAAAAGTACCGAAACGTTAGCTACCAGTACGTATGGAACCGGGAGCAGCTGATGGACGCTGCGGCAGAACTTCCTGAATATTTGCTGGGACTATTTGAGGGCAGCCATATGCAGTACCACATGCAAGCGAACGCTGATACCGAACCGACCCTTGCGGAACTCACCGAGGTAGCTATTCGCTCGCTGAGCCGTAATGAAAAGGGGTTCTTCCTGTTTGTGGAGGGAGGACGCATCGATCACGCACACCACGACAACCTGGTGCAGTTGTCACTGGACGAGGCCATTCAGTTGAGCGAGGCCGTGGCGCGCGCCGCCGAGCTTCTGAGCGAGCAGGATTCGCTGCTACTGGTGACGTCAGACCACGCGCACGTCATGAGCATCAGCGGCTACTCGCAGCGCGGCAGTGATATCATCGGGCCGTCCGACGACCTTGGGGCTGACGGCGTGCCCTACATGACGCTCTCGTACGCCAACGGACCCGGCTACCGGCCGCACCGTGAGGACCTCAGCCAGTACGATTACCGTAAGTAATACACATATCAAATATGATTAATAATCAGTGTGATTCTTTCTTCAAATGTCTAATCTCAATTTCAGACGACGTGAGCTTTGCGTTTCCTTCAAGTGTCCCGCTGGAATCAGAGACGCACGGCGGCGATGACGTGGCGGTGTTTGCGCGCGGGCCGCACCACTCCATGTTTACGGGGCTGTACGAGCAGAGCCAGCTGCCGCACCTCATGGCGTACGCCGCTTGTATCGGGCCCGGCCGACACGCCTGCCAACACTAATGGAACAAATTATTTTCATCAATAAATCATGATTTACTAGGTATTTTATGTTTTCTTTCATAACCATGCGCTTATTTAATGGGTGATATTTTTTCATTGTGTGCAAATGCAAAAGTTTTTATTGGGAAATTTTTGTACATTAAGTATGTATGATAACCATCAGCTGCTGTTTGACGAGTAACTTCTTGGTGCTTAACAAAGTATATTATTCCTTAAATAAAAAAGCGGAAGATACTCGTACGTTACTTGATGACAGTGCGCTGTCCTACTGAACCAACTCCAATGGACACAGCTGCACTCAGTCACATGCGGACCATTGTCTAAACTGCGCATATCGGTACAACTCAATAATTTTAGTTTTGTATATAAATACAAATCAAAATGCCTTCTTGTGTATTTATTAAGTGTCCTAATCACTCAAGAAAGAAAAATAAGATTAACGGAGTTACTTTTCACGCGTAAGTACAGCCAAAAATGTTAATTTGTTGAAAATTATAATTTTATTTATTGTTTGCTTCGCCATTTTTGTGAGAGTGAGATAGATAATACAAAACAGTCGTGAGAGACAGTATGCGACGCATCGCGCGACTCTCGCTAACGCTATCTCAATCTCATTTGTAATCGTAAACATTCGGCGGCTAACGCGGTTGCGCTCACACGACTGCATCGGGTCCTACCTATGTCCTTGTCTATCGGTAACTGTAAATATGCAACGGTGATCACAGATGTGTGAGTTTCGTTGCATGTAGTTGTGTACCGAGCTCAGGTTTAGTGATTGTGAAGTTAGTGCGTACCGTATCTTCCGCTTTTAAGTTTATCTAAGTATTATTCTATGTTTATCTTGTATACAAGATAATTACATATTATTTAATGTCTGTAAACAGAAGATTCAGAAAACGATCCCTGTAAGTGTATGACACCATGAGGTCTATATTCTCGTACGCGCGTTAACTGACTATCATCATTTAGAAATGCATCATCCGCAGTGACGGGTACCATCTCTTTTGATGTGCCGATCGCGTTCATTGGTGAAATTCACCCAAAGTACCTACATGAACTCTTGATTTCTGACTTTTGTTTATTTTATTTGTTGTGTTTACTGAAGCTTTCACACCTTATGTGATATTTGTTGTCAGTTTTGAATGACTGAGATTGTCAATACCTACTTCCCCCGGCGCCGCGCGAGCCGTGTGTGCTTAGGCTGGTTTTCCTCTTACTCTGACTGTCGCCGCATCGTCGGCACTGTTGGTCAGCACGTAGCACGTCAGAACCGACCGATGGGCTCGGGTCGTTTTAGGTTCCCTCTGATCACCGCGAAGTACAGACGCAAACAATGTCTAAAGGTAGTTTTATACCTGCGAGGCGAGGCGTGGATGCGATGGGCGAGAATTGGGCTAGTGAAAATGTTGGGTGCTTACTATTTATGAAAGAGAAAACGTCTGCAACAGAAAAAAACTACATGGTCATCCATTGATCGAGCAGAGTTTCTTCGCAAGAGAATTTGTTACGTTATACGGCCAGTTCAGAATTGAAGAAAAATAAAAACTTTTTTACAAAAAAAACAACCGACTTCAAAAAAGTGAAAAATTACTTTAATTTTGGAAATCGGTGGCAAGAAACGAAAATACAAAACCAAAGACACCGACTTCCGAAATTAAAGTAATTTTTCACTTTTTGTGTTTTTGGAAGTCGATTGTTTTTTTTGTAAAAAAGTTATTATTTTTTTCTACAAAAGTTTTATTTCTCACTTTTTTGTTGTGACACTTACCCCATACTAATTCGTATACCACTACTTGATATGTAAATAACAGTGACAGGAAATTATTAAAACATCATCAATATAAACTAAGTGGAAAAAATACGCATTATTAAGGATTGGATATTTTGGATTTGTGCCCGATTGATGGCAATAGGCTCACCCCCTATTACATGGGACTTAATCATACCGGCGACATGTGGGCGTACTATTGTAGCACGGATATTATAGGTACACCTCTGCCTAACCCTTCGGGGAATACAGGCGTGATGTTATGTGTTATTAAGGATAACTCAAAAACGGTTGGTCAGATTTTGATATTTATATGGGACCACATTAGAAGCACCAGCTTTCAAATAAAAAAAGAATCATCAAAATCGGTTCACCTAGAAAAAAGTTCAGGCGTAACACAAATAAAAAAAAAACTGTTGAATTGAAAACCTCCTTTTTTAAAAGTCGGTTGAAAGCAAGAAGTTTTTACGAATTACTCGGAAAGCTACAAAATAGATTAAGGTGGATCCTTAGATGATCTCCCAGGCACTTTCTCGCTAGATGGCGGCACAGTCGCAAATTCGAACATTTTGAATTTTTACGCCTACCTTAGAAATCTTTGAGAGACAACTTTATTAATATATGCGTCAAGTAACGCATTAACTTAATTTTTTAGATATTCACACTTTTTACATCTTAGACACTTTGCTTGTTAACTCATCTTTTACAAACATTTGTTCCACTAAACATTTAGCCGGTCTCACTTTATTTCTGTAATACAGGTTTTTTTCTAAAACCTACTTCAGGCACTAGCTCTCGCCCGGCTTGGGTGGAGCACCGCCGTGTCCTCGTGGCGGCGATCGGCGGCGGCGATCTCTCGCTTCCGGCCCTGGTTCAGGCCATGGTACGGAGCGAGAGCGAATGGGAAGCCGTCACCTCCTTCTGCGAAGCGAAGCAGTAATGCTCGCGAAGGAGGAGGCGGAGTGCGTGACGGAGAGGCAATTATTGCGCCCTCACGCCCCCAGTCGCCGCAGGAGGAGACAACCTGGGCGACGGGAGTCGATTGTCGACTCCCGGCCACCGTAGGCGCGGGCTTACGGATGGCGAGCAATGGGCAGCTCGCCGCCCGGTAAGGACCTGGCCCGGGTCGACGGCGCGTCGTGTTCCACGCGCGCCTCAAAGAGATGGCAGCATAATTGACGGGGTCCGATAGGGCCGATACCTGCCGCGGTCGCGGATTGTTCGAAAGAGTTACTGTGGCCCTGGCGCACAGGCAACTGAAGGAGCACGGGTGGGTTTTAGTCAGTAAGAGTCTGACACGCCTTTCCGCTCCGCCCAGAGCGGGAGAGGTCATTTGATGATTTCCCACCCTAAAAAAAAAGACACCAGGCCCTGCAGTTTCGACATAGATACCGACAAAAATCTGTCGCTAAGTCGTATAGATGTCAAATTCCTTTAATAGATTTTCAACTTTATTTCCAAAGCATAAGGTTGAAAATCTATTAAAGGAATTTGACATCGATACGACTTAGCGACAGATTTTTGTCGCTATCTAATGTCGAGACTGCAGGGCCAGCTCTCACAATGTGAATTTATAAAGTTCAAAACTGTTAGTGATACAAAACCGTTGTGAGAGAAAATAAATAAACTAATTTATTTATTTCTTTTTTACACACACATATACAGTAAATAATTTAACTTGCGATACTCGGACTAGATGGTGTTTATTTTAAAAAATAAGTAAAAAACTGAAGAAAAGAATATGTATTTTTAAGCATTTTTTTTTGTTTCTTACTTTTTCCACACTAAAAATTATTCAATTAAGTATTATGGGTATTGTACTCAATTATCTTAAACTGCAAATAGGTTTATTGTGTTTACGTTACTCACAGAATCTAAATTTGGTTTGGTCTTGTCTTTCACTAAATAAAAATAGACTATTCAATTGTAAAGCTTTTTATTTCCAGATCACAATATAAATATTTTAAGCTATTGCATAGCTTTTATCGCGGGCTTTGAGCGCAACGACTGAATCAAGAAATTCCGTAACGTAAATAAAACCTAACACCCCCACTCCGCCTACCATGTAAATCAGCCGAGCGTTCGCTTAACGTGTATGTATATAGTACGACTGTACTTGAATTAATATCAAAGTACCGCAACCCGTGCGAAGCCGGGGCGGGCAGCTAGTTATTGTATATAAAAATAACAATGTTTATATATGCAAAATAAGCAAGAAATACATGCCCTACATCATTACAGAAAAACCATACGAACAGTTCTAGGGGGATTTGAATTTGTTCAATAAACATTAATATTTTTACAAAATATACATATTATTACTTGACATCGGCGAAATAATGATATAATTTTCACAGAAGCCATCAATTGTAGAAAATAACAGACTGGAAATTACATTGATACCCACGTTTTCAAATATTTTGATACTTTCAATTAATATTCTGAATTAGTGTAAGAATTATGTACGAAGATAACAATATAAATAACATCACACGTCAACACATGCCAGTATCTTACACAGTAACACACAAATAGGTTGCTAACTTAACTAAGTTTCAAGAATACCAAATTTTGTACAGTAAATTGTTAGGCTGGTGCAGTAAAAAATATCTTCAATGAAAAATAACATAATTACATTATACATCGCTAGGTACGTACATAAATCTAAAATTATTACAATAAAAATATTTTCTGATATCTCCTTTATCATTGAGAGGTGGTTGTTTACCTTGTACACACGGCTACACATCAAGCTATACATTTCCAGTATAAGCTAATCTCGCATTGTATAGGATTTCCGTACAAAGCGACGTCAGCGTAAACTGGAAATGTATAGCTTGATGTGAAGCCATGTGTACAGTCCACTTGTGTAGTTTGTTATAACATGATTCTTGCATTAAATTTTCTCTAATTGGTTTCCATATGGCACCTTTTCTTTTAAATTTGCAAATACTGAAGAATCCCCATCTCCTATAAAATGTTGATGACGAACCTTATGCATTTTCTCACTCAATTGAAAACCATGAACAATTATATTAGATTCCATTGCAGTAGATGGCTCTTTGTGTCTACAGCTATCCACTCATAATAGTCATAATACTAGCATGTATATCAATATTTATTCCAGACACCAAAATAAAGTAATTTCTTAGTCTCCTTTCCAATAATGCAGGCCTAAAATAAAAGTGTTTGTTAAACATGTAAGTAAAGAACCTTTTTAAAAACAAGCTTTTAATGAACTAAAAAGTTCTAAATAAAACTTACGTTAACATAAAACTCTAATATTTTCTGAGAAGCTTGCGGCTTATCTTAAAGTGTAAGAAGGACGTTTACGCCTCAAGGTTTTATTTAAGTAAATATTAAAGTTTTATGTTAACGTAAGTTTTATTTAGTACTTTTTAGTTCATTAAAAGCTTGTTTCTAAAAAAGTTTTTTACATGCTTGCGGCTTATCTTAAACTGAAAGAAGGACGTGTATGCCTCAAGGTTTTAAGAAAATATTAAAGTTTATGTTAACGTAAGTTTTATTTAGTAATTTTTAGTTAATTAAAAGCTTGTTTTTAAAAAGGTAGTTTTACCTAGATTTTATTTTGTACTTTCAGCATTAGAATTTCTTTAAATATCCGTTCTATCACCTTCTCTTGAAAGGTACCTACTTGTAAAGACAAATCCAACGAACCCATACGCGCCTTTCACAAGTCATGATGTGAAGCCATCCGAGCTGCACTATCCAAGTCATGCAATACTTTAGAACGGGCTATCATCATAATTTAATAAATACTTATACTAAATTTCGTGCCTGTGCTGTTGACCACTGAGGAGATCTCTCGTATGGAGTTAGTCCTGAGTGTAACAGCCAGATCATGGTAAACTTTAGAATGAACTATCATAATTGTATGCGTATATAAAATTTTATCTCTGTTGTTGACCGTTGAGGAGCTCCCTCATCCTAGGAGCAGCAGCCAGGTCATGGTAGACTTTAGAAGGAACTACCATAATTAAATGCGTACATTCAATTTCGTGTCTGCACCGTCGACCGTTAAGGAGATCCTTCGTCTGGAGCCAACCCTGGGTGTAGAATCAGGTCATGCATCATAAAAATGCATTGTCTTTGAAACAGAATCAACGTGTGAAATTTCAATTCTACGGATTTGAAATATGCAAAAAACTGCTGAAAATAACCACTTCCTCTTATCCTACGGGATAAGAGGAAGTGTTTTTTTTGAGCTTGCAAGATTTGTCCGGAACATACATACATACAAACATTGCAAGTTAAATAAAAGCTTGTAAAAAACTGACCGATGACAACCATCCTCCATCTACATACGAGTATTATACAGTAGTGTATGGAAATCCATCTGAAAATCATTTCCTTTTTCAATAGCAATGGACCTTTCTTGCTCACCGCGCTCTTTATTTCTTCGGTCAAATGTTCACACGATACATTGCCCAATTATTTTTCGATTGAAAGGAATATTTTTCCTGTCATTGTTCGTTCGAATTGTTGAGCTCCTTAAGTTCTGAGTCGAGCTGCACGATTACTGACAAATGCGTGCACTGACTGGACCGGTTCACTCAATCTGTGTGGTTTTTCCTCAAAAGACTATTTCAGACACAAATCTACATGGTCTTCACATGATCTGACCAAGATTATGTCTGGACTTTAAAAGAGACTATGACCTCTGAGTTTGTTTCGGCCTTTCCTCTCAGAGTAGTCAGATAGAAAACGCCGACCTCATCTAATTTTTAAAATATGATTGACGTGTAAAAGTGTTTGTTCAAACCATATACCAACTGATAAATGATTTTATTTCTGTAAGTAGACAGAAATAAAATCATTTATCAGTTGGTATAAACCTTACAAACCAGATAAATTGTCACTTGCAGTTCTTTCCTCAGTTAGTTGTTAAGTTTCAGCATCGGGATCGGGTTTCCATGTAGCCTTTTTAATGATGCTAGCACATTCTTCCGTGATTTCCGCAGTCCCGAATGCGCGTGTCGTATTTAAGTACCTACGCTAATTTGTTAGTCAGATTTACCTTAGGCATAATTGCAATTCAATCTGAAATCAAAAAGAACAATGAAACATGCTGTTGAGCAAGTGTATCTTAGATAAACCATCGTGTTTTTTAGTTCGTCTTTCAATTCGTTAACCTTCCAGGTACAGTACATGTTATCAAAAACGATGGTGGACTGGTTTCAGCACTAATAATAGCAAAAAAACCAGATGTAAACAAAGCGAAAACGATATGACAGATCCCCATTGTGTAACACACATGAACTACTCTTAGTGGTACGTTCAACAATCAAAAAAATGTCGTACTTGCCTGTTCATGGTATTACAATTTGCTAAAAATGTATTTATTAAATTAGCGTTTTCGTATTGCTTGTACTTATTGAGTGAATTATAAGAATATTCGTATTTGAATTAGTTTTGCAGTTTAGTTTCTGAATGAATAAACGTATTACAGCGAGAATAATATTCTTAGGGACCAGGAGTGGTATTAAAATGAAATAAACAACTGTCAGATCAGCCTAACTTATATTTAAATAACGAACCAAATAATTAACACAAATAATCACGCACTATTTAATAGGAAACAATCAACTTAAACAAAATACAATACACAAAGGCAGTATTTGCACAAAGAAACGAAATGAACACGAAACAAAGACTTAGCTGTGATCCGAGACGAAATCCAACGTCCTCACTGCGCAAACGCTGAGCGGAAAAAAAGGGGCGCGGCTCGGTTGACAACCGCTTTTATAGGCGTTGGAGTGATGTCTCAGATGACAGCTGTACAGAAACTCATTCTTAACCTATTACGGCTTCTCCTGACTGTGCACCGTCCTCGGGCACGTCTGATGTGGCGGCATCTTGAGCTTGGTCTTCGTCTTGGCTCGCAGGTGGATCAGTCGAGGGTCCTGCCTGCGCGTGGGCATCTTCGTCTGAAATCATGACATGATTAGTGAGGACCCAAAAAGCTCCCATTTTTTTGCCTATTCAATCATTCGTCACACATTTGAGGCCCCCTTTCAATGAAACAGTCCAGCTAAGATATCAAATCGCTTTCAGTCAATCACAGTTATATTGTTCTCACATCCATCACTCTATAACACCCGGCGCCACACATTCTCGTTAGTAGAAAGTGTTTACGTAACAAATGCACCGCAGCGCATTTCTACACAATATCGAGATCATGATACCGCAGCACATGTCCGATAATACACGTACAAGCCGTGTCTGCAAGACAGAGGCACCGCAGCGCATGTCCAAAAACTAGTGGAAGAGTACCGCAGCACTAATCCATCATCAACACGTAAGACAGAAGCACCGCAGCGCATATCTGTCTTCTCAATCAGCACCGCAGTACCAGTCTCCACACACGGTGGCGAGGCTGAGTAGTCGCATCGCAGCGCGCATCAAGCCAGTAATTTGCCAGCTTCACATTCGCGCCGTTTCATCGCAGCTCCGCTAGGGCAGCTAGCGAAAAGCATCACATACACGAACCAATCTTTGACCAAACAAACAATTACTCATATTCAAAAAAGGCGGAACAAGCCTCAGGGCACCATTCTCCTTTCCAGGGCACCATATATTGCGCCGCAGCCTGGGTTGTCTTGCCTCGAGCACCGGTCAGTAATTTGAGCTCATATCGGTCACTTGGTAAGATCTTTGTAACTTTGTACGGGCCTCTCATCCCGGAGTCCAACTTTCCAGTGCTCTGTGAATACTTTATCACAAACACTAAGTCATTTAATTTAAATCCCTTAGGAAATTCACGGTGTCGATTAACACGAGAATCTTGTTCGTCCTGATTCCTTTTAAGGAGCTCACTCGCGCGGCTTCTGCATATCTCACGCCAAGCCTCGCGATTTGGGTTAGCGTCCTCCACCGCTAAATCTCGCACCAATGCACGAATTATAGGTGTAGTCGCCTCAATTAACAGGTTTAAAGCAGATGATTTCGTGGTTTTATGTTTTGTAATATTTAAAACTAATTGAAGTTTCCATAACAAATCAGACCAATAAGTATTTTTATTATTCATCTCGATGCGAATCATATTCAAAACAGTGCATATATAACGCTCCGCCTGGCCGTTTGCATGATGCATCTCGGGTGTGATATAGTGAATGTTGCAGCCCATTTCGGTAACTAAACTTACAAAACTAGATGCCTCAAACATACGACCACGGTCACAAACTACTAATTTTGGAACGCCAAACAGTGAGATCGCGTTATTGAACACGCGCTTTAATTCCACTGCGTCTTGTCGAATCATAGGGTAAAGCAGACAAAATTTTGTGAATGAATCGATCAAGACTAGCACAAACTTGTAACCATTCGATTCTGGCAGAGGACCCAAAGCATCGACATGACATGTCAAAGCATCGACGTGACATATACATTGTATAGTGCTGAATGGAATGTCTGATTTTTCCCATGATGTTATGGGTTGTAATGGGGCTCGAGGTACACGTTTTTTAGAAATACAAGTAAGACAGTGGGAAACATATTTGCAAACGAAAGCTTTAAGTCCGGGAAACCAAAAATGCTTAAGGATAAGACCCAATGTTTTCTCCACCCCGATGTGTTCATGCTCATCGTGATATATCCGTAGCAGGCTTAGTCTGTGGCCTTTGGGATATAGCACAATAGACGAGATTCTTCACCAGTAAGCGAGAAACGGTAATATAAGACATCATGTTGACAGACGTAACGCCGCGGATCCAAATTACCCTCATTTACCTTTTGAATGAGTTCCTGGGTCTCATTATCTGCACTTTGTGCAATCTGAGCCCAGTTGCGAGGTCTGTCAACCTGACTTACATGCGCCACCAGTAGATTCCTGCTTAAATAGTCGGCATGTGACATTAGTGCGCCTTTTCGATACTCGATCGTGAAGTTAAAATCTTGCAGGTAAATCCACCAGCGTACCACTCGAGGAAGCAAGTCTTTTTTACGCTCGGTTGATTTTAGGGCGTTGCAATCAGTTATGATTTTGAACTCTAATCCAATCAAATAATGTTTGTAATGCTGCAACGCTCTGATGACAGCCAGCGTCTCCAATTCATAGGAGTGGTACCTACTTTCAGCGCCTTGTGTAACTTTACTAAAATAAGCTACTACTCATTTAGTGCCATCGGTATGGACTTGCATTAGTACGGCCCCATATCCAGTACTGCTAGCATCAGTGTGGAGCTCCGTGGATAGGCTAGGATCGAAAATAGCAAGTATGGGCTCACTTGTTAGTCTGTTTAATAGGTCTTGCCGAACGGTCTCCTGCTCGGGTCCCCATTCGAACTTTACGTCCTTTTTAGTTAAACGCGAGATACTTGCTGTTTTCGTCGCGTAACCTTCTATATAACGTCGAAAGTACCCAGCTAAACCCAAGAACTGCCGGACTTGTTTAACGTTGGTCGGTGCCGGGGTGTTTACCAAGGCTAAAATTTTGCGCTGACTCGGCCTGACCTCACCATGTGATATGATGCGGCCTAGGTACTCTACTTCGGTGGTTAGAAACGAGCATTTTCGGACATTGACTGAGAAGCCGGCTTCGGTGAGTGTTTGAAGCACTTCGTGTAATAATTGAATGCCATCAGCAATGGTTTCACTCACAAGGAGGACATCATCGACGTACACCAGGACATTTCCGGTCTCAATCAACTTCCGAAGAGTACTGTTTATTATTCTCTGGTAAACAGTGGGGGAATTACATAAGCCAAATGGCATTTTCAAAAATTCAAAGTGGCCTTCGGGAGTGACAAAATCAGTTTTGTGGATAGAATCCTCATGAATCGGTATCGGATAAAAACCTGAGGCCATATCAAGACAGGAGAAGTATTTAGGGGATCCTAGGCGATCGATATGGTCATCTATGAGAGGGAGTGGATATCTGTTCTTAACGGTAATTCGATTGAGAGCACGAAAATCCACGCATAACCTATCTGAGCCGTCTTTATTTTTGACCGGTAAAATAGGACTGGCGTACTCAGAATCCGATTCTCTTATTATGTTTTTATCCAACAAATCTTGTATGATCTCTCTTACTTTAATTTTTTCTTGGTAGGAAAGGCGGTAGGGATGATAAACTATAGGCGTCTCGCTTGTCAAACTGATATGCATCCGTCCTGTTTTCACTGTAGTGGTAGCAGTGCCAGATATTAGAAACTTGGAGAACTCATTAATGACGACCATTAACGCAGCAAGATCGTCTCCCTCAACGGGCGTATCTACTTTAATTCGCATATCAGTTTGAGTGGAGTTTACTTGAAAAACTTCGTTTGGGGCATGGCTCAAGTATTGTTTATGTTTTGTGCGAACATAAACAATATCGTTCCTGTTAAGAACATCCGTGCCGATAACAATTGGAGCGTTCATGCATGAAGACGGTATGACTACTAAGTCTACTTCGAGGGAAATGTGTTCAAACTCGATATTGAGAGTCACGTGTTCTCGAGTAACTATTTCGTTATCGCTCACCCCTTTAATAACGCAAAAAGTGGACCTACACGGACAGGAAAATAGTTTGGCGATATCTGAAGAGATCAAAGAAATATTAATCGCACCGCTGTCAATCAGAACATCTACTGGAATACCTTGAACGGCAGCAGTAGATATATCACTCTTACTAGAACTAGCCGCGAGTTCCCTACACAGCAAAGCAGTCTACTTCCTTATGTCCAGTTTTCTTACAAAATGAGCACGTAGATTTTGAAAGACTTTCCGAAGGTTTTGCCACACTTTCCGGAGGTTTCTGATTTTTCGGACACTTGTAGCTTTTATGTCTAGTCTGACCACAAGTAAAGCATTTATCACTAGTACAAATATGGCGCCTTTTTATTCTGTTAGAGGAAGACACGCGTGTCTCATCTTTAGTACGGGCAGGCTTGACATAAATTGCTAAAAACGATACCAAATTATCAATTGTTAAGTCGGCATTCGCGGTCGCTGCACGAACATGTGGGTCGGTAATACCACGTACTACGATCTGCACCATTAGCTCAGTACTCAGCCTTTTAACAATACGCAGCCGTAACAGCGTACGCCGGGCATATTCTGCATAAATCGAATATTTATCTGAAGTAAAATTCATAACCTCAAACAAAATATTGGCCTAGTCGAGTTTGCGCGGGCACAACGGTTTAAATTCTAATTTAAAATTAGACCAGCAACGGTCATTGGTATTCCACTCACTAAGCCAGGTTTTTGCATCGCCTTTAAGGCAGTTAGAAACTCGCGAAAGACATTCGTAATCATTCCAATGATTTGATACTTTAGCACGTTCCACCTCTTCACACCACACCTCAATGTCATGGATAGTTTGTCATCATAACTTCGTCCATAACTGCACAGACAAAGCCTTCGGTTTCTCCAAAGAGGTCACCAAAACGCAGTCAGGGTACGGACGATAGTTGATCTACATCAGGTCCATGTAGGGCCCGAAAAAAGCGTCCGTGAAGCTCCTTACTCTGCCATACTTCCATGCGATCATTAGTGTCAAGCACTACTGGCTTGCGCCAGTTCTCTTTAGCCAAGAAGAGTGGGGTGAGGCCCTTGTCCACTTTGACCACATCTCGATGCATCCCCACGTCGGCCTCTAAGAAATAAATATTCCCTGAGACTGCATATGATGAGTATGGCGATTGTGGAGGGTCTTAGTATTTAAAAAGCTTCAACCTCCACAATTTCGCGGGATATATAGCCTCATTACCGATGACCGTGGGTGATGCATTCGATTTGCAGTCAGCAGTGTACGGACCTTGCTATCCAGGGCGTCGAGTTCGGTCTCTGTCCATTTGAGTATGCCAAAAGAGTACATCAAAACCAGCATGACCCAACCGTGTAAGGGCGCGTACCTTGTTTCCGCCTGATAGAAGACTATTAAATACTTTCTTCAGGCTACCAAATTAGCGTTCCATTAACGATTGCTTCATGTCAGTACCATTGCTGCCCAATGCTTCCGACATACCCAAATACTTATAGGTTTCGGATGCGGAGAGGGCTCTAAGGTTTATGGAATCCGAGGTTGGGTTCCGACGGATTCCACAATCTCCCCTCGCTTTACATGCATGACCGCATATGTGTCCACACCATATTCCATCCTGATGGCGCTACTGAAAATTTCAGTTACTTTCAGTAGCTCCATCAGTTGCAAATTATTGGGGGCGAAGAGTCTTAGGTCATCCATGTAGAGGAGGTGAGATATAACCTGACCACCTCTCCTCAGCCGATAGCCTAGACCTGAATCTTCCAGCAGTGTGCTTAGAGGATTCAAGGCTAAGCAGAACCAAAGCGGACTCAAACTATCACCCTGAAATATGCCTCGCTCGATCCTTATCGGTTCGCTATTCCTCTGGACATTTCGACATCCTGGATAGTGAAGGACCGTTCTCCATTGCCCCATACATGACATCAGGAAGGTGCGCAGAGTTGCATCTACTTTATACAACTCCAGCACCCTCATGAGCCATGTATGTGGCACTGAGTCATAGACCTTCTTGTAATCTATCCAACATGTCGACAGATCTTTTCGGGATCGACGAACTTGTTGGCGTATGGCCATATCAATGAGAAGTAGCTCCTAACAACAGCATACATATGACCATAAGCACAATACTAATTGTGGATATGTGTAATTTGAATTCCTCTACCGTTGCTGAATTGTAGCCTCCCAAGGCTCTGTTCTGGTTTAAAAAAACCTCTTCATTCTGCACTTTAGATTGACACATGATGATATAATTCTTTCAATAAGTTTTCAACTCGATGACACTCGCTCTGAGAACGATTTAGACTAAATGCGCACATGATTAACAAATGTCCGCTCAAGTGGCAGGGTCGCCATATAAGGACGGGACTTTAAGGGAAATGGAACATTTCAATGCTGAGTAAACACTGAGTATATTTGGTGCATTGTTACATCTTATATACACTCACACAAGCATGATATAGTATACTAAGTATACTATATCATGCTTGTGTGAGTGCAAAGTCAAAGTGCTTAGTCAAATCCACAAACATCACAATCAAAATAAGTCAAATCCACACTTCGCTATCAAACTAAGTCAAATCCAAACTTATAAGCTCAATTCTAGACTTTTAATGTATGAGACTTAAGATCGTTATTGCATTATTATTTTAAGAAAACCTATACTTAAAAGCCGTCATATTCTAAACCTTCTCAGGTGTTGCTATATACATAGTTAAAATAAAAAATAGAGTATGCTGCTAATTTATCTCAAATGTATTTGACCAATTTTGATACCAATAGACTCACTTACACACTACATCACAGTACCACGGGACCCGTTCCTACATCCATTTTGAGAAGGAGATATGATAGAGTTGGTGTCTATATGTTGGTTAATTTTAGCTCTCAAAATGGATGTAAGAACTTTATAGACCGTCGGTAAACGGGTCATACACAACATCGAGTCTCAAAAACTAAAAAAATATAAAAGTCAGTTAGCGATTTGTTTTTTATTTTTATTTATTTAAAATTAATGGTTAACAGCCTTACAAAAATATTAAAATAGACCAGTCTTCATTTATTTCGACAAAAAACACGTTTTTATATTCTGTCTGCAGGTGAGATCGCTTAGGGCCTCTTTCACCACCCTCAAGTAAAGTGTCAAGTAGGCTAACCGCCAGTTAAAATCACCCGTAACTGCATGTGCGAATTTCACGACGTTCGAGTAGCACTAATCATAAGATTTAACTGACGCGTAACTTACTTGCCACGACATCTGCTAAATAGCGTATTTACTTTACAGTTAAAAGTTGTGCGTTGTCAAAAACGACAACGGGTAGGTACTTATCAGATATATCAACGATTATTTTAAAATGTATCAATAAAAATCGATTTATTTGACTTGATTGGTCACGAATTGGATGGATTAAAATATTCTACAGCGCAACGAGTACCTTGGATTCGAGTATTTAAATTCCGTGTTGTTTATTTTATGGACCCAGAAGAAGCTGTTATTATTTTTTTTTGCTTAATTTCGTCTATCGAGGTGTGCAATAAACCAAGTGCTTAACTTTATAAAACATAAAATAATCCCTAAATCGCAAAGCTGAGTGGTATTTTTTTCATTATTTAAGTGATATTACTATTAACAAACAAACCAACACAAAAAGAACCCAAACAAAAAACAACTTTAAAAAAAAACTACCGAACTTCTAAACAATAGGTAACCATACCCTTCTACACCCTGAAATCGATTTCTGTTACGTCAGTAACTAATAAAAAATCAACCAATGACGTTTGATTAGTAACATTGACGTAATATTGAACGAATGTAAAGTATGATTTGTTACGTCATTCACTTAACCAGTAAGTTGTTACTCGAAGCTTTATTTTCGTTTGTGAAATTGACAAAAGATACTCGTAACTTTTACTTGCCAATTAACGTTAACCGGGAAGTAACTAATCAACGCTTTACTTGGAGATGGTGAACGAGGCCCTTAGTCTACAGAAAATAGCAGAATTATGCTTTAATTTAATATCTTATACAAAACAATCATGTCAAATTTGACTTTTATAACAATCATTAATACTTATTTTTCTTAATCATTATCATTCTTAATATTTATAACCTAAGCAAAACAATCAAGTTAGGAACAATTACAAAATAATCGAAAAATGTCCCCATAAAAGACATATCCTCCTGTAGACGAAATATTAAAATAAGACTTCACCATCGGAATCATCCTATACTTTAGGTATTGGCTACATTTTTGGGGGAAATGTTCCTATTGATGAATCAGTCTTCTGATTCTACGATGAGCCTTCTGATTCTACGATTAGCCTTCTGATTCTACAGAAAAGATTTCTACAGGAGAGATATACACATAGTTAATAAAAGATAGGAACGAGCCTTTGCACATCACTCCCTAAAATATACATCGCCGCTATATTCAAACATTTTTTATCATTGTACTTACTTTTCAACACGTCACCAAGGAAAGACGCGATGAGGTTTGACAAAAACTTGTGTTATTGATTAAAAATATGTTTTTGTAATAATTTGCACACGCCGTTGTAGAACTTTTAACCGGTAACTAACAGAGACAACAATGCTGCCAATCTAAAAAGTAAATACTAAAATATGTTCCTTTAAATACAGATTTTTGATCTATTTTTTGCGTTGACAGGAAGAGACCAAGAAATTGAGAACACGTGTTTATTAATTTTATTTCACTAATAAACACCGTGAATATTTAGATAAATAATTTAATTTAAACCTAAGTTTATGTTGGAAATTGTACCAAGAAGACCTATGGAAAAACTAAATGTTGAATATTTTTAATTTCCACTTAAGTCCAGAACTCAGTATCCGAACATTCTACAGGAGGGGACTTTTTTCATTAAGCATTGAATAACAATAATTAAAACGGAACGAAGACACCTTTATCTTTGCATAAAATAATCCATTAATAATCAGTCTAAGAAAATAAATAGTTCAAGCGAGTAAATTTTTTACCAAAACGATTTTAGAACAAGCGAACACTTTATATACAATTTTTGTGTATGACCCAAACACGTGATCGGTCTATAATTTTGGGTTCCACAGTGCTACCTGATTTATGGAGCAGGTGGGTAACTCCTGTTGTTAGGAACTGAGGTAGCGAACCAGACTCCAAAGTAGTCTGGTACTGAGCCGCCAAGCGAGCGTGCGACCTTACGAACCATTTGATCCAAAATTTTTGCTGTCCGTCCGGCCCTGGAGACGTCCAGTTAGGCAGCGGACGGACTGCACGAGTTACATCTTGAGGGCAGATGGTAATAGCCCCCATTTTTGGTATTGGATCGCGCATTGGCTTGCTCGACTTTCCAAGCCCAATCGCCTTCGGTGTGACTAACAGGCACCGACCAGATATTGCGCCAGAAAGAACATATGGCATCATCATCTGGTAGGCACGTGTCAGCCACATCTTGATCCGGTTGCTCCCAACCCCTATAAACACACTTTTGATCGCGTTGGAAGGTGCGTTTCTGAGTGTATCGCTCCACTCGCCGCTTATACCTACGAATAACTAACGCTAACGTGAATATATTTAAAAATAAGCTTAAGAAACATGTATGTACATTATAACTTCTAATACTCTGGAGGAAATTGTATTGTATTATCATACTTATTACTTTGTATCTCATTATAAGTGGACTGTATGTTCTTATGAGAAATAAATTTCTTTAAACCGAATACGGTTCGCTCATGCATACACTTTCTGCTTCAGGAAGTCGGTGCGCTCTGTGACACAGGACATATAGTCCTGAGGGCTGATATCAGTCCCTGCAAACGCACGTCTCTTCGAGGTGACAACTGTCATGTCACCTCCGATTCGGCAGTTTTTGATCAAATCTCTTTCATTATGGTGTATATTGTACTCTTTTTTGGTTTAAAATTAATTTTTTGGTTTTATATTTGGTTTACAATGGAAAACTATTGCATGAATGAGTCAAAATTATTTCCACTGTAGATATTTACGAAAATAGAAAAACTAGACGTTTTGTTGACACGGTGTTGCCATTATTATTATTATTATTAATTCAAAAATATTCATATTTATATTTTTTATATAAGGCTATTCGGCGGCTTCGACTCCGTATCCTTCAAAATGCATAGGCACAGTGCGCGAAAAGAAAATCTGCGAATCATTTTTCTCACGATTTATGAAAAACTGTTTCAGATTGCTCTTCAGTGACCCAGTTTGTTTAGTTATAACGTGATGGTGGCGGCTAGCAGTTCGATCTATCAACGTCACACAAGCAGTGAAGCAGTGTTGCAGTATTGCACAAGAAAGCTGCTCGGCGATAGATCAACGTAGCGCAACAAATATACTAAGGAATCAAACAATACAGCGCGAGGCAGCGGGGCGGGGCGGGCCGCGGGGGGGGGCGTTGTTGTGTGGATCCAGGACGGTAAGGTGGGCCATGGCCCACTGAATCAGAATGTGGATGATAATGTCAAATGAAACCATAGTTTGTGACGTATTATCATTCACATTCTATTTTATGGCCTCCGCCGCATCTTGGTAGATTCCAGCTATCGGCTGCTGGAACGGACGTTAAGATAAGAATATACTTTTAAGCTATTGCATAGCTTTTATCGCGGGCTTTGAGCGCGGCGACCGAATCAAGAAATTCCGTAACGAAAATAAAACCTAACACCCCCCACACGTAGCTCGGCCGAGCGTTCGCTTAACGTGTCTGTATATGGTACGACTGTACTTGAATTAATACAAAAAAAAAAAAATACTGCGTAAATAAAAAATTAATTAATAATTATAATTGCATAAGTTGATAAAAAATGCTATGCAATAGCTTTACCGCGGCAGTCCCCGAGTGCCACACGTGTTTTTTTTTAATGTTAGTGTGGTTGTTGTTAACGTTAAAGTATGCGCGAACTGCAAGAAAAATCGGCGGCGCGCCCTGCTTATGGTGCGAGTAATATGTAAGTACGAGGTTGGCGTGGAACTGAATGGAATTGAATAAAAGCCGCGATCGACGACTGCTGAAAAGTACACAAACTTTGCCAATTACACAAATAGCTCGTCACTAATTATGGCAGACCCCGCGGGCAGCACCCCCCGCCTGCCCCTTCGCCCGAGCACCGCAACCCGCGCACGCCCGCGACGCATCAGTATTCATTAAAAGCGCAATTAGCGGAGTGCATAGCCCCTCACGAAGGCGCGCCGCTCCTCTCAAAGTGAAACATTACGAAAATGTCATTCGTCAAAATTTCCCCGAAGACTGTCGGTCCGGGCGAGCTGTCGGCCGGGCGGCCCCCCTCCCGGGCCCCGGTGCCGGCGCGGCCCGGCGGGATGAGGGCGCACTCCGGCAGTGGCGAGCGTCCGCCCTCGCAGCTCGCGCGCCCGGCGCCGCCTCTCGACACTCCGCGTCTCGCCGCCGACAAACTTTCGCGCGAACTTGTTTAGTGTCGTGTGATCGTGAGCCGGTCCCCAGTGGTGCGATGCGCGATATGCGAGCTTGAGTCCAGCTCATTGGAAGAAGTGCAACTTTGTTATAGTGATAGTGTACGTCCGTGACATCGTTACGTGATAGTGAGTTTAGGAACATTTGGATAATCCAGAGCGATATTTGTGACAGGTAATACCTACATAATTATTTAAAATCATACTTTGACGTTGCTTATTAATATCTCATGGGTGTTAAAAGTACATAGAAATATGTTCAGTTAAATATTGGTAATGTTTAAGTGGACACGACCGTAGCGTTCACAAGCCCGCGTTTTTCCAGTTAGTGGCGCCCACCGTGGGACTACTCATTCGCAGTTGTTACCGGCTAAATAGCATAATATGTTTATTTACTTGGGTTTAAGTGATTTGCCGGTGTAGTTTACACAGAATCTGATAAGAAAAATTAAATGAAGTATTTTTGATTTGGTAAGTACCTATGTATAAAACTAATAAACAGTTTGGGCTGCTCGCTCTGCTAAGCCTTGTGATAAAACTTGACATTTTATTTATTACAACAAAATCTTCATTAAGTACCATTCTACATACATACATATATACACTGATGTCTATTATACACAAAATTATATGAATATTTACTTCGCAAAGTATTAGTTATATTAACTATTTTAATTATAATTGTGAATGTGAGCACTATGTGGGTAATTTTTAATGATGGTCTGGCAGTTTGAGTACTTTATGCGGCCTTCTTTGTTCGCCGAGTCGTTCAGCTCCTTAAGTTCTGAGTTGAGCTACACGATTGATTTCATTTCGACCAATTTGAATCGACCTGTACAGGTCGACTCAAATCTGTATGGTTCTTTCCTAAAAAGGCCATTTCAAACACTACACTATCATGTGACCCATGTAGATACATGGGTCACATGATTCGACCAAGATTATGTCTGGACTTTAAAAGAGACTTTGACCCCTGAGTTTGCTTCGCCATTTCTTATCAGGGGTAGATAGGAAATGTCGATTCCACCTAGCTTATTTAAAAATAAAATATATGACGTGTAAACGTGATTCTGATATCCGATTTACAGAATGAACAATTTAATTTGTATATTAACGAATTTCTCTGAGGGTAGGTAGTTACCTAACTACTTGTTTTGATCTGTATATAATGATTTGGAAATGTAGCTTGTACTCAGGAGAGGTGCACTTAACAACAACTGAGAATACTACATACGTTAGTAATTAGTAAAGTATAAAATTACTTGAAAATATAATTGAAACTTTATGATGTTGAAATGTTGATGACGTGAAGAATACTAAAGGTACAAGTCCGTAGCCGAATGCAGGCAGTAACTGCTGTCTGCTGTCGGCTCCGGACTTGTACCTTTACCGTAAGATGACTCGTGAGTGCGACACTAGTCACGGGTCAGGTTACGTCTGCTCAGCCAGAACTTACGGCATAAAGCTGCGGCTCCTTGTGCTCCCACACGGCAGTAGTCACAGGTCATTCGACGTGCTGCTCAGCCAGGCCTGTCGGCGTGAAGCTTCGGCTCCTCGTGCCCACACGATGCATGGAAGAGCTGCTTCATCTCAATACTCTCAGAGATCAGTATGACCCAATATAGGTATTAGACTTTCTCTTATGAAAACACAAACTCACAATCCGAACGATCTTTCGTAGTTTCTCGGCAATAGTAAACTCGAAGCTCCTGGACATCAGCTTTTACTACAGGTATAAGTACATAATAATATAATCCTCATAGCATACCATATTATTATTATTACCTAATCAACTCAACGTCCTCGTAATACATCGATTTTCTCCTATTTTATAATTGCTGGATGTGGTTAACGAGTTCTCACTATCTAATTTGTAGTGTTGTGCGTTGACAGATCTTACTCAACTACACAATCCAGGCTACAGATGGAAAACAAAAGAAAAAATCGTGAGGAATCCAAGGTCATACTAAACGACTTATAATCACGAAAACATACATATACGTATAGTGAGCAAGCCAGGGAATCATAGCTTGTTAGTTCTCAACACCACCACCGCGGCAGGTGGCACTGCGCCGCTCCGTGTGGCCCTAAGGCTCATCACTTCAGTGATACAAAAGACGCTGGTGACGTATTCTATGAATATTGTTTCGACCACGAAGCCAATGACAATATTCAATAGAAAGTTTCAAAAAGTCATTACTGTAAGGTGTTAGTCAGTGGGCACTTAGTGCACATATTGTGGAGGATTCTTCACATAATAATATACTGACGTCCTTCACGAAACTCTCTAGTGGAGGGGGTGATAACCTCTCGCTATAATTTATTATTAGAATGTATAATACGACATTATGTTGTCGTTGGGTGTAGTCGTAGGTGGTACCAGGCTATTATCTATTCTATGATGTAGTATGTTATCCGATCGAAATCATTATTGTGTGCAGAATAACTTGCGTGTCCTAAAGGTGGCCAGGATCATTAGTAAACAAACATTCAAGAGTCATTGTATCACTCAAACTTGTAACATTATGGAACATATTTAAGTGATCAACCGCTCGAAGACTATTCAGCTGAAACACAATTTACAACAGATTATAAAAACTAAAACGTTTACATACGGCTGATTGTATAAGAGCCACTTCTATCACATTCTCAAATATTTATTCTATCTATTTAGTCTATCACATTCTACATTTATAAATTTTATCACAGATATAACAAATCATAAATGCATACTATTCGCCACCGATATTTCCATTATTTGTAGTGCCGTTCGATAAACAGACTAATACAATTTACGACCACGAAACAGAAATTAACAACACGATTGACAAATTAATTGAATGGCTTTACATAAATAACGTAAAAAAAACACGTGCGGCACTCGGGGAATGCCGCGGTAAAGCTATTGCATAGCATTTTTTATCAACTTATGCAATTATAATTTTTTATTTATGCAGTATTTTTTTTTCTTTGATATTAATTCAAGTACAGTCGTACCATATACATACACGCGGGCTTTGAGCGCGGCGACCGAATCAAGAAATTCCGTGACGAAAATAAAACCTAACACCCCCCACTCCGCCTACCATGTAGCTCGGCCGAGCGTTCGCTTAACGTGTATGGATATGGTACGATTGTACTTGAATTAACATCAAAGAAAAAAAAATACTGCGTGAATAAAAAAATTATAAATAATTATAATTGCATAAGTTGATAAAAAATGCTATGTAATAGCTTTACCGCGGCAGTCCCCGAGTGCCACACGTGTTTTTTTTTTTTGTTTTAGGTTGATGATATATAGCCTATAGCCTTCCTCGATAAATGAGCTAACTAACACTGAAATAATTTTTCAAATCGGACCAGCAGTTTCTGAGATTAGCGCGTTCAAGCAAACAAACAAACAAACAAACTCTTCAGCTTTATTATTAGTATAGAAGATAATTTAAGTAAATGAAATTGTGTCTTATCTGATTTGGTTTTGTAGCTATAGCTAGCTTTGTAGTAAGTTATTTATATATTTCAAAATATTTGTTAATTTTGGTAATGCTCTTCTAGTGGCAACCACTGATCTTTAAATGTCTTATCTGCGGATAATGCAGTGGACTGCAACATTACTACTTAAAGTTTTGTTAACCTTATGTAGGTAGTACATATGTTAAATGATAAATGATTTTATTTCTGTAAGTAGGTTTGTACAAACACTTTTACACGTCAATCATATTTTAAAACTAGATGAGGTCAGCGTTTCCTATCTGACTACTCTGAGAAGAAAGGCCGAAACAAATTCAGAGGTCACAGTCTCTTTCAAAGTCCAGAGATAATCTTGGTCAGATCATGTGAAGACCATGTAGATTTGAGTCTGAAATGGTCTTTTGAGGAAAAACCACACAGAATGAGTGGTCCTGTATTATAGTTGTTGACTATCCCTTATTAAATAAAATAAAATAAAACATAGTAACAACGATACCGACGTGCAAATTGCAAAAAACGTAAGAATATTTGAACTTCGAGGGATACCCTGACGCTGCAGTTGTGATTAGAATTCAGTAGCGTGAACTCCGTTTTGCTAAACGGAAAATCCGCAAAATGATGAAATTGTTGAAAAAGATCTAAAGATAACTTAAAACGTTTTTCTTATAGGTAAGTACTCTTTATTCAATCTGTATATCTAAGTATCTTCATATCTTTCTATGTGGGATTCTTTATAACCTCGAAGCATTCTAACGACCGGATGGATTTTAACTTATGACGTGTCTATCGACTCGTATAAGTCGCGCGATAGTTAAAATATGAGTTACGTTTTTATGAAATCAAAATGGCGGATTTTAAACGTTAATAACTAATGTCTTGATAAAAATAAAGTTAGTACTAGGACCAGACCATGTGCGGTATCAAAATAAAGAACCTGTGGAGACGATATCAAAAATATAACACAGTAAAAGATAGAAAAATGTATAAAACAAAAAACTCGACTGCAATTAAAAAGTTCATAACAACAAACTCACTTTTTACAAGCTGTCTGATATACTTGGGGGTATCAAATCTGAGATTGAACGAAAATAACTGCCACGAACTGCATTAGACTACTTGCTGCTTGAAAACTGAGCTTGTTTTGAACTTTTTAGTTGCGGTCGGATTTTTTTTGTGTGGTGTTATCTTGATAAACAAATTGGTATCCAGTTCATAATATTATGTTGCACAGAAGTTCTCTCGGGTGCTTGGCAGAGGCTAGCCATTACCGTATTCTTTGTAGATTATGGTCAACTTCCCATGGACCACACTTCGTGGTGCACGTGGCTCGCGTAAGGGACTTTGCTTCGCTGCTCAGCGCGTCGCAGCGCGGAGTGGTTGGCGACATGCGGCCCCTCCCTCAACTGCTGAGTACAGGGCCACATGCCCACCATGATCTAAAAATAAATGTTTACTAGTTAGTAGGTACTTGTGATAAGATTACAATAAGTAATGTACTGGCGCGGCTACTCAATCAAGATATTACGCCCGTTCGTAATGTCGTGCTTTTATTTACGATAAGATGACGATTGTAAAAGCCAACTATTTTAAAACAAGCAACTATGGAGTTTATTGCCGGCTCAAATTCTTCATAGGAAACGACAAATTGGAACCGTGCACCTTACTACTGACGTTTAATAACTAAAAACATTATACGTTAAATGATCACGTTTATAACTCGTGAGGGCTGCACAGTGTACAGTCTACAGCTAGAAAACTACTGTGGTCTGCAGTCTCGGTTTTTCATTCATGTGCTCCAGTCGAGCAAGAGATGACAGCGCGAGCGGCATTCCGCATTACATAAGAACTATGATCCGAGGCTCAGCTCCCAGCAGTCGACGAATACAGATGGCAGTGCAACAGATCAGCCGTCAAGGTTACATCACCGAGTAAGAAGACGGTGCCTTTTTTGTGAATACATTTTTCATTTTATTTGTCTAAATATGACTAAAAATATTGTATTGTAGATGGCATCTTTAAAAATATGGTCCTTGTTTTAAGTTGACCATGCAGCAACGCGTACTTTATCTTACATAAGAATATGACCGCAGAGTATCAGGAATTCAGGAGCTCAAACCGTAAAAAACAATGAACTTGTGACAAGTTGAAACCAAGTCTAAGTATTAATTCTTGTAGCTATGATCTAAGTTTCTTGTAGAACTTGGCTCTTATCACATAATTTGATGTTTTTGACAGCTTAGTATTGTATCAATGTTATTATGTTAATATTCAAGAGTACTGTGTGTGGTGTGTGATTCATGTGCGGTGCGTGACTCGAGCGCGCGCAAATCTTGTGGGGCGCGTGACGTCACGGTCTCGGCCATGCGTGCCGCGTGCGCGCCACTGCGTGATACGTTGCCGCTGCTGCCGAGCTGATGTTGATACACTCCATTGATAACTATAATTATTATCGGTCACTGGGCTCTTGGGTAGGTGGGTAGGTAACCTGTAGGTGCTTTTATCAACAACAGTGAGAACATGCCTCCAATTAATGCGTTACAGTAGGTCAACAATTCGGCTACGTAACATGTACGACTCATCAATGAAGCATCTACGGCTCGTCGATAAAAGTTCTAAATGCTCAACAATAGCTGTTTCTGGAGCAGTCTCAGAAATAACACGACTTATTTATTTTATTTTATTACAGTGAAACTAACAGTTATTACGCACGAACTAATGCGGTCTAAAACAATAATATGATCTACTCGCTACAGCTACAGATATCCTACTAAAAAGAAATAAAATCTTAAAGTCATCAACATCTACCTCTAAGGCTTTGTTCAACTATATTGGGGTCGGCTTCCAGTCCGACCGGATGCAGATAAATATCAGTATTTCACATGGAGCGACTGTCTATCTGACCTCTACAACCCAGTTACTGGGTAACAGGATACCCCTTGGTAAGACAGCTGGTCAGACTTTCGGGCTTCCGGCTACCCGTAAGAACTGACTAATACTTACAAGTGACAGCCGGGACCAACGGCGTAACGTGCTTTTCGAGGCACGGAAGAGTCTCTGTATGTAATGGATGGTCTAATCTGGATGGATGGATGGTCTGGATGGTGATGATGGTGGTGAATCTATGGACTGCCCTCGGCAAGCTTGTAGCTTAACAACAACATAGCACAAAAACCTTCTAAGTTCATAATAAAACTATGTATAATCCCACTGAATGACTTTTTCATGAAGTAGTAATTCCATGGGACTATATTGATGTATTGATGATTTTAATGATTATAATTCTGTAAATACATACTTGTTACGGTCGCGAATCATATTTTGTTCAGCATACAACCTGAAACTGACTGCAAGTTTCAAAAAACGTAAGAAAATTAGAATTTCGCGGCAACCTGGCGCTTTCCTCTTAATCTTATTTGAGTTGGACGAAAATAATGGCTTTCATATTTTTGATTTTGTATCAACTCAACGATAAGAGTTTAAATTACAAAAAATGCAATTATTTCGAAGTATTTTTTAAACATTTTACGTAACTTTTTTTGCTTATACTTATCTTTACAAAAAAAACCCATATAATGATCACTCAACTCGGGACACGACTACTTTCTTTATTTGATGTTCAAATGATTACGATAGGATAAAAATGATTCTTCTGCCTAGTGAATAACCAAACCTCATCAAGAACAGTATCGCGCCAGTGCCTTTTGGGTCGTGAGCGACCGTAGTCTGTAGCACCCCTAAAAACTACTACCACGTTGCTTTACTGTTCAGATTGGACTGTGACCATAGTTTATTAATAGGTATCGTTAATGTTGGAGCGTTGAACTGTTTGCTACAGTCACGCTGTGCACTTATCAGCTGATAGCCTGGTGTTGAGTAACAATTACGAGCATGTCTGTTACCGCACCATGACTCTGCTGAACGTGTCTCAGAATGACCTAACGACTAAAAACAGGTGCGGGTATCGCGTCACGCCTCCGGCATGCCTCTGACATGCCCCTCACATGCCCCCGACATGCCCCCGATATGCCCCGGACATGCCCCTGACATGCCCCCGACATGCCCCCGATATGCCCGCGACACACCGATAGCTGTGATAATGTAGCCTGCAGTGTGGGGGATACTTGTAATGGGTATATTGCACATTTTCCGTATCAAAACCTACATTAATAACTTTCTATAGTAGGTCATGTCAGGAGTTTGATAACATTTCTTATAGTACGATAGGCCGCACGTCATGGGTAACAAAACCAGTACCCAGTATATAATAAGCCGGTCTTTTTGTCTATTGACAACTCTAGGCCAGCTCAAGGTCAGTGTTACCACTGACGTGCGGCCTACTTAAATATACATACAACGAAGACTTACATAGTACTTAATAATACAGTAAGCATTAAAATTTTGTACTAGTATTACAAATCTGTTTTTCTAAACGGCACAATGACACTTTGAAGTGACGCTCCATTATTTACGTTTACCGACTTCAAAAAGGAGGAGGTTCTCATTCAAAGTCAATTCTTTTTTTGTTTAAGGAGGTATGTTGCGCGTTATCTCCGGCAAGTGAGGATCGATTTCAAAAATTCTTTTTTTAATGAGTACGGTATGCCTCAGGGGCGGTCCCAAATTTTATTAACTTTGCTTGTGTAGTGTTTCAGTTAGCTTCAATAATACGTATTTTTTCTACTTAAAGACTGTATATTGATAATGTTATAATAACTTCCTGTCACTGTTATTTACATAGCAAGTGGTGTACATGATTTTTTTTGGAGTAGGTACCACAAACAAAAAGTGAAAAATAAAAAATAAATTACAAAACCTTCAACCGACTTCCAAAAAAAATGCTACAAAGTGAAAAATAACTGTAATTTCAAAAGTCGGTGGCAAAAAACGAAAATACAAAACCAAAGACACCGACTTCCGAAATGAAAGTTCGTTTACACCATGGGCTAAAAAACAAGGTTTGGCATTCCGGAAGTGACACATGCTTACGTCACTATCCTGTTGCCACTTTATTGCAACAAAACACGAATTATGGAAACATTTTCAGTCACCAAATATATATAAAGCATTTAAATAGTCGTTTCGTTTTTCTAACCAAACGGAAAACTTCAATTTAAACATATACAAACGTAATTGTTAGTTAAAACATCATTTTTTTATCTGATTCGCACAGGTAATAAAGGCGAGGATTTATTATTACACACTACTGGTAATGCAGCGGAGATGACGTATGACGTAGGCTTATGTCTCCCACGTGACCACTGTGTCTCGGAATGCTATATCTGGCGAAGTATGGTTTACACGATATAGCGTTATTTTCTTTTTTGTAAAAAAAAATTTGAAATATTTTCGTGTTTCACTTACAAAACTTCCCATATCACTAAATGTAAGCTCACCAACTTGTGCATCCCGCCAATTCAAAACTAACTGACCTTTGGGAATGCCGGATTTTTTTTTGAATTTCAACAAATCTGAAAATTGCTGTTTTGGTTTGTTTCAGATATTAGATAATGTGTGTTAGTGATGTGAGCCAGTAATCAGTGACGGTGTGGCTATGTGTGGCGTGCGGCACTAGCGTGGCGCGCAGCGCAACTGTGTCGCGACTGTGGTGCGACTGTAGTGCGACAGCGGCGTGACATGGCGGACGATAACACCATCATCGAGGGAACTGTCAAGTTCCGCGATGGAAAGAAGGTGAGCATCGTATGTCAGTATGTCGTCGCACAGTTTGCCAGAGCATGCAGTAGGAGGCGTGCGCCCTTGCACGTCGTGTTCGCGACCGGTGTCATCGGTGGCAACACCGTCACCGTGTGGAACACACGCGCCTGCCAGCGTTGTGTTCCGTTTCTTGTGTAAAAAGGTATTGAAATAATGCGCTTCTTCTTTTTCAACACGCACAGCTGTAGATCCACTTTGACCAATACTTTTATTGCAATAATATTATTTTTAACCGACTTCCAAAAAAGGAGGAGGTTCTCAATTCGACTGTATTTTATTTTATTTTTTTATATGTAGAACTTTGTTCTGGATGAACCGATTTGGATGATTTTTTTTTTAATTTGAAAGCTAGTGCTTCACATGTGGTTCCATTTAAATTTGATCATGTTGTGACCAATAGTTTTTGAGTTATCCTTAATACTGCTTATTTTTTCCACTTCGTTTATATTGATGATATATTAATAATTTCCTGTCACGGTAATTTACATATCAAATAGTGGTTTACGAATGTGTGTGGGACAGGTACCACAACTAAAGTGTAAAATCAAACATTTTTACAAAAAAAAACAACCGATGAAGTAACGCTCTGTGTTGTCCGCAGTGGAAGTCGCGCTGGTGCGTCATGCGCAAGCTGTCGCCTGTCGCAGGTGAGCTCACAGCCTAATATTTCAGTACTTAGAGGTAGTCTAAAAGGCTAGCACAATGCCAGAAACAACAATTAGGTATAAGAAAAAGAACATCTGAACATCAGAAAGTAAGCCTCATTTCTGTAATGAACAATTAATTAATACTAATTATTAAGTCCTAAGGTACATTCGTTCTTAATGTTATTTGTGCGGCACAGCCACCCACACACCACACGCTATACTAGTGCACTCCCGCTGAACCACACATTACTGAGGTTCCTCAAACTGATCGATAACTCCGTGAGAAAGTGAGTAGTCCGCTACCTCGTTACCGAACTTTATATTTGGCACTAAGCTAATAATGAAAAGTGATCCTATTTCATTTTACTGGTTTGCAAGGGATTGCGTTAACATAACTATTGTAGGGAGATATAGTAGTCGAGTGGTACGTGACCAAAACAGTAAAATTGAATTGAATTGGCAGCGGCTGCAGCTTTCGATCACACAATGTGTATAGTTGACAGTACTTAGATAATATTATGTTTGGAATACTTGTTCCTAATATTGCTCGGATTGCATAATAGTGTCCTCGCATTGCTACAGACCGTGTACGTGAGTGTTGATTGTATACAACTGTTCATGTTGACTCCTCACGCAACGATGTGAGCATTATTGTGGACAACTTCGACGGCCCTCATGGAGTGGTGCTGAACCACCACGTCCACGTTCATCAAACGATTCGGTGTGCGTTAGTGCGCAGACAGACAGACTGACACAGAAAAAAACACCTCCGCCTCTTTTATTCCCATCGTAGTTTCATAAGACACTGACGTGAAGAGACTGCCTAGTTGGTCAGTCTGACATCGTTGGGAATTAATAGGGACTCATTTACCGAAATGACCAACAATGCATGTTAGCGCAAGTGATGTTGACACAGCAGTGACACGCTGGCGCGGGCGTCGCGCCACAGATGCATCATCACTATCGCGACGTGACGTATGTACATTTAAGGCTCCCACAGACAGACGCGACGCGACGGCGCGACGCTATTCTGATAGAACCATTTCCATAAAGTTTTCATTGAAATTGTTCCACTAGAGTCCCGTTGTGCTATCGCGTCGCGTCAGACTGCGGGAGCCTTTAGGCTCGTGCAGATTGGAACAACGCGATACTGCGGTATTATATCCGTAAAGGCTCGTTAACACACTGGCGCGACGCGATGCCCGCCACAAAGGCACCACGTGTCGCGCGACAAGCGGCGCCTTTGTGTAGGGCGTCTCGTCGCGCCTGTGTGAACGAGACTTAAAACAATTTCTATGAAAACGCGCGCAACACTACACACAGGGGCGACCTGTCGCGCCACGATGAGCAGCGCGACACCAAAAGTACATTTTGTGTGGCGTCGCGGCGATATGGTGCCGATAATAATAATTAATCTAATAATAATCTTTTATTACATAATAAAGTAGTTACAATTGTGTGAAGTCCCTGACACTGGTACTAGGTGGTTGAACTGTGTTACAAGAGTCAGTGTCCTCTCACGGGAGGAAATAATATTAAAACTTATGCAATAAGATTAACAAAGGCGATATAATAATAATGAAAGACTAAAGTAATACAAAATAAAAATTTAAATTAAAAATGGTTAGAAAAAAGCCTGTCATGGTGATTGTTATATTATGCGTGTGGGTGTGTATGTGTGTTGGAGGATGAGGGGGTGTGTTGGAGTGTGTGTGTTGGTGTGTGTTGGAGGGTGAGGGGGTGTGTTGGAGTGTGTGAGTGTTGGTGTGTGTTGGTGTGTGTGTGTGAGTGAGTGTTTGTGTGAGGGAGTGTGTGTGTGTGTGTTTTTGTGGTTGAAGTGTGTATGTGTAAATTGAATTGAATGTTCAGGAAAGATTGATTGGGATTGCGAGTAAGGATTGAGTGCCTCTCATAGGATACAATCGGTGTTACGAAAGAGTAACAACAATTTGCTCTGTTTCGTTGTAATTGAGGGACAGTAGCCATGGTATAAGAGTCAACATGATCTTATGCAGGGTAAGTTTGTAAATTGATAGGTTCTTGTTGATTTTATTGTACTTTTGGGAGCTTTGGGCACGATAGTGTCGTCAGGCAACCGCAGAACGACACTGAACAGATTCACAGATAGGAAAGCCAATCTGCCGATTGTATGGATTTCTATCTATGGCATCGTGGAATGTCGACGCAAGACAGTGCGGGGGACATAGAGTTTTTTCACCGTGAGTACTAGGGCTTCGGAATACAATTGGGCTGTGCGGTAGTCCCTTTTACGGAAATACATAACTTTTAAGACAGCGCGCTGAACTCGTTCCCCCTAAGCAATAAGATTTAAAAAAATACCCCCACCACACCAGGATGCAAAAAAAAAATCTGCAGAACCATGTTTTTATCATTTGAAACAAAAAGTTCTTTAAAAAAAAACATCCCTTAATAGTTTCCTTTTTAATTTAAAAAAATAGTAGAAAACGCTTGGTATGGTGATAATGATTTCAATCAAATATTTTAGGTTAGGGATTTAATTATTTTACCGACGAATATGCAATCAAGTGAAAATCGCTAAAATGTTAGTTATTAAATGTTGATACTTCACCGTCGATGTACTTTATTCGCGGATTTTGACTTAAAACTCGAGATTTTTGTATTTTTTTATGTGAAACATCTATTGGCGCACCTTCGCAGTAAAATCGAACCGTATGCTGTGACGGCAAACGGCATGACGCTCTCTCATGCCATTAAGGCGCCTTCAAACAGGCAAAACACGCGACGCGTGACGCGCGACAGTTGGTGCTTTTGTGTCGCGCCTGTTTGTAGGAGCCTTTACGCCCCCTCTACGCCACTCGCCGCCGCCACTCTCGACTCTCTTGCGTGTGCGCGTGCGCATACTGGACACTCCGTTGCTTCTCTGTATAAGCTGTTTACTATTATATCTATCCGACAACAGTGTACTCGACATGTTTACCGCTCCTTCTCACGCCTTATTTATTTATCACATCACATGTTTCCTTGTATTTTTATATAATTAATAGAAAGAGACAGAGAGTGAGAGAAATATAGTTTTCATGGTTTTCGAGGGTGCTGGCTGAGCTGAAGCTGATAGTGAAGTCATAATGAAAATCTAAAATGACGGTTGCGTAACTTTTCAAATTTATCGTGTTGAAAAAAAAGCGTAAGAAACTTCGTTCCTGCCGGGGGTCCCCCGACACCACACGTTTTTTTTTGTCTTGCCGTCAATTTCGATGTTTCACATCTGCCGGGCGTCCCGTGACAGCCAACAATTTTTTTTACAATATTATGCTTTTGGCAGGATGCAATGATAACAAAAAAATACTTTGTCAAACATTTTTATTCGAATCTGCAGGAAGTTTAGTAAGTAGTTCAATAATTTTCTTGGTGCTCTTCAACATTACGGTCAGTGGACTTGCCTTGCAAGTACTAATAATTAACATTATGTAAGACATCTGAAATCATTAACTGTTCAATGCATATATTGTTCATAAAATGTTTATTGAGAAACTAATGTAAAAAATTATCACTAATAATACCTACTTCATTCTAAAGGGGCGGGCGGCGCGAGTGGAAACGCTCTGCGTTCGTTGTACTTTTTAGTGGACGCGGTCTGTTGAGAACGGGCGCCCAATTCATCGTAAGAGCGCTTGCGCTCCGCTAGTAGTTGAGTGCGTGATAATTAAATCAGCTGCGCGTGAGTCAGTTCGAGTTCAACGTCTGTATGCGAACGGCTGTGTTACATTACAACTCGCACAGGAGCGCACGCGCAGTTGCACTTGTGACCACTAGACCAACGCGGCAGTCTGTTAGTTTACTATATTTATAACTAGCTACTGCCCGCGGCTTCGCCCGCGTGGATGTCGAAGATTATCCCACGGGAACGTGCTACACAAAAAGTAGCCAATGTCCTTCCACAGGATGCCATCTATCTCCTTGCCAAATTTTATCCAAAACTGTTCAGTAGTTTAGGCGTGAAAAGGTAACATACAGACAGAGTTACTTTCAAATTTATAATATTAGTATGTATAGTATAGATTAGATTATTCATTCATTAGACATATTAAGATATCACGGAGTATTCTTAAACATATACACGTACATAACATTACGCTTGTAATACCCAAAGGGTTAGTAGGAACACCCGCATTTCACCAGTTATACTTTTAACATATTGAGCGTAATTTTATTAGACAAGAACTCACGTAGATACGTACGGAATACGTGTTATAAGTACATTAAAAGGAAGTACCTAGGTTAGTTCATATAATTAATAGGTACTCATATGTTGTTTCGACTTAAACAATATCAACTTTAGGAGTGTGTAAATTAAGATTATTTCAAAATGATAATTAAGTATGTAAGTATCTACTCATAAAAAGGCCATAAAAAGTGTTGTAACCGAAAGTACGCTTTAAGGCTCCTATAAACAGGCGCGACGCGACAGCGCGACACAAAGGCGCCGCTCGTCGCTCGACACGCGGTACCTTTGGGCCGCCGGCCGCACTGTTGCGTCGCGCCAGTGTGCACGGGCCTTTACGTGTAGAAATTAAAGCTACTTTTTCCGAAATCACACAAATTGAAAACTAAGAAGTCCGTAAAAAATTCAACTTAATTATTATAGGTACCGAGTAATAAAAAAATCTTGATTTTTAATTACATAAATACTTCGTAAAAGCTAGTTCGAATTCGCCAGTTTCGTCGTTTGTGCTTGTGTAGTCAAGCTTAGGTAACTACTTAGGTTAGGTTGGGTTATGTCAATCGACCGCGGAATCGAACCGAGGACTCCACGCTCAGCGGTGCTATTCTCTAAAGATACAGCCTTGCGCACAGCGCTGCTGCAGCGCCGCAACAACTTGTTTCATCGCTGCGGCAGCGCTGCGCGCTAGGCTGTATCCTGCAGCAAATTCGCACAGACCTACCTTCGTCCTCTGACGAAGATCGTAGACGACCTCGAAAAAAAAAAAAGCTGCTCAGCTTTTTTTTTTGAATTGCAGCTCGTTGTTGTGACCTCTGATGTCCTGGCTACTTAACCGAACTATCCTGTGGGTGCCTTAAGATTTTACTCGAAAAACCTCCAGCCAAGATCGAAATTAAATACTAAACTTATATTTAAATGACCGCACGCTAAGGGCCCCCCCTGTGGGGTACGGACCTCGGCTTAGGGCGTCACTAAGAGAGGGCAGCAAGGTGGGACAGGCTGGATCGAAAGTTTAGAGTATTATTATTAAACGGGGGAATTTAAGACTACAGGCTCAGCTACGACGCGGGCTGGGGCCTTATCGGACAAGGGTTGGGGGGGACGGTTACGGGGAGGTCGTCGCGTGGGACCTCGTCGGCGAAATCGGAACGATGGCGGTCTGTGTTTGTGCACTGTACTGGTGGCCCTACTGCTCTCCTGGAGGAGGGTTATGGGGTCACCGGGGTCGACTAGGACATGCCGCGGAAGGCGGGTATGACTGATACGGGAAGGGGTATAACGGGCGGCCGCGATAACCAGAGGGTTGCGGTGAGTGGCGGCGGAATCGAAGAAACGCTTGGATAGGCGTTTCATGAATTGACTGATGGTCGGGATTTTGAGATCTAAGTGAAGGTTTTCGTTCCGAACGAACCAAGGGGAACCGGTCGCCCTACGGAGGAACCGGTTTTGGAGGGCCTGCATCCTATGGATGTGATGGGGTTCCGCTTGTGCCAAGACTACGCTCGCATAGGTAATGATCGAGCGAATGCACGCTGTGTAAATGAGCAATTTGCACTTGAGTGACAATTTGATACGTGCATTCAGGACGGAATGGAGTCTACCGAGAGCGAAAGCAGCGCGCGAGCGCGCCTGCTTTATGCTCCGAAAAGGAAAGGTGCTCGTCAAGGATTACGCCCAAGTATTTGGCTCGCTGCTCCTAAGGGATAGGCTTGCCGAACATGATGATCGGACGGGGGAGGGTGGGGCTACGTCGCGGTTTCGAAAAGAGAACTGCTTGACTTTTGTCGGGATTGACCTCGATTCTCCACTTTCTAAACCAGTCGCCGAATTTGGTCGACTGAGGTTTGGAGAGTGCGAGATATCGTGTCGTGGCCGAGGCCGGTGTAGTAAATGGCCGTATCGTCTGCAAACAGAGCCAACTGAGCCTTTTTACTCTTAGGGATATCGCTGGTGAATAGCGTGTAAATGAGGGGGGTGAGCACGTAGCCCTGAGGGACTCCAGCGCAGATGGGGTGGCGGGAGGATAGCGAAACGTGCGATTCGAAAAAAATACTCGTAAGATGAGTACGAGACGATCTGGCACTTTGAGTTTGTATAGCTTATATAATAAGCCATCGTGCCAGACTTTGTCGAACGCTTTCGCTATATCGAAGAATACAACACCGGTCAAAGAACCGCAATCGAAACCGACGCTTATGTGTTCGAAGATACGGTGGACCTGTTGCACGCACGAGTGTTGGGTTCGAAAACCGAACTGCTCGTTGGGAATGAGACCCTTTGTCTCGGCGTAGTCTCTGAGACGCTTATAAATAAGCCTCTCATAGATTTAGCCGAGGACATTGAGTAGACTGATGGGGCGGTAGCTGGAGGAGCGGATTTAGGCTTGCCCGGCTTGGGAATACCGATGACAGTGGCCTGTTTCCACGTTTGCGGGAAGATGTTATTGCTCATGGCACCATTGAAGATGGTGGTCATGACCATGGTCAAGAGGCCGGGGAAACGTTGCAACACCCTATATACACCTTGGTGATACCATCAGAACCGGGCGCTTTGCGGGGCTTAAGACCCTTGATGAGTTCGTGCACTTCGTCGGGAGTGATGGGAGGCAGAGGAAACTCGGGGTCTTCTACGGGGGGGAGGGAAGCTCTCCGTTCGACTTCGGCTTCCAACTCAGCGAGGTGAGCTTGGTCTACTGGTTGAGAGCTGGGCGAGCATTGGGTCTTAAGACTGTCGGCAAGGCATTCGGCCTTGTTGACATCATCGAAAGCGACGGTATCGTCTGAGCGGATCAGGGGGGACATGGGGGCTACTTCTCGGGATTTGAGTTTCCTCTGAAGCTCCCAGAATGCAAGGTGGGTGGGCTCTAGTTCACTCAGCATCGATTCCCAGCTCGCATTACGTTGCTCCGCTACACGTGTCCTTACAGCTCGCTGCAAGTAGCGCATATGGGCTTGGTTCGCGTTGCAGGGAAAGTTGCAGTACGCACGGACAGCCGCGTTCTTCTCAGTCATCAGTTCACGTAGATCGTACGGACACTTCCAGCGATGGTCTTCCATCACTGGAACTTCCCTTGAACAATTGTTCAGGACAGATTGTACGTGTTCTGTGAATGAGCCGATCGTGGCCGTCGTGTCGGCGATGGAGTCAAAGAGGTCGGGGTTGGAGTCTAAGTGGGGTCTAAGGGGGGGGGACGTGTTGGATTTCAGGCATTCGCTTACTTTCCTCCAGTCTGTTACCACTCTTGTGGAGGGGGGTTGGTCGGGATCGGGGAGACCTATGCGAGGGGCTAGTCTCAGTACGACTGGTCGGTGGTCGGGTGATAGTTCGTGTATCACCTCTATAGAGTCCAACCGTAGGTTGATACTGTTAAGAAGTGATACATCAAGCACGTCAGGGGTATGGTCAACTATGAGAGGGAAGTGGGTGGGGGTCATCGGGGCGATGACATCGAAATTTAGTATGGAACAGGGGTCGAACAATCGTCTCCCTCGGGTAGAGATCCTGGTACTATTCCAGGCGGGATGCTTGGTATTGAGATCGCCCGCTATGATAACGGAGTCACTCAAGCCGAGGAGGATGGTCAGGTCGTCAGTCAAGAGTTGGAAATTCTCTGAGGTGTTTATGGGGGGAGGTAAGCCGATACTAGAGTGATCGGTTGAGGTCCTGTCATGCCTAGTCGACATATGGAGACTTCTAATCGCGAGAGGTGAGGGTGGATCTATGATGATGCAGTAGAGCGAGCTTTTATAATAAATCAGGGTACCGCCCTTGTGACACCGACTCCTGTCATTTCGAACTATGCGATAGTTAACGATCGTTGGCGATTGACGGTTTGCGGTGGTGGGGTTTTAGGAACGTCTCTTATAAGAGGAAGATATCGATTTGGTGATCACAGAGAAAGGTAGCGATTTCATCGCGTTGACCGTGAATGCCATTGGCATTGAAATAACCTAGCCTGAGGGATCGGGGTTTAGTACGTGCAACGATTCCTTTATCCATTAATGGGATTAGGTTGGTTGGTGAAGGACATGACGGCTTGCGTAATGTCTGGATACGCGTTATAAAAGCCTTGGATGGCGAAAAGGTTACCGGCATTTCTAGCGGCAACTATTTCGCTAACCATCTTACGGGCGCGAGGGGTGAGGAAGGCAAGGAAGGTGCCTGAGATCACGTTAAACGGATCCATTGGGTTTTGCCCGACCACTGGAGTGGTTGCAGGTGGACGGGGAGTGACCGGCGTGGGGGGAGCGGCTTTAGGAGCCGAGGGAGGATTGCTATGGAGGGGCGCCGGCATGGGAGCGGGCGCGGGCACGGGTGCGTGAGCGTGAATACGGTGGTCCATCAGTGGAGGGATGGGAGTTGGGGAGGTTGGTAATGCCCCAAGGCCGGGAAGGCCTGTTGGTGCTGTAGATAATGCCAAGGACTGGGTCTTTGGGGACTCAGTCACTCGGGAAGTTGACAGGTGGGGGCTTCCCTTTGCTGACGGGCGTCGGTACGCTTAGTCAGCTGAGGGGCGGTCGATTTGGGAGCTTTAGGACAGCCACGGTAATTGGCTAGGTACCCGGAGTTGCCACAGAGCACACAGCTGGGTGGTCCCGTGCACAAAGTTCTATCCTTAGGAAGGGGGCAGTCGGAAATGCCGTGCTCGCCCAGGCACTTGACGCACCTGGGTGTCGCATGGCAGTTCCTTTGGGAGTGGCCGTATAATTGGCACCGGTGGCGCTGACCGACAATGCCAGTTTTGCGGGGTTTCTGGATATCGAAACCCATGAGACTACAGATCGATTTGATCTGGAAAATCGGGTGGTGTCCCTCGACGGCGGGACATACAACAAGTATCATATTGTAAGCCTCGCCGCTTCGGGCGCGGTGCATACGGTGCATTTCGGATACGGGGACGTTTTGCGACAGGAGGTCGTCTTTTATCTCGGAAGTAGCGATCTCCTTGGGAATCCTATCAATGACCACGCGGGTCTGGCGGTCCTCCGGGAGGGAGTAGGTGTGGAACGACGCACCTCTCTCTCTGAGGAGCTTTGTGATGGCCCTATAGTCGTTCGACGTAGGGAACTGGACATTAATGCCCTGCTCGGTAGCACGGGCGTTGGTGAAGCCGATCCTGAGATCGACGCACCACTTGGACACATTGGTCCACTTTCCCTTCTCCTGAATGAATACGGGAGAAGGAGAGGGAGCCTGTTTGGCCTGGCTTTCTAGGAAAGCTTTGACTAACGCGGGGGGGGGACGGCGCAGAGGAGGGGCGCGCGGTCGGGGTCGGGACAGCGGGGGTCGGTGTCACAGGGGTGGGGGGGGAGCCCTATTTTGGCGGTCTTACCGGCCTGGGAAGAAGAAAAGTTCTTCTTCCTCTTGGCGGCTGAGGTGGCGGTCTGAAAAACCGTCATCCTCTGACGATGAGATGGAGGAGGTTAGTGCCTCCGTATCGGAAGGATTGAGCTCAGCTTGGATTGCACCGCGATTTACACTCTCTTGTGTCGTGTCGCTTTGCTAGCGCGACGAACTCGTTTATCATCTCGATAAGTATCAATTTTATGCTTCGTAACAAAAAGCATGTAAGCATTGTAGTCTTTTTCCTGTTTAATTTTAATTAGTGAAACTCGCTCTCGAGTCTTCTCATACACGTAATCTACAATAACCTGCTCTGACACCGCCTTATGCACATTAGATATAAATCGTGGCACTTTCGTGTCCGCCGCTCTAAACTGTACACTTTCCTCCTCAACACCCACCACAGCACTCCCTCTTTGTCTAATAAATAGATTTTTATGTCTCCGTTTCTGCACCACGGTCCACTCTTCATTATTATTCAATACCTTCCATTCACCGTCCTTCTGAATAACCCCAGAAAACGAGAGACGCTTCTCAATTGTGACATTCATTGGTTTATATCGATTAGCTATTTGCTATGGGGGGTGAGCAATGTTGCTTTATGTTCGTATTCTTCTACAGTTTACCGCAAATTGTAAAAAGACGAGACAAAAGGTTATAATATTGCAGATAGTTACAGATTTAACCTTTGAAATGATTATCATCACGCTGTACCTTTATTGAGCTAAGCAGTAAGTCATGGCCAGAGATCGGATATTCGGATGCATATTTACCGGAAGTTAATTTTTAGCTATGAAAGTACGGAAGCGACTTCTAAACAATACTTTATTAAAATAAAAAAATAAAACTCCGGGTGTCTTGGATTGCATAACTATTCAGTTGCATATTTATTTAAAATATTTTTTTAACATCCGATGCCAATAATGTGTATTTAGAGTAAGAGTCGGGGTGGCGTGTTCAACACGTGTAGTAAACATTTCAAGTTTAGGTAAATATGCATCCGAATATTCGATCTCTGATCATTACATTATTAAATTATACAGGGTGGACTTTTGAGATGAGCAATAAGAGTAGGTACCTTAACCGTTGTCGCTACAAGAAAACGGTATTCGGAGACTTTCTTTAACTTTTGGAATTATTTTGATCCGCATTCAAAATTTTGAAAAAAAAATACAGTCAGCAAAAAAATGGTAAATTTTTACAGAAACTTTTTTGAATGCCAATCAATACTGTTTCTTATAAGGATCAAGAAACACTATCGGACGAATTGAGGTTTGAGTCAGAGAGAAAAGACAGATAACGATAAAAAATCGCTGGACTGGGCTGAATAGGGAACGAATATAGCAGATAGTTACAGATTTAACCTCTTAAATGATTATCATACCTTTATGGAGCTAAGCAGTCATTCATAAAGTATATATTCCAAGATTATTGTGTTATTATTTGTACCGGTCGGGTGTGATTGCTGGTCGTGATGTGTGTTAGGAGGCTGTATACCTATCCAGATTATTACGGCATGAGGACAAGCCTGTAACGGTCCCAGCAGCGCTGATGTCCTGTACCGATAGGTTCCAGATACCGATAGATCCTGATGTCTAAACGGGCACGGGTATGTTGCTGAAGAAATAATAACATAGAATAATTTTACAAGTAATTTCAGGAAGCACTTACTGGTCTATTCAGGACAGTTGGTGATTAAACAGACAATGCTATGTTTGACCGATAGTTCAACTATGACTTTACGAGTTTTTCATTCAATACAACTTTTAATTAGGTTTAGTGAACCAGTACACAACATTTTGTTACAATGTAACTTCAATTGTTCGGTGGCACTATCAGTATCATGAACTGTGTCCTATGAATGAGATTGACCTTTTTGGCACAGCCCTGAGGCACACATTATTGTTGTTAAAACATTTTTTTATATATTTGTATTTTGTGTCCACGTTCTGTGTCCGAATAAACATTATTCTTTCGTTCTGTTGTCTTTTCTTTTAATGTCATCTTTTTAACATTAAAACTATTGCCTATTAGTACAATAATAATGGCATGAGGATCATATTCATTCCTAGTTGTAGATGACATAATCTGTTTGTAGGAAGTCTGAGGCTTACAGTATATTTGAGAAGAATGACTCAGTTTGTCGCTAAGTCATTTTCCTAACCCTTTTCCAAAACTGTCAAAATACATAATGAAACAGTAACAAACTAACAGTAACATGGAAAATAACTAGTTTCAATGAACCTTGTTCAATATCTGGTGTATCTCGATTGGGGATAGAGACCTGAGCAGTTCCTGACTGGGACGGGTTCACCGTTGCCTCAGTTTGGAGAGTGTCAAGATCGGATTTCCTTTGCAAAGAACATTCAGAGTTAGCGAGTTCACTTTGTCTGCATTAGAGTTGCACAACTAACTTCATCTTTCTGACTGACCGACCCCTTGACAATTCAAAAGTCCCTGTAATTGGTTTATTTAAAATAAATGCTTTGAGTTTGAGTTTGACATGTCCACTAATACCTGAATTTCGGACTGTAAGCGTTGAGTGTCACTCTCATAAATGTTCTTACTGTCTTCTTATTTAATTTGATAGTTATTTAATTAATGTACTAGAAAAACACGATATTTCCTTAGTTTTATAAAACTGGAATAGTTTTTATTTTTTATTTATTGCATTTATTTATGATTTTATCCAGTTTTGCCTCCTTAAAATTTTGATTTTTATTTTTCCTTACTTTACTCTTATTATTATGTTTCAGTATAGAATCTTTACTAAGGTCTATTCTGATTTAAGAATTAGGGTTGCAATTAGTTACATAAGTTATTATTAGTTCTCTTAGCCTGAGTACATTCTTTTTGTTTCTGTAACTTAGTAATTCGTACATTTGCATGAATTAATTGTTCTACTTACATGTTTTTCCATATTTTATTTAGTACCACTCAGACATAACTGAATATTACCATTTTAACAATAACTCATTTAGTGTATTTCTCTTATGAACAATCACCGGTTCATACGACATTTGTCGGGTTAAGTTAAATTAATAACACCATCGGTACATTCCGTGGTTTCTAATTTATGAATAATAAAGCTGTTTCGCCACAATTAACACTTGTTAACTATATACAATCTCATTTGTTAATTTGCCAATATATATCGCAACCATTAGGTTGTTTCATTTTTATTTTAAGTTTTATGCACGATATACCTTAATTCTCGTCGGCACTTGTGGTGTCTTGGTTTAGGTTAGATTAGGTAGGTACAATAAAACACTGTTTCCAATATTACTGCGGGTGTACTATCGCTACGGCTGCTCAGACCAGACTCCAAGTTGCGGCGCATCGCCCCGCACTCCCTCTACCGTGTAACTCCCACAACAGCACGCTTAGCTTATTTTTTTTTTACCCATAACTTATTGCGTTCAAACTACTGTCCTGTAAAATCATGATTTTGTAGATAACCGTATATACTTTGCGGCCGTCGACATAATCTACCACGTAATATAATAAGTTAGAGTTAAATTGCTTATCAGTCTATTAGGCTGAATTGTAATGAAATAGTAAAACTTTAGTTCTTATTAATACAAAAAAAGCTTCGCTTATTGACGTCTAAAATAAGCCATTATGATTTTATAAAACAAATAGGCTAGGTTTTTTTTATAAAATCAAACTGGCGAATTATTCATGCCGCGTGCCGTCCCGATATTCAAAGTTACGCATGAAAAACATAACCCTGTCTTTCCTTTCGCGCAGTCGGGTACATAATTAAAGTAAGTTACTTAAGTTCTGAATTGAGCTACACGATTACTGACAAATGCGTGCACTGACTGGACAGGTCCACTCAATCTGTGTGGTTTTTCCTCAAAAGACCATCTCAGCACAAATCTACATGGACTTCACATGATCTGACCAAGATTATGTCTGGACTTTAAACGAGACTGTGACCTCTGAGTTTGTTTCGGCCTTTCTTCTCAGAGTAGTCAGATAGGAAACTCCGACCTCATCTAGTTTTTAAAATATGATTGACGTGTAAAAGTGTTTGTTCAAACCTACTTACAGAAATAAAATCATTTATCATTTATCATAATCATAATTAATTTGAAAGCAATTTGGATACTTTATAAACCAGAAAAACGGATACGAAAAATTCAATCAAGTCACGTTGCATGTTTTTGCCTACCAAAAAAAAAACAGAAAATTCGAAGAAAACACCTATAAGTATACATATTTCTAAGTATTCTTAAATGCCACGGTTTCGCTACTAGGGGTAGGTACTTAGAATTTAATGAACATCATATATGTACACATCATGTTGTTTCGTGCTACATGTATACATCGTGTAGCGGTACCTACATTGCCACATGCGAGCTACACGTCACAATGACGTCACGCAAAATCCTGCATCGCGCAAGCAGAGTTTACCGCGCAACTAGCATATATACAACATCCCGTCATCAACCGTTGGGCAGTTGCCCACCAGACACGACACCCGTCTGGTCGGAGGATTCTCCCTTTTCTATGGAGGTTTGAGTGAACTTTACACCCTGTTCCTCATACCTCTATACTGGTGGACCCGAACATGAACGTCAGCGCAGCATTCGTGCAACTACTTCAGCGTGACGTCATCATCATCACTTCCTTCAAGCTTTCGAGCGGCGAGTCATACAGCCAGCCAGCACCCACGGCTTCAACGGGTATCCTGACCACCAGCATGCAGCGACCGCGCATACCTGGTCATCACCCTCAGCCTCATCAGCAACCTTGGCACAGCATACTGCACTCTCGGCCGGTCCACAAGCAGAGCCTTCAAACCCTCTCCTGGTCGACGCCAGCAGTCAGCCACAACTTGGCGCTGTACCACATCCGACGCACTGGAGCATAACGCAGCGCCACCCCGACTCACTGGGGAATCTTCGCAGACAGTTCCGACTCACCGCGAACTATGCGACACCCGGTTCCGACTCACTGGAACCTCACCTGGCCCTGGCAAGCATCGCAAGATACACGACTCAGCCCACTATCGACCTCCGGTCTCCGGGGGAGAGTGATGTAGCGGTACCTACATTGCCACATGCGAGCTACACGTCACAATGACGTCACGCAAAATCCTGCATCGCGCAAGCAGAGTTTACCGCGCAACTAGCATATATACAACATCCCGTCATCAACCGTTGGGCAGTTGCCCACCAGACACGACACCCGTCTGGTCGGAGGATTCTCCCTTTTCTATGGAGGTTTGAGTGAACTTTACACCCTGTTCCTCATACCTCTATAATCGTAGCTCACAAACTCGCAAATGCATCTCAAAGTGTACGAGTATGAACGACATAACAGTGCGTTAGTCGTGTCGCGTGTGACGTGTCTCACATGTAGTGAGAACTTCTAATTAAGGTCAATTGTCGCGAGTCGCGACTAATGACGATAATCTTGTTTCGTTGATAAAGCTGTGCGTTAATTGCGGCGTATTTTTTGTGAAGACATGTAAGAGGGACTATTTTTCTCCCGTCTCTGCGTGTGAGGGATGGCGCTCGCTAATGGCGCCTCGTTAGCGTTGATTTGTCGCGACTAGTTCGTTGTTTGCTCCAATGTGTGTCTGGATTTAAACGAAGGTGCGACACCTGCTCCACGGAAACGGCTTAACCTTAATTGTATACATCCTTACAGACAAAGGCATATCGAATCAAAATCAAAACAAAATATTTCATTCAAACCGGCAAAAAAAATGCCTGACGTCATAACATGGGACTATAGGTACGTGCCGCTGACATATTCAGTGGTTCTGTGGTTCAAACCACAACAAAGGCTAGAGGTCTATGGAAGAAGAAGACATGCTGCTGTGACCCTAAATAAACTGGCATAAGGGCAGGAGCATGAAGATACTGGTGGTGGTCCGAACGACACTTGACTGCAGTGTCACCGCAGTGGCTCGCTAACCAAGAGCTGCGATAAGATACTGGTGGTGGTCCGAACGACACTTTGCTACTGTGTCACCGCAGTGGCTCGCTGACCAAGAGCTGCGATAAGATACTGATGGTGGTCCGAACGACACTTGGCTACTGTGTCACCGCAGTGGCTCGCTGACCAAGAGCTGCGATAAGATACTGATGGTGGTCCGAACGACACTTGGCTACTGTGTCACCGCAGTGGCTCGCTGACCAAGAGCTGCGATAAGATACTGATGGTGGTCCGAACGACACTTGGCTATAGTGTCACCGCAGTGGCTCGCTGACCAAGAGCTGCGATAAGATACTGATGGTGGTCCGAACGACACTTGGCTATAGTGTTACCGCAGTGGCTCGCTGACCAAGAGCTGCAATAAGTCTCTCTCTCTCTCTCTCTCTCTTTCTGTTTTGCCTCAACTTAAGTCCCACATTAGTGTAGGGGTCGGTTTTTCTCGTCTTCTTTTTCCATTTTTACCTATTTTCTGCGTTTTTTTTTCTTTTATTTCGGTTTTCTTTTTTTTTGCGTTTTACTATCATTAATCCTACACATGAGTTTATTTCGTAAGGTGAATACGTATTTCGGTCCACCGACTGTATAATACAGGGTGTTTTTTTGAGATGGGGTATTAAAGGGCAGGTACCAACCGTTGTAGCTACGGGAAAACGTTCTTAGAATAGAATAGAAAACTTTTGTTTCAGACAGGATTCCATAGGGTTAGTAACAATTTTACTTAACTTCTAGTGTTGGTAGGTAAGAGACTGCTGGTCTTAAAAGACTGTCCTTAACCTTTGGAATAATTGATAACAGCATTCGAAGATTTTGAAAAATGGCTACTGTTAGAAAAACATAAATTCTGACGTTATGTCAGTGTAAACAAATAGTATTGATAATAGCTGCAACTTAAGGTCGTGGCTGCACTATCGGTAGTTGACATCAACCGCTACACAATCTATGAATTAACCACGTTTATTTGTATTAAATACTTCAAACACACAAATGTACAGAAGTGGCCTTATGCCATAGGCATTTTCTACCGGTCAACTTTTGGGTGATGCAGAGACAAACAGTGGTAGGTGCAATTACGAACTTTGGGGGCATAAATATTTGTCTATTTTTAAGTATACATACAATGAAATAGTAACGAATTGAAAACTGCACGTTGAATGTTTTTGAAAAAAAGTAATTGCTACTAGAACGAGTTTGATTCCGAACAATCTTTATAAAAAAAACTTTTTAGGTAACCACGTTTTTCTAATGAACTACAAAGTAGAAAATATTTTTTCTGACACTCAAAAACTCATGACATGCAGCTGCTGCATCAAGGATATGTAAAACTAAAAACGTAAACAAAAAAAAAAACAAAAAAAAAAAATGTTTATACTGATATTTCAAGTGAGTACACCTGCGGTTGATGACCCCAGAAAAAAACTGATCAAATTAATTTATTTTTGTTTGATCATGTTTAGATATCGATAACCATCACGTCTGCGGAGGTTCGCTAGCTAATTCATTTTGACCCTGTATTCCCCCCGGATTCCTAAATCGAATTACCCTGAATTTCTATGTTTACACGTTTTTCACGCTGTGCATATCGTTCGAATATTGCGCCATGACAGTGACATACCAGCAGTTCATCCTAGCTACGCTATAAGAATCTTGTATACCTGTCAATTTTAAATAAAAGTTTCGTTCTTGTTTCATAAATTTAAGTATACTTGTTTTTATCCTTTATTTCATATATATACATATAAATTATATTTTTAAATATTAGAATATCAAAATATAAAAACATTTAAAAATATAAAAAATTGTGGCCCACCGGTATCGGGAACAGGGTCCAAGCTACCGGCGGTCAGGGCTCCAGAGAGAGAAACCTCCTAACAATGCGGGCCGTGTCCAAAAGTACCGCCTTCTGAATCAAGCCCTTGATCCAGCCACCCAACGAGAGCCTCCTCAGGTGTTGGTCGAGGCTCTTGGCTATTAATCCATTGGCTGTAACGACTATCGGTACAATGATCGCTGAGTCCACATCCCACATGTCGACAACCTCGCGAGCCAAGTCAAGATATTTGATTTGTTTATCTTTCTCGGCTTTCACGAGGTTCCCGTCGTGTGGGACCGTTATGTCAACAATCATTGCACGCCGCTCTAATCGATCCATCACCACTATATCAGGCTTATTGGCAACAATAGTCCTGTCAGTGATGATGGATCGATCCCAGTACAATGTGATATTTCCATTTTCGAGAACTGGGTCGGGCACATACCTGTAGTACGGCACTTCCGGTTCTACAAGGCTGTATTTGAGAGCAAGTTGCTGATGGATAATCCTGGCTACAAGGTTGTGTCCATGCAAGTATTCTCCGTTAGCTAGACTAGAACATCCGGAGATAATGTGTCTGATTGAGTCACCTGGACGGTGGCATGCCCGACAAATGTCAACCGTGCCGTCTTTCACAATAAATCTCCGGTAGTTATTTGTCATTCTCCGGTAGTTGTTTGTCATTTATTATTATTTATTATTCATTTTTATTATTATTACTATGGGCTATCCTACTGCTCAGCTAAGATTCCACTTCTTCCCAGTATTCTCGGTCTACTATTGGGTCTACTGCGATTTTGCGTCAACCATCCGGATGTCTCGTGTCGTCATCTCGCGTCTTTGTCTGTTTCAGCCTACAAAGGTATCTACTGAGTAGGCTGTTTTCTTGTATTATGATATCTTGTACTATCAGGGAGATTCCCTGAGCCCTCTGTGTTTTTGCCTCGCTCTTAACCCCTTATCTCACTTGCTGCGCCACTGTCAGGCCGAGTACAACTTTAAACATAATACTGAAGAAACAGTTATCTCACACCTCATCTATATGGATGACATTAAATTATATGCAAAGACAGAAAAAGAAATGAAAAAACTTATAGAAGTCACGACAGAATTTAGCCAAGATATAAATATGAAATTTGGGTTGGATAAGTGGATAAGACATTACATATCATAAGAGGTAAAATCAAACCTGGTAGCTATACAGTTAACGACACCGACAAAATTGCAGCAATGGAACCGTCAGATCTATACAAATATTTAGGATACAAACAACTTAAGGGACTCGACCACACAGCAATTAAACAGACACTAAATACAGAATACCGAAGGAGAGTTAACGCAGTTTGCAAAACACAACTATCAGGAAAGCAGCTTATTAAAGCCTTGAATACTTTTGCCATACCTATATTGACATACTCATTCGGAGTAATAAAGTGGTCAAAAACTGACATCGAACAGTTAGAGAGAATAACGGGCACAATACTCATAAAACACAACAACCTGCACCCTAAATCTGCAATAGAACGACTCACCATCAAAAGACAGAATGAAGGGAGAGGCCTAATCGATATGTATAACCTTTGGCAGAAACAAATCACTAGACTAAAAACATTATTCTATTCAAAATCTCGCACAAGTAACATACACAAAGCTATTTCTCTAAATGATTTTAACTACACCCCACTTAACTTAAATAAGAAAATATACAAGACACAAATAACCCTGAAAAAATTGAAAACTGGAAGAAGAAAGTCCTTCACGGTAGACACCCTCATGATTTAGAACAATTCCATGTTAATATAGTGGCGTCTAATAAGTGGCTTAAAATAGGAAACCTTTTCCCGGAAACAGAAGGCTTCATCATACCGATACAAGATCAAATCATCAACACCAGAAACTATAAGAAATTTATCATTAAAGACCCTACCACTACAAACGATAAATGCCGCAGATGCCACATTCAATCAGAAACCATACAACATATAACTGGAGCATGCACAATCCTTACACAGACAGACTACACTCACAGACACAGCCAAGTTGCAAACATTATTCATCAAAAACTAGCACTCAAACACAGTCTCATACAAAACTCTAACACTCCTTACTACAAGTTCACACCACAAACTATCCTAGAAAAGAATACACACAAAATGTACTACGATCGCGCCATACTTAAAGATAGGACTATCCACTATAATAGACCAGACATAACCCTACAGGATGAAATAAGAAAAATCACTTACCTTATAGACATTGCAGCTCCTAATACCCATAACATACAAAAAACCATATCTGAAAAAATAAGTAAATATGCTGACCTTAAAGAAGAAGTCACAAGAATCTGGGAACAAGAAAAAGTTAACATTATCCCTATAGTTCTCTCCACGACAGGCGTTATCCCCAACCATCTTTTCCGTAGCCTGAAAATAATAGATTTACGAGTAGAAGAATCCGTTTATATTAACCTACAGAAAGCTGCCATTGTAAACACCTGCAGAATCGTTAGAAAGTTCATGCAGTTAGAGGAAGAAAACACACCCACATCTTAAATACACACCACACGCTGCATTTACTTGGCTTTGGCCCGTAAATGTAGCTAAAACCAGTCTAAGAGCTGAGAAAAACAACACTCCCAAAAATAATAATAATACTTTATTAGCCAAAATGTAGGTGTACAAAGTAGTATGATGTTCCACGCGTTTGTTATTTAAATATTTTCTAAATTAAAATAATATAAAGATAATAAAGATGATAGAGATAATATAAAGATGTACATTATTTGGTTTCATTCATTATTTTTAAATTATTATTAATTATCGAAATCGGTAACATTAGTATCAGCTTGCCCTTTGGCTAAGGTACTTAGTATATTTAAAAAAAATAAGGCAATTTTTTCAGAAACATTTTAAGATGTATCTACAAGATTAAAATTTATTGATAGCTGCGACACAGTTTTTAACTTTTGTTGCTATCATCGTTTCTATTGTAATAGAATCAGTCAATTTGTTATTGTTCCAAAATAAAATACTTTCTAACATAAAAAACTAAAAAAAAGAATACTTATAATTATTAAAAGCGGAATATTAAAAATTTCGGACATAATTCTTAGCCCAAAGACACCCTGGTGTTGGATCTCAACATTTGTTTCGCGTAAATACCGGGCTATTAAATAGTAATGCGAAATGTTAGTAGGGTTAGTGAGCTGATCATTCTCTTGACCGGTGAATGAGGCGTATTCATGAGTGAATGGAACCCGAGCCGCCAGTGATCGATCACCGCGCAGTGCACAAAGTGACTCGCGAGAATCTACTTACTTGTTAATTACTGCATGACATTGGATTGCATAAATATTGAGGAACTCGTGTCCATAACTACCGAATACTGCAGATGTCAATCTGACAATTATAAAATTGATCATTCATATATCGTACTTACTGTAATTTGATTATAATGAGTGTGAAAAGACCCATCATGAAGCCGTCATTTACGAATTCTGCACATCAAACTAAGTAACTTTGTGAAAAAATAATTGCTGGGAAACGAATTTAATTTTTAGTGTGAAAATTCACTGTTAATGGTAGTGCGCAATATAATGCACGCAAAACATTGTGCTTATGGATGCATGCAACGGTACAGGGATCGTGAGAGTATTTAAGGTTGAGTTATAATATAACATTTAAAACTTGTTTTCGTGAAATGTCAAAAAAGTTGGAATCTTGACCTTTAATATCTCCGTAACCAAAAGGTTCCCAGGTATGGTCCAATACAAAAATCTAATCATAATAACGGGAAGAACAAGTGACTCTCGGCTTCGTTAAGGGGATTTTTACACCCGTTATAAATAAGATTACAAACAAGTATGTAGCCGCGACTACGTTGGAAGACGGAAAAGGCATTAAGTCGCAAGTAGTAAAGATCTATGTAGCTAGAGTCGAGGCTCGACCAATCGAGCATAGGTTGTTGAGCATCGTGTTCTTGAATGTCGTCAACAGTCTGCCCTGCCCTCTTCTGATTCTTCTGACGTAATCTTGCATTTAGGAAATGTTTCATTTAGCCATTTCGATAATAGGTACAGATTTTTTCTTGCGCTGAGATGGAATGGGAGGATGCTAACCCGAGAGCAGTAGCCTGGATGAAAAGAATATAAGCTATCAGGTACTTACCTACAAAGTAACAGTCAGTTAAATAAATAGGACCACCATTATGTTTTTTCAGCGATTTTAATTATTTAATTCGGTAGGTGACAAAATAATTGTTTCGATATTTAAGACTTGGACTATTTCATCGCAAAAGTTGTTATATCATGTGAATCATGTCATATCAGTCATCAATGTCATCATTCATTTGTGTGTATTATTGTTAGACAAGATATAGTACACAACTATTTTTTAAATACTAATTATTATATCCTATATTATGTTTCTGCAGACAAAAATTTGGTATAGGTGCCGATTCTCTTGTCACAAAATTCTCTAAACTAGACAACAAATCACAAAAAATTTGTTTATTCCTGTCAAAAGACGTTTTCTATTCTGAAGCTGACTAAAGTGGTACGACTTAACTATATTTGGTATAGTTTGACAGCACTAATGTCATTTAGTTAATCAGTTTAGTGAGAGTGGCAATTTTGCTATTCTGAATTTGCCTTATTACACGTAAAATTATGACTGTCAAACTAAATCAGACTATTTTAATCGAGGTTAAAAAGGTGTGGAATAAAATTAATTGTTATAAACTAAAATTCACAAAGCACATTTCTCTAATAGTTCTTGAAAGTTTGGATGCTTGTGGGTTTGGAAATCATTATGGAAGCTTATGTGATTGCAGCTGTTATCGATTCACGACGTAACAAACAGACAGACTCATACAAATCCAAGATGTCCTTGATCATTTTTTAATTGGCTTTCCTACGGCGACGAGAATACCGGATATTTTCAACTTACTGAACGAAAAGCCAAATTACGTTTTCTCGATATCAAATTTTTGTGTAGCGGCATCTACAACGCCGCATGCGAGCTACGCGTCACACTGACGTCACGCAAAAAATCTACATCGCGCAAGGAGTTTACCGCGCAACTAGCCTATATACAACGTCCCGACATCAATCGTCGGGCAGTTGCCCACCAGACACAACATCCGTTTGGTCGGAGAATCCTGTTCCTTACACCCTGTTCCTCATATCTCTTTAATAGTAAATTAGCTTTATTACGCTGAAATAAATAGCACGATAATCATGCTACCTGAATCAATTTTTAAATGCTTGTTGATTTTAATTAAATTAAAGGTCCTTTTCTTATTGAAAACCGAAAAAATATCGCTGAAGTTCTAAATGGTTTTCGGTGAGCAACCCAAGCACGATCACATTGGTCACAGATAATAAAAACAAATACAGGTTATTGCATCTTAATGTACAACAATATAAACATTAATATAGTTACAGGCCGTCAGTATGCTTCCCGAATTTCATTTAAATAATTATTAATACTCAATTAAAGATAATTATTTGATTTTACTTAGGTTTTTTGCACTTCGGATCATTTCGTTCACTTTCATTTACTCTTGATTTTAATTTCCGACAAATCTTGGTCTATGGTCTACTCAACTTAGCGATTGTTAAACTCGATTTCAGTTGTGTCAAAATTGTTTTCAAGTTAAGAGAATTTTGTATGCAGAATAGCTTTAAGATTCTTTTAACCATAAATAAGAAATTTTGGCGAAAGCTTAGTTTAGTTCGGTGTACAAGAGAATCGGCACCATTGTTTTAAATCTGAAATCAACACGGACAAAGTAGCAGGCAAAAGCTATTTCTGCAATGTATTGGGTTCGCAAATCATGAAAGACTCATTGTCATTACTTTAGGCGCGTTTCGCGATCAATTAGAGCATTAAGTAATTGTAATAGCAGAGAGCAGTATTTGTTCACTGAGTACGAGGCGCACGAGTGGTGCGTCGTGTGTGGCGCGCGCGCGACTCTTCCCGGCGCCCGCTGTGCGCGCCTGTACCGAGTCTTTACGACTCACAGTTTGTCACGCGACTAATGTACACTTCCGACGTCTTATTGCCCATAAATCCGTATGAACACACTGTAACACTGATGAAAGGGTGCGTCCACAAAGTAAGTAGATGAATACAACTACTTTAACTTAACTTTTTAAAGACAGGACAGCATAGTCGACGAACATGGTAGTCAGGGTAACGTAAATTTGAACGTTTTTCGAATGGAAAATACAACTATCCTATAGGTAGTATTTTGGTTCAAAATGCGGTAAGTAAGCACAATTATTATTAGCTATAGATATAAGTTCTTAAAACTAAGTAAATATTATGTGCAAAACAAGCATTTTCTATATTATGATCGTTTGAAGTTATGTTTAGTCCGCGCGTTTGTGCTAGGCCCACAGCTAGACATGAAACGTACTCGTATATACACCTGTTCTACCATGCGCATACCTATGCGCACTAGGTATTGTGTTGGACTAGGCCGCACCTAGTACGGCGCTAAGGAAGAAGTAGGTACATCGATTTTTTTCTAGTAAAACGAGAATTTTACCAACTATTATTTGTATCATAAATGATGTTAATAGCGCTTTACAATAATAATAATTTAATTCAGAACATGCATTCCATATAAACGTGTTAGTAAAGCTTAAAACTATGTTAGTAACTTATACCTACTTATTCAAGTTAACCATTTATCTAACATTAAAAAGGACACCACCAGAACTGTGTACCTTATTCCAGTGCCCCACAATAGGACACTCAACCCTTTCTGTTATGGTGTTTAGAAGGTCGTAGGTGCTGCCCCGCACACGACGCATCAGGGAGGCCACTCTCTTGCGCACTATTGCTCTAAAGCAGTCGGTGTTGGCCTCCGCAAACATCCCCGATGCACTACAGTACCGAGGCAACCCCAACAGCATTCTAAACCCATTATTGTAGAGGACCCGCAGGGCACTGAAAGCCTTCTGCGTATAGCGGACCCACAGGCTGCAGGTGTACAATGTCTGTATGTATAATACACACTTCAACCTGTACTCTGTGGAAAATAAGCCCTCCCACTTAACATTATTGGTTTGGTTGCCGTACCAATATCTCAGTATGTTGATCATGTCCCTGGGTGTGCTGGTTTCTTCCCGAAGCTTATCCCACAGCATATTATAAGACACAAGGTCAAATGCCCTCGACAGGTCCAAAAAACAGCCGTAAATAGGCGTTTTCCTTGTCACATAGTACTGGATAGTATGCTTGAGTCGCAGTATCGCCGCTTCCGACGAAAACCCAGCTCTAAATCCGAACTGGGCATCATGCATATGTATATGTAAATGCTACAATGTCAACCCTCAAAAATTATACAATTCTTGTTTTGGATTATATGGTTATACGGGACTCTATGCATTGAGTCCATATTGCAGTATTTGGCAAAGTACGTTCATAGCATTCGGCTGTCGAGTATCTAGTATCCGCCTATTCCAGTCTATTCATATTATGCAAAAATAAATCCTTATGACATGCACGTAAAAAATATTTAAACGAAAGAATGCTTCTTGATGGTTGATTTTGGACTTGCTAAGATGTTTATTTCACAAAATCGTAGTAGTGTATACTACAAAATTAAAATATATTCCTTAGAAGGTGTAGTTTAAATTAACACAAAATAATTTGATGCATGAGAGAGACTTGAAGCCTCGTAATCGATACGAGGTGGGAACGACCATACAATACGATACGTCCCGCCGCACACGTATATCTGAATTTTAGTAAATACTTCATAGGTACTCGGAACAGGTATTTGAACTGAGTCTTATTCGATACTCGTACTAAGTGGGCCTAGTACCAAAATTACCTAGTACGGCACGCCTCTACCTATAGCTAAGTCCCACAGAAGGTTCATAGTAAAACTGTATTAAGCCGAGCCGAGTCCACGAACACACCGACGGAAGATAATCATTAGTTGGCGAGCACAGAGAACACTCGCCACCAGCTACTATTTCTAGATATCTACAGCGGCTGGTGGACACGTCGTGAAACTCGTAATTCCATTCAGCCTTTTGTAAGGAGCTGAGGGGTACTTGCGTAACACATTAACAGTAGGAATGTGTTTAATTTTGACAGTCCAATAATATTCATTGTGTTATTTACGTTGTTGAGCAGACACATTTTTCGAACATATAAAGCAATGGATTAGAAATAGCCTTCAAAGTGATTCAGATTGTAACTGATAGCGTGTGGTGCAATTAGAGTGCTGGTCTTACTGTTTCTAAGTTCATATTGGAAAGCGTGCTAGAATGCGTGGATGTGTTTCTGGCTGCCTCGCTTCGCACAAATAAAATAAATGTGGTTATAAAAGCGCTCCGAGCGAATGATTCGCGGGCGGATGGCTCTCTGTAGTCCTATCTCCGGCGCCTCTAACTAAATGGCGCACACTTCTGAATCGGACATCAAATGCTCGCCGACGTTCGCTCAATAGGGATAAGCTTTCATATTGCAAGCGAGTCTGTCATCTGTGTTCTTATCTGAAACTAGCTTCTGCTTGCGTGTTTCTTGTTTAAACATAAATTATAGCGGCTATAGCACGCAGAATGCTGCTGGAGCTGCCACAGAGTCTGTTTAGCAGCGATGCCGCTCTCTTACGCTGTAGGTACAGCATTGAAGCTGTCGGTACGTGCCTCCGCGAACATAGATGATGCGCTACAGAACTGTACGGACTGTTCACTAACGTACGATTCCACCGAACGTTACTGCACAGTACAATGGACAGGTGATCAATTAAACAAAGGTCGCGAAATTTTTAGGAATTCATATAGACGATCAATTAACTTGGAAACCGCAAGCAGAGGAGGTGTGCAAAAAGTTAAGCACTGCAGATTATGTTCTTTTTAACCTGACAAAAAAAGTTGACATAAAGACTGCTATAGTAGCATACCATGGTTTGGTCGCTTCGGTCTTGAGGTTTGGAATAATATTTTGGGGTAATTGCAGTCTAAGAGATAACATATTTAAAGCCCAAAAAGGTTGTGTTAGAGCTATGTGTAGTCTTAAACCTAGAGATAGTTGTGAATCTCTGTTCAAGTCTTTAACAATTCTTACTTTTCCGTCTTTATATATTTTGGAAATGGCAATTTTTGTAAAAAGGACTAAACATTTGTTTGCTAAGGTCTCAGACACAAAAAAAGGTCCCGTGAGAAGTCAATACAAAAACCTCTTAATTATCGGTGGCTATAAAACAGCACTACTTAGGAAAAGTGTTGTCTGCATGGGTCCAACAATATTTAATAAACTACCGGACAGCATAAAGGGTGACACTCTTCAACAATTCTTCAAAAAACTCTTCAAAAAATAAACTCAAGGCTTTTTTGATACAGAAATGTTATTATTCGTTAAGTGATTTTTTTAATGACCCTATGTATGACATCTCAACAATTTAATATTATTGACATTATTTTATACACTTTTTTGCATGAACCTGGACTTGTTAAAATAATTTATTAATCTATTAATTATTTCATTATTTTGCTCATTTATTGATGTTGACTATATTTATTAAATTTTGCATGCCAAACTCAGGCAGAATGTACCCGGCTCACTATGTTTTTTATAACAACTTTATTGTACACTACCTACATTCTATGCGAATAAATGATTTGATTTGATTTGATTTGTGGACGTCCGTGTGTCTGTATGTATGGATCCTGGCGCGGTCACGAAAACTCCCGAAAAACTTAACTAATCGAGTCCAATTTTTGTAAACGTTTCATTATTATCCAAAACTAAGTCCTTTCGAAAATCGCAGTCAATAATTCAATGCAGCTTAATTGTAATTAGTAGTACAAAAATACGACTGGACATTTCGTTAGTTTTTTAGGGTTCCGTAGCCAAATGGCAAAAAAACGGATTATGGATTCGTCATGTCTGTCTGTCTGTCTGCTCGTCCGTATGTCACAGCCACTTTTTTCCGAAACTATAAGAACTATGCTGTTGAAACTTGGTAAGTAGATGTATTCTGTGAATCGCATTAAGATTTTCACACAAAAATAGTAAAAAAAAAAAAAAATTTGGGTGTTCCCCATACTTAGAACTAAAACTCATTTTTTTTTTCATCGAACCCATGCCTGTGGGGTATCTATGGTTCGGTCTTCAAAAATGATATTGAGGTTTCAAACATAATTTTTTTCTAAATTGAATCTGTAATAGGTGCCTAAGTAAATAATAATTATAATTTGCGCGGGGCGTGGCTTGATCGGTAGTGGGTGCGGAGCGCGCGGGGGGCAGGTTCCCGACTGCGCTTACCCGAGCGGGCAGACACCGCAGACACGTAAGGGCAGACGTCGTTGACACTCGTGCGCGGAGCTAGTTAGGGTTCCGTACCCAAAGGGTAAAAACGGGACCCTATTACTAAGACTTCGCTGTCTGTTCGTCCGTCTGTCCGTTCGTCTGTCCGTCCGTCTGTATGTCACCAGGCTGTATCTCGAGAACCGCGATAGCTAGACAGTTAAAATTTTCGCAAATTATGTATTTCTGTTGCCGCTATAACAACAAATACTACAAACAAAATATTTAATAATATTTAAGGGGGGCTCCCATACAACAAACGCGATTTTTTTGCCGTTGTTATAGATAATGGTACGAAACCCTTCGTGCGCGAGTCCGACTCGCACTTGGCCGGTCTTTTTGTTATTTTTTATAGAACTGAATGAGATTATGAGGGGTCCACTTTTGGATATTCCAAAAAAAAAAAAACCTACTGGTAGTTCCAGAGATTAGCGCGTTCAAACAAGCAAACTCTTCAGGTTTATTATTAGTGTAGATGTATAGATACCAACTTTCTTCTGATCAGGTGTAAACCTGATTAGACTATAAATGATATCTGACTGACTACAATAGTCAGTGGTACAGTCAACAACATGTCCATGGTAACTATTTGACATTGACAGCGCCTCTAACTCAATGATATTCGTAGTACAAGTGTTACCAATGACGTACGTCATCAGAAAGGTGCGTGGGTTACTTGCCATGTAGGTTTAAGTAACCCGAATCTCCGAAAGTCCGTATAGCCGGTGGAACACCACAGACTCGTTCTACAAAAAAAAGTATAGTGTGCGTAAGGAGCGCGGCGCGACGTCGCATCGTTCTGTTTGACACGTTACTCTGCTCCATCGCGCGTACATAGTGTGTAGGGCGCTAGGGTGCGTCGACTACAAAGGATTCCATGCTTATTTTCGACTCCATAAAATACGAAGAATGTAAGTCGATCCCCAGTGAGCGCCCCTTTATTGCCCGCAATCGATAAGTTGAAATGTTACGACCCCTGCCTCCCCTGCCCTATCCTATCGGTTTTAAAGTGCAATACGTTTGGGAATTCAAACAATATTCTCACTGACATTTTACTCGATTCATCGAATGATAGTTAGTATATCTATATTTTAGTCTTTACTGTACGTAATTCGTATCATTTTAATCTTTTTGACATAGCTTGGGTACGATATATACGATAACATTTGAGGTTTTATAATAGTATTATTTAGGTTGTTTATATTATAATTGTATTTATATTGTTGCTTTTTTGGTTGATCTACTAAATTATCTCGATATGAAGATATTCTGATAAAACTATTCTGTCACGAAAAAAACTTTTATGAAGTAAAGAATTACGTTAATTACGTGTCGTGAACTCGTGATGCATCAGTAGGTACTACATCAGAAGCCTATCGATCGGAGTCATATTCTATATAGAGGCGTGCACACTGTTCTGACTGTGCACCAAGTCAGAATAAGGTGTAAGCCTAATTGGGTGTTTAAAATTATAATGATCTGCCTTATTTTGAGAGAAGTAACGTGTGTGTGCAGACTGCGTGCACCTGCAGCTGTACCGCGATGCGAAGGCGCGCTGCGCGGGCGCCGGCTGCAAGGCGTCGCTGTCGCTGCAGCACTTCCTGGGCTGCGAGGCTGGCTTCACACTCGACAAGCACTCAAACACGCTGGCGCTCGTGTGCCGTGATCTCGTCGCCATCCTCGCTTTCGAGACGCGCGAGCGCCTCATCCAGTGGCAGGTACACTACCAACACCAGTATGTGTGCTCACCGGGTCGCCCATATTTGTGTAACGCGCCTTCTGCCTGCAGGTAAAGGTGAGCGCGCACCTGGGCGAGCCGCGCCACTATTTGGTGCTGGTTGGTGGTGCGGGCGGCGGAGGAGGCAACAAGCGGCTCCCCGCGGGCCCAGCGCGCCTGCACCTGCACGAGCGCCGGTTCGCGCTCACGGCCGGCGTGCCGCCGCGCCTGCTAGGGATATGGGAGCTGGCGCACCTCAGGTGAGGCACTGTATAACCACTGATAATGAGGAAATGACTAACGACAGTTAAAATTATTTAATATAAGAAAGCTGTTTACGAATCATTGTGTATTTTTTGCTTAATGCAAGGTCAAAGGATAGTTCTGTAGCACTTTGCACATATATGTACAGGCGTTACGGCGTGGTAGAGGGGAGGTTTTGCTTCGAGGGCGGCTCACACTGCGGCAAAGGTGAAGGCCTGCACGTGCTCATCACTGACCAGGCCAAAGAGGTGGCGCAGAACTTCGACCTCGCCTCGCAGGGACGACTCTCACCGCGGAGGAGGCCTCACAACTTTAAAAAGAATGAAGGTATGGTGTAATAGCTAAAATTAAACAATTATTAAATAATTCTGTGAACAAAAAACTTGCCTGAAATATTATTAAAACTCGTTTATTTTTTGTTTAGGTTCAGATAGTCCAAAATCCCATAAGGCTTACAGGCCGGACACCCGGTTCTCAGAACTAAACACGATAGAGCACTCCCTGCCGCCCCTCGACCTCCACAGCTATGAGGAGGGCTGCGAGGAGACGGGGGCCATTTCCCCGTACTGGCCATCAATGGAGAGGACGCACTTCACGGACATGGGGCACGGAGACACTGCGTCCGTCAACGAGACCGTAGACGACGCGGGCACGTGGAGCGGCGTAAGCAACGTCACGCTCGAGCGCTGCATGAGCTGCATCTCCAAGCTCGGCGCACTATCTCGCTCCTCCACCGCCGCACTCACGCCAGGCGCCAAGCACTTCAACCCGGCGTGGACCATGGAACCCGTTCACGAAACCCTTCCTACTGAGCCCGCAAAGGTCGCTCTACATTGTGATACGGCACCTAGTGCTACCGATAAGACTGAGGACGTGTGTCGCTGCACCTCGCGGCCGGCGCTGCCGCCAGAGAGACCCCCCAAGCCCACGCGGCTTGAGCTCAATCTGAGCCGCCAGCCGGCACCGGCGCCCCTGTGCCGCTGCACGCTCAGCGTACCGGATGACAAGCCCAGCAGAGTCGGACCTTACGAGAACTATGATGTACCCAAAGTTCCCTATAAAGAGGTAAATGGTGTTATTATGGTATTCAATTCAATTGTATGTGTGTAATACAATATTTATAGCTTTCATACCACTTAAAACATTGTGATCAACGCACCATTTTTATCCACATAGATAATAGATCATATCATCCACTATGTAGATATAACGTTTCACATAAAAAATTGCTACGTAGTAAAAATGACTGTCTTTACTTTTTTTTCAGTAGCTTCATTTGTTTGTTGTTTTACAGGTGGACGGCGAGTACTACGATACACCGAAGCGACTTAAAGAGTGTCTCAACAATGAATTATTTAAAGTAACTAAAAGTTCGACGTCGAATGCAGTTATATTAAAAAAGCCTTGCGGTTGTTTACTAAAGTTTGGCAAAAGACGTAGAGAGCCGACGATTGTGGACTCCGAGGAGAACTTCCAGTCGGCCAGCTGTCCCTGCCAGCGCGTCACTGACTGGGCGAACAATTGGATCAAACTACCCTATTGTAGGAAAAATACGGTCTCCAGTGACAACTTAGTCCCAAATAAAGAAAACGTAACTCCCAACAATAGTGACCGCAGCGCTCTCTACGCTACTATCGATTTGTCACGAAAAACTAGAAGAAAACAAAGGCCTTGTGACAGACACGACGATGTGCCGGAGAGCGAACTCACGCGCAGCCTCACGACCAGGTCCGTGGAGATCGATGACGGCCCTCTGGCCAACTATGAAAACCTCACCTTCGCCTTATCTTTAGAGCATTACGAAAATGCTAAGGATTTATTGAGAAAAGTTGGGGTCACACAATCAGAGCTGGATGCGATTAGCGCTAACCTCAAACCGGTTTCTTTTGCCATCGTAGATGGCAAAAACATTTGTACTAAGTGTGGTCACCAGCAACAGCGAGGAAAAGAAACAAACTTGGAGGGGCTAACAGTTAGCACGAACGATGACTATCTTATGATGGCACCGAATGTTATTAACAAATTAGAACAAAGCAAGCCATTACCAGCTGGCTACACTCCAATGTCTCCAATCGGTGGTTTTGCGTTCAACACTCTGAAGCATCCGGCAAGGAGTCCAATCAACAGGTTGCTCGAAGAGAAATCGGCGAGCAACCCGACGCTGTGCGGACCCGAGGAGAGTCGACGAGCAGACGCGAGCGATTCCGACGAACCTGCGCCGTGCGCAGCTTCCGAGAGAGCCGATAGAATAGAATACAGAAAGCGTTCTAGTTCCGCAGACTCATCGCGATTCCTTGAAGACGTTAAAGAGTTCGATGGTAGCATCGGTAGTCACGGATCCACATCTTCTATAGAAACGCTACGAAATATTGCACTCGCCGGGGAGCGGACGTCAACACCGTGCAACTGTGCGGCGAACAATAAACACTCTGACGCGGATAGTTCTGAAGCATCTAAAGGTGCGCGCGGTCGGCTCCCGCCAGCAAAGCGTTCCTCGTCAGTGCCGGGCAAGGCAGGCGGGAACAGAGACTCGTCGAGTTCCAACGACTCTGGCGTGTCGAGCTGCTCCCTGCGACGCGGCGAGCTGTTCGAGCTGCCGCTGACGACGGCGGCGGCGCGACGCCACTACCGCAGCGCGCGGCGTGCGGCGGCCGGCGCCTGCAGCACTCCACCGCGCCGCTCCAAGTCTACCGACCCACTGCGGGACCTCGCCGCACTACAGCGCGAGCGAGTGCCGGCCAAGTCCTCGTCCGCTGAGGCTGAGGTGCCCGTACTGTCTGCCAAGCCACTTAGAGGTAGGGTTCACGTGTTCAATTTAAACCATTCTCAATAATATGTTATAATAGAGCTTACAATATATTGCGAATAATTTTACTAGTTTAGTTAATAGTAAGGCAAATCAGCCCTCCCCAGTGACGTTGTCCTATCAGTTGTTCCTCGGTGTTTCTAGCTCAGTGTGGGTACTAGATCCGTTTCACTCCCGCAGGTGTGATGGACACGCACAGCACGTCGAGCGGCACGTCAGACATGTCGGACTACATCGAGACACTGTCCATCTGCTCCTCACACTCCTCCACCGACACTCCTGTCACCATGAGGTAAGATGTCCAAACTTCAGAGAATAATGCACATGTTCCTCGCTATTTTCATGAGAAGTGTTTTCATGTAGCTGTAGAGTGTAATGCTATGATTGTTTGCGCACAGAGTGATGCGCCAGACGACGAGCACCCTGCGGCCGCGCTCCGGCAAAGAGTACGGCAACCTGGACCCGCGCCTAGCATCCGTGTACCGCGCGCCCCCCGCCCACCCGCACCCGCCGCACCCCCCGCATCACCCGCACCTCTACTCCAACCTTCCATAGACCACACTGTGAACGGGCACTCCGTGCAATACTCGAACCATTGATACTGCAGTCGAACTAGGTAATACGGATATTAAACAGTTTTCTTCTAAACTTTGTGCGACTCTGTTCGACACGTAAGTCGCTTTAAGTGCACGCATTTTATACAGTTGCATATTTGTCATCTGTCTGTTCAACTGGTATTGCGTGTGCGGGAGATCGTTTTCGAGTATTGCGTGGAGTGGACCTTCTGTGTATATTTTGTTGTGCGTAGACGTCGCCTACTCGCGGCGTTCTTATTGTCTGTTTTGTTCCAAACTGTTGCTAAGTCTAGTTTTGTATTTGAGCTGTAACATCTCTGAGCGTTACTTTACGTGTGGTATGTTAAGTATGATCCGTCCATGGTCTGTCCTCGATGCGTCGGTTTGTTTGCGCTCTGCTCCCACTTTGAGTTTCACAGTATTTGGGAGTACTGTTCGTTTAATCTACTTCCTTTTGTTTGTATTATCATCTAATTAGACAACAAAGACACTAGGAGCTCGTGATAGCGCAGTCACTACAATGTCACGGCAATAGTCTCGCGTGCAGTGCCAAATGTTACGCGTCTGTGCGACACAGCGTTATTATAAATGTTAGCTACCTTCGCAATGGAAAACTGAACGAATTACAAGACAGGTGAAATAAAATAACTATTGTTAATAATTTTTGATCGCGTATAGTACAGTCAACACGTAGGCTAGGAGTCAGTCGGTGTAGTCCGCGCGCCGGGCGATGTACATAGTGTAACTCATGGGTAGTTTCCGACTTTATTAGAATGATGTAAATTATATTATATTAAATATTATTATTAATTATATATTAATTGATATATAAATTTAATCTCTACAACGACTCTGTTGTCTCTACTTTGTTACGACGATGTAATATTTTGATATTCGGAGTTTATCTGCCGGGTGCGAGCGCGGCGGCGCGTCTCCCGGTAAGCAATAAGCAGTGCAACCAGAGTGATCCTTGTATTGTATTGTACAGTTACGTTAGACTATTGTATTGATACTTTATGGCGGAAGCGCGGTTCGTCAGTGTGCGGCGCGCGCGCCCCGCGGCTCTCCGGCCGCGCGGCGGCGGCCGAGAGCGCGGCGCGCGCGCGCGGGCGGGCGCTGTTGGCCCGAAGACTGGAATTGTAAGCAGGTTGTTTAGATATTACGCTAGCAATGAATTTATATTATAAAAAAACTAATGTTAATAAACTTGGAATTTCTGAATAAAATGAGAATAAAGATTTATTTGTTTTATTGTCTATAGTAATGATTTTACAGAATAAATGTCCACGTACCAGCTTCCTCCATCGTTGCTAGTAGGTACTTATCCTGGTTGCTGAAAGACGACATTGGAAATTACACTGCAGGTAACAGAAACATGTACTTATTCTGTAAATGGCGGCAATGTGCGAAGTAAGTATACTACGTCTTTCCGAGGAAAAAATAAATTGTTTCAAGCCGGCTAGGGCTGGGTGCTAAAGGTATAAAACAGAATTTCAATCGTTTCTCTTCAGGCGTAATAACGCCTGAAGAGAAACGATTAAAATTCTGTTACAAAGTCTGTTTTAAGTACTAATTGTAACAAACCAATCATGCAATAAACATAATAGGTATATATAGCCTATTTTTAGAGTTCCGTACCCAAAGGGTAAAAACAGAACCCTATTACTAAGACTTCGCTGTCTGTCCGTCCGTCTGTCCGTCCGTCTATCTGTCACCAGGCTGTATCTCAAGAATCGCGATAGCTAGACAGTTGAAATTTTCACAAATTATGTATTTCTGTTACTGCTATAACAACAAATGCTAAAAACAAAATAAAATAAATATTTAAGGGGGACTCCCATACAAAAAACGCCATTTTTTGCCTATTTTTGCTCGATATCAATAAATGGTAACAGGTAGGCACCTAATTTGTGTACCTACTGTTGTTTACCTACGGAACCCTTCGTGCGCAAGTCCGACTCGCTCGTGGCTGGTTTTTTTATTTGGTGAGCTATAAACCGTAATCATCCTATAATAAAATTTATAAATATTGAACAATCGGCGGTCGAGTGCGAGGTAACACCTGGCAAGAATGCAGGTATGTTTATCTGCATGTCATGTATTTCACGTTCCTGATATAACATAATCATTCGCTCTGGGTGCGGCCAAAGCGTGGTGTACAGGTGTAATCATAATTCTCTGATTACGATCAATAACAACTTTTTAATTTACGATACGAGCTCTATGAATTTCAAATCATCATTATTACTAGTGGCTCTGTGAGCTGTAGACCTCGCGGGTCTGTCTTTGCATTGCATAAAACTGAATAAATGTTGTTGTAAATGTTGTTGTTGTTGTTTGTTATGTTGTTGTTGTTATGTTGTACCTTAAAACAAAAAGCGCGCGCAGAGAGCGCGCAATGGCTGAAATATTATTTCTTTTACGTTTTCAAACCCCACATCACCGCCATTTTGAAAAATTTCGAAAATATGAATCGACAAAAGACCATAGTAATTATATGGCTTTTTTTTAATGCGACCTGTAGAGGGGAACAGCCGGACATCCGGACATACGAAAGCATTTGTGCCCACGCTGAAACGAAGACGTTTCGCTCGCGCACGCTCGCTCGGTTAATTAGATAATTTGAACAAAATGAAATCCGTGAGGGACAATATCACACACGCCAAATATTAAATTGCGATAGAATAATATAGTCTGTTACTGCAGCTGGTTACTGACAATGTCAATAGCGCCCTCGCAAAAGTAGTTAACAGGTTTAATGTTAATAACCTACTTCTTAACGAGAAAAAAACTAAATGTATTAAGTTTACGATACTTCATGTTAGACAAGCAGAAACTAGAGTTATCATAAAGGGTGAAGAGTTGAAACCCGAAGACCACCACACCACCACCGCCGTATTCTTTGGCATAAATTTGGATGCCAAGCTTCAACGGGGCCCCCATATAGATAAATTGTCAAAAAAGCTTAGCTCTGCAGCATACGCCATTAGAAAAATTCGTGATTTAACTGATTTAGAGACAGCCCGTTTAATATACTATTGTTATGTTCATACTGTAATGTCGTACGGTATTCTGTTGTGGGGAAATGCCGCCGATATTCAGACAATTTTTGTTTTACAAAAAAGGGCAATTCATTCAATTTATAAATTAAGTGCCAGACACTCCCTCGGAGACAAATTTAAAAAGATTAGTATAATGACTATGCCTTCTCAGAATATTTATGAAAATCTTTTGTATGCATATGAAATCTTATGTCTACGAAAATCTAATGTATCTATTTAAAAAATACAGTGATATCCATGGTATAAATAGCAATAGCAAATCTGCTTATGCTCTTTATAAACTGTCTTCGATCTTAGGTACCGACGCTTTGCTCACTGCATATCATGGCACCGTTGGCTCAATCTTAAGTTACGGGATTATTTTTTGGGGCAACTTGTGTAATAGAGAACTAATCTTCAAGTTACAGAAAAGGTGTCTCAGAGCGATGTTTGGACTAATGTGTACTGATACGTGTAAGCCATATTTCATTAAAAATAAAATATTAACACTCCCGTCACTATACATTTTCGAGGTTGCGATCTTCGTTAAAACAAACCCAAAACTATTCATGAAGCTATCAGATACTAATACCCGAAGACGACGGGATTATATTAATTATGTGTAAGAAAGTCCAATACAGCACTGATGCATAAAAGTGTGTTCTGCATGGCGCCAAATATATTCAATCACATTCCGCCACACATTAAAGAATTGAATGTTAACTTATTTAAGAAAAAAATGAAGATTTTCTAATTCAAAAAGCCTATTATAGTATTTCCGAGTTTTTAACTGACAAAGTACTGATATAGTTTTATTTTTTATTTACATTTTATTATAACATTTTATTATTATAATTTTTTATTTTTTATTTTTTATTAATTGTTGGTGTTATGTACAATATTCAAGTAAATTAATCTGATTCGTGTGAAATAAGATTTGTAATATTTTCTTATTATTAATGACTTTTGACTAAAAACTTTGACTTTTGACTGGCTAATTTTTATTTTGTCATACATTTCTATGACGAGTTGATGACACTATTCTGTAGTATATTAATTATTATAATTTGATTAATTAAGTTTTTGATTTCATATATTGATTTTCTTTGAATAATTGACAAATTTGTTTGATGTTTATATTCTAATGTAATAAAAATAACCAACCTGTTTATATCTGTACGCCGTTAAGGCAAAACATGACTGTTCTATAATTTTTATGTAACATCTTGCATGCCATGTGTGTGTATACTTATGTTTTGGACAAATAAATGATCTATTCTATTTTATTCTATTCTATTCTATAAATACTAGGAACAAATTAAAATTAAAATTAATTTATTTGCTAGAATGTAGGTACAAATGAAGATCTTAAGACATCGTGGCCCAATTACATTCTACCATTACACATTATGGTGTGTAAATAAGTCACATTAACCATTTATTAAAAACGAGTAATACAAACATAATTCAATTTAAATTATCAAGTTTCAAAAACAGTGTCAAAATAAAGGAAAAAAATAATAATATTAAAATGTCAAATTAGGAATAATATTTAGATTATAGAGGTATGAGGAATAGGGTGTAAAGTTCACTCATACCTCCATAGAAAAGGGAGGATCCTCCGTCCAGACGGGTGTTGTGTCTGGTGGGCAACTGCCCGACGTTTGATGTCAGGACATTGTAAATATGCTAGTTCCGCGGTAAACTCTGCTTGTGCGATGCTGGATCTTGTGTGACGTGTAGCTCGCATGTGGCGATGAATATACCGGTACAAGATTAACCTTCTGCACGCTTAGACATACATTCATTTAAAATTTTAGTGGTTCCCAACCAGTGGTCCGTGGACCACCAGTAGTCCGCAAGACCTAAAATATGGTCCGCGCAAGATTTCAAACAAAATGATAGAAACTGTAAGGACGCATTTGAATCTGGTTATTTGGAGCAGTTTTGGTGTAAAAAAGCAATTTCATACACAAAAATTCGAGAAATCGCTTTGCGCTATCTTATGGTTTTCTACACAACTTTCATGCGAACAAGGATTTTCTGCTTTACTGTTAATTAAAAACAAGTCCTGGAATCGATTGAAAAAAAGTGATGATATGCATGTAGCTTTAAACAAAAACATTACCGCAACAATTCAAGAACTTGTACAGAAGATGTAAGCTCAAAAATCTCATTAAGATAACTAAATAATCTACAAAAAAAATCAGTGTTTTATTAATTAAGGTCACTTTTGAATTTTACGGTTAAAGTTTATTTTTATATTGATACAGTTGTTTTTTAACCTTGTGGTCGTTGCTAATAATAATTAATTCAAAGTGGTCCCTGGTCAAAAAAAGGTAGGGAACCACTGGTTTAAATCATAAAAACAATTTTCTATTTACCACTGTGACAACTTTTTTTTTAACATAATCAAAGGTAGGTAAATCTTTGAAGGTGTCTGGTAATTTATCATACACCTTTATAGCCGTTATATAAGAGTTCCTTTTGTACCATCCGAGCCTACGTTGTGGTACGCAGAGCATATGTTTATACTTATATTTATGCCTAGGAGCTACATTTCTTTTAATTGCATCTTTATACGTTGTGAAATATTTCGGTTTTTTTTTTTTGTAATAATAGTCATAATTCTATAATGTACATGCACGGTAAAGGCAAAATATTATAAGGGCTTACAGCTATCGGTATACCGGGCTCCACAGATTGCACGCACACTTTTTTATTCAACAAACAACCTGTTGTTCCTACAACCTGGCTCAAGAAAATAGGTGGCTCGTTTAGATACCAATGTATACGTTTTTATAATAAACTTCCTAGCCACATTCAAAATCTAAGCTTTAATCAATTCAAATCTTTTATAAATCGGAAACTATGCCAGAAAGCCTGTGAAATCTGTGTGAAGCCTGAAATACTGTGAAAGACTATATTGAGGACAAAAAGGCTTGGGATTGAGCTGCTCCAATAAATTTACACAGTGAATGTTGATTTTATTTTGCTAACTACATATTTTATAAATAAATATTTAGTGTAAAAAGTATTATTTTAATTATTGTTTATTTGAGGACTATGTGGGTCATTGTTTCAGTTTTAATCAAGGTCTGGCTAACTACTTAAAAAGTAGTTTATGCGGCCTACCCAAATGTTCTTTCTTTGGTATTGTTCGTCGAATGGTTGAGCTCCACGGTTACTGACAAATGCGTGCACTGGCTGGACAGGTCTACTAAATCTGTGTGGTTATTTTCTCAAAACACCATTTCAGACACCAATCTACCTGGTCTTTATATATATGATCTGACCAAGATTATGCCTGGACTTTAAAAGAGATTGTGACCTCTGAGTTTGTTTCGGCCGTTCTTCTCAGAGTAGTTAGATAAGAAAAGCCGACCTCATCTAGTTTAAAAAATATGATTAACGTGTAAAAGTGGTTGTACAAACCTACTTACAGAAATAAAATAATTTATCATTTAGATATTAACTAGCGACTACGAGAAGTAAATGTAGTGAGAAGGAGATGAGTCAACACATAACACAATGTTGGCGACGCCTGCCGCCGCCACTCATTACAAACGTTTACTCAGGCTGCACCCGGCGCTAGTACTACGTTACCGTCTGTAGCCTGCGGCCTAATTCAACTCATGTTGGTTTTAGGCTAGACACCCCCCAAAGCCTGCGTCCCCCATGTCATCAGGCCCACGGACGGGGCATTATAAAATGGGACCTCATTTAGGCCTCATCTTGAGATCTTAGCAGTTTTCAAGTGAAGTACGTCACTAGACAAGCGCATGCGTGTATTTCAAGACCATGCGTTGTGTACTTGTTTAGCACGTGTGTTGCATGTTTATTATAAGTAAATACTTCGCGTATCGCATCACGTGTATGATGGCGTCACTTTTTGTGTAACGCGATGGATTTGTAGGCAGTCAGGAGGCTTAAATAATGAGGTACCAAAACTTTGTCAGGCAGATAATAAATAGGGAAACCGATGAACAAAATATGCGACGAATTTTCAACGGTGGCTAGTAATAGCGACGAGAGTGCTCAAAATTCAAGCTCGGTGGCCTTCCGTTGGGGATGTTTAGCAGTGGAAAGCTGTAGACTCATCATGATGAGAATAAATTGTATTTTTTTTTCACAAATGTAGGTACCTAAGTAAATAAAATACAGGTGGGTACCTAATATGAACATTGCTTCGTCCCGGAACTCGTTTTAATGATAACATGTTTAGTGGTGAATGCCTTCATTACAAAGGTCGGCTGACTATCGCGTGATGGTGGCCTATCTACCTGACAGCGAGCGGCTATCGATACCTGTGCCCGCGCAGCACTCGGAGTAAGGACTGGCACAACGTTGGAATTCTTCTCAATGAGGAAACTGAACACTGCCCACAGCTTAGTGAAAGTAGTAGTTACCAACAAATTTGCTCTAACCAATACTAAATTAAGTAATCTTTTTTTTAAACACTAACACATTGTAAACACATTCAAATTGGCTAACATATTCGGAACCTTGGATATTAGGTACAGTGGCTTTATAAATTAGTTTACTTTTCAATAAAAAAAGCACACTTGGAACAATGTGGTCTTACGCGACGACATCCCTGTTGTTTTTTGTTTATTTATCTCTTGTCATCGAGTTGCGATACAGTTGACATCCCTAGCTTTATCGAAGTACGATCACATTATAATGTTCAGTGATATCCGCCATCTGCGCAGCATATCTTATTGTCGCCACGTGGCAGATAAGTGTCACTTCCTAACACAACAAGAAGTTCAAAATCCAACCTTAAGTGCTTGAATAGATGCTAATCGTTGACTATCTAAATTACAGATCTTAATATTAATCTATTTAATCCAGTACTTCGTATCAATTACTTAGCCGCTTATCTTTCACCAAAATTGCGTCATTGTGTTTTATTTAACTATGTAGGTACCACTTGACCTTCAGGGTGCAAGAGTAAATGAACTGTTCGAAATACTAATCAAAAAAAAGACCGAAGGTATTTTGATCATGGAACAGCTCATTAAGTGACACGTTGAAGAGTGGTCGCACGGACTGACGGGCTATTGTTGCGGTGCGGACGCTGCTTGTTCACCCCTGGCGGTGCAGCGGCACACCAACTCTCAGACAACTGCTTTGTTTTACCATAATTATATTGTTCCAATCAATTTTGTGTTCATGACCTCTGTCTCAAGCTCCGCGATGCTACATCCTAGGCTCAAATAAGCAGCACCCGCAGCTGTTGTTACGATGTCCTCTATATTGGCATACATTTTTGATTTACAAAAATTCAGTTCTTTCCATGATTGGATTTTTATGATATAACTACAGATTATTGATCAAAATATAGTGTAATGCCTCCGAAAAACACTAATTATGTGATTATGCAAATTGGTATTTATATTTTAAGTATTGATGTTGTACACAGTCCATTATCAGGTCAGACCGCGTGTCAGTGGCCACAGAGACGTCATTTGTCTTCTAATCGCGGGCCGCTGGTTATTCTTATTTTCATTTTCACTGTTTATTAAGTTTTTCCTTTTGTTTAGGTATGAAACAATGTAGTGCGTTTCAATGTTTTCCTGAAACCTCCAACCTTATCGCTAGCGATATGATTTTGTAATCCGTCTCAGTCACTTCTCAAGAATATCAATCAGATGATGATATACCTATAAAGAGGAAGTATATCTAGTTATGCTGACAAACTATAAACAACACACATGTCACGACGTTACGATTGTGATCGTATCGCTGAACATTGATATAAAGATAAAGGGATAAGAGCGCTACGTCTATGAACTGTCAAACCCTTCAGTGATTGCAGACGTGATGTTGATCCTGCTCTCTGAAACTATATGCAAGTACCTCCTCAGACAAAGAAACAAATGAGTAAACGTGAGTTAGTAATAATTACCTGTGAAGGACAGGTATACTAGTTGATAACTTAATCTAGTACCTAAGTATCATAGCTAAAAATGAAAGCATTCTGTTTAGTCCATATTATGATTGATTGGACATAACAATGTAGGAAGGTGCGGCATTGCGTTGTGTAGTGAGTGCGGACCTAACAACGCCCAAGGGCTCTCCTTATCACCTTATCACACACCCACTTTACCTTATCACATGTTATCAGAGAGATCTGGAGATTACAGTAATCTTATTAACTCCGTTGGCTTGACGTTATCGCAAGCAGCTCTCAAGATAAATATTTATGTAAATTGTTTTGCCATAAATATTAATCTATACAGTGTGTCTTCTAATTTGACGTATTCCTGCCAGGACGTGAAAGTGTGACTCACTTTCAACAATTAAGCACCCCATAAGACCTTGGCAAAAACTCATCGGATTCGAGAAAACCCAATATTTATGTATTTCTAAAAAAAACAAAAAAGTTTTTCACTAAATATCACTTTTCTCTAAACTCTCAAATTGAATGGTCTTCATTGCTATTCCATTGGGTACCTAATACTTTTGCAAACCTTTCGATTTAACAAACTTTTCTATAACATAAAATAGTTCAAAGTTTCAGGAAGAAATTTATTAACCATTTTCAAAAATCATCTACATACATGAACTTTAACACCAGTTATCTCAAAGTTTTACTACTACATTAAGTGTAAAAATTAGGGAGAAGACATTTTCATTTAATTAGGTATCTAACGAGGTATAAAAATTTTAAAAATATTTAGAGGTGCCGATGAAACAGTCGATAATGTTGGCAAAAGTTGAATATGTACATTGTAAAAATATTTAAAAATTGTGTGAAAATATAAATAATTAACTGGATTATGCCGCCTCATTACGTTCTAACCTCCCAGCAATCTATCACACGTTAGGCACCCAGGTTGTCATGACCGTTACAAGTCGCGTTTTAAGTTTGACCATGACTCACGGTCTACTCGCTGGTCACAGCTCACTTGTCGCTTAGTTTGCATGTATTTAAGCATACAGCGCACGACATTCTCTAATAGTTTGCAATACGTCGATTTAGAAGGTTTTTGAAAAAATCCTTTAATAATCATAACATTAGTCTTGGTTTCAGTCGACTATTTCATCAGCACATCTAAATATTGTTTTTTAAATTTTGAAAGTTTGTTTACATCGAAAGGTATGTAAAGTATTAGGTACCCAATGGAATACCAATGATGACCATTCAATTTAAGAGTTTAGAGTAAAGTGATATTTGGTGACGAATTCTGGGAAATTTTCAAAAATACATAAAAATTGGGTGTTCTCGAATCCCATACATTTTCGCCTAGATCTTATGGGGTGCTTAATTGTTGCAAATGGGTCACACTATCACGTCCTGCAGGCATAGCATGACGCTTTCTATTTCTCGGAAGACAAGACATAGCTATTTCTATACAAAGTGACATTTCGTTTCTCCATTTTTGACATCGCACCGTAAAAATCCTTCTACAATCCGTCATTTTGTTTTTCGTTTCTACCGATCGTTGTCTAGGTCCTTTTATATGTAGACTATTTCAGAAGAAAGTTTTCTATCCCAAACGTCAAAATCTGACAACTGACAGTTGTCTAAGGTAGTGAAGACAATTTGATTTTGTAATCGCCATGCTAAAGACTGTAGAAAACTTTTTACTCGATGGCCACAAAGTACAAAAGTGGAATGGAAAAATGGAATTTTTCACTTTTTGTATGGAAAATGTGAAAAATTATTACCTACATGTTTAGTTTTAGGGGTTTTATAGAGGGGGTCGAAATTTTCATTATTTTTGCGATAGGACATACCATTTTCGAGATATAAGCAAAATAAAAGAAAAACGTGAGTAAACTACTGAATTTCGTAAAAAGTGCAGTTGACTCTTTCTACTTTGCTGCCGTCGTACTGTCTTCACGGAACGTCATTTTTGTCTATTCTTCCGTCAAAAAAAATCCCTTTCTATGATGGTCATACTACGCGTGCTGGGAGGAATACGTCGAATTAAAAATCAACCTGTATATACATGTCGGAAATACGTTAGATCAATCGTAAATTATAATTTGATTTGAACTGCAAACGGTTTTTCTATTGCGCAATAACCAACACTACCCACAGTACGCCCACAGTAGTTAAAATATGGCTGATAATAACCAGAGAGACATCCCTTCTCCGTCATACATATAACGAAATCGTAGCGAAGTCAAAACTGTTGATTGTATTGTGTTGACTGTCGATTTTTTTTTTAATTACTCATGAACTACCGTATAGATTTTATTAAAATTTTGCAAAGATGTTCGTTATAAACCTAGTCAGTCTGTAAGCTATAAATTATCACGCTAATTGCTATGGGGGATGAGCAATATTGCAACATATTCGTTTTGTTTTTTATTTTTCCACAAATTGTAATAAGGCGTGCCAAATTATTGCAGATTTAACCTTTTCAATTATTATCATAACGCTATACCTTTATGGAGTTAAAGAGTCAACCATGACATACACAGGGTGGATTTTTGAAATGGGACAATAAGGTACCTTAACCGTGGTCGCTACCAGAAAACGATCTTAGGAGACGGTTCTTAACTTTTTGAAAAATTTTGATCTGTACTCACAGATTTTGAAAAAAAATACAGTCAGCAAGAAAACGGGTAATTTTCACAAATAAAAAAAAAACTATCTATCGTGTTCCTTGTAACAATAAAAAACTGTCGGACCATTTCATAGGGAATGAGACGGAGATAAGAGAGAACACAATATACCAGTGTATGACAACAATCGAATTATTCCGTTACGTCATTGGGCTGAATCGGGAACGAATAAAGCAGATAGCTACAGATTTATCCTTTTATATTAGTATCATCTCGCTATACCTTTACGGAGCTAAGCAGTCAATTATGACATAATATAAGAACGCCTATTTTAGTCAACTTCCAAAAAAGCAAATAGCTTTGCGGTTCGACGACTGCTTTGCAAACCCATGTTCGATTCCCAATAATTGATATTTTTGTGCTTCGTTTTTTACATTTTGTTATGCTATTATATCGACGGTCCCTACGAATAATCCCTAGTACTGAGCTGAGAACTTCAAAGTTTTAAACACGTGTATACTTATTATAAAATCATAACATTTTGTATAAAAACTTAATATAATTATGACATTTTATAAAAATAAAAACATAGGTGATAAACGTAATTTTTGTATATCATTTGTTACTGTGTTCCGATGTTTATGTATGTAACATATACATCGGAACATAGGGACGTAAAGTCAATAAGTACCAATTAAGCTACTTCCAATAGGGATTGTAAATAGCTTTAGTGGTACCTGTTGAATATTACGCGGTAGTCTTTAAATTAACCATAGTCGTAATTATCATTTCTGAAACTGTACGTACGTGGGGTACAGGACATAAAAAAAAATTAAGTATGGATCTGGAAATGTAATTTTTACATTATGCGGTTGCACACCAGGATATTAAGTAGTTTTTTTTTCGAGGCATGTATTTTACGTATAATATTGACATTCACGCGCCAAAATATTACAATGACCGTCAACCAGGCTGCGGGTTGGTGTAAACGCAATAGTCCCGCAAATGGCAGTTGTGGGGGAGGCGCGCGGGATTGATTTTACAACGTAAAATTACTGAACTACCACTACTGTTATTCTACGTCTGAAGTTTTGTAGTTATGGGAAATTTCGTGTATGGATTTAAAGTTCAATTTGACAGCGAATACATGAGTGAACGAGTTACTATAAAAATACCCAAATCACTATATGTGTGCCTATAATATTTAAAGAGTTCCCTCGATTTTTCCAGGATCCCATGATCAGAACCTGACTTGATGACAATTGAACTACCTGGGAAGTATAACATTTGAAAAAAAAAGGATTTTCATAATTGGTTCCAGCGTCTTCGAGTACATAATCGATGAACTTACATAAAAAAAATTTTTCGACTAATTGAGAATTACCTCCTTTTTTGAAGTCGGTTAAAAATAATAAGATAGGTACGTTTAAGTGCAACTTACAATAAATTTATTTAATTTATTATATGCTCAAAATGTGTCCCTTCCCGATGTATACAAATTGTAACTCCTGCACACTCTCATACTGGTTCCTGTCGTACCTGAAAGATAGAAAGGATAAAGTTCACTCAATCATATTGAACATCACTTTTAAATCACACACTAAAATTTTAGAAAAATCATCAACTTTTCAATATTTTTAAATATGTGAGCATCATGTATCTATCACATAATTAGTTTATCTGTCATTGCTTTTTATTTATTTCGTTTTACCGATTGTGGTATAGTAATTTTATTCTAGGTGCATCTTCTTCACATATAACAATGTATACAAAATATTGTAAAACATTTTTAAAGAGTAGCGGTGGAGTTTCTTCCCCATTCTTCTCTATACGAAACTACCTTTTGGAAGAGGTGACTAGAATCAATTCTATTTTCTTGTAAATTTGGACGTTCAAAAGCGCTTTTTATGTGCCTATTTGAAATAACTGATTTGACTTTGACTGTAAACTAAATATTTTACATAACCCCATAAAAAAATCAAACGGGGTTAGATCTAGGGATCTCAAAGTTTATCTGATTTGTCCATGAGTACCGATCCGGGAAGGAAAATGTTCATTAAAAAAATTTGACATTTGTACATTTGTAAGTGATCAAGAAAATTTGCATATTTGCTATCTCAACTTTCAAAAATAGTAAATACTGATACACTGTTAACAGCCTATCATGGACTAGTTGCCTCAGTTCTGTGTTACCACTATAACGTAGAACAGTGCATGAAACTGTCCCAAAAAATAACGCCTTATTTTTTAGGACAGTGAACAAATAGGAAACTTGTTTTCAGGGTGCAGAAAAGATGTATACGTTCAATGTGTGGTTTAACAACAACAGAAAGTTGCATACCATATATTTTAAACAAGTTAAAAATATGACCCCTACTAGCTTATACTCGTACATCCTGGAAACTGCATTATTTGTAAAAAATTATCCACATTTATTAAAAAAACTATGTGCAGTAAAGAAAACACCGATACGTGCTCAATATATTCATTCATTATGCCTTGTGAAATGTAAAACTTCTCCGCTGAGAGTAGCTTCTTTGGTGTTGCTATGTATATAAATATAATTATAATAAAATACCCGATGAAATAAAATATATGCCACTGCAAAATTAAAAAAAAGAACTATTAAAGGGTTATTGCTAAATGAGTTTATTAATGACAAATCTCTATAATTATACACGGGATCGCAAAAAATCCGGGTCGCTAATAAAAACCGTGATATCTCCATAAATTATATACCTAGATCGCTAGAATAAATAATATGTAGTAAGCAGGTTACTAATGCTTGTTCTAAATCTTTAAAGAGGTTTCATTTGTACAAATTATAGATTAAAAAAAAAAAACTGCTCTTTAAAACATTTCAAAATTTAAAATTAGGAAAAGAATATTTTTTCTGCTTTTGTTTCATACCGAGCTGTCATTATAAATGGTTCCTTGGATTGATCAGAGTATTCAGTACAATATCATGTCGTTAACACCTGAAGACTGTACACGGATTATTACCACGGTACAAGAAGGAAGAAGTCAGCGTAGCACTGCTAGAACAATAGGAGTATCTAGATATATCAACGGTCCAAAGAGTAATCTAGTGATTTCGGCAGGCCAAGGTGCACAACTACACGAGAAGACCGATTCATCGTGAGCACTATTGTTAAGAAATCGAAATCTCACGGCTGTTCAGGTCCGAAACAGTCTTCAAGAAATTCACCACAACAATTGGAGCTCTGATACGATTCTGCGACGTCTTCGTGAAGCTGATATAAAGCTTTATAGACCAGCAAACGGCCCCAAATTTTAGTTTTAGTATTTAATTAAAGTTATATAGTGTACAAAAAGTGTTACACATATTTTTATATATTAATCAGTCATCTACAATATACTATAGTTTCGCAAATTAGTCTTAAGTATTTAAGAAACTATCACGCCATTTATTAGCGACCCTGAATTTTTGCGATCCAGTGTATAATGCTGACATACATTTTAATATTTTACATAAATACAAATCTTTGAATTTAATTGACTTTAAATTTTTTTAGGTACTCATATTTCTATTGTAATTTTATCATTGAAATTTTATAGTGTTCTCATTTAATCGTTTTTAACCATATTAATCATTTGTATGCCATTATTGGCAATACATAGCGCACAACTTTATTTTTAAGATCTTTGTTATTACCTTTGTTTTACAAATATGTTATTCTTATTCTTCATATTATGTTTTAGTGTGTAACATATTGAAACAAGTCTGAATAGTACCTATTCACTGAGTAACACACTTACTAGCTCTTTGTGCCATTGTCTGATATGCGATTGAAAATTTATTAATTGCTTGTAAACATTGTCTCACTGATAGATACAAGACAAGTGTATCCGTTGATAAAAACTGATTGTGAACATGACTTGGTTAAACTTACAAAAAACACTCTGTATTATAATAACTCTGTACTTGGTACTTTACCATTGTTGCGAATGAGTTTATTGTAGGTATTAGAAAAAATACAAATAAAGACAGATTATTAAATTGTTTTTCGATATATTATGTCCTTCATGTATCAAGTGTTACTGAGTTTCGAAGTTGACCGTCATAACTGTAGATACTTTAGTAGTACTGTAGGCAATGCATCTCAAACGTTTTTACAATATTTGGTCAATTCTACAAAATGTCACAAAAACTCATCATAAGGCTCTCACATCGAATAATCAGCCAACTACGGGTAATCCAATATTTATAATTCGTCATACTACGGAACGATATCGTTCGTTATCAGACATTATCTAGCATTGTGTGAAAGACCCAAAATCTCTTAATTAAATGGTGTACAATACGAATATAATGGCGATATTAAGATACCATCAATAATTACTTCTAATCAGCGAGGTAATTGCGTAACACACTAATATTTTGACAGTTCAATAACATTCATTGCGTTATTTACTTTGTTGAGCAGACAATTTTTTTGAACATAATATGAAGCAATGGTTTAACAATAGGCTTACTTAAGTTCAACTTCCATTCCAGTGTTACGCAATTAGGGTGCTGATTAGTGCTCAGTTGAGCTCTCTAACATTGATGGCTACCGTACTGATGGTTACTGTACCGTGACCACCAGCCTGTAGCGTGACATGTCTAGTCATGTCTAACACAACACAACACGTTGCTTCCGAAGAGACCTGACACTTACAACAAACAGCATAATGAGGTCTTGTGAGACTACCTTACTTGTAGGTGATAGCTGATCGCGTGCCAGCTCATTAGAGGAACACCTCCGTCCCTTCACCATCAGTCCCGTTACCCCTCCGTCGCCCTGTCTCTGTGCTCCTAACGAACCTTAATGTATTCTTTGCACTAAACGTTATTTGAGCTTTGTTTATGACACCGACACAGACCAGCTTCACTTTAAACAGATGCGGTATCCCGTGCAGTCGTCGGTCGTCGTACGCACATATATACAACACACTGTACAACAAAAGACTAGTCAAATTAATGAGTGTGTTCCCGAGGCGCATTTGTCTTGAACTCATCGGTCCGGGAGCAATCGCCGTTACTCGAAGAAATAAATTCGCTCACTTATTGATTCTCGCCACATGTCGACGACTGCCATTATTCTTCATCTGTTAACCAATGGCTTTTAATTACAACAGACTGTTGGCTTTCTATTCCAAGCAAGAACGCAAGAACTAACTTAGGTGTCATTCATTGACAATTGGTTTGCTTCAGTAATCTTATTGCTTGCTCTAGTACATCTGGTTCGTTTAATAAGCATTACGCCTTTTAAAATGAACAAAGCAATCGGCAGATCGTGGAATAAGTGTTGCCTTTTTATTTATACAGTGACCAAACTAAAGTCTGCCATGGAGCAGTCGTAGTTTTGAACAAAACATATTCTGTAATTAATTCCGTTTCAATTCAGTAGAATGTAATTCCGCATGAAGCCCGGAGTCATACATAGCATGTAGATACGAATAAATTATTTCTGAAATGATAACGTCGGCGTCGCGATGTTCCACTCGGTAAATGAATTTAAAAGCGGTGTGCGCTGCACAAAGCTCAAACAATAAATTAGCGAAGTGAGCGGTATGAGCGCTGTGAGTGGTACAAGCGGTATGAGCGGAACGAGCGCATTGAACGTAGGTTCTCGCGGACTCTGCCGTGTAATTTGTTTATCTCCAAAAGCGAAACTCATTAAAAACTCGAATTTGTGTGGGAGAGTGCGAGGGATTATTTTTTAAATATTAATCTAAACTCAGCGTATCCGCTGCAACGTCGTTTGGTATAGTGCTCATAACCAAAACAATATGAGCGTCATTGACTAAACTAAGACTTAAGAGTTTGACTCTAAAGATTTTATAGTATTTAGTTCAATCTAAAGCAGATATTCGTCGGAATCCGGCTCATCACAAGACTGTACTGCAAACCTCAGCTCAAGAGAAGTATACGTGAACTCTCCAGCCGTCTCTATTATCTGTTTGACTTGCGAAGTAATGTGAACTAAGTCATAACGCACGTGTTCAGCGTCACTCTGGGTTCCGTTACACAAGTTAATACAAAAATAAGATGGATACTCACAATCATCTATTGCTGTTACATGTTGTCTCTTCACGTGCTATAAGTTCTAAGCAACCTGACCGGCGCGCTGGAAACATTTTACCTGTAACATTCAGTTAAACGTGCGAATAAAACTATCGCAGGTAGTCGCCACGTGTGAAGTCACAGCACTGCATACTGGAGTCACAAACAAATAAACCAAACCAAACGGTGTTATCGCCGTCACCGGTCTGTGCCGGCCTGTTCCACTTGGGCCGGTCTGTGCCGGTGATTTTCCGTCAGGCATCCTATATTCGATATAAATGTGGAGACATAGAATATAAAACCAGAGAGAATTTTTGGCAGAATTTACGTGTTATTCTGAGAGCAAAAATTAGAAACGTGTTTTTTTTATTACTTAAGAAAATTTACAGCTAGGATACAGATAGTTGACAGTTAGTGAAAGAAGGTCAATTAAAAGTTTTCACAGACAATATTAGGGTAGCACAAGAAACAGTAGACAGGCAAGAGAAAGTAAGAAATAAGCACTCGTAGAGAATTAAGAAGAGACTGAACAAGTTTCAGTGATCTTCAAAGAAGTTTTTACGTAATATTTTTTTTTAGTTTAGGAACACTGGTGGAGAATAAATCAATGTCATCAATACTCTGACACATCGTATTGTATGCCCTGCTAGCTCTTATCATATAAGAGTTCTGACGATAAATGCACCGCACAGAGGGAACATACAGAGGTTGATGATTCCGTAAGGTGAAGGATGGAACTCGCAGCCCAATTTTGCTCATGAGTTCAGAATAGTCAGTTGAAGAATTAGCTAAATTAATTGAACAGGAATGCCATATCGGCAATTTTTCTCTGCTCAATTAGTGGAAGAATGTGAAACTTCCTGCAGCGACTGTAATAGTTAGGTAAATAAGTTTTAGATCCATATTGAATGTACCTCAAGAATTTCTTTTGAATACTTTCAATGCGATTGACGTAAGTATTGTAAATCGGATTCCATATTGGTGAGCAGTATTCGAGATGACTGCGTAAAAAAGCACAGTATAGAATTTAGAATGTTTTGATATTTTTAAAATCGGCTGATATTCTCAAGATGAAACTTAGTGCTGCACCTTAGAAGCTTTTTTAATAATATTATCGATGTGTGTGTCAAAAAGAAGTTTCGAGTCAAAAGTGACGCCTAAGTCTTTAATCGTATTAACTCTGGCTATTGAAGTGTCGGTTAGTTTGTAATCGTAAAGAATAGGTTTAGGTTTACGCGTGAAGGTACATGTATAACATTTCGAAACATTTTGATCCAAGCGGTTGGAAATGTAGTACTCTTGGAATCTGTCCAGATCACGTTGGAGACGTTCAGCATCATCATAAGTTCTGATTTCGCTTAAAATCTTCGTGTCGTCCGCAAACAAAAGAACTGTTGTGTTAAAGAAACATGAAGAGACGTCATTGATGAAGGTGTTGAATAACAAAGATCCCAATAGCGATCCCTGTAGCATCCCTGAGGGGATAATCATAGTTCTCGATGTGTATCCCATAAGAACAATAGTTTGGCATCTGTTGGCCACACACATTGAGAACCACCTGAAGAGATTTCCACTAATAGCCAATAGCTTACGCAGAAGTATAGATGATCCAAGCGATCAAAACACTTGCTGTAATCAGTGTAGATTATATCTACTTGTGTGCGACGAGCCATACATTCAGTCAAGTAGTCACCACATAGAATGAGATTAGTGGTTGTAGACTGACCTCGCAGGAAACCATATTGGCGGTCACTGATGCTAAGTTTAAGACTAGCGCAAAGCTACTTGTAGATTATTTTTTCCCAGATTTTAGCGAAAATGCATAGTTTTGATATGGGCCTGTAGTTCTCCACGAGGTCTCTAGGCCCTTTTTTGTGTATCGGAGTGATTAACGCTGACTTATAAATTTTAGGTTCCTCTCCCAAATCTAAGGACCGCATAAACAGAAGGGAAAGAGGAAGAGTCAGACTTTTGGCACAGTTGAGTATAAAAACTGGCGAAATATTGTCTGGTCCTGCAGGTTTTGTTACGCCAACTCTTTTTAGTAGACTGAATACTTCTAATTCATTAACTTCGACTGAATGTATATCCGAAACAATATCGCTCAAATGCATGTTTGCAGCCTGCGTGTGGTTATTAGAAAGGTCGTCGTCACTGTTGATATTACTAGCAGAACTGAGAAAGTTAGAATAGAAATAGTCGCCAAACATGTTGCAGATATCCTCTCCTATATTTGAAGTGCTATTTCTATATTTAAGTAAGGAAGGATAAGCATTTATTTGATTTTTTTATATGATATACGACCAAAACGCTTTGGGGGTCGTAAATATGTCTTCTTAAATTTTTGTGATATAGCAGCTAAACATTTCACTTTCAACTTCTTTGGCACGCTGTCGGAGCAAAACAAAAGACTCATGATCAGACAGGTTTCCGTATTTCTTAAATTTTGCGTGTATCTTCGCTTTTTCTTTTACAATTTTTATCAGAGGCTGCTTAAACCAGAGAGGGTATCTGCTGCTTGGAAAAACCGTCTTAATAGGTACAAAAGAATCACGTAGTTCATTGAGAGTGTCATAGAAAAATGCTACGGCATCCTCGAGTGCCCTAGTGCTCACTTCCTCGAGCCAGTCGATCTGGCTCAGCCGGTGATTAATGGTCGTATAACGGCCGACCGATATAAAAAAATTATACGAGGTCGCGCAGGAAGAGTATGAAGTTCCACAAAATCAGCAGACACACAGAGAGCCCTATGATGTGGATCTTCCGGCACCAGGGGATCAGCGCAACTTGCTACTGAAACCTCGCTATTAGATAAAACTAGATCTAGTATTTTGTTGTTGACATTTACGTCTGAATTGTATTGCGAGATATTGCAGACGGTAAAATTATCAAACAAATTGACCTGAACATGACCTTGGATATGACTAGGGCAAATAGACTGACCATCATCATCTGGTTCCCAGTTTATATTTGGAAGGTTAAAGTCACCAAGAATTAAAAATTTATCAGCCGGATACTTCTGAACAATATCTGTTAGCGTTATTAGAAAAAGTTAACTGACCTGCTTAGGAGTGGCCAAGATTTTGATTGCAGATGTACACTACACAAATAAGCATTTTATACGATACTCACGGTCTTTTCCTGTGGAGGGTGATCCACAAGTCTTCGGCAGACGAAAACCATTCACTGCGGAGATCACTGATAAGTTCGAGTCGCACTGAAATAAGCACACCACCCCCTAAAGTTTGTTTCGTGCTAGAATAATTTCTATCGCGCCTCCACACTATGTAACGGTCGTCAAACAATTCACTGTCTTTAATACCCTCAATAAACCAGCTCTCAGTTAAGCAAATTATATCGTAGCAATTAACACGCATATTACGATAAAATATTAATGTTTTTGTACGCAATCCCCGAACATTTTGGTAAAACGCATTAATAGGTGACATCGCGAACAGAAAGATTACTTATTAGCGCTTCACTAGAAATTGTTATGTGAGGTACATTCAGTTTAAACCAAAAAGTAAAATTATGATACATTAAAAAAATGGGCGAGATCAAGCCGATTATAACATTAGGTTTAAGCAAATAGGATTCAATAGAGTAATAGCTATGGTCAACACTGAGCGATAAGAGAACAAAAGGACAGCGGTAATGGAATGCGAACAAAAAAATGGCACCAGTGTTTCTCGAACTATTAGTGAAGGGCGTGCGAGTATACAAGTACGACCAATAATTATAAAATTGACAAAACATTTTTAGTTCAGAAACTTTTTTAAGTCCAGTTCAGTTTTTATGTGATGGGTTGGAGAAGTAGTATTTTTCTTTATAAGGATTTTGCAATCAACTACCCAAGTGTATAAAAAACCTCGTTCTTTAGCAAGTTTTTTCGTTTTGTTCAACAGCATTTTGTTCTCAAAGGTTAAATGATCACTGACGTAGATGATACTGTCGGACTGCATCCCAACCTGCTTGCAGATTTAAGTTTTTTTGCTGCAGCCACGAAATCATTTTTGAGGTATCTGTTATGAACTGAGCAAATAATATTTTTATTCTGTTCGTTGTTTCGCATCGGTACTCTCGCTATAAAGTTTATCTGCTCTTTGAGGATACTACATCCAATGATATCTCCTATCTTGCCAATGATTGCGTACAGATTTTCTGAGTTGGTTGTTGGAACACCCTTAATTTCTAAGTTGTTCATTCTTGATCTTTGCTCAGTTTCGCGATATAGATCTTCAATTTTGGAGCATCGATCATGTAACGTCGCCATCTCCTCCTTAGTTTTCTTAAGGCAGTCCACTTCACTCTCCAATCCCGATACCTTGTTGGCTAATGTCTCCACCGAACGGTCCAGAAACTCGACCTCTGTCCTAAGACTCGAATACTCCGATCTGATCGACTTGAGCTCCGTCAATTCCGATTGGATAGCTTTCACGTTCTCCATTTAAGCAGGTAAGTTGTCCATCTGGACTGAGAGGGCCTTCAGTTCTGACCTAAAGCTGAGGATTTGCAATTACTGCACTTCCATGTGTTCTTGCGATCCCCCAATTTCCTCCATCCTCCTTCAGTTATGCCAGCGCAGGGAAAGTCAAATTGTCCCAGGCATCCCGCGCATTTAGCGCCATCCCTACTCTCAACTTGGCAACGCTGGCATTGGAATATTTTGTGCAGGTGTTGGAAACTTTGACAATCGTATTTGTAAACGCATTTTTCTATTCAAGTAATTAATCGTCAACCGAGTCGCGAAGCGTATGCGTGCGGCCGATTTGCTGTCTACCGACAAAACTGACTGACTGACTGTGTTGGTAGTTCTCCGTTCATCATAAGTCATAAGTAAGTCATAAGTCATTTATTTCATAACAATATGGAAACATTGTGTTGAAAATAATATAAAAATAACAAATTGCAATGAAATTAAATTAAAAATAACAATTAATACGGATCAAAATTCATTAATATACATCAAAAACGTTGAAAATATAAAACAGTAAATGGCAATTAAATTACATTAAAATTACAATAATAACAAAATATAAAAAATTACAGTGAAATCAGATTAAAATTACATAACATAAAACATTATAATTAAATCAGATTAAAATATTTATAAATGTCAATAAATAAAAACACTAATAGTCAATTGAGAATTCAAATACAATAAGATTATAAATAATAAATGTCAAATTAAATTATATCAAATACAACTTTACAATAATATTACCATGTCAAATGTCTTCCATGAATTCATTGATACCATAATAGCCTTTCCTCAATAAATGGGCCCTCAATTTATTTTTAAATAAGTTGACACTGTAAATACTTTTCAATTCTATGGGCAACTTATTGTATAAAATTACTGATTGATATCGTGGGCTGTGATGCACAACTTGCAATTTCGGTTGAATGTTGTTGGGCACATCTTTCCTACGTGTACTAGCTCTAGTAATTCTCTGCTCATCGGTCTCAATTTTGTTCAAGTTTTTAACAAAGCTAGTCAGTAAAACCAATATATAGAGGCATGGCACTGTTAAAATATTTAGTCTTATGAAATGCTCTCTACATGATTCCGTCTGTTTCATGCGGAGCATTGTCCTAAGAGCTCTTTTTTGAATGACAAATGCCATTTGAACATTGTACTTGTAACTGTTGCCCCAAAATTCGATGCTGTATCTGAGCTTGGATTCTACCAAAGCAAAGTACACACTTCTAAGTTGAGGCAACGTTAAAACTTCTCTCAGAGTTCGGATAGCGTAACATGCCGAGCTAACTGATTTAGTCAAAGCTAATGTCTCAACCTTCCAATTTAAAAATGTATCAATGTGTACACCCAGGAACATAACTCAAAAATGACAAATAACTTTGTGCGCTCTTTAATATCATATTATTTGTATTACATCACGATATCACGATCATCAACCCAGCCGACAGACGTCTACTTCTGGACATAGGCCTTTTTTTTGTTTTCGTTCCAGGCTGGAAAATCCTCTTTGATATCTTCTGCCCTGGGGAGGCAGAGGGGTCTGTCAGACTCTTACTGACTAAAAACCACCTCGGTTTTCCATGTCACACCTACGCCGGCGGTCGCGGGGACTTATGATTCTTCCCTAACCCCCGACTGGAGCTGGCCCGCCTCTGCGGGCCCCATCTGGTCTAGCGGGGGAAGTGAGGTGTTTGACTCCCCCCGTGACGTCTAAGAGAGGCGCGCGTGAAACACTACGCGCCCCCACCTCGGGTCCTGATGTTGGGGAGCAACGGACGTCCCCGGGTCCGTCGCCCTTAGACCAATTTAGGGGGGCTGGAAGAAGCGATGTCCGTCCTCCATCGATGCCCGGAGCGCAGCCTCCTTTTGCAAGATTACTGTTTTTCAGAAGGATACCACCGCGTCCCAGGACTCTCCGCCGCCGACCATCGCATTCACAACGGCCGGCAGCGACTGGTCACTACCTACTCCTGAGATGAGGGCACGGCGCGGCTCTTCCCAAGCTGCACACTCTGCCAGCGTATGCCGCGCCGTGTCCTGCCGGCAGTCGACGCAGTTGTATCACCGGGCGTCCGGCTCCCTGTTTATACGACACAGGTACTTCCCGAAGCAACCATTCGCTGAAAGCACCTGCGTTTCCCGAAACGACAGGGAGCTGTGCCTCCTCCAGAGCCAGAGGTCAAGCACCGTACGACAGAGTGCCTGCTGAAATACTGAAAAGCGGTGAATGGGGGTGGCAAGCCTGTTGTGCCGGATCTTTAATATGTGTTAGAGATATGGCAGACAGCCGGATGATTGGTGTAAGGCTGTAATCGTACCACTAAATAAGGGAAAAGGCTCTCAGCAGGAGTATAAAAATTACCGCGGCATTAGTCTTTTGAGTGTTGTCGGCGAACTATATCCGAAGGTGATAATAAATAGAGTGATAAGAGTGACAGCTGAGAAAATATGTGATGTGCAGACAAGATTTAGAGAGGGAATGGGCTGTATGGATCAGATCTTCTCCTTAAGGTGCATAACCGAAAAACATGTGGCATAGCACAAGAAAGTCTACTGTGCTTTCGTGGTCATGGAGAAGGTCTACAACAATGTGTGGGGGGGGAACTGTGGTCGACACTATCCTTGTACGGTGTGAACTGGCGCATGGTACGGGCCCTAAAGTATTTATGCACGGATTCCAGTACTTGTGGTAGGATAAATGGGGCATACACGAACTGGTTTTGCATCTCGAGGGGTATTAGACAGGGTTTTGTAACGTTATCGTGGCGTTTAACTTGTAAGGTCACCAAAAGTGATAAGTAACCAGGGTCGTAGGATATAGTTGAAGCTTAGTAAGAAACCGATGGATGTTTTTCAATGTAATTTTATGTAATTAACAGAAAACAAACAGTTCATTTACCAAATAAAACTTCATTCAAAAACGTCCATCGGTTTCTTACAAAACATCAACTATATCCGACGACCCTGGTTACTTATCTTTTTTGGTGACTGTACATGGATCGTTGTCTGACAGATTTGAAAGAGGGTGAGTGTAGATTGTTGATGAATGAGTTGCCTGTCAAATGCCTTCTCTACGCAGATGATCAAGTTCTACTTGCATCGTCAGCAGAATAGTTGCAAGACATGGTGACTATGATGGATGAATCATATAAGATGAAAGGGATACATATAAATGTGAATAAGATGAAGCTCATGGTGTTTGAAAGAGAAGTGGATGTATCGGTGTGTGATGTGAAAATAAATGATAAGAGTGTGGAGTAAATAAGTGAGTTCGTATATTTGGGGAGTCTGTTTACAAGGGATGGAAAGATTGCTGGAGATGTGGAAAGAAGAGTAAATGCGGGAAATAAAGTGAATGGTGCTACACATGCAATTGTGACCAACCAATTGATGTCCAAAAAGGTACGACTGGCTGTTCACAACGGTGAGCTGTTGCCTACGCTTATGTATGGAAGTGAGTGTTGGGTGTGGCAAAGAAACATTAAAGTAGAATAAATACTGTGGAAATGCGTTCCTTGCGAAGCATGTGTGGTGTGAATATGAATGATATGCTGAGGAATTATGTGATAAGGCAACGGTGAGCTTTAAAAGAAGACGTAGTGACAAAAATTTAAAAGAGTATGATTAGATGGTTTGATCATGTTGAGAGGATGAACGAAAGGCGATTAACAAAAGGTATTTACAAGGCAGATGTGACTGGAAACGCCGGGAGGGGTCGCCCTAGGAAGACATAATTATAGTGACCTTACTGGTGATTTTCTTCAGAAAGGTCCGGTGCATAGTACTCGCAACCGGCGTGCGTGTATGACCAAGTGTATGAACGAAACGAGGCAAACGGAGTATGTAAGAATCGAAGTAGGTGGCTTTTTGTAGTTCCTGCCTACCGCCTTGGGAAGAAGGCGTGAGTTTATGTATGTATGAAGTAACAAAAAAAAACCCTACTAAGTGTTTTTTGCCACCGACCTCCGAAATTACAAAGTAATTTTTCACTTTTAGAATTAATTTTTTGGAAGTCGGTTGTTTTTTTTTTTTTTTGTAAACAAGTTTTTATTGTTCACTTTTTAGTTGTACCCGTTGTACCGTTATTGTGTTTGTAGTTTAGTACCTACCCCACACAAATTCGTATACGACTACTAGCTATGTAAATAACAGTGTCAGAAAGTTATTATAACATCATCAATACACACTAAGTGGAAAAAATACGTATTATTGAAGCTAACTGAAAAACTACCATAGCAAAGTTAGTAAAATTTACCACCCCTGACGCATACCCTATCTATAAAAAAATAACTATCAAAAAAGTCGGTTAAAAAAGACTACCTGCCTCACTCAAATAAAAGCTTGTTTAAACTCCCATCCTCTTTTTCCTCTGCTCTCAGAACCCCTCAACTCTTCCACTGTTACTCCTTCTGTTTCCATTGGACGGTCACTTATTTCTACTCTAATCCACAGGGTCTTATGGCAATGTGACACTCCTGCAGTGCTTTGGCAGCTGCATATTTGGAAGAGTCTTGAGTGTTTACCCTGGCGGTGAATACAACAAGGGGCATAATTTAGAGGGCATACATTCATATTTTCCCCCTTCCAGATTTTTGAAGTCTCGCTTCAATTCGGGCATCATGTTGGGAATCGACCCCAACACCTTGCGCGTGGTCTGTATAAGCAGGCGGCGTAATCAACGCGTCATCGGCAAGCTGAGGCTTGGCGCAGTTGTGACACTGCTCGATCCGACGAGCACTCGCTTCCTCGGACTTTACCGCGACGGACAATTCTCCTCTCTAACTTGACCATTTAATTGTTTTATCCGGGACAGTTTTATTATTCTAATAAGCACGGCATTAAACCATTGCCTATTTCATATAGTCCACTTATTTCCTTGCTCCCCGCATTAACACGACTCCAGAACCTTTCGACCCCATCGGCCATCAGTTCTGCAAGCAATGTGCCCTGCCCTCTGCCACCTAAGTTTGGCAATTCTTCGGGCAATGTCGGTTATCTCGGTTCTCCTGCCGATCCCTTAATTTCTGATTCGATCACGTAGGGAAACTCCAAGCATAGCCTTCTCCATTGTCCTTTGGGAGACTTTTAGACATGCAAATAGGGAGTGGAGGGGCAAAGGGCAATAGAGGGAACATTGTAATTAATGTAATTGTGATCTTCACTGTCCTTATACTCTTAACTTTCTTATAAGGCCCATTATGAGCGACCACATTTCAGTGCCATAGGTCATCACCAGCAATACGTATTGGTCAAAGACTTTCTTTTTGAGACGCTGCGGTATTTGGAACGAGAAGATATGGCGTAACTTCACAAACGCTGCCTAGCCTCGGATTCGACAATTGACCTCTCTCTCGAAGTTGGACCTTCCTAACTGGACAGTTTGTCATAGGTAAACGTATACTCGTCCAAAACTTCGAGTGTAGCGTCTCCGATCTTCATGATATTGGGTGTTACATGGACATTTGAGATAACTTTTGTCTGATCCATGTTTATTTTAAGACCAAAACTCAAACTCAAAGCATTTATTTCAAATAAACCAATTACAGGCACTTTTGAATTGTCAAGGGGTCGGTCAGTCAGAAAGATGAAGCTAGTTGCCCATTCCAAAGCGTAGTAGGTACCTATGGAGAAGAACGGGCAAGAAACTCCATGGACACTCTTTTAAATCAAAATATGGTTACAAATTATTGGTTACATCATTCATGTTGAAATTATGCATGTGAGAACGATGCAGAACGTTAAAAGCGTCCGTAATAAAGAGACGACAACAATTCCAATATTAAATTAAAATAAGCCGTGGCAGCCAAGAGATGACCAGTCCCCACTGACGGCGCCCGTTCACGAACATGACGTATGGATCAGCACCATTTAGCTCAACCATTTTTAAGGGAACTTAATGATCCAACACACACGCCACCACCAGCGAGACATTTGAGTGAGCATGACATACTCTCAGCCACCAGGGCACATTCAAGTCAATGAAAGACAAACCTAGAAAATGGTAGCTTTATAGTAGGTACATAGTACTCACACATGTGCTGTGCAATTATACAATACTAAAAGATTGAATTTATACAATGTAAAGACAGTTTTTACAATCTTCAGTAGTTCCAAATGTTAATGAATTAGTTAATGCGCCCTTGTGGAGCAGGACCAGCGTTGAGCCAAGCATTTTTATCGGCGATGTAATCCCCCAACTTATAATATGCTTGACTGCATAATGTGCGTTTTATACAGGATTTAAATTTCGTTAGATTCAATTGAAGTATATGGGGAGGTATTTTGTTTTAACATTTTAAACAGTACCCCATGAAAGATGAGTCTACTTTAGCCAGCCTGAAACCTGGTTGAACTAATTGGTCCCTATTTCTAGTGATATAATTGTGTCTTTCACCTCTTTTACTAAAACTATGTAGATTTTTCCTTACGTACATGATGTTTTCATAAATATATTGACAAGGTACCGTCATGATGTTAATATCTTTAAACCGTTCCCTTAGAGAGTCGCGCCTGCGGAGGCCATATATGGCTCTGATGGCTCTTTTCTGCAGAATAAAAATAGACTCAACGTCTGCAGCCCGGGTTCCCTCTATCTGGCAGAATTTTGATGCTCCGAAATTTATTTGGCATAACCCACTTGGCATAATCTTCTTTAAACGAATATATATATGGCATAAAAATCATTTAATATAATTATTGTTTGGCCGAATATTTATATGTCCGAATTTACAAAGGCATACTTTTAAGATGGCAGAATTTTATTTGGCATAATTACTTTTGGCAAAGCTTAATTTCGCATAATTTCGTTTCACATAACGTTTATAACGTTTTTTTTTTAACGTTTAGAGCGACGATTATTTGGAATAATTTCACTTGGCATATTAAGAAGATGGCAGAATATCATTTGGAACAATTTTATTAGGCATAATTATTGTCATTTCTATAAAATGTAATCATATTCTTAACCTTAAATTAAAATTAAAATATTGGCTTAAAAAGTCAATATGTTGTACTACAAAAGTTAGTGAAGTGACAGAACCGAATCGCTGCAAAACCGACTGCACGTAGTCTTGTCTGCCCTACCCCTAGAGTGTAATTTAAGCCCGCGTAGGCGCGGAGGGGCGAGGCGGCCCGCGAGCTGAGGAGCAGGTGGTTTTAACGCTCGCCGCCGCGGCTGAGGCTGGCCGGCGAAGCCGGCCAGCAAGCCGAAGCCGCTGTGGTAAGCGTTACAACCATCTGCGACGAGAAGCTTGCGTGGGACCGCCGGAGCCCCGCAGCGCCGGAGCCGTGACAGAAACCATGCCTGCTGCATCTTACATGCTTGCTTGCATGCTTCCTTGCATGCTGCATGTTTGCTTGCATGCTGCATGCTTTCTTGCATGCTGCGTGCATGGTGTGTGCTTTTTTGCATATTTGCATGCTACATGCTTGATGCATGCATGGTGTAAGCTTGTTTGCATGTTTGCATGCTTCTCACAGGTAAATAAGAACCACATAAATGTTCACAATCAACTGTTTAATTGAGTTCAGTAAGTAATACAAAGTAATACATGCAGAAAGATAATTAAATAAGCATTTAAACAGAAAAACTTTTTACAAAAAAAAAAAAACAACCGACTTCCAAAGAAGACACTAAAAGTCAAAAACCAATTTTAATTTCGGAAGTTGGTATAAAAATACAAAATTATTCTAACTATGAATTTTCCGTAATGTGATAGATGAGTCTTTCAATTATTATGGATATGAAAAGTATGCCAAAAGATGATTCTAACTGTAAACTTTCTGAGATATGATAGTTCTACCTTTTAATGATTATCGATATGAAATGTATGTATGCCAAAAGACGATTCTGACAGTGAACTTTCTGCAATATGATGGTTCTACTTTTTAATTATTATGGATATGAAATTTATGCCAAAAGACGATTCTGACAATGAACTTTTTGCAATATGATGTTCTACTTTATATTTTTAATATGATGGTTCTACTTTTAATTATTATGGATATTAAATTTATGCCTAAAGATGATTCTGACTTACAAAATTATGCGTTTTTAATGTATTATAAAAGATTATATGCCAAACGATTTTCTGCGAAATGAAGTTTATGCTATGCGCTGTTATGCAAAATAATATTATGACATAAAAAGTTCTGCTATAAAGGGTAGACCCCTGCAGCCCGTCCCCATAGTAAAATACCGTACGACATAATACTATGAAAGTAACTAAAATAGACTAGCCTCGCGGTACCTACATCAGTAAATTGACGGATTTTTCTCACAGCATATGCCGTTGAACTGAGCCGTCCTGCAAGGGATGTTAAATGAGGACCCCATTGAAGCCTTGAGTCGAGCGTGATCCCCAGGAAAACAGTTTTATCGACGAATTCTAGTTTCTCTTGATTTATTCCTATCTCACAATTAGTACTTTTGACATTTGGTAAAGTAAGGGTAGTAAAGGTAACCCACTATTTCGGAAGCGCTACTGAGGTCCTCGAGCATTGTACTGAGGTCCTCTATTGCCTCAGTCATGAGGACTATATTTTCGGTAAACTGAAGGTGGGTGATTTACTTGCCATTGATTTGATGCCGACCCCTTTCCAGTCCAGAAGCTTGAAGACTCGGAGAGATGACGTCTCCCTGTCTCACACCTCACTGTGGATGAATAGGATTCGAGGTCTGGTTCTGGAGTCGGACTGACATAGTGGCGTTTTTGTATAGACACTTCAGCATCTCGATGTGCCAATAGTCGATCTGGCACCGTTGAAGAAACTGCAGTACAGCCCATGTCTCGATCGAATCGAAGGCTTTCTCGTAGTCAACAAACGCTAAGCAGAGAGGCAGGGTAATACTCTTCGGTCTTCTGTATAACTTGCGGCAGCATATGTATGTGGTCTACGGTGCTAGTCTTTACGGAACCAGGCTAGTTCGGGAGGCTACATGTCGTCAAACATGTACGCGAGACGGTTCGTGATGACTCTTGAAAGACGAAAGCCTTCGACTGCGTCAATCATGAAGTATTATTAAATAAATTAGAAGCGTATGGAATACGGCGAAACGCTAGAGATCTCATTATATCATATTTAAGTAACAGAGCAACAAACTGCAATATCCAGCATTTCATATATCACAAAAGCCGAAAAGAAGCACTTGTCAATACCAATAAAAGTCTGCAAAGGTGTACCATAAGGGAGTATTTTAGGTCCTCTGCTGTTTATTATTTATATTAATGACCTCCCCTACTCCATCAAATCCCCATGGTTCTGTACGCTGACGATAGTACTGCGATAGTTGTATCTGACGACCGTACGACACATGAAAATGAAATGAACTATACATTATCATCTATAGTTAACTGGATAAATCGAAATGAACTTAAAATTAATCTAACTAAAATATTTATAATGCCGTTAAAAAAATAAAATTCTAAATTAAGTACATCCAATATAAATTATGAACAAATAAACATAGAAAAAATAAAGACTACAAAATTTCTTGTACTACACATAGACTCAGACATGACATGGAGGACACATATTGAACAAGTATGTACAAAACTAAGTCAGTGTTCATATGCCATCTATATTCTTCGTAAAGTGGTAAAGCAAAGTGAACTTCTATATACTTACCACGCTTACGTTGGTTGGACACTGAGATTTATGGTGTAATGTTTTGGGGGAATGCCACTGACAGAGAAACAGTCTTCAAAGCCCAAAAGAAGTGTATTCGGGCAATATGTGCATTAGAACCTACAGATACTTGTAAACCACATTTTATAAATTTGAAAATATTGACATTCCCATCACTGTATATCTATGAACTAGCATTAGACATTAGAAATAATTAAAATAAATATGGAACGCTAAAAACTACCAGGCTGGTCAGTACACTTCAAGCAATACGCCATAGAACGACTATGTTTGACAAGAGTGCATTTTGTATGGGTCCGAGAGTATTTATAATAAATTACCTAATAATATAAAGGAAGTAACGAATTTTATATCTTTTAAAAAAGGTTAAAGATTTATTTGATCAATAAAGCCTATTATAAAGTTAATGATTATTTAAATGATACATTTAATTAATGTATAAATTAAGTAATGGTAATAAACTTATATAATTAAAAAAGTCAATAAATACTCTAATATTAATATTTGATATAGGGTACTGTTTGCTGTTGTTTTTTTTTTTTCGATGTTATGGATTAATGTAAGAAATATTTCTCGCAATCGGCGTGCGTGTACGTCCCTGATGTATGAGCGTAAACCGGGAAAAGGTAGTATGTAAGGATCGGAGCAGGTGGCGTTCTGTAGTTTTTGCCTACCCCCATGGGAGGTAGGTGTGAGTTTATGCATGTGTATATTTTTATTAGGTATAATAGATATTTGCATACCTAATAAGGTAGGATATGGTTTAAAGGACTTTTGTTGTAATTATGTATCACTTCATTTACCTCCCCATATCCAAGTATACGAGTATAAATGATTTGATTTGATTTGAAAACAGCTTGTAGACATGGCTTAGAAGTGAGATGGGCTTATAATTCTTAAGATGGACACTGTCGCCCTTCTTAAAAAAAAGTATCACTGCACCTCTGTTCCATGCCTGCGGCGTTTTATTCTCGAGTTTTACAGAATCAAACAGCTTCTGGAGGGCCTTAGGAACGGGTTTTCCGCCGGCCTTTAAGAGTTCGGCCATAATTCCGTCATCTTCCGGCGCCTAGTTGTTTTTGAGCTGCTTCAGAGCCATCCTAATCTCGTATAAGCTGACGTCCGGGATTTCTTCGGTAAGTGTTGTGTCAATGTAGCTCTTGGACCGTCTTCTAGATTCGTAATGGGATTACTTCTTGACGTGTATAACTGTCCATAGAACCTCTCGATCTCTCTCACAGATTTGGTGGATACGATCCTCCCATAATCGGTCTTCAGTTTCGTAAGCTGGCTCTGTGCAATAGACAGATCTCTAGCAAAGACGCGTCCTTAATACGGGCTGTATTAAAGGGTCGCTTTTCAAGAATTTAGAGATCCATCTATTGAGCTGTCAGTACTTGAGCGCATCGTCTGGAGACTGCAGGATCATCGCGCCTCTCCTCCGTGAGCTGAAAATTAGGATCACAGAGCTTCTTGTTTCTATTTGTACGAGGGGTCCTGAAGATTTTAGACCAGACCGTATGGACAGTTTCCACGAACCCATCGTTAAAATCGTCCACGGAGCTCTCTCGGCACTCGAAACGAAGGTCGAGCTGAAACTTCTCGGGGTTTTGGACTTGGATTGGTGCTGGGCGGTAAAATAAAAAATAAAAATAAAAATATATAATAATATAATATCTCGACTTCATCAGTCGAGATATTTCCAAGTTGATATTTAAGTTCAATGTGGCTCTTACCATGCGGTGATTACTTAAAGTTTTCACCGCGTTGATCACAGATATATCATTGAATACTTGCTTCTTCGTTGACATAATGAAGTCAATCTCATTTTTTGTTGCACCATCAGGGCTCCGCTAGGTTCACTTTGTGTGCAAACGTTTTCTGAAGAAGGGGCTTATCATAAATAGGCCTTCCTTGTCCATAAAACTGGCCAGTAGGTGACCCCTGTGGTTCCGACGTCGAACTCCGAATTGCCCCACTCAAAGCTCATCATCGTCTAGTTTGCCCAGTTTCGCGTTGAAGTAGCCGATAACAACGGTAAACTGAGTTTTAGAGCCATGCATGGCTCCGGAAATATATTCTCGTACATGGTCTCCACCTCATCGTCCAGGTGTGACGAGGTCAGAGCGTAAGCCTGTACGACCTTCAGCGAATACCTTGTGGATATTCCGAGTATAAGGTCCGCCACTGGAGTAAAAGGTCGACACACCCTCGATCTTTACCACTTTGCTCTCAGGGTACTTATGGATGATAAACCCGAAATCAGCAGAGCAATATTTTTTTTAATAACCGTCTGTAAATTTCAACGCAGGGGCGTTCAGAATCAGGGGTGCTGAATCCATGGTAACAGGTTTCACCCACAATTCAAAATTAAAGCAACTGATTTCATAAAGTGGAAAACAAAATGACCAAGAACCGATCACTCATATATCAACAGCGACGAAAAAAAACAATCAAGCGTAATTGGATAGATGTTGGGTAGGCTTTCCTCCGTCGTAACATAATTGGGCACACGCACGGCCGAGCGCTCGCGTGCACGAGAATTAAGATAAAAACAGGTAATTTATTCAAAGAGTACATTCCTCCCTTACTAATTCTCGTCCAATCTGTATGTGGGGGGTGTCAATAAATCTAAATATTCATCAGTCGGCGGGTGCGTAGGGGAAGTGGGGGGCTCATTTAGACGCATTAATTACACGCGCCCTCTGCTGCACCGCCTCAACCCTTTTAATATTCGCTACGCGTAGCTCCGTAGCTCTCCGTAGCGCTTAGCTCCGTAGCGAGTGACGTAGCGGTGGCGTAGCTCATAGCTTTATCTGCACAAGCCGTGCTTACCTGGTAAAGTGAATAGGTTAATTCGGAGAAATAGCCATAATTCGTTGCAAATTACACAATATTGTGATCAGGCAACTACAATTTTCGTCATATTAAAATATATGTTGTCAATGTGGTGACATGCCTTGCTAACACATTGAACATAGTCTAACAAGCATGCGTTTGTTGACTAGTACGTCGTCATTACTCCGCCCTACTATCGGTCGAGGTCACATATATATTACTATGTATGACCGCACGGGATGTATTACTTCGCTGCGAGCCCGTACATGGGCTTAATTGTACAAACAAGTGGAGCTCGTGATGCGTACACTATAGTAATTACTTTCGGTAAGATACGTCCACGTTTGGTAAGTACAACACCGCTGAACGATTGTGATTACTATGCGTCTGCTCCAAATGTAATATTCAGAAGTGAGCATTTTCTTATACGTTACATTGTGTAGAAGATTTACTTACTTTTATTTATTTATTTAACCATTTATGTACACACATGTATAAACAGACAAGAAGAAAGTAACAGAAAAATACATATAAAGTTAATAATTATTTCTAAAATCTCTTCCAGCATACCTGCGATAGAAGAGTATATTAAAGAGATGAAGACGTGTGTAAGAGTAGAAGGGAAAACAAAATACACAAGTTGTATTACTTACTTTTTTTTAAAGATAAGGAGGCATAAACTTTAATGAAGTATTTACTATTAAAATTAAAATATAATAACCTAACCTGACTAAAACTAATAAAAAACTAAAATATGGCATCGAAAAATTCTTCCGCATCGCTGTCGACTGGCAATGTACCCAAGACACTGGCGGCATTGCCAAGTTGTATGGCAATGCTTAGCCTCTGGTCAAGGTAAAAGCCAGCCCTTTGGTCACAGGAAGTGTCAAACAGGCGTTTTGAGATTTCGTTGAACAAACAATCGGCACTCGGACCCCACGGCCCGAGGTTTTCAACCTCAAACGGCTCGAAAATGTAATTACCGATAAAGTTATTATACTTTCGCCACTTGAGGTTTTCCGGCGCCACAGTAGCGGCGCCAGCAGAGCACACCAAGCCAGGAAAATGGGATGGCGCAAGACTATCGACACACGTTGCGTCCCATACTAAAGGCCTACCCACCTTCCAAGGAAATAAAGACATACCGTCCAGTCTCTGTTGCGTGCCAAGCCATTCGGTTTAAATAACGGTGACTAGAGCTCGTCGGATGATGTCATAATGTTCGCGTGCCGCGCTAAGCGGCCCGCACTTCGGTTGCAAAACAGACCGTGGTGTCCGACGCTGTTGACAACTTCGCCACAGTGACAGCAACGAGGAGAACATCAAGGAGCTCCTAGTCGCAGGGAAGCAGCGAGGCGGAAAGTAGTGCCTACGTTCGACGACGGTAGTGCATACAGCGAAAGGCTTGTCTTCCACTTACTCACAGCCAGTAGGTGCGCACGCTCCACTAGTAGCAAACGTGTCAATTAAATTATTCTGAACTGCTCTGCAGAGTGGCTCATCCCACCGTCTCTGGAATTAATTCAATTAATTAATTATTCTTTCTGAGAATAGAAATCCAATTATACTCGTATAATAAGTTCTCGTTCATTAAAGCTGTTTAATTACTATTTTGAGTTTAAGAAAATTTGGCAAACTTACTCTCATAATGAGACTTGACAAATCCTGAATCTCAATACAAATGAATTGCAAATGATTCAATTGCTGATGATGAATTCATCTGCAATCTCAATACATAACAAATGAATGGCATCAATCCTCCAGCCCTCGGCCCCTAACTATGGGCTCCGGGTTGTGGGCCCCGTTACAATCTGCATGTTGAAGGGGACGGGAAGACACCTCGCATGCTGGTCACGCGCCGCGCTTTATTCTATTCAAATAACCGGCGCCGCCGGTGAGCACGCACCGGCCGCCGTGGCCGGACCGAGGACCTGATTACAGCGCATACAATACTGCGAAGTATACTAAAATATGAATTAGCCATGCTTGTCACATACATTTATCTGCCCGATTGATCAATTTGCACAGGTTTATAAACAGTAGGTACAGTCAACGTCGAAAGGATGTATATGTCGCAGCCAGCTAGCTTAATTCGTCTTTCAGTTGACAGCCTAGCTTTCTTACTAAACGACGCCATTCACTCATACAGCTAGGCAAATGACTTGAATCGATAACATTTAACTACTTGCTTTGCCGATACATTTAAATTGGAACTAATTTAAACCGGCAGTTGTTTATTGTAGTGTTAGTTATTTTTAAAATTTTAATTCCGTTTTTATTAACAAGTTTGGCAGTAAAAACTGGGCAGTAAACTTAATAAAAATGAGTATGGGTAATTAAATAAATATTTACCAGTAAAATGGCTTGGCAGGCAGTTACGTGTGGGCAATTAACAAATCGGAAATATTCGGTGAGAAATATAACTTGGAAGTAGCGCTCACCGGCCGTACCGCGGCACCGCGCGCTACTCTCACCGGCCGTTACCGCGGCACCGCGCGCTACGCTCACCAGCCGTAACCGCGGCACCGCGCACTACGCTCACCGGCCGTTACCGCGGCACCGCGCGCTACGCTCGCTCGGCTCAGCGGTTCGTCACAGTTCTTACCTAACCTAACACACTTGGTTGAGGTAGCCTGGCTTAGCTGCTACCACCAATTCGGCTCGCGCGTGGTTGATCACGGTTCCAACCTAACTTATGAACTGCCGAACTATTTACCTAACTGCCCATTCCAAAAATTTTACTGGCCATTCATTTATTACACTACTTGAGTACTTTTTATACTGACATTTTAGGATGAAATAACCGACCAATTTTCTTTTTATTACTGTTCATGTTTTACTGTCACACTAATTTACCAACCGCCGGAAAATGAAATGACTGCCCCTCGTAATTTTTTTCACCTGATCATAATAGCCTCCCTTATGTTTAAATAACAGTTGTTAAAATGATTACCAGTTAAACTTCTTTTTTCACCACGTGTTCACCCTAATATATAAATGGCCTAAGCATCAGCCAGCCAGTTCACTAAATGTTGTATTAGACGCATCGGCTGAATACCATTCAGGCCGGTAGTGGAACGGCGCCGTTAAGTAAACAGGCTAAACTGTTAACTGAAAGGCTAATTAAGCTAGTTGGCGGCGACATACAGATCGACAAATAGTGAATTCTTTTCTATAATCGTTGTGATACTGTATCAATGTGTAGGTAGCCAAAAGGAACTAACTACACATTGATACAATATTCTGAAACAAAGATTGTAGACAATCAAATGAATTCTTGTCGATGTCTACATCTTTATGAGGCTGACTATACTTTAGGAACATTTTAAAGGAGTGTAAAATATATGTTTAATTATCTAAGTATTTGAATCACTTCAGTGACGTTAATGATAAAGCTTGAATATTTCCTGAATAAGCGATGGACGGAGAATTTGTAGGTAGTTGCGAGGCGCGGTTTATGTCAGCTTGCTGCGAGTTACAGACGCGCTGTAACCGGTCCACCGGCGTTGTAACTGGTTATTTTGAGTCGTAACCAGCGCTGGTGTAGTAACAGTGTCGCGTGTACCACACCGCTCCTCTCTGTCGTCAAGGAGTAGTACAGTTGGTGGCCGCTGAGGTTCACTGAGTAGAGCGCGATGCGCGAACGGTCTATGCTTCATATGTTTGTGATGGTGGCAGATACACTTGATACGATCGTAAAATTAAAGCCTATTTTGGAGAAAGTCAAAGTCAAAGTCAAATCATTTATTTCAAATAGGCACATAAAAGGCACTTTAGAACGTCAAAATTTACAAAAAAATAGAATTGATTCTAGTTGCCCCTTCCAAAAGGTAGTTTCGTATGGAGAAGAATGGGCAAGAAACTCCACCGTTACTCTTTTAAAATATTTTACAATATTATGTAAGTTTACATTAATTATGTAATCATATGTGAACACGATGCACCTAGAATAAAATTACTATACCACAATAGGTAAAAAGAATTAAATATAATGTAAAGGCAGGTAAATTAATTATGTGATAGATACATGGTGCTCACATATTTACAAATATTGAAAAGTAGATGATGTTTCCAAAATTTTAACAAGTAATAATTTAGTGTGTGAGTTAAAGTAGTTAAGTACATAATGTAACAATCAATGTCATAAAAATTATAAATTATACAATCAAATTAGCAACCAGTTTGATTTTGTCTAGACTCTAGATTGTCCTATGGAGCAGGACCAGCATGTTTCCAAGCATTCTTATCTAGGATATAATCCTCTAATTTGTAATATGCTTGTTTACAAAGTGTACTTTTTATATGAGTTTTAAATTTTCTTTCATTTAATTCCAATATGTCACAAGGTATTTTGTTGTAACATTTAACACAGTACCCCATAAAAGATGTATGTACTTTAGATAATCTAAAAAATGGTTGATCTATTTTATCTTTATTTCTAGTATTAAAATTATGTCTATCACTTATTTTATTAAAAAGATGTCGATTTTTTCTTACATACATAATATTTTCATAAATGAATTGACAAGGTACCGTCATAATATTAATCTTTTTAAATAGTTCCCTAAGAGATTCGCGACGACATAGATTGTAAATGGCCCTGACAGCTCTCTTTTGCAAAATGAAAATGGATTCAATGTCAGCAGCCCGACCCTACAGTAAAATGCCATATGACATAATGCTGTGGAAGTAGCTAAAATAGACCAAACGCGCGGTTTCTACGTCTGTTAACTGTCTTAAGAGAGAAAATACAATAGCTAATTATTATAATTACGTCAATCAGAACAAGTTGAAGGAGATAACGTTTCGTTTTGAGATTCATAAAATGATTTGGAAATCAGTGTATGATTTGCAGAGGAACAGTAGTGTCGCTATAAATAAATCAAGGGCACATTGCTATTCAGTGGCGCGGCGCGACGGGCGCGCGGCTGATAAGCGGCGCGGCGGCACGTTTCCATACGTTGTTATTGCACAGCGCGTTACGTGCGCGATGTATTGTGCTTCACTACGGACACTACTTCTGGTTAGAAGTAGTGTCCGTAGTGAAGTTACAATAGTGTCCGCACTTACTGTACACGTGCATTATTTGTGTTTAAGTACTCACGTAAATAGATGTAATAGGCGCGAGCCTGTTGCCATTAACTTAGTACAAATCTAGAATCCGGGCTACTATTGAGAAATTCTTAAATTCTTATTCTAGGATCGCACCCAGATCGCCACACTCAGCAGTCACGTTTACAACCATTAGACCAACGAAGCAGTCGAAAATAAGCAACACACACGGCAGCCTGCCACCGCTTTCAATAAGCAGCACACACTGCAGCCTGCCACCGCTTTCAATAAGCAGCACACACTGCAGCCTGCCACCGCTTTCAATAAGCAGCACACTGCAGCCTGCCACCGCTTTCAATAAGCAGCACACACTGCAGCCTGCCACCGCTTTCAATAAGCAGCACACTGCAGCCTGCCACCGCTTTCAATAAGCAGCACACACTGCAGCCTGCCACCGCTTTCAATAAGCAGCACACTGCAGCCTGCCACCGCTTTCAATAAGCAGCACACACTGCAGCCTGCCACCGCTTTCAATAAGCAGCACACACTGCAGCCTGCCGCCGCTTTCAATAAGCAGCACACACTGCAGCCTACCACCGCTTTCAATAAGCAGCACACTGCAGCCTGCCACCGCTTTCAATAAGCAGCACACACTGCAGCCTGCCGCCGCTTTCAATAAGCAGCACACACTGCAGCCTGCCACCGTTTTCAATAAGCAGCACACTGCAGCCTGCCGCCGCTTTCAATAAGCAGCACACACTGCAGCCTGCCACCGCTTTCAATAAGCAGCACACTGCAGCCTGCCACCACTTTCAATAAGCAGCACACACTGCAGCCTGCCGCCGCTTTCAATAAGCAGCACACACTGCAGCCTGCCACCGCTTTCAATAAGCAGCACACTGCAGCCTGCCGCCGCTTTCAATAAGCAGCACACACTGCAGCCTGCCACCGCTTTCAATAAGCAGCACACTGCAGCCTGCCGCCGCTTTCAATAAGCAGCACACACTGCAGCCTGCCGCCGCTTTCAATAAGCAGCACACTGCAGCCTGCCGCCGCTTTCAATAAGCAGCACACTGCAGCCTGCCACCGCTTTCAACAATAAAAGGTAACAATATTACATAGTACATACTTCCTATCATCACCACGCTAGTGAGGTGCGAGGGCACCTTCAGATCTCTCACACTGTACGAGTTACGCTATACATTGCCCTCTACTAATATGTCATTAATATGACGTTTTAGTAGAGGGTAATGTATAGCGTAACTCGTGTCGTTTAAGTTGACTTATAATTTGTTTCACTGTTAATACAGTGAAACGTTGCAATTATTTAAGTCAACATAGATTAAATATTATAACATTATAATATGTTATTTTTAGTAGCACTAGAATCTTTACATTAAAGCTTGCTTAGCACTGTTGGGCATCATACCCCACACACTATATCAGCAGCTTGCTTAGCACTGTTGGGCATCATACCCCACACACTGTCAGCAGCTTGCTTAACACTGTTGGGCATCATACCCCACACACTATGTCAGCAGCTTGCTTAGCACTGTTGGGCATCATACCCACACACACTATGTCAGCAGCTTGCTTAGCACTGTTGGGCATCATTCCCACACACACTATGTCAGCAGCTTGCTTAGCACTGTTGGGCATCATACCCCACACATACTATGTCAGCAGCTTGCTTAGAACTGTTGGGCATCATACCCCACACACACTATGTCAGCAGCTTGCTTAGCACTGTTGGGCATCATACCCACACACACTATGTCAGCAGCTTGCTTAGCACTGTTGGGCATCATACCCACACACACTATGTCAGCAGCTTGCTTAGCACTGTTGGGCATCATACCCACACACACTATGTCAGCAGCTTGCTTAGCACTGTTGGGCATAATACCCACACACACTATGTCAGCAGCTTGCTTAGCACTGTTGGGCATCATACCCCACACATACTATGTCAGCAGCTTGCTTAGAACTGTTGGGCATCATACCCCACACATACTATGTCGGCAGCTTGCTCAGCACTGTTGGGCATCATACCCACACACACTATGTCAGCGGCTTGCTTAGATTGTTGCCTATGCTTGCAGCTGGTTGTGTATGTGTAAGGTGGTTATTTGTTTGAGTGGTTCTTCCAACACCTATTAGATGTCGTCATTGGTCAGGCACCTATGGTGCGTGAGAGCGATGTCAGCGTCCCCTCTCTACACTATCTATGTATAATTATGTACTTGTAGGTAAAGCCGTATTCAAATGAGTAGTAATTAGAACGCCGCTGCTTACGACGTTGCCATTGATTTGTGTTAGTTAATTAATGTAAATTAATATTATAATTAATCCCCATCTAAGTAGTCTGCGAGGTTCAAGCACATCTACACACTATGTCGGTTGACGTTAATGATTTTACTATTATCTATCAAATAGTCACTTCACTGTTGTTAATAAATTGAAGTGTCAGTCTTATTCAGTTCTTTATTAATTTGTAACATTTTCAGCGGCTTATCTGGACAACACAGGACAGGGTGAGGGACATAAGTAATATCGATACAAACTACGACCCAAAGAAGAAACAGCCAAGAATTTTCATTAAAACTTCTGTTTAATTACTCACCCAGTTTATAAATTTTCGATTGCGAGAAAAATTTAGGTATTACCAGAGTGTTTGAGATCGCTCCTTTCTCAGAGTCATCAATGCGGTCTGACACAATAACCAATACAAAAGGAATATGATTAAATATAAATCCCTATTGGCAACGTTATTATTAGCGAGCTATAAACTTTATTTTCGACGTCCATATTTTTATTCACACGTATTCGTATTATGCCACGCAATGTGTCTAATTTTAACATACGTTTCAATCGATCTAGTGCAAGAATGATCCAGCTAGGTTCGTGAAATGCAGCTCAGGACAATGAATTAATTTGGCCATTCTTAAAACCTATTTGTAAGCTAGTTTAGTATTTCCTTCTTTATCAGTTGTGCGAAATGGAGACAAAGAAAAGACATCAGGCATATCGCAATCAAAAAATACCTGGCTGGCATTGTCATTTGGATACAAAATGCTCGCTTGGCTCCTTTACGGAGTGTGTCAATCTGTTAAACAATCGCGCCCCAAGCGGCTGAAATAATGCTCTAATCATTCGGCGCTTTATTTGTTTGTAGGTTGTTGGGACTCTTCATTGCAATCGAGCATTCAATGGATCTTATTAAGGTAAGCGTCGAGTGCAGCCTGGGGGGCGCGCTGCAGGGAGAGAGGCGGACAAACTGCTCCAGATCTAATTAATATAATTTAGTTCGGCTTTGATCCGCCACCACGACTACTTTGTCCAGGAATACTCAAAGAGTTTATCTTGTAGTGATGCGACGCGACGCAGTGTCGATATCGACGTCTCAAAGTGTACTAAGTAGATGAGGAATGCCACATCAATTAGTTTAACAATAATACGATACAATGTCATTAACATTAAATTATCTAGACTGGATCGTGAACTCTTTGACATGGAATAATAGTAGTAGTAGTCCTAGTATTGACTTTACAGGGTGGCAGGGACATCGACTCGCGCACTATAACTATAAATTCAATATAATATGATTCGAGGCCACCTAGCATAGATATTTTTCGTCGTTAATTTAAAAAAAACTGCTGTTTCATAGATAAGTGCAATGATATCTTATCATTTCACCAACAATTGATTTACAAATCTTCACTTGAAAAGTAACGATTGGCAAAACATGATTTGTCATTTCATTATTATACAACAACCAGTTTGTCAAATAATTCACTTAAGAAAATAATTACCCGATAAACTTTTTTTAATAACGTAGTATTTAACAAATAATTCATTTTTTATTCATGTTATCTCATTAAACAACGTTTGGAATAAAAAAGTTTTACTTATTGCATTATAACGCAATTCACAAATAAAATAACTCATTAAATAGCCAAAAGGGTAATTTTAATTAGTAAATCAACAAAAAATATAGTATCAGTAGTTACAGATAATTAATTATATATGTAATTGCAAATTGCTTGCTAAAGATTTTAATAACTTTATTTCCGAATAATTTTCTTTGTGCATCAATATCCTCGCGATGCCTTCATCATTCCACGCAGGCGGGGCTCCACCGACTACGCCCTATTCCGACCAGGGCCGAAAGAAACTTCGCCGGGTGTTAAAGTCACGCATCGTATGTACAAAGGGCAAAGTTACTACTACTGTTACGAGGAGAACTTTGGATGCAAGAGTGAGCGAAGCGAGCTCGGGACTTGGAGTACTCCAACTCGGACAGGCTAGGTTCATTATTTTTTATTTTTAACATTATTTTTTTTTTAACATTCAGAAATAGGAGCCGTGCTTAGCAGGGCTCTGGTGACTACGTCCTATTCCAACCAATACCGAATAATTACTAGAAAATATATTTAGTATAAACGTGATTTTTCATAAAGAATCGAAATATTAAGTGAAAAATGTGTAAATGATTAAATATCATGCGAAACATTTTGTAACGGGAAGCATTCGCCAAATAAATGTTTGTAAAACGAGAGTCTAAAAAATAAAACTTTTGGGGAATAACTTGTTTGTGAAATAAATACCTAGTATATGAAACGTTGCGTTGGTTGTAAACTATACATTTGTCAGTGGTGTTTTGGTGAAACTTTAGTGAACCGTGCAATGCCTACGCGGTCAAAATGTATGAAACAGCAAATTTTTTTTACCGAAGAAACATTTCAACGCACGGAGATTCAAAAACATGTATTGAATGTGAATCCATGACAACAGGTTGCGCGTCGATGTCCCTGCCGCCCGATATATTTTGTTCGAATTGAAATCTGTCGATAAAATGATCAAGCAGATCGGTTACATCCTGAGCGCAAAGTCCTTTAAATTCTTATCAGTGCTGGGTGCCGCCCAAACAACACGATAAGAGTCGCAGCCTCTCGCCCGCCCTAAAACACATCTATTTAATTAGCACAACATTGCAAAATGCCTCCTCAGTCATTAGCTTTGACTGATCTTTACAACTTCGTCTGATATCACGAAGAAGCAAAGTTTTCATTCAAAGAAACATTAATGGATGTTTAAAAAGTATTTTTGTTTAACTTGATAAGATTGCAATTATAAAATAATAGTATGTGAGCGTTTTCCTTATTTCTGTGAACACTAACTTATAAGGGTTCACAGTCACACATCTGATTGTTATAGAAAGTTAGTTAAACGTATGATTGTATTAAACATTTTATTTATACAGGGCATTTTTATAATTTCTTACTTGACGATATTACCGTGGACGTTCATATCGTTATCGATCACGATAACTCAGAGATTGACTGCTGACGTCGACCAGGAGAGGTTTAAGGCCTCTTCTTATTGACCAGCCGAAAGTGCAGTGTGCTGTGCCGAGGTTGTTTGATGGGGCTGAGGGTAGTGACCAGGTATGCGCTCGCGCTGCATATTGGTGGTCAGGATACCCGTTGAAGCTGAGGGTGCTGGCTGGCTGTGTGACTCCTCACTCTAAAGCTTGCGAAAGTGATGATGATGACGTCACGCTGAAGTAGTTGCACGTAGGCCACTGTGATGTTCATGTCTAGGGTCACCAGTATAGAAGTATGAGGAGCAGGGTGTAAATTTCACTCATACCTCCATAGAAAAGGAAGGATCCTCCGACCACCTGTGTCGATCCAACGTGTTTAGCGACTAGAGGTAAAATAAAAATAAAAAGTAAAATACTGGTAATCAGCTGCATGATGTTAGACTGGAACCTACTTCAACATTTTGGGAAAGGCTTGATTGAAGATTGATTGATTGTTTAGCGCCTGGAGGTGAAAAAAAAACTATAAAAATAAAATTAGTAGGTAGGGATGAGGCATCGACAATCACAATATGTACTCATATTACTCCATACATGAAGCAGAACATTTGGCGCAGATAATATTTAACATTCGGCCTGCAGAGGGCGCAGCGGGCGGTGGCTAACGACTTCCGCTTCCGGCGGCGGCGGACACCGCTACGCGGCACGCGCTACGTCGTAGCCGCGCTACGAGCTATGGGCTACGAGCGTAGCCACTCCGCTGAATGGCCATGTCAGAATGAAAGTCGGAATTATGAGTTTATTTCGTGAAATACGAGTGTTTTTATTACGTTTTCAATTTTATAACGAACAATGAAATGCGCGCAGTGCTCAGAGCGGCGGAAGTACCGGCTGACGTCACAGTGTGTGTGTGTGTGTGTGAGGCTCGTGAGATATATCTGCCATTCATTCATCGATACGCTTTCAATGTGCAGTATTTATATTTATATTCAAACATACTCTTTGTTACATTCATAAATAATTGAAATATCAATTTCAATAATAATTTTCTATATTTTTAATGTACGTGGCGATCCCTCTTTTGTGCTAATCCGCATTAAAATATCTAAACAAATAATACGTCCTCGACGCGAATCTCAGCCGCGGAGCCGCCTGCTTGTGGCGCGGAATGTGAGGGTCTGTGTGGGGTGTGCAGGGGCAAGGGCGAGGGGTTAGGACACTGAATATTTATGCAGCTCGCGAGTGACGCGACAACTTTCCTCCATGAATACGACAATTGAAATTAGAGCGCGCAACGAAACAATTTTGCTATTCAAACGCGGCTCGACACAGGGGTAAGGGGGAAGGGAAGAGAGGGCGCTATCTAATCAAAACAATACGTGATTGAATACAAACATTACTGTAAAAACGTCAGTTATCGTCGAGCGTGACCCCCGACCCGTGGCTCGTGGCCCGTGGCTCGTGGCTCATGGCTCATGCCCCATGCTATTGATACGTCGACGCTAATAAGTTTATCTCCCCTCAACTGTGAACACTGGACCCATTCACATTCATATTCAAACTGTTACAAAAATAAGAAATAAAGCGATAACTTGTGTTCTCAGCAGCAGTCCTGACCAGTGCGAGTGCACCTAATGCTGTGATCAGCAGCGCGGGCGGAGGTTGTGTCACTAACAAGGATTACAGAAATACTACATTATTCTTACTAAATACGCTGTCCTCGCTGTTGCACCATTGAGGCCGTCCAGCTGTCTGCGCATTTTTGACAGTATGGGGAAATCTTCATCCATAGGAGATACAGGAAAACTGTCATAGGAAACAGTAGCTCTTTTTTCATGAAACCAATTTCGGCATTCTTATTTTTTTTTGTTCAAATGCTAGTTGTCCATAAAATGGTTAAAATTCTCTTATAGATCGGATTTCCTCATACTGCCCCAGTAAAAAAAATGAACTCTCTGTAGCACTGTTTCTGAAACAAACATTTTATAAAACCCCTCTTCCCCCACCGTGCAAACAGGCTAACTGTTGGTAGACGACACGTTAACGCGTGAACTTGTAACTGCTAACACAATTACGGTGCTTCGCTTCGGAACGTGCAGTACGCCGCGTAGTGCCGCGTACGGCGTACCTGCGATACGCGCGATACGCCACGACGTGCCGCTATTATGTAACCCACTTATAATTGATTGCCTGTTCGAGATAACAGTCGCGTGCTGTGTGAACAGTATCAACAAGATTCACGGAACAATTTAGTACAAGTTTGGCTTGTTTGTATGTAAATAGTATAAGAAAGTTGTATATGTATTAAGGAAATATAACGTAAATGATGTATTTGTTTTTTCATGTAAGCGAAATAAAAATAACACGTACCCGGAAATTCTAACCCATCTGTACAAAAGCAAAAATAACCTACATGTTGATGTCGAGAAGAACAACTATTTTATAATGTTATCAAAGCGGTCGTTTCTTTTGAAGCATTCTTTAGCTCGCTCGGTTGGCGGCAATCCCTTCGAGTTGAAGGGCATCCCTATCGGGTGTAATCATCCCTCCCCTGCCCCCCGAACTCTCGACCCGCGCCCCGCAGCTTATCGCGCTACAAAAGCGAGAGATTGTGTGCCTGCGGGGTAGCCGTGGGCCGCGGCAGGCTGCGGCACACGCGGCACACGCTCAGGGATAACAATCGAGTTCAAATAAAAACGTGAGCCTTTGTTTCTCACGTGAGCTGAGACGAGGCACCCCCTGCCCCGCGAGCGACGCGAACGAACCGAATATAAAACAAAAGATCCGAGTGTAACTATTAACTAAACATGCATTGAACACTTCAAAGGGAGTCGTCAAACCACTCGGCTTACAAAATTGTATTACTTTGACAAAGAATACAATATGTGGGATGGAACGCATCACAAGTATCTGTGTACATCAGTGCGTGACCCTCACACGCGCCAGGGGTGTCACGAGCAAGTTTAAACTAGCGGCGATTAGTGAAACGAGCGTCAGGAGAGAGGCGAGTGACCCGAACGGTCCGACCGGCCAGACATAACACACGCACGGCGCTACGAATACACTTCTGTAATTATAATTTGTATACCAGCAACAGTCTACAACGTAATTTACGTATGTAATAGCGAGCAATTAAAGCTATGTACACGCAAATGTTGTCTGTAGCATTGTGCGAGGCGCCTCGCGTGTTGTGTTGTACTGCGGAGCGACGGCTGGCGGCGTTACATTAATATTAATCAAATTAACAACCCGCTGTGTACTTACAACACACGTTCAATTAATAATCACTTGAGATTAACGGATCGCGTTGTTGTGAGCAAACTTATAAAATTAATACATGAGTACACATCTACTTAACGTGAATCCTTATTACTGAACGATCTACAATATAATTAGTCGACAGCGATACGCTCCCTTGCACAGTTGCACTAAGTATAACTACTGATAATGTAAAACCCTGATGTCAGGTGAACGTGATGCCATCTGCCTGCCTTTTGTCAACTATTTTGGGGTCGGCTTCCAGTCTAACCGAATGCAGCTGAATACTAGTATTTTACATGGAGCGACTGCGTATCTGACCTCCGCAATCCAGTTACTGGGTAGCACGTTACCCCTTGGCAAGACTTGATCGTCATTGTCGTTGACTTGGTTGTCAGACTTTGGGGCTTCTGACTACTCGTAAAGATTGTCAAAGATCAACGAATGACCGACGGGACAAACAGCTTACGTGCTCTCCGAGGCACGGAGTGGTCTCGGTACGTAATGGATGGTCACCCATCCGCGGTCCGACCTCGGAAGGCGTGGCTTAAACTTAAAGATCAACCTGTGAGGATGTTATTATTTAGCCACTCGGCCTTCCGTCCCTACGAGTCCTTCAGATGAACGTGATAAATAATATGGAATGCGACAACCAGAAACCAGGGTGTAATTAAATCAAAAGAAAATTCAAAACTCATATAAAAGGTTCACTTTGTTACATAAGCATATTACAAATTAGAGGATTATATCCAAGATAAGAATGCTTGGAAACATGCTGGTCCTGCTCCATAGGACAATCTAGAGTCTAGACAGAATCAAACTGATTGCTAATTTAATTGTATATTTTTTTATTTTTTTACAGCAACTGCTCGACAATGTCAAATTACATGTCATGCAAACCTAACCTAAAGTAAGTCATTAAAGCCCTGGGGTCTAGCTGGAAATTAATATTGTACTGAATTTCATAATGACCCGCTGGTCATTAGTGTGATTTGAATTTAGAACTTTGGAATCTCAAGTAAAAATCGCTTACAAACATTTTGCATAGTACATAATTATTAATCCCATGCAATTACCACTGAGACCCGGACCCGGTGCTTTTTATTGTCTCGTAGATGGTGTCAAAAATACAGTATCCTTCCTCTTGGGCGAGCTTGAATCCCTCGCCGCACTCAGGATTCTTGTCTTAACTCCATTGCAAAACTCACTAGGATCCTTCGTTACGATCGGGATTCAATACGGTAGCGCCTGCGACATAAGACACTGCTTTGTTCCCTTGATGCGAAATCTACTATTATGACATTGATTTACATTCTGTGATTACTTTAACTCACATACTGGCTTATTACTTCAATTTTTTTTTGGGAAAATTGTTTTCATTTACAATGTTTGTAAATATGTGAGCACCATGTCATCCCATAATTTATTTATTTGTTATTGCTTAATTTTTAATTCGTTTTACCTATTATGGTAGAGTAATTTTATTCTAGGTGCATCGTCTCCACATAATTATAAATTATATAATTAACTAGCGACCCGCCCCGGCTTCGCACGGGTGCAATGTAGATACTAATCTGGTGTCAGTGTGGAGTCATTAATAATATGATTAATAATTTATTATTATGATTAGACTAAACTAATAATATCATACTATATGATACTATTGTACATATATCTTTGTATACAATATTTACAGCTGTTTTTACCTGCTGCTTTTGTGCAGTCTGGACCTTAAATATGACTACCCAATGATCCCAAAGTGGTCTATATTGGCCCTCATTGTTAGTTGTCATACTTTTAAATGAGTGATATCTTCTGAGATATTCATTTTAATGAGCTGTAAAGGGCAATTTTAATCTACATTAAGTGCATACCGTATCTAACGTATTTAATTGGATAAGGATTAATACTGTATTGTTTAAAATAGCTTCGTAAATAATCCATTTTATTTTTGTAATGTGTAAAAGATAAAAATGGTTGCAGTGGGCTATTCTTCGGAGATAGTCATATACCATCAAAACTTTCTTGTAGATATTTTTAAGATACAATTCCGTAGTACATTATTTTAATCTATTTCGTAAGGTTTAGCCAGCATTTGCAATGTAAGCGCACAAAAATATATTTTTTACGACATTACAATACAAGTCCTTGAAATTTTCGGCTTTTCTCTACTATAATATGCATGTAGTTTGTGGAGTTTAAAAGATCTAACCATACAGACACCAAAAACGACTTTGTTTTATACAATCTAGAGATGTGAACAAAATATTTTAAAAGAGTAATGGTGGAATTTCTTGCCCATTCTTCTCTATACGAAACTAGCTTTTGGAAGGGGTGACTAGAATCAATTCTATTTTATGTAAAAGTGCCTTTTAAGTGCCTATTTGAAAATAAATAAATGCTTTGCCTTTGACTTTGACAGACTGCAGTTTTTGGGTTAGTTTCTTAGTCCCGACAACACAGATGTATTGCTATCTAGCTAGACCGTGGTTATGTTTTACAGAATGGTCTTAAAATATTTCGCTAAAACAAATTAAAATGGCACGACGGGTTTTTTTTTTTTTTTTTTTTTTTGGGTGGGAAATCATCAAATGACGTCTCCCGCTCTGGGCGGAGCGGAAGGGCGTGTCAGACTCTTACTGACTAAAACCCACCCGTGTTCCTTCAGTTGCCTGTGCGCCAGGGCCACGGTAACTCTTTCGAACAATCCGCGACCCCGGCAGGCATCGGTCCTATCGGACCCCGTCAATGGTGCTGACATCTCTTTGAGGCGCGCGTGGAACACGACGCGCCGTCGACCCGGGCCTGGTCCTTACCGGACGGCGAGCTGCCCATTGCTCGCCGTCCGCAAGCCCGCGCCTACGGTGGCCGGGAGTCGGCAATCGACTCCCGACGCCCAGGGTGTCTCCTCCTCCTACGGCGGCTAGGGGCGCGAGGGCGTAGAGATTGCCTCTCCCTCTCGCGCTCCGCCTCCTCCTTCGCGAGCATTACTGCTTCGCAGAAGGAGGTGACGGCTTCCCATTCCCTCTCGCTCCGTACCATGGCCTGAACCAGGGCCGGACGCGAGAGGTTGCCGCCGCCGATCGCCGCCACGAGGACACGGCGGTGCTCCGCCCAAGCCGGGCAGACCTCCACCGTATGCTCCACCGTGTCCTCCGGTCGATCCACACAATGGTAACACCCGGGCGTTTCCTCCCGCCTTATCCGAAACAGGAACCTCCCGAAACAGCCATGTCCGGTGAGGACCTGCGTCAGGCGGAAGGTGAGGACGCCGTGGCGCCTCTGAAGCCACTCCTCAAAGAGGGGTCTTACCGCCGCAATTGTGGCGTGCCCTGCACGACGGGTTCAAGTTAGAATACAATTCCAGAGTAGCCGAAATGCCAGCGAAGCGAAAGTGTCGCAGTTCATTGTATCAGCGGCGACGTGCGACTGCGGATAATTGTCGCAATTATCTACACCGGTGCGGGCGGCCGCAACTGACCGCACGGCACCGCACCGCTCCGCACCGCAACTGATCGGTATTCATCGGGGTGGTCGCGAGCTACGTTTCCTCATTAACGCGCGCCGCTTTACGTCTGATGTTGTAAATGTTGGCGGTGTGCGGTGGCACTGAACTACAGGAGCGCACTCTTTTGTTACCGACGGATGTAAGCGCGGCTTATGTGACTGCAGCCTTAAAATATGTAATCTACTAATAATAAGTCTTGTCCGCCGATCGCTTTTCTGATGATTAATGTTGTTATTAAATCCTGCCTATTTCGGAAAAGCATTTCTGATCGCTAAATATCGATAGCTAACACCCGAAAATACTACAGCCTTTAACTGATCATTTACATTATACGATGTAGCTACTGAATGAAAAGCTAACAGATAATACTAATAAATTCAAGGCAATGTATTTTATAAAAAAATATATTCAAAAGTTACCCTAAGTTATATTGTTAAAGTATGCCGCCTACCAATAGCGCCGCTAACACTACACTTAACTACCAGTTATAATGTTATCTACACTGGCCTTCTAAACTTACTTTTAAATTGCAATAATTTTTAATGTACACCAGATATATTTTACTATGCATAAAAGACAATAGAACACAGACTTATGAATAGACAGTAGATAGCGCTATGGTCAACATGACATTGTTTTTATATTAAGTACCATAGATTATAAATAACACATTGTGCGTGGTTCGACACACATTTGGCCGGTTTTTTGCGACTTAACTGAATAACACAATCAAATTTTATGTATTTGTTGTAACACAATCATTTTTATTAGGAGGACCACAAAAATATGTGTTTATTTTAGAACGTAGTAGTAAAAGCCTTTATTAGAATATTTGTATAATATATTTCTGAGATGTGCAAGCGAGACTTCGTACGGGCCGCCTGAGACACTGCGGTCCTTCATGATGATACACATGAGACATTCTGTGTGTATATGAAGCCAGTAGCTGTGGTGGACAGATGGCTCATCAAGAGGTCGTCGATACCTGTAGCAGAGATTATATACTATGCAGATACTTAAGGGGTCGCTACAGAGTGTCCAATATAATATTGTCGAATATGTGATCGGAAGGAAACACTTGCACATATTTACCTCTGATTTTGACAGTGTCAAAATCACAATCATCTTTATTTTCTTTGTAATATGGTTGCTGTTAAGCCGGAGCCACTGATAAGTTAGGTGATATCATAGTGATCTTTATTCTCGTTATAGTAAAGTTGCTATTGGGTTGCTACTTTCGTAGGTAAAATAACTGTGACAGGGCTGTAAATGGAAAAGACAAAAGTTGCCATAATTCATTACCAAAGCACATATTTTTGTTTTTTACTTCTAACTTATGCTTTATTATAGGGGTGAGTGTGTGTGCGGGCCGGCTACGATTGCAGGCAATCAATATGATCTATGGTGTCGGGTGCGTAGTGAGTAGTGTAGGCGCGCCCGATGCGGCCGTTGCGACCATCACAACTCGCGCACCGCCATACGACGCGACGTCATTATTTCAAATTGGATACTTATGGTGACTGCACAATTAACAGACATGCTAATTAGTTAGCACCTAACATAAATGACAGCTCGCGCTGCTACCCGCGCGGCCCTTCGTGAACACGGATATTATTAGTGTAGTGTACCGGACGGGCGTGATCGCTGGACGCGAATTGTGTAAGGAAGTTGTATACTTAGCCATTTTATTCCGGTATGAGGGTAGGTCTCTCCCAGTCCAAGTGGCGCTGACGTCCTGTACCTGTAGGTTACAGGTATCTTCTCAGGTGATAGCTATGTCCTGAAGTCTACAAGGGCAGGGGTTTCTTGTCAAAGAAATAATAACACAAAATCTTCTCTTTTCAAGGGTTTTATTTTGAAGCACTAGATGGTATAGATTACATTGTTCAATACTACTAATGTATTTGGAGGGCGACGCGACAGTGAACCAACATGTAACGGGCGTACAAGAAAGAAAAAAAGAAAGAAAAAGTATTTATTGAGACTCGCACAGGATTATCAGATACTAAACTAAACACATTCATAAAAACAAAATAAAAACATAAAAATAATAAAATAAAAACAAAATGTAAAATGAAAATAACAATAGTCGAGGCCAAAAACAAACAATGTAGAGATGTTGATTCACTAGATGATAGCTGATTACTAGATTGAATAGAATAGAATACTCTTTATTATGTACACCATAAAAATTACAGATATAAATGTAGACATTTTACACAGGGTGACACAATGGGCGGTCTTATCGCTAAAAGCGATCTTTTACAGACAACCTTTGGATGGATTCAAGGGAGAAAGAGAGACAATAATGCAGATAGTCAGTGGTGTACCATTTACATATAAAACAAATACATACATACATGAAACATATACTTATCTACATATACTTATCTACATATAATATATACAATAATAAACATGAAACAAGAGCAAGGAAACTAAATGTAATGATGATGTTTAACGAGAGAGGAAGTGTTGTGCTATGTCAAGAGACGGTCCTTTGATACGTTTGGAGTGTTAAAACACTATTGCGTAATGATTAAACTCGTGCAATCGTGCAAACACAGGTGTGCTATTGCGTAATGCTATAGCGTGGGAAAATCGATTCAATCATGATTTCTCAACATGAAAGTAGTTTAACACCTGCATGGGTGGGCAAAAATCCCGTGTGCACCAGATAACGCAATAATAAAGTATTGTAATAACTACTTTCCGTAGACTTGGTAATTTTCCAGTTAAACTTATAGCTTTATACTTTTACTCTTACTCACTTCTTCCGTATTTCTTGCTTCTTCTTTTTTACTTTTTTTCCATGGTGTGACGCGCCTAAAAGCGGGCAAAACAAACAAAGGCAAAAGCTTAACAGACTATTAGTATTACAACTTATAAACTCAAATAAATAGGCTTTTCTCATGGACTAGAGATTTATCTGGAGGTTGGATCCAGGGCTAGGTCTTGGCCTAGGATACCTGGACGCACTAAAAAACTATAAATTACGGCTATATAGTACGGCCACTTGATTGAGATTATAAAGGTTGTACTTACAATTTCTTTGTAAAATCACTATCTTACGTATGACTCTAAGTTACTACACAACACTATACTTTTTAACTGATTGGTGACACATCGTCGCGAAAATCTCTCCCACCATGCAGTGGAGTGACGACTCGTAGCGACGTTGGCAAGCGCTGCATCACACTCGTTACTTTGGTAGAGAGACGAGCTTCTTCACAGGACGCTTCAAGGTGCCGCCGGCAGTGCGCACCTTAGCGGTCCGGTCTTCTCCGCCGGCCCCGGGAATCACAGCGACTATAAGGCCTCGCGGCCACGTGTTGCGTGACAGCTGGCCATCGGCCATGAGAATGGGACCACCGACCTGTAGTACAGGCCCACCGCTGTGCGGGTCCCGCCGGTTTTGAAGCTTCGGTAAGTATTCTCTGATATCGGCTAGTATCTGTGAGCGCCGCCATAGTCTCTTGCTGTCTATGTCTTGTTCGGTGCATGGCCGACCGACCAAGTAAGAAGTGGTTCGGTGTGATCAACTCATCATCTTCGCTGTCTACAGAAACGTGTGACAGCGGCCAGCTGTTTACATTGTACTCTACCTCACACAATAGTGTGGACAAAACCTCTTCGTGTGGGTGTTTTTCGAGGAGCACGGAGCACAGTGTACAGCGGGGACTTCACGTAGCAAACAAGTTGCTCCCAGGCGCCTCCCATGCATGGCATCGATGGCATAATGAAACGCCACACGATGCCTCGACGACTGGCTTTCTGTCGGAAGGCTTCTCAGAGCTCCTTGCACCGTGAATGTTGGTGCCATTGTTGGAATGTATCTCGGTTGGGTAGCTTCGACGACCAGCAAAACAGCGCAGCGCCAATATGGCGGAGTCTGTGCTGAGGCTAGCGACGATCTCGAAGTGAACAGCTCTGGTTGTGAGACACGTGAATAGGGTTACGTATCTCTTCTAGTGTTGATGACCAACGGTAACGAACAACGGCCCAAAATAGTCCAGTCCGGTTGCGCCTTGCGAATGCGACACTGCAGACATCGTGCTAGCACCTCTTTCGTTGTTGCTAGCATCTTGACGACCCAGTAATGTTCTGTCCCAGTGTGCTGTAGACTGCGGTGTGTCCAGTCTATATGTAACTGGGTGATGTGATGGTTGCCGTGCGGTATCGGCGGACGTCTCACATAACTGTTTATTTCGGTGGTCGCGGGTATAAGGCTTTTCAGCCGTATGACGTTGATCTATGACTTCTATTTACAGCGGCCGCAGTCCATTATCTTTCTCTAACGTCTTCTATTCTCGTAGTCTCGCTATTTTCTGAGCAAAAGGACTGCTGCTGTACGACCTGTACGAGTATTTTCTCCGCTTCTTGGAGAAACCCTGCTTTTATTGTTTGTTTTTAGATGTCTGACGTCTTTGTTGTCAGTTTCTGAGGAGGACTAGAAAGTTTTTTCTCTCCGATATCGACAGAGAGATGTGCAGCTCAGGACGTTCGCCGTTGCCCGAAGTAGTCGTTCCCATCATGAGAACCTTGCTGGATTGGGTATGATTTCGGTGAGTTTACGAATGTCGGTCTCTTCAATGGTAGTGAGGGTCCTTTCTTCCTCTGTCTCCTTTGTGATTGGAGGTTTCTCGGATGGCTATGACGATGGTTCTTCATACAGGACGCTGCCAGTGCCACTAAACCACTAATGCTGTGAGTCAAATTTGTGCAGTACATCACGAGTAGCGATGACAGCAATGTTCATTTTTGTTGGTATCCATCGCCAGTCTTCGACTTAAATACTATTTTCTTCTATAGCGGCTATGCGATGAGCGACGAAAGGCTTGTATACTCGCGCTCCTCTTCTGATACATCTTCTTCTGATCTTTACTGTCTGACCAATATGTCACCGATGTTGACTTAATGTCGTGCTCACGTCCTGTTTACAGCTGTAGCCTAGCGGGTTCCCGTCACCGCGGCTTGCAGTTCGAGGCGTGGTATTGATTGTAGCTTCAGCGGTACCACTTTCGCTTTTGCCATCACGAGGCTGACTTGATGCTTGCCTTCTGCTGATGTGGTTCGCTAGAATACTGCTGTTGGGTATGCCATCTAGCATGCGTTGGTGAACACGTGTACCTGTGTTTCTATAGCTTCGCTGTACCCTGGGTAGCATCTTGATATGCTGAAGTTTTTGAGCTGTTTCAGGTGCTGTATCCAATATTTCCATTGGGTCGCCAGGTCTTTGTCGAGTGACTAATCCCAGTCGACTCTTCGCTTCCACGCCTCTTGCAGAATTTGCTTCAATCGAATCTTTACTGGTGAGGTAAGTCCAAGTGGGTCATACAGTGACATGACGATCTTCAGTGCCTCTCTCTTGGTTGCCACTTCCTTTTCTTAGAAGCCTCTTGGTAGGCGCGCGAATGTCAAGTTAAAGCCCAGCGTATCTTCACTCGGTCTCCATATCAAGCCGAGTATCTTCTGTGCCTTCTGTGTTTCCGATGCTAACAACTTTAGTTCGGTTTTGTGTTGAGTCTATATTTTGTATAACTTGCGAGTTATTTCATACCCATTTCCTTAGTTCAAACTTTGCCTGTAGGTGTATATTCTACACCGTTGCTGCGATGGGCGTCGTCTCTTCGAATGTCTTGTAAATATCGAGGTAATCATCCATTTAATGGTTGTGGATGATAGCTTCCATCGCTTCTGTATGTTCATCTATGTGCCTTCTCGAATTCCAGTTTTTTGCAAAAATGGCTATGTGGGGTGTACTTGCCGCGTCAAATGTTATGGACGTCATGCGGTATAATTTCAGGCACTCCTTTTCTTATGTTGCCTCTCCATAGGTATCGGAGTGCGTTTCTATCTTGACTTCGCACCTTCACCTGCATAAACATCTCCGCTATATCACCAGAGATGGCTATGCAGTGTCGGAGATACCTCATCATGACGCCTGGTAGTAACTGCATTAGGTCTGGTCCAGTGAGAAGGAAGTCGTTGAGTGACAGCCCTCTGGATTTGGCGTCATGTACTATGCGGAGTTTTCAGGCTTCATTGGGTTGAACACGTCGAAGTGAGGTAGGTACCATGTTCTGCCTGGTGTGTTCGTCTTCGGCAACTTCTCTGCGTATCCCTTTTGGACGAGAAAGTCCATCTGGTCTGTGTATTTATCTCGAAGAGCATGATTGCTATCGAGCTTCTTTTCTATAGAGACGAGCCTCTTTAGTGTTTTTCCGTAGCTATCTAGCATTTCTATGTATTAATTTTTCCACAGAATGGCTTTACTGTATCCATCTTCTAACTATTGAATGTGACGATTCAAAATATCTTCTACTTTCTTCTCAGGTTCGGAGTTTGGTCGTCGCGGATTGATGATCAATGATTCTAATGCGAAGAATTCACGAAGTTGAATATCGAGGTCTTCATCGCTGGCTGTGAGTCTGTTGACGTAGTGCACCCGGTGACCCAGGAAGCGACAGATTGTGTTAGTGGGTGCACGAACTTAATACATTCATTGTAGATATTCATTTTTAGATTCCAATAATCTACTCAAAAGTGCTACTCAAAGTGTTTTTTTTAACATACTAACTGAGGCACTGAATTAAATCTCTATTTCTACTAATCTAACTATTCAACCATGCTCTGCTGATACCTGAGTCAGAGTTCTGGGTTAGTTTTGCATGTTTTTGTATAGTTATGTTATGGTTGCATCAGGAAACGAGAAGTTCCAGCTCCTCACTGCTACTCAACATTTTTTTGGTCCTTCTTCACTACATAAATTTTTGTATTCAACTTTTCAAATCTTTTCCCATGCTCTGCTAATACTTGAGTGAGAATCCTGGGTTACTTTATCATGTTTTTGCTTTGTTCTTTTATAGCTCAGCATCAGAAAAGGAGGAGTTTTGGTAGTGGCTACTGTTTATTTTTAATCTTACTAGCTTAAACACAGAATGAAATTTAGATTTCTTCGAATCTAATTTTTTCACAAGGCTCTCCTGATACTTTTGTGACATTTCTCCTTTCATTCAGTTTTTTATTTTATGTTACTGGGGTTTAAGCCACCAATACAGGACCGAAGAATCTACGATCATCCACAAATAACGTCATTCACGCCGGTTTCATCAAAATGATTTCCTTTTTCAAGTCAATATTTTTGTTTTATTTTTTTATTGATTTAGGTTGGTAGAACTCTTTCAAAAAATTATTAGGAACTATAGAACTCACCATTGTGCGCCTAAATCACTGTTAAATATTAATTTTTGAAAAATTGATCTGCTAACGGTAGTTAGCAGAACATATTTTCATTCGATCTTTTTTCAGGCAAAAATGCCAGAACAATTTTTTTTAAGTATAAGGAACTCTAGAACTCAACCGCATGCGAATAGAACTCATATCTTTTTATGCTCTGCTGGGAAATGATCTGCCAAGTTCACCCACATAACATTCAGTCAGTGATTTGCTTGGAGAGAGTCCGTCTATTTAGAGGCGTTGAACCGTTAGAATGTCTGACGGATCCGTGTTACTTTTGTTATATTCATACAAGTTAATAAGTGATTGTTAATTACCTGAATGTGTTGTAAAAAATTTAAAAATACATTATTTATACTGAACTTGAGGTGTATGACTTCTCCTCACGCTAAAAGAAGGTCGGATAAACCATATTTACGAACTTAACAAACTATTAGTGTTACAACTTATAAACTCAATTTAATAGGCTTTTATTATGGACTAGATATCTGAAAATGAGATCCAGGGCTAGGTCTCGGTCTAGGGTACCTGGACGTATTAAAAAAAACATAAATTACGACTATATAATCCACTTAATTGGGATAATAAAGGTTGTACTTACGATTTCTTTGTAAAATCACTATCTTACGTATGACTCCAAGTTATTACACATCAACTATTAATAGGTAATTGTTTGGTGACGTCGTCGCGAACGTGATCATTAGGAACATTTTCAACGCGTAATCATTAGGTACAGCTAATGCTCTGACGTTAAAAGTTCTAAGGCTGTCTCACGAGTACTTACAACGCTCTCTGAATATGGATAAATGAATTAAAATTTAATCTAAAAATGAGAGAAAGCCGCTCCCCTCATTTACTGTATTCAGGCCCACTCTAAACAATTTGAAGTTAGTCGAAGTTGTGTCGTTCGACGCGAGCAAAAAGGCTAATCTGCGAAACTCCATCAAATGTAAATCGGTCGGAGGGACAAAAACCCGAGCAGCGGGTTTAGACAACAAATAAAAAGTAAAGAGCAATGAATAGATTAACTGCGGGTTAATATTTGACCTGTATAATTGACAAAGTTCAGAATCCGCCCCCTGCGCTGTCCGCCGCCGCCATGGGCCACCACCACGCGTCTACGAGTACACTAGAGCGATCAAGCAGTATTAGCTCAAAATTAAATCTCACAATATTGTTTAAGTAGAATATAACATTGCAACATCATTTTTTAATGTTTTATTAAATAAAAGTTGTTGAAATTTTGATAACTAACTAACCATAGTAACTATTAAATTACATTATTTGGTAATCGAACCCTTATAAAATATCATAATAAAATAAGCCCGAATGACGAGGAATCTGTCAACCATTCGTTTGGTAGATAAACCACAAAAGGGAGACCTCGGCTAATGTAATTCGGCCTATTGTAGGCGGGAAATATAATTATGTAACACGAGTAAATGTTCAATGGCCAATTAGCAAGCGCATCGTAAATACCCTCATTCTTTTACTAGAGCTGGCGACCACCCGGTCCGCGCGCGGTCTCGAGATAACCGGTCAATGTTTGTGCCGCCACTCGACGCAGTCGTGCCTCTCGTGCCTCTAGCACCACTCGCACTGGCTCGAGTCGTCACAGATTTATCTAGAGCCAATCTCCAAGTTGAGACTGTAAGTGTTTGGTTAGGTGCAGGCCAGACGACCACACGTGTATCGGGATTGCAACGTTCTTTCATGTAATTATATCTACAACTGAGACAAAATCAGCTGATTACCCTAATGCTGGTCTTAAAAGTCATCATGATACAAAACTATATTAATTGAACACAGTCAGCACTAATAATGACTGCATCCCACACCAATATTTGCCAGATTTATTCCAGTGCATAACTTTAAATTTTTCACAACTAACCAACAAATGGACTCGTTAGCTTTCTGTCACCTACGTTAAAATTTTGATTCTGATATTAAAACTATACATGTCTAGTCAAAAAAGTCTAAATAAAATTGTGAAGTTCAATATATTCGCTCAATTAGTGAAACAAATGAGCGACGCTGACGGAACAACATCAGACAAATTAGTGTCTCGTCGGGAAGGAGCATTTACAGCCGCCGATCACTGGCTCGCGGTATTAATTGACTCATTGATGACGTCACCCAGCTATACATAGGTGGCTCTTAAGCGAGTTGCAGATATGCCACCACAAACTTGCATGTATGTAATCAGTCTCAAGATCAAGTGGAACAGACATGAATCTAATTCTCATTCATAATTTAGCAATAATATTTAGATGTCGTGGACAACCCTATTCGTAGTTCGAAATGTTTTAAGAAAGAACCGTGTTGTGCTCATATTTGTGATGAAAAAGGCACCGGCCACGATGACGATACGACGACGAGACGAGCGTGACAGACCCGCGACCCAAATAATTTGTACACCGACTTGTTAATCCACAGACAAAAGCCTTTGATCTGGTGCACAAACTTCCGCACCTCCCCTCCCCCGCGCCCCGCAAGGACCTTTACGCCCCCCGGCCGGTCCACGATTAATGTAAGTAGGAATTCGGACGGTTTTATCTTCAGAAAGCGAACACTTTTGCGGAGTTTTTAATTCTTGGGCGATGTTGCGCGCACTTCGTACAGTTCGTACACTTGCGGAGCGATTGATTTTATTTTATTTTGTTTGGCGGACTTTCGGAAACATTTACACCGACGGCGACGCGCGACGCTATATTCCATTACATTGACATTAAATATTTGGATTGTTATCGTGATTTTATCAATGCGACCACACAACAGATCGTTTATAACGGTTGTAGATCCAATGTAGTATTTGAAAACCCTTGTGGCTACATTAAGAGGGCGCACACAGGTCCACTAGCGCCACTCCTTTAAAATAATATTACCTCGTGACTGAGAAGGAATTTTGAATAACGGCTCAATAAGCACCCTCGGTAAGTGTGTCTAAAATTTTCTAATAACTTTTATAACTTTCATATTGAGACACGAAACTACAAAATTCGATTTAAAGAAAAGCGGCCACATTCCTCTGATCGTATTTTGTTGCTTCGTGTCTCAATATAAAAGCTTATAAAAGGTATTAGAAAACTCTAGACAAACTTACCGAGGGTGCTTATTGAGCCATTATTCAAAATTCCTTCTCAGTCACGAGATAAAATTTAAAAGAGGTTTTTTAAGCTATTGCATAGCTTTTATCGCGGGCTTTGAGCGCGGCGACCGAATCAAGAAATTCCGTAACGAAAATAAAACCTAACACCCCCCACTCCGCCTACCATGTAGCTCGGCCGAGCGTTCGCTTAACGTGTATGTATATGGTACGACTGTACTTGAATTAATATCAAAGAAAAAAAATACTGCATAAATAAATAATTATAATTGCATAAGTTGATAAAAAATGCTATGCAATAGCTTTACCGCGGCAGTCCCCGAGTGCCACACGTGTTTTTTTATTAAAGGAGTGGCGCTAGTGGACCGGTGTGTGCCCTCTTAACAATATTTTTTCTGAATTTTACAATTATTTTATCAAAAAAAGTTAACTTTATTTCTAACGGGAGTATTGAACTCACGATGAGCTGCCAACGTTGTGACAAATAGCTATTCTGATGTAGGTATATATCCGGTATGTTGATACAAATATGTGCATAATGTGTAACGATAACTCGGCGGGTCCCGCACGGTGGTGCTCATTAGTCGAGGGTTGCGGTCTCACCGGCGCAGCGGGTATAGACCCGCTCCCGCTCCGCCCGTCAGTGTGGCACTCCCTGGCCCGTAAGACGTGGGATACGTCGCTAAGGTACAAAATAAAACTTGTCATTGTATCGGTAATCCTATTGCTAATAAAAGCCTCTCGCTGCAGTAGTGGTCAAGCGTTCAGTATTAATTACCTTTTGCTCCGTGGTCGGAACTCGTCGGTGTTTCTTCCCGTCAGCCCTGCAGACTTCAGGTAATTAACCGCTTAATTGCGTTTTCTGCTGTAAACAAGAGACGATAAAACATCTACTTGTGTCCCAACAACGGCAATTATAACATTAGTGGAGTGATGGTACGAATCGATCTCCATGACGTGGATGATTCGCTCGCGACCGTTGACGCGCTCATTTCCGATGTGATCGTAGGGGAGACCGATTAATGATACGATGCCGACCCTATAATTATGATACATATGCAAATAATGTGCACAAAATGATACATCCGGTGGTAAATTGAGAAATTTCCCAGCTCCCACAAAGTCGTGAATCCATTTACCGATAAGTTGTGGTGTCTACGATGCAAGCTGTGACTGTGCTCGGACAAAATTAAATAATGCATCGGAGTGTAGCATCGGCTACGAGTGCTACGAGTGCTACGAGTGCTACGAGTACTACGAGTGCTACGAATGAGTGAGCGGCCTCGTGCTCGTAGCAATAATAACGTTTAGTGTGTCTATCAACACCAGTTTATACGCCGTCTTAATTTTCAACACTTAGGATGAGCTTCTTGTCAGTCTACATCACCTCCTTCCAAGTTAGTTTTTATGACTTTCATCAAACCAATTATTACTATCACAGCCGTTAATACACACCTTTTTCATGATGAAAACGAGGATGAGATGCTATATATACAGGGTTACTGGTAACTCGACGTATTCCTTGCAGGACGTCATAGTAGGGTTAAAATGCAACAAATTAAGCCACCAAATGTTCTACCGAAATTCGGTAGTTTCTAAGTTAGTTAGATTTTTAGTTTTTTTAAGAAAAATCCAATTTAAAAACGATTTACGGCGCGACTTTACTGGAATTTAAGTTATTATCATAGCTGATGCTATACCAGATCTTTGTTCATAATTAAAAGTTCAAAAATGCCTAAATGTTTGGCAAAGATCACTAATTAAACATTTTATTTTTAATTATTTTTATTTATGTCAGACAAAACTTACCAAAAAAAATACTGAATTTCGGTAGAACATTTGGTGGCTTAATTTGTTGCATTTTAACCCTACTATGACGACCTGCAAGGAATACGTCGAGTTACAAATAACCCTGTATATAGATTTTTCACTAACAGTGATCTATTACTACTACTACTGACTTCAGTTCTGCAGAACAAGAATATCGCTGTTGTTGTCACGTATCTCCTTTATTTACTCGTTTGCGTGAGTCGATGAAATTAGACATTGACTGGTACTGCCCCAATATGTGTCACTGAAACTTAACTATTAAATTGCAATCAGTCGACCCCATCCCACTCCCGTCCCGCTCCCGTCCCGCCCCCGTCCCGCCAAGTCCCGCCCCGTCCCGTCGCGCCGCAAAAGTAATTAGCCACTGTAATTGTACTCCAACCAAATTTCAATTTAGACATATTAGCTGGACAAATGTTCTGCTCACGTAATGTGTGATGCTAATCGCTTTTCATTTACCGGCTTTGGAGCCTTTCATGAAGCCAATAACAGACTGGGGTTTTATGGTTAATTATCATTATATATTCGTGTATTAAAAGTCTTGTTTACTGTAGCCATTTAGTAGTAGACCGCGTTCAGCAGTCGACTATTACGGACATTACCAAATTTAGATGAGTTTTATTTAGCTCGGCGCACAACTCACAACTCAAAATTATTTAATGGACTCTAGAAGAAGGACGTAACTTCTAAACAAGTTATTGAGTGCTTTTTGTTGATTAGTGTTGCTAAAGTAAGCGCATTGTATGCCGAACAAGCAAGCACACGAGCACACTTGCGAGCATCCGCGACGCGCGGTGGCGGAGACAGGAAGCCATCGCAAGTGGATTACTCCTGACAGACGTAATACTGTGCTCAGGAACCAACTTAGTATGTTGTTTAAAGGCGTTGCTAAAGAACATCCTGGAAAGTACATTCTACAACGACTTCAACACAGTGTTACATGTACGTAGGTACGTGTACGTGAGAGGCCCTGGAAATTAAGTATATTTTTAACATTAGCCCGTTAACTGTTTCTGAAGAGTTTCTTAATCCTGACAGCTTCAATAAGTTTGCGCAGTCATTTTATTCCGCAATGTGATTGAATCAGCCCTTGCATTCAAACGATCAATTATTTTCACGTAATAACGTTCTCACGCACTCTCAAAACGGCGAACGAAAACATCGTGAGGAAACCGGCTATTCTAGAACAAAAAATTCAAAGTCCTGTGACATCTACGACACCGCACTGGGGCCGCGTGGTGGACTACGGCCCGCTCCCTCTCACAGAACGGAGGCCTGTGTTCCAGCAGTGTGGGAACATTATAGGCCGATTAAGCCTATTGTGCTAAAATAGCCATACATAAATACGCGGCCCATAAGTTTCAATGTTATCGCGAGAGTAATACCTGTCTAGGGTATAGTTAAATGTTGCGCAATACTGGATCTGCATCTTATCTTACAGGGTCAATAAAAGTATTGTGCAATAAAATTGAAACTATTGGAACGAAGTTCCGTAGCGCGACTGGCGGTAGGAGTTGACTGATAAAATCATCACGTAACGAAAAAGCGTTATACCTCCATGCGAATTTGTCTCTCTCTCTCTCTCTCCGTCGTTTTCTATTACATTCGAGTGTGTATGTGCGTGCGAGTATCGCGTAAGGAACTTTGATCCTGACGGAGGTCCCCCTACCGCACACGGTTTTTTTTCAATAATTTCACCATGTTCAATACTAACCTCAAACTACCTAAAACATTGTTCAATTCGTGACCTAGCGCAATATACATTATAGTAAGTGTAGGGGCTGCAAAACAGGCAATTACACATTTACCATCTTTGAAAAACTGACTGAGTAAAACTACTCAAGGTGTTGATGTTGGTATAGCGGTATGAGGAACAGGGTATAATGTTCATTCGTACTCTATGGAAAAGGGAAGATCCTCCAACCAGACGGGTGTTGTGTCTGGTGGGCAATTGCCCGACGATTAATGTGGGGACGTTGTATATATGCTAGTTGCGCGGTAAACTCTGTTTGTGCGATGTAGGATTTTGCGTGACGTCAGTGTGACGTGTAGCTCGCATGTGGCGATATAGATACCGCTACTGTGGTAAACAAATAAAAGTGACGCTGCTCGTTCTCATCTTCTTGACAGTCCTTTAAACAACTTCAATTGTACCGGAAACAGCGCGACAATAACACAAGCATCTGCTACGAGTTTGTTTATCGGGACCAAGCAGAGCGATAAAATTAGCTGCTACTTACAACACAAAGGTCGCATTATGTCGGCGCGATAGTAACGCGGCTCAAAGCGCTCAGATGACGAGACAAGACGCGCTGGTGGACGGAAATGAGGAATTATCGCCCAAAACAACTGAAGCTCGGAACTAAGTTGTTCAGCCGCCCACGCCACTGTTTGGCATTGAAAATGATTATGATGACAATCTGTTAAATGGAGATTACTTTCAGTAAACCCTATTTCCCGACTGACATGTGCATGTTTTAATCGGTCAACAGCATGAACAAGAACATGTCAACAACATGCAGTCTTAAATGTGAGACATGTAAACAAAGAAATTAATAAAAAAACGACCAGTCTCGTTTTGTGCTGAATTCAATATGATTGTGTCTCTCTTAAACAATGATGTTGCTATAAATATTGCAATGGATATTGTGCCATTTCACCGCACGTCGAGCAACTATTTTTATGTAATTTTTACGCTCGCCGTTAACACATTGTACCAAAGTCGTTTTTAACCATTCGCCGAAATAATATCAATTTCGAACGTTGCTTTAATTGCGCTCTGGACATATATTTTCTTTTATCCATAACATAAATATTGACATCGTTTTCATTATTGAAACGTTAAGCAAGCATCTGATACGTTCATAAAAACGACGTGCGCGTTGCGTTTTTCATGCGGCGATTACAGACGACTGAAATGTAGACACCTACATAGAGCCACAGGGAAGATAGTTATAGAAGGATTGTTTCATGCTGGATTATATTCGAACGCAATGTGAATTGTTACTGAATAAATAGATTGAATTGAATTGGATCACCAAAATAGAATAGTGGAGTTGGTTAGATAGTAATTTCGGATAAATTCTCACGCTCTTGTATATCCACCCTTAACAAACGTCACGTAAGGCCGCAATACTGTCAAGGGTGTGATAATACATGAAAATATATGATAAGTAAGGGAAGTTGCTAAGACCTACACGCCTAACAGTCCCTACGACTCTAAGCCCTATAAGCCCTACAGCCCTAACCTATCATATACCTAGTGTGATAGATAAATATATAAATAAGTTCAGGATGTCTGCACCATGCGACCTAAGGTTACAGACGGATGTTGGACAGGAATTCCAGGTTGGGGAAGGGTACACTCACTGCCAGTCCCGCAGACTCACGAGACTGATCAGAGATGGCTAAAGGTGTCTTGGCCACAGTGAGGGGTAATGAGACAAGAATATAAAATTCAAATCTGATTTATTAACAGTATGTTACAGCTTATATACTATAGTTTCATAACACACACTATTATACAAATTCTTTGTGTTCTGTACGTGTGAGATGCAACCAAATCAATATTTTAACTGGGCCGCGCGTGAGCCGGGCCGAGTGCTGAGTCAATGTCCAAAGGTAACATTGAACATTCTGGCGACTCTCAGGAACAGGATCCTATTTGGTACAGCTCGATGGTTTCGTATGGTCTGGCCTGGCCGTGATCAGGTTGTTGTGCCTGCGTGGGCACTCTGCGTGGTATGCCGTACGGTTGCTGTGTTCGCTGCGTGTGTGTTGTGCTGCTGATGATCGTTGGTTGCCGCACAGTTGGCGCAGTGTTTCTTCTTGCTGCAATGATGGCTCGAAGTTGATTCAACAGCTGTGGACCGAAGTAAATTAAAATACATGCTAAAGTGATAATTACGAGTGAAGTACTGATGCTAGCTATGTATGTGTTAGATTTTACTTGTTTCCAAATTGTGTTATATAACTGTGTTTGTAAGTTTGTTTCGGATTTGACTAAATGATCGAAAACTCCTTTTGACCTGTCTAATACTAATTCTTCTTTGGATATATCTTTTACGTTTGTTGGTAAAATCTGTGTATTAAGGGAGAAGTTCGTTGTTTTAGAATAAGAAGCTAGCACTGTCATAGTTGATGTTCTTTTTGCGGCAAGTATGTTATTAAGTGTCTTAATGACGCAATTCTCGGAGATATGTAAAACTCCGACATCTTGAATCGTAATTTCTTTTCTTTGACCGTCACACATAATTGATACGGCTACAGATTTTGTTGTAATGAAGAGCCAAGTGTTTTGCATGAATAATTGTTTCCATACAACATCTGTCGATATTTTGTAGGTCTTTGATGTGCATTGGGTTTGGGTGTGGTTCTCAGTTTTAAAGAGTTGTTCAACTATGCAATTTTTATTTAATTGCATGTTCTTGACAGCTACAGGATAGCAAACAAACTCTGTATTACTACGAAGACAGTCTTTAAATTCTTCTTGACTAAGTTCAAAGTAATGCTCGTTGTTGTAATCAAAACCCATGACTGTCTGCTGAATGGTCAAGCACTCGAATGATCCATCTGTTTTTCTCTCTGGAATAGGTGTAACGTGTATCAGAGTATATTTTGTTACATCGTGTATTGGGAAATAAGCGTACACTCTTATGTGCGTGGTATTTACGTTCATCTCAGTTTGTATTATTTGTCCCTGAATAATTTTTAAGTTTGATGGTAGTTTTTGATTAGCCATTTTTATGATGTTGCTGATGTGTCTTGGTGTTAATATACTATATACTGTTGCTTTCTGTACATTAATTTCAAGTAACCCTGTATAGTAGTCCATAATTTCATTTATATAATTGTTTGCTAACTCGTAGGTTTGCATTACTTGGATCTTAATATGATTTTTGTCAATTGATTTATACCAAACATTGTTTCCATTCATGAACGAAATTGCTTCATTTAATTTTGCTTGGAACTTCTCTAACTTTTTCTGGATTTTCTCTTCAGTTTGGTTTACACCTGTGATAGTAGATATCATTATCTTTGTTTGATGATTGGCAGCGTCTATAAGTTTCTGCTGGTTGTTATTTAATGTATCTATGTCTCTGTATACTTCATCATTAACTCCAAACACCGATGTTAAGAGTTGTCCCAAGATACCTCTTTTCTTCCTCATACTCTTTATCTCTGTTAGGTATTCCTTTGTTTTCTCAAACTTTACTTTTTCTTCGTTTAGATGGTGATAAAATTCATTGCAATGCGTCTCCTTCATGATGTCTTGAGTATCCTTGCAAAGTTGTTGAAATTGTGATGTTATTTTTTCGATCCTTCTTTGGTCTATTTCCAAGTTTTGTCTCTCGTAATCTGTTTCAATTCTAAACGTTCCTCGATTAATAGTTGTGGTTCCTATTTTTTCAACATATAGTCCAGGATTCATACTTTTTAATGTGTATGTACTCGACACGGTGCCAATTAATAGAATAATTATTGTATGTAATAGTAATCCCTTTATCCAATTTTTCGGTGATCGTATACCTTTGTTGTTTATTGTGGCTGTTGATATGTTACATTGCGTAGACATTTGTCTGTCTTTGCCTGTTGTACCAATTTCTTTGTTTTCGTTCACAGGGAGCGGGATCAACGTATTAATTGATCTTTTCTGACAAGCTCCTGTTGATTTTTGAAGAGTTACTACTCTAACTACACCGTCATCTCCCGGGTGAATTTCTGTGATTTTTGCCAACGGCCATTTGTTTGGACTTATATTGTCATCTTTTATTAGTACTACGGTTCCTATTTTAGCATTTTCATGTACTTGCTTCCACTTGTATCTTTGTTGAAGTTGATGTAGATAGTCTTTTGTCCAACTATTCCAAAAATCTTTTTTCATTTTTTGAATCTGTTTCCATCTATTCACTAGGTCAGTGTTGATGTTTTCCATCGGATCTGGTATCCCTACTGCTTCTCGTCCAATAAGAAAATGGCTTGGAGTTAGTATTATGTTGTCATTTACATCTTCGGTTTGCGCACACAATGGTCTTGAATTCAAACACGCTTCAATTTGGTGGAGGAAGGTTGTCATTTCCTCGTATGTTAGTGTCGAATCTCCGATCACTCGACGTAAGTGATGTTTCACTGACTTTACGCCAGCTTCCCAGATCCCACCGAAATGTGGTGATGCTGGAGGAATGAAATGCCACTGAGTTCCTATGTTTGTCATTGCGTTTTGAAATTGCGGTGACTGCGTAATTTGTAATATTTCTTGATGTAAGAAGTTGGCTGCTCCTACGAAGTTTGTTGCGTTGTCACTGTACATGTGTGACACGTGACCTCTTCGTGCCATAAATCTGCGTAGCGCCGCGATAAATGTTTCTGTTGTTAAATCTCCCACCAGTTCTAGGTGTATTGCTTTTGTTGCTAAACATACAAAAACAGCAATGTATGATTTATATGACTTATGACCTCTCCCTTTCATAGTTCTTGTTTGTATTGGTCCCGCATAATCCACTCCAGTGTAACTGAATGGGTAGGATTGCGTTACCCGTGCTTTTGGCAGTATTCCCATTTTTTGAGAGTTTGTGTCTGCTTTGTATCGTATGCACTTCACGCATTTGTTGATTATACTCTTCACTTTCCTTTTTCCACTAATGATCCAGTATGTTTTTTTCGTAAATAAGCTAAAGTCAATTTATTTCCTCCATGCAATGTTTTTAAATGTGCGTCTTGTATAATCAATGCCGTTACATGATGGTTATATGGTAAAAGTATTGGATGTTTCTGATTGTAAGGCAATTCGGAGTTTTGTAACCTTCCTCCAACTCTTAGTAACCCATCCTCGTCTACAAATGGATCTAATGTAGATAGTTTTTTATTTTTCTTCAATGGTTGTCCACTTTGTATAGTTTTCAATTCATCTTCGAATTCCTGTCGTTGTAGTTTCAAAAGTATTCGTTTTGTCGTCACTTTCAGTTCAACACAAGAAATTGGTTTATCTGTTGTTTGTTTGTTTGCAAATCTGTAGCAGTAAGACAACACCCTTATCATTTTATCTAAACTGGAAAATCTATTCCAGAGATCATTTTTCTCAATCTCAGTTGTAGTTGTATGACACAATTTTTTTTCTTCAATTGGCTGCGGCATACGTCTCGTGATAGGAATCTGATCGGTTTTTAACCATTGCGGACCATTCCACCATAAAGAAAAGTTAACTAATTTTTCCGGTTCCAGACCTCTTGAAACGATATCAGCCGGGTTATCAGCCGAAATCACATGGTTCCATTCTGCGTTCGGTAACAGTTGTTGAATTTGTGACACCCTATTGGCTACGAACGTTTGCCACCGTTCAGGCTCGCCTCTTATCCAGCCTAAGGTGATCATAGAATCCGTCCAACAAGATATTGTTGTAATCTTTTTGCAGTTAAGCGCTTCTTTAACTTTTTCCATCAAACCGGCTAGTAGTAGTGCAGCGCATAACTCAAGTCGAGGTAGAGTAGTCTTTTGTTTCTTTGGTGCCACTTTCGATTTTGCTTGTAATAATGTAATGTAGTAGATGTTATTGATTTTTACACGGCTGTATACCACCGCTCCGTAAGCTTTTTCGGAAGCGTCGCTGAAACCATATAGCTCAATGTCTGTGCTGTCTGTTACGTGACACCACCGTGGAATTTTAATTTTTTCTAATAAACATAAACGTTATTATTACTTATGAAAGTGTAAACAAATTCTCGCGCCACCACTCACTGCAAGAAATTAGTAACACATTCATATTATTATGTATTTAGAATAAGAAGGCTTCTACTTTATATTTCGCCACTTTTTCCAACATGATTAAATTGTAATTGAAATATCGAGGTTATAAAAATAACCTCATTGCCAAAAAACAAAAAAAAAATAAGATAAAAAATTTGGATTTAGAGTTTAGGTATCCACATAAATCAAATCAAATCATTCAATTTGTAAGTGGCACTACAATATTATATTTGCCATCCACAGGTACGTTTTCTGACCCATTTGTTTACATTTTCAACAAATTGTTTGGAACACATTGTACTTAACGTTACAATCAATTATATTAATTATAGCTTCTGTCCACGGCTTGGCCCGCGTAGTTGTCGGAAATTGTCCTACGAGAACGTGCTACCGAGAAAAAAGTAGCCTATGCCCGCTGACGGTATCCTTCCCCGGGATGCTTTCCTTCCTTGCCAAATTTTATCTAAAGCCGTTCATTGGCTTAGGCGTGAAAAGGACAGACAGACAAAACAAAGACAGAGTTACTTTCGAGTTTACAATATAAAGTATGGATTCGTGGTCGCAAGCGCTACTGCCAGTGTGAGGTCCTGGGTGCGATTCCCAGGTCAGGGAAATAGTTTACACATATTACCATATCTTAGTGAAGTCAGTAACGTACATTCATGTCATTGTCCGTAGTTGATATTCTGTGGTTTGCTATCCATTGACACAACGCACTACGTATCAATTGGAATCAATTGTCGGGCATCTGCATTGCGATGCGATAAATCTGTTGGTGGCAGTGCGGGCGAGGGCGGGGGTGCGGGCGGGTCGCGGGTGGTCAGGGGGGTGTACGATCATACACACTGAGGAGAGTGAATGATGGCTAGTGATGTGAATGCGAGGAACAGGCGTTCAGCTGCACCTGCCGCTAACGGTCACTAGATATCATCTGTATCTGTACTGTTTGAGGAATCAGGAAATCGTTTCAAAATATCGATTCTACGAGTATTTATTTCACTGTGGCTTCATTTAGGTACCTACTTGTTCTACAAATGTTGTGTGATATGTAAGATTCAAACAATTAAAATGTTACACAAAAATATAACACGCACAAATCAAATTGCAGCAGAGAAAACAATCAACCGGAACATCATAACGTCATGGTGTTGTATGTGATGTGGACAGAGACTAATGACAGACTGTCACGCGGCCTGCCCCGGCGCGGGCGCATCGTGTCACACATGTCACATGACAGCACATAGGTATCTCCTCCACGTCACAAGTAAATGCTTTCTTCTGAGCGTTCCGTATCAATGAAGATACTCGACAGAGTTTACTCAACGAACTCTCTATTCCCTTGTAAAAGTATAAAGCGATATTGATTAAAAAAGTTTGAATGGACGGTCAAAAACTTTTTAATTGTCCGCTGCATAAATATTTATTTTGGTATTTTCCTTCCCGGTAACAATAACGGCGGATTCAAATTTTGAATAAGCTAATCGTCAATAAAACATTTAAATTTTATTATTATTTACTGAATTCACATTAAATTAACAAAATGTACTTAATTGTTAACAAACATAACTAGAGACCGGTTTATATGCATTTGCATGTTTAGTCAATTTTCAGCGGTTATTGCATATTCTATCTAAGATCTAGTGATGATGGATAACCACCACCAAAATAACCACCAAACAACACCACCGCAATAAAAAACAAATTGGTTGGTTGGTTGGTTGTTGTGAATAGCCACTTAAGTACACATTATGGTAAAGCAATAAAGATATTGAGTATTGAGTAATATTTTCGCTATATTTAGGTACAGTATTTTTCGGTAGGTAGTTAATATGAAATCCTACATTGTTGCCAGTCAAACCACAGATTGATTAACTAGTTAGTACGTAATAGATTAAAATCACTGCCTACAAAATCGTCCATACCTATTGCTATGACAGTCTAAAGGCTCCTCCAAACAGGCGCGACACGTAACGCGACACAAAGGCACCACCTGTCGCGCGACGAGCGGTGCCTTTGATTCGCGTGCGATTCGCGTCGCGTGTCGCCCCTGTTTGTAGGAGCCTTACGCCTATACATTCGAAACCGCTACTGCTGCGTGCGAAATTGTACCTAAAGCTTTAAGTGCAAAGTCGTTATTGCTATGCAGTTATTTATATAATTATATATTACCTAGCTTTTGCCCGCGGCTTCGCCAGCGTGGAGGTCGGAAATTATCGCACGGGAACGTACTACCGGGATAAAAAGTATTCTACATGTTAATCCAGATTATAAACAATCTGTGTTTCAAATTCCATCCAAATCCGTTCAATAGTTTTTGCGTGAAAGAGTAACAAACATCCATCCACCCATCCTCACAAAATTTCACATCATAATCTTAATCTTAACTTCTTAACTTTTATTTATTTATTTATATTTATTATTTATTTATAATTTTATAATATTTTACAATTTTATAATTATTGTAATATTTATAATGTACAATTTTATAATATTTTATATTATATAATTTAGAATAATTTATAATTTATATTGTATCATTTATAATATTATAATTATAATTTATAATATTTATAATTTATAATTTATATTTATATTTTATATATTTATATTTTATATAATATTATAAATGCGAAAGTAAGTTTGTTTGTTTGTTTGTTTGTTACCTTTTCACGCCAAAACCACTGAACCGATCATCCTGAAATTTAGCATTTACGTTATCAGGTGCACAGAAACGGACATAGGGTACCTTTCATCCCGAAAAAAAGTACTGTTCCCGAGGAAAACAACAATAACGTTCTTATGATAATAGATGGCGCCACGTGTCCTTCGATCATGATTGAATTATAACCCGAATTGATAGTCAAAGTCTAAATTAATGCGAGCGAAGCCGCGGGAAAAAGCTAGTTTATAATATTAGTAGGATGGGACGGCAAAACTTTCACCAGAAACTATAAGTGCTAACGTAGCACCCAAATTCAAATATTTCCCAGTTACCTCAGTGGATGCGGAGCTATCCTTTACCACTTATAAAAATATTTTGAGTGCTCGAAAACACAATCTTACTACCGAATATTTGGAACAGTACCTGATTGTTAACGTTTACAAGAATAACAGAATCCATACTATAATAATAAATTATTATAAATTCAAAAGTAACTCTGTTTGTATGTTACCTTTTCACGCCTAAACCACAGAATGGATTTCGATATAATTTGTCAAGGAGATCGATGGCATCTTGGGGAAGGACACAGGCTACTTGTTGTCCCGGTAGCACATTCCCGTGGGATAATTTCTGACATCCACGCGGGCGAAGCTGTGGGCAAAAGTTAATATTAAGTAATTGTTAATTTTATTATAATTACTATCGTCGATATCGATAGTTCATTAATGACTCATTGCTTAATTGTATGCTGGTTGAAAATAAATAATCTAAAATTTAATTTATTATTTAATTTTGCATATAATCCGGTCTATAATCATAACTATTGATTTTTCACGCCATAACATATGGCAAACATGTCTGAACCTGTATTTCTTTATGTTATCCTACATTCACGTATGTATTCTTGTTTGTGTACACATGTTTGAGAAAATAAATCCTATATTTATCTTATGTTGTCTGGTTGCAGCCTAGTAATAAGGTATTGTAATCAAATCAATTAATTCAATAAGAACTTTGGCGTGTGCTCCAAAGTGACATTGAACGGCTTTGGACTATCAGAGATAAGCTTTTTCAACATGTCACCTCCGGAATGTGTCTTCTAATTGTTATCATTGAGTGGCTCGCGTGCTACGTACGCGTACAGTCCGTAGGTTACGACTGGGCGCGGGTCTACTCTCCCACGTGTTACATTAACCTTGCTACAAGCGTGGTTTTTTTTCATTTCCTTTGTAGATACCAAAAAATAAGGTAACGATGTAAACAAAACGATTAATTGTGCTGACTATTTAAGCGAACTGTAGTTAAATCGTAATTGTGAATTACAGCGTTGTCATTGTATTAACGTGAACAAGCGAGCAAATTAAGCGGTAAGCGGCGAGTGCAGCGCCGGGACGCTCGGTATTTATCATAATCCCAGTATTTAAAGAGCTCGCCCCAAGAATGTAATAGAGCGGCTTGGAACCGCGCCCGCGGCCCAGTGCGGGGCAGTGCGGGGGGGGGGGGTACTACTTTTGAATACATTCGCCGCGCGCGCAATTACTGAGTTTTATGCAGTGCTGTTACCCGGCCGTGTACACTATTACATATTCTGAGATACACGCCGCGATATTACTCCACATCCTACTCTGCTTTAGATTCCTGTCATTGTTACGAAAGGTGAACGAAAATTATTAATTTAAGTAGTTGAAAGTTATGTAAAAGTATCAAGCAGTTGTGATGGTTTTAATTAGAATTACATTTGAACGGGTTAATGTATGGATCATAAGCTCCTTAATAAATATACGAATAAGTATACGATAAGTTGTCACGTTCAGTACAGTAACTGATGTAAATGTCAGTTCATAATGAACACAACGCACTAAAACATACTTTTACAAAAACAATAAATTGGGGTCAAAGTCAAGAAGTTATCCATCGGTCACTGGCTGATACTGTTGACATAGCAACTATTGGTAAATATTAAATTGACGCAAGTATTCTTCATGCTTTTTTATTTTGAGTAAACAAGGTTATCATGAAACGTTTTGCAGTATGACAACAATAACATGATATCGTGATCCCTCGATATTAGAATGTTGGCAGCAGTTCAAGCGGCACTGCACCCCGAGTAGATACACTCCGGGCGGCTTAGTTCGGGAGCTTCTACATCGGTGTCTATGAGCACATTTATGATGTCCTATGAACTGCACCTACCTACGTTGGTAGTTTATTACCTTTTTTGCACATCGATGTGTAGATGAACTTAGTTTACATCTGTCAGAGTGACAACGTCGGCCATACAGTGCCATTACAAGACATGATTCATGGGAGCATCGCACATAATGTACTACAGTTGCATAGTTTCAAGAAGTTTTGGTTCTTACCGAGTTGTACATAGCAACCTTGTGGACCCTGCCCCTTCTAGCAGGATCGACAGTTACCTGACATTTTATAGCCGATAGTGTCATTATATGCAGCAATGAGCTCTGGGTGAGCATAAGATAGTGAAAGTAAACTGGTGAAGTTGGAGCGCAATGAGTGTTCACGTGATGCTGTGTAAAAGTTACAATGTTTCAAATGGATGAAGTTGGCTTAACAACGTTTCTTGCAAAGGAATCTTCTAAATACTTCAGGGCGGGTATATCTGGATTCTCACGAGTAATGAAGACCCATCCAATGCGTACTGCCACCAATATTGAGACACGTAACTCCTTAAGTGCAATATCATGACATTAGGCAGACGTCCAGTAGTGGCCGGAGTTAAGCCTGCCGTAATTCCGGGGATCATGGCGTAATCACCGCGCTTGGAAGACACTGTGATGTTATTAGTTCACAGGTAGGTGCTCTCGAGTAATCCTTTAGTCAGCTCTACGACACCCCGTGTGCAATTGATGGGATGACCTGATTTCTCGCAGGAACTTACAGGTAAGTATGGTAGAAGTGATGGAAAATAATTATACTGCTTGTAGAGATATACTTTTTGAAAAAAAAAGGGACAATACGATTAGACTTCACAAAGTACATTTCACACTGAACTCACTCACTGTCACAAAGTATAGTTCCATAAAACTGGAGCGCACCAGTCAAATAGACATGTAACGAAAGTTTAGTGTTCGAGTGAAAAACTACATTTTCTACTTAAATGGGCTGTGGGGAGCCCTCGTTCAAAAACTGAGGAAAAGGTAAACCAAAATCTGCGTCCAGTTTTCAACTAGACCCTCCATGTTCAGGCACTGACTTAGTATTTATTTATTCAAGGCTACGTTGGCTTTACTGTTTACGTAGTAATTACAATGAAGGCATTGAAATGAGTGAAACAAATAATCTTCTTAGAACAGGTAAGCGTTGGTAAGTAAATCCATTACAATCATTTTCCTCATCTGCGATTGTATCAAACTTTGATAAAATTAGCTTAGGATTACTCTTAATAATAATATTATGAATCTTCTTTGTCATTTGACTTCGAGTAGCGACTTTGAATTCTAAATGAATCTATATTAATGTATATTTTACAACTTTACGGCATAACCCATACTACATCATGCAAAACTGAACGAATAAGAAGTATGTATGTCCTGCATCATTTTAGGGAGTCCCGATATCATTGCATGCATTCATCACTTGAAAAAAGAGACTTTAACTAAAGTACGATTATACGACTTTTAACTAAAAGTCGTATAATCTGTCAAAATGCGATGTATCCTGGCCACCGTATCGCACAAGTTAAACTTTCGAGGCATTTATTTAATATTTTTATATTTTCAGTACAATAGTCTTTTTTAATGCATATTGTGACTGTACCTTACTAGCTTCAGGCTGATAAAATTTTAGTTTTTCTTATTATGCTAATATTAGTATTTAGATCGGTTTCCACCTTAGGGGAAAAGGCCGCACTCCACCGCCATACGGCCTTGTAGAGCTCGTCTCCAAACTGGACACTCTCCCACCGATTGAGATTAAATGAATTGTCAAATAGGAAGAAGTCCGATACCTTGTCCCATTAATAAGGCATGGAAAGGATTGAAACTAATAGTAAATCATCATCAGCCTACAGCAGTCCACTGCTCGACATAGGCCTCACCAATTGCATGCCATTTGACTCTATTTTCGGCAACTCTCATCCAGCTGCTACCAGCCACCCTGCGAAGATCGTCGCTCCACTTAGCCAGAGGGTGTCCTACCTTACGTTTGCCGATTCGCGGTCTCCACTCAAGAACACGTCTACCCCAACGGTCATCGGTTTTACGGCTAATATGGCTGGCCCCTTGCCACTTCAGCTTGCTTATTCTGTGAGCTATGTCAACAACTTTGGTTCTTTGCCGGATCATATCATTCCGAATTCTATCCCGCAGAGAGACTCCAACCATAGCTCGTTCCATAGCTCACTGAGCGACCTTGAATTTATGGACCAGCCGTATCGTGAGTGTCTACGTTTCGGCACCGTAAGTCATAACAGGCAGGACGCACTGATTGAAGACTTTAGTCTTTAGGCTCTGAGGAATACGTGACGAGAAGACTCGACGAAGCTTCCCAAACGCTGCCCAGCCCAGCCGAATTCTTCTGTTAGCCTCCTTCTCAAAGTTGTTCTTACCTAACTGCAGAGTTTGCCCGAAGTAAACGTATTCTCGAACAACTTTGAGAGCACCGCCATTGATCGCAATCGATCCCGGAGTGACGTGTTCGTTGAACATAACCTGGGTTTTGTCCAAGTTAATCAGTAGACCAATGCGCACAGAAGAATCAACTAGGCCGTCCAGCATCTGCTGCAAGTGATGCAGCGATTCAGCCAATATGACAATGTCATCTGCAAATCTCAAGTGTTAGATATACTCGCCGTTGATGTTAATGCCGCGTCCTTCCCAGTTCAGCGTCTTAAACACATCCTCCAATGCGTTAGAGACCAATTTCGGGGAAATAACGTCTCCTTGTCTCACTCCTCGACGCAGGAGGATATGTTTATGTTCAGTTTGCTGGTCCTGAGTTTGGATGGTCATAGTCGCGGTTTTCATAAAGACATCTCGGCACTTGGATGTATCGCCAGTTGACTTGGCAACGCTGCCGAGACTCCAAAATAGACCAGGTCTCGATAGAGTCAAAAGCCTTCTCATAGTCCACAGATGCAAGACACAGGGTTTGATTATAATCTTCGGACTTCTGTATAATTTGCCGCACTGTGTGGATGTGGTCTATGGTGCTGTATCCTCCTCGAAATCCGGCCTGCTCCGGTGGCTGAAACTCGTCCAATCTTCGCGCTAGACGATTCGTGACGACTCTTGAAAATAGCTTATATACTAACTAATAATAGTATAATAATAATAACTAAACTAATAATAGGAGCGAAATGGGTCTGTAATTCTTAAAATGGGTCTTATCACCCTTTTTAAAGAAAAGAACGACCACGCTCCTTCCCCACGCTTCCGGAGTTCTCCCAGAGAACAAGACAGACTTGAAGAGCTCCCGAAGCTCTTTCAATAATATAGTAGTAGTAATAATAGTAAATAAGACTTATGAATTCATAATTATGAAAATACATTGGATGTGGTTTTAGAAATCTAAATAACAATAATCTAACAGAGGGATTAAGGGAAACTAGAATTCGTCAAGAAAACTGTTTTCTTGGGGATCACGCTTATCTCAAGGCTTCAATGGGGTCCTCTTTTAACATTCCTTGCAGGACGGCTAAGTTCAGCAGCATATGCTGTGAGAAAAATCCGTCAATTTACTGTTGTAGGTACCGCGAGGCTATTTTAGTTACTTTCATAGTATTATGTCGTACGGTATTTTACTATGGGGACGGGCTGCAGACGTCGAGTCTATTTTTATTCTGCAGAAATGAGCCATCAGAGCCATATATAGCCTCCGCAGGTGCGACTCTCTAAGGGAACGGTTTAAAGATATTAACATCATGACGGTACCTTGTCAATCATGTACGTAAGGAAAAATCTACATATTTTTAGTAAAAATGGTGAAAGACACAATTATAACACTAGAAATAGGGACTAACTAGTTTAACCAGGCTTCAGGCTGGCAAAAGTAGAGACATCTTTTATGGGGTACTGTTTAAAATGTTACAATACAATACCTGCCCATATAGTTCAACTGAATGAAACGAAATTTAAATCTTGCATAAAACGCACACTATGCAGCCAAGCATATTATAAGTTGGAAGATTACATCACTCATAAAAATGCTTGGCTCAGCGCTGGTCCTGCTCCACAAGGTTGCGCAAAGTAATTGATTAATATTTGAAATTACTGTTGGAGCTGCTGAAGATTGTAAAAACTATCTTTGCATTGTATAAATTCAATCTTTTAGTATTGTATAATTGCAGAGCACATGTGTGTGTGAGCACTATGTACCTAGTATAAAGCTACTGTTTACTAGATTCCTCTTTCATTGACTTGAATGTGCCCTGGCGGCTGAGAGTATGTCATGCTCACTCAAATGTCTCGCTGGTGGTGCCGTGTGTGTTAGATCATTAAGTTCAAAATGATTGAGCTGAATGGTGCTAATCCATGCGTCATGTTCGTGAACGGGCGCCGTCAGTAGGGACTGGTCATCTCTTAGCTGCCACAGCTGATTATAATTTAATTTAATATTTGAACTGTTTTTGCCTTTTTATTACGGATGACTTTAACTTTCTGCATCGTACTCACATGCATAATTTCAACATGAATGATGTCACCAATTTTTTGTAACCATATTTTGATTTAAAAGACTGTCCGTGGAGTTTCTTGCCCGTTCTTCTCCATGGGTACCTACTACGATTTGGAATGGGCAACTAGCTTCATCATTTTGACTAACCGACCCCTTGACAATTCAAAAGTGCCTGTAATTGGTTTATTTTAAATAAATGCTTTGAGTTTGAGTTTGACTATTTTTACATTTAGATACAGTTAAATTTAGGTAATTATTACAAAAACTTATTTATTATAAGATAATAGTTTATTTTTTAAGATTACGAATTAATTATTAATTAAGAGATCAGTTTTACGTGTAATACAATTAGAGACAATTTACAGTTTCAGTAGATAACATTTTATAATTTACTTAGTGTATATTTAGTAGTCATGTAATGTTTAATTAAATAATCCTCTTGAAATACATCTATACAACTAAATTAAATATATAACTTAACACAAACAACACATATTTAAGAATGTAGGTATTTATTGCAATTATGGTTTATCATTACGTATTCATCTAAATTATAATAGCTCTTATTTAATAGAAATAGCTTTAATTTATTAATAAAACAATGTATTTATTTATATTTCTTATTTTTTATGGTAACTTATTATATATTTTATCGTAATGACATAGGTAGTTGAGGAGTGCATTTTTAATCGGGATGTAGGTATGTTTAATCTATTTTGATGTCTTAAAGTTTTGGTTTGTAGGTCTTCTATTTTTTCTTCTATTACCTAATAATATGACTACTTACCTAATTTCTTACTTACTTACGTACTTACGCGGAAATCTATTATTGTGTAACTAATAATTATATTTTCGTATAATATGAAACAAAGTTATGTATAAAATTTGCGGGCGCCGTAAGATTAGGTATAAGACCTGTAGCGGTAATATTTTAGTTATTTGACATAATTCGAACCTATAGAAAATGCGGTTAATATATATATATATATAAAAATTACGTGTCACGTTGTTTGTCCGCGATGGAATCCTAAAGTACTGAACCGATTTTAAATTTGATTTGCATACCGAGTGCAATTTGATCCAACTTGAAAGATAGGATAGCTTACATCTCAACTTATAGTCGCAATATTATTTTATTGCAAATTATTTGTCTATTATTTGACAGTCACAATTATCTGTTAGCTCCAAACGATTTTGTACGATTACGATTGTAACGATTGAGTAAGTATTCAATAGATGACGCTATGTTAAAAATACAAACGTTTCATATAAGCTACAATTTAATAGCATAACCACCACGTGTTGCTGAGGCTAAGGTATAACCTAAATTTATTTTGTAATAAACGAAATACAGTGAAATTCAATTATTCTTACTTTTTAAATTTTTGGTTTCAAAAATTATTTCACTGTTGGGAAGCTACACTATCTCCGAGTGACATAGGCTATATTATATTATGCTTTGCTACCCGGGTGAAGCCGGGGCGGGTCGCTATAATATTATAAAGAGAAAAGAGATGATTGTTTGTTTGTATTGAATAGGCTCCGAAACTACTGAACCGATTTCAAAAATTCTTTCACTGTTGGGAAGCTACACTATCTCCGGGTGACATAGGCTATATTATATTATACTCTACTACCCGGGCGAAGCCGGGGCGGGTCGCTAGTTGACACTAAATAGTGGTTTAGGTATAGTGATTCATAGGGAATCCGGCTCTAAGGAAAAAACAAAGTGGAGGGTTATTTTCAGAGATCGGATATTCAGATGCATATTCACCTAAAGTTGGGATGTTTGCTAATATGAAATGCGCGAGGAAAAGGGATGGATATAGGAAACGACTGAAATGCTCTCATAGTGACAATCTTAAACATTTTATAGATTAATGAATTAGAATACGGGGTTTTTTAGACTATAAAGAGTATTTTTTTTTTTCATTTTTTGGCGTCAACACATGCTATGAACATCGACGCAAATAATGCCATTCGCGCAGTGAAATTTTGCGTCAGTATTTTTGGACCACTTATAAGAATTATATCGGACCAAGGCAGATGTTATGCAAACAAACTTTTTCGTGATTATTGCAGTGAAAATAATGTAGAACTTCACCTAATTGCAATAGTTTCCAGCCGCGCTAATGGTCAGGTCAAATGAATGTTGTCTACACTAAAAAATATGTTAACAGCTGTCAAAATAAACAAAGAAACGGATTGGAAGCAGCCATCGCAGATGTACCTAAATTAGCTTTGAATAGCGCAATAAACCGCGTAACGAAAGCGAGTCCTTTAGAAATGTTAGTTGCCAAACTGTCCAGACCATTGTCTTTAATTGCTTTGGGTGACCATGACGAAACTGTTGTTGATATTGAGAAAATCAGAGAATAAGCAGCACAGTTCATGAATGAAAGTGCAACCTATGAACAGAAACGGTTCAATAGCACAAAGTTAAGAACTTTTCTGTAGGTAATTTTCTTTTATTTGAAAATCACGAATGTTTTCGAACAAAATTGGACCCTAAAATCCGTGGTCCATTTAAAGTTGTAAACTTGCTACCTAGTGATCGATATGAGTTGAAATCTTTTGATTCCAAGAGGATGTTTAAGTATGCACATGATCGGTTGCGTGCAATGCCTAGTTCTTACGTTCCCAGTGAACTTGATCTTCTAAGCGAAAACCAGACCTAGAGTAAATAGGTAGTTAAGGATAAGCCGGTGTCGGCACATATATCTATTATGTTCAGTGAGAGAGTAATGGATTGGACCGTGTCAATAATTATGATTGGTAAACTGTAAAAGTAATTGACTGAATTAGTAACTTTGGCCTAGCTACCTGTTCGGATTAATAGTCGCAGGTCATTAAACTCTTTACCTGACGAGGTACGCGGTGACGGAGCGGTGCAACGTCTGGCAAGTAGCTGGCACGACTGACTGGTGAGTCGCACCGTATTTGGTCTGATCTTACAGGTACAAACTGACAAGACGGACATGCGAGTCCTACTGTTTTTGGCCTGAGCTTGCAAGTATGAAAACACAATGGTGGGTCGTCAGACTAACTATTAGCTCACACGGATGTGTTTCCCGATTTTCAGTTCCTCGTGAACTCGTGAACGCCTCTTCTCACATTTTGATGTAACTAAAACATAGTGTATTAATAACAATGTATTAATTTATTGACAATGGAAACTCGAGGAAAACAGCTTAAGCCATCTCCCATTACGACATATAAAAGAATCGTAAAATTCGGCGTCAAATGAAATTTGTGGGCAACAAAACTTATATATACATTGGAAATCGGGCACCCTATAGATTGTTCGATAGTATGAATGCGTCCTCAGAATAGTCAGTAGTAGTACCTCTTTAGTGCTGGTTCTAAGTCGTGTCAGATGTATCTCCGTGTAGACAGCGTGTGCTCAGTGCTCGCACTCGCGACGCGACAGCTAACAGCGCCAGCCGCGTTATTGTAATTATAGCTCAGGCCGCAGCTGATGTTGCCGCCTCTCACTACATGCATGTATGTGTTCTGTATGTATTATGCCTGAACCTCCAATCTATTCCTGCGGTCCAAGTACCTACACTTGTCGGCAAAGTAGTGTTGTACCCAGCTGTTAATATTTGACACATCGAGCTGTGGAAAGAGACTGTCAGTCACAAGCATGAGTTACAGAGACAATCATCTACAAAGCCGAAGACGAGCTTTTTTCTAAAACTCAATCTACCGTACACGACGTGTTCCTTGGTTACTTATCAAAGAGATATATCTTCACAGTAAATACTACACTGACTATTTATTCCACCAGTTTTAAAGCGGACCGTGGTTATAGATTGATATGATGTTGATATCAAATATGTATGGCTAGTGACAGCATCCTCTCTACGTCACTTGTCGTGTAGTAAATACTTAATCCCTCATATCTAATGCATAACGATACACAGAGGTTCCATAATACATCAGTGAGCTGAGCGTCTTACACGAGGGTCACGGTACAGGACATCGTAAAGGGACGCATACATAATGTACGCGGGAACGTTTAGGAGCGTGTTTGTTGCATTAATCTACGCACAGCGAGTTGATATCGTTTTATGAGGTCGCCGGTCGCCTCGTCGCACAAAGCGCTGTGAACAGGTTCATTAGGTAAACATTTTAGTAACATTCCACGTCCCGCTGCCGCCCGCGCGGTCGCTACACGCGCTGTGCGCTCACGTATTGTTCGCGTGCCTAATGTAACTAACCTGTTGTTTTAATATTTAACCACTTCCCCCTTCCACCTAGCGCACATACCCCTCTAGCGGCCGCAGCGGGCCCTGACCCCTACTGTTTGACTTTCGTGAAATTAACTTAATAAAGTTAAAGGTAGAGGTTTAATAATCGATATAGTGATAGTTGATTGGCGGTCGCGCTGTGATCGCGGTGTCATTGCGGAAAGCGTACCGCCGAAGCAATGTCAACATTGTTACGTGAGATGGTGTTATTTTTTGTTGTTTGTTTGTAAAACGGTGTTTACTGGCATGTTCCGCGTCACGCGTCGTAAAAGTTTTGCAACCCCGGGATTACGGCGTCCGCGTCCCGTCATTCGTGGGCTGTAAAATATCTCCGTATTCCATTCTGTTTATAGGCTTAGGGAATGTAATATGGAAATATGCCGTTTGTATAAATATTCCCTGAAGAGTTACTAGCTATTACTAGCAATACAAAATGTGCGTGTTTTGCGACCGCAAGACCAATATAACAGATAATTACATAATGATAAACTTACCTATGTAACTTAAAAGGCTGTTGACGTATGTTCTTGTGATCTAATATGTATTTCAACTGTTCAAGTATTTTTATTAAACTGTAACTCAAACTTAAAGCATTTATTTCAAATATACCTATTACAGGCACTTTTGAATTGTCAAGGGGTAGGTCAGTCAGAAATATGAAGCTTGTTGTCCATTCCAAAACGCGGTTGCAAGCCACGGACACTATTTTAAATCAAAATATTCTTTCAAAATATTGGTTACATCATTCATGTTGATTAATTGATTGCGATCACAACGATCCAGCTACCTACATGTGTGTTTACCCGGATCTACCTCGATCACCTGCGATCTACATCCCGCAATCTACCTTCGGCGCCCATAAGCGAAGTATCGCTCTGCTCCTCAATCGGAACACGAACATTCATTCCACCGAGAACGTAAGGTATAGTACTACCTATGTACGTTTATACAAATGACAGTAAGTACCAGGCACATACGACACACGATGAGCTGCCACCATTTTAACAATTCAGATAACGCGCTAGAAACGGGAACAGATTCCAACGAAGGTGTACCTAATTATCGTAATGTAGTACACGTTCACATTTAGCTAGTCAAGCCCGAGGTGGCCCGCTAGCGGGCCAAAACAATAGATAATCAATTGTGTCTCATTAACGATGCTTGATGAGTTAACTGAAAGTATGTCACCGTTACAGAGTGCATACCCATCTACAAAGAATTACAAACACTATATGATTGCAATAAATGATGCTGCTGCTATCCTTGCAATATTCCCAAATAATTCTACTTTTATAACCATAACCATTTCAAAATCAAAACCAAAATATTTTATTTCACATAAACCAACATGGGCACTTATGAAACGTCAGAAGCTAGGTGCACGGTTCCAATTGGTTGTTTCCTATGGAGAAGAGCCGGCAAAAAATCCACGGTTACTCTTTTAAAAATAAGTGGCTTTTACAATGTTTCAAATTAGAGTGTTGATAATGGGAGGACAGGGTAGGCCTGACAACAAGTAACAGGCACTCAACAAAATATAAAAGTTAAATAAATAAAAATATAAAAAGGTCTACTAATCTACAGTCTACAAGTCAGGCCTACGACGTTCTCACATTCACAAAATATAGAAGAATCTATATAAAACAAAAGCCTATTTAAAACAAATGATATGATTCCCATTACAGCTGTAACAAATCTGAATTAAAATCCTGTTTACAAAAGCCATAAGTAAAGAGTTGAAATAAGAATTAGAGGTATATAATGTTAAATAATGTGATGATTATGTCAAAGAAGAAAGTAAAAAAACAAAAAAAACATTAATTTTTTGTCAAATAAATTTCCTAATTTGGGAGCAGTTAATAGACCCTTACATAGTGATGCTGTTAATGAAGTACCACGGAAGCCACATGTGCAGAAGGAATTATTGCCAAACTTCCTTGTCTTCAACGTAGTCTTTAATCTTATAATATGCATTTTTATTAAGGATACGTTTGATGTGGGTTTTGAACTTTCCATCGCTAAGTTCTATAACTGACTTTGGCGACTTGTTATAAAAGCGGATACTGTTTATAAGAAATGACTTGCTTGTTTTAGTTAATCTAAATTTGGGTATCACAATTTCATTTTTACTACGTGTATTTATATTATGGAAATCGCTTCTTATTTTAAAAAGTCCTAAGTTTTTGCGAACATACAAAATACTTTCTAAGATATAAAGAGAAGGTAAAGTTAGTATATCAATTTCTTTGAATTTGTTTCTAAGAGACTCGCGAGGACCCATATTATAGATCGCGCGGATTGCCCTCTTTTGCAAAATGAAAATTGAATCTACGTCAGCTGCCGATCCCCACAACAGAACGCCATAAGACATAATACTGTGGAAATTAGCAAAGTATACTAACCTAGCAGTGGCTATATCAGTCAACTGCCTTATTTTTCTTACTGCATATGCAGCTGAACTTAATCTACCTGAAATAGCTCTAATGTGGGCGCCCCATTGCAATTGTGAATCTAAAGTAATTCGTAGTAATAACATCTAGTTTCTTGCCATCAAATTTTAAATTTAGACCCACTTGGGGTACATTTGGTTATAAAAACTTAAGACATTTAGTTTTGTTCGCATTAAGTAAAAGATTATTAGCTGCGAACCATTTCGAAAGAACCGCCAGACTATCGTTGACATGTAAGACATCCGTATTTTTTCTGTCTATTTAAAAACATAGAGAAGTGTCATCAGCGAATAAAATTATATCCGATAAGTTAGCCATCATGTAAGGAAGGTCATTAATATAAACTAGAAATAGGAAAGGGCCAAGAATTGAACCTTGAGGTACGCCCATCTTAACTTAAACCCCGAGGCCGTCGCCCCGTTAACGTTTAATTTTTGCTGCCTGTTTGATAGATAGGAAAGAACAAGATCAGCAGCTTGTCCACGAATTCCGTAGTGGTGTAATTTACAGATCAGTGTATTGTAGTTAACGCAGTCAAACGCTTTTGAGAGGTCACAGAAAATGCCAATTGCATCTTGGGACTTCTCTTGGGATTCTAAAATGTGACTGATGAGTTTTACTCCCGCGTCAGTCGTCGACCTGCCTTTCGTGAAACCAAACTGGCGACTATGTAAAATCCCATTTAAGTTAAAATGTGACAACATCTGGTCTAGCATGATTTTTTCATAGATTTTACTCAATGCTGGTAGCACAGATATAGGTCTATAATTGGAGGGATCAACCTTACTACCTGATGTGAAAATTGGTACTACTTTACTATGTTTCATTAAATCAGGAAACGTACCGCTGTCTAAACATTGATTAAATATGCCTGTTAGGACAGGGGCAATTATGTCAATGATATCTACAGGAACCTTAACGAAAATCCCCCATAAGTCTTCAGTGTTTTTTATGTTAAGACTTTTGAATGCTTTTTTAATTGTGACAATAGAAATGTGCTTGAATTCAAAACTTGGAATGTCCTTACTGAAGTTTTCTTTAAGAAGTGATTCAGCTAATATAGATGATGAGGGGAGACATTTCGTAACCTCTATTGGGATGTTGGTAAAGAAATGTTCTAGTGTCTCAGCAACTTTTAACTTATCTGAAATGGTTTCATTATCAATTTTTAGAGACAATTCATTCTGATCTCGCTGTTTTGTGTTTCCAGTTTCTTTGTTAATTACCTGCCACACAGCTTTTATTTTATTATTAGAAAGACTAATTTTGTTATTTATTCATTTAGATTTAGCTTGAGCGCAGACTCTTTTGAATATCTTCGAATAATTTCTTACATAATCATGAAGGGTTTGATCAGAAGTCAATAATTTCTCGTGATACAAATTATATAAAATATCTCTGCTTTTTCTAATGCCAGCAGTGGGCCATTCACTAAATTTTGGTTTACTAATGATTGTAAATTTTTTTACAGGACATGCTTTATTGAATTTTTGGCATATTGTAGAAAATATTGTACGGTAGTTTATATGAGGGTCTTGTGAATCAAAACTAGCTGTTAAAAGATTGCTAAGAACATTATTATTAAACATTTTCAATTTATTTTTAGTTAAAGGTCTTAGTTCAACGGTTTTATCTAAGTGTAACTTTCTATCTAACTCAAACGATACAAGTTGACCAGTATGGTCAGACTTTACAGTACGGTACAGATTTCTCAGTACTAGCGCGTCCCGTGGAGCCGTGTGTATTGTTGCTGACCACAACGTGTAATGCTGCTATAATATACACTGAGCAGTATTTGCTGTAATTATCAACATTAGTAAAGTGAGCGGGCGCCTCGCTGTAGCGGACGCCGCGGGCGCCGGGAGCCACCCGTAGCGCCGGGCGATGGAGTAAACTCAACCACTACACTCCCCAGTTTTTTGCATAAATCATAAGCTCTCACAGATTCACAATCCTGTACTTGTTATTAAATTAAATAACCGCCGAGAAAAGTTTCTTGAGCGCAAATGTTCAACATTTATTAGGCCATGCTTCATGTCTCGCTGCTCGTGGATAAACTTGTAATTTAATAATCCGAGAGATACAGGTAATGGATTAATTCCACTTTAAGTTTGTGCTGTAGTTGAACTTTGGAACTACTTAGCAGGCGACGTGGAAACGGGTAATATCTATGAATTTGCTTAGTTCATTACAGTTTTGTAACATTATCAAAAGACAATCCAAATGTTACTAAAATCCCTTTTTAAGTACTTTGATGTTCAGGACCTAATTTGTAAAAATCTTCTAAACTTGATGAGTTGACAATTCTGTTTCACGTTCACTCCTCCTCATAATTAAATTGTGTGGTCATTTCAAAACTATTACTGGAAAACTGTATTTAACGGCGTGACTGTTCTTTTATTACCCTAGGCTGATACAATTTTTGTTTTTCCTAATTTTGTTAATATTAGTGTTTAGGACGGTTTCCCCCTAAGAGGAAAGGACCGCACTCCACCACGTACGGCCCTACAGAGCTCGTCTCCAGACCGGACACTCTCCCACCGATTGCAATGAATTCCCATGAAGTATTTTGCCTTGTCCCGGAAAGGAAATCTACTTATCTTTTGATTATGAAACTTGTAGAAAAGGGAGGAATGTAAAAAGGGTAATAAACACGTAACGCGCGCATTGGGGAATATATTATTTAAAGTTACGTTAATTAATTTCCTTACAATAAACTACAAACCCACCCCAAGCGACGTGTGGCTGCTGTACTGCAGCTGACATCAGTACTCTACATTATCTGACCCCCCTTACAAAGAAGAAGAGGGGAAGAGGGGTCGGGTGATGCTGATCACTGACTCTTAAGTTTCTTGCTAGACCTGAACGCATAGGACCACAAAGGAGACTGCGACGATTCTAACAAGCCAAGTTCTTTAAATTCTATAAGCATACCGACTTAAGTACTGCGAAGTCCAACCGCGAATGAGTGAGACACAACCCAGTATCACCGGACGCGAACTATTGTAATTAACCTCTTATAACGGCCTTCTCACCCTTTATTAAGACAATACAAAACTAGCGCAAGCGCACCGCATCGTCAGTCGGTGGCAGAATTCTTTACGATTACTGTTATTCCGAATCGTCACTTCTCACTTCCTTAATCTACACCATTTAGAGCAGTGGTTCCTAACCTTTTTTTGACCAGGGACCACTTTGAATTCAATATTATTAGCAACGACCACAAGGTTAAAAAAACAACTGTATCAATATAAAAATAAACTTTAATCGTAAAATTCAAAAGTGACCTTAATTAATAAAACACTGAATTTTTTTGTAGATTATTTAGTTTGCATATCTTAATGAGATTTTTGAGCTTACATATTCTGTACAAGTTCTTGAATTGTTGGGGTAATGTTTTTGTTTAAAGCTACACGCATATCATCACTTACTTTCAATCGATTCAAGGACTTGTTTTTAATTAACAGTAAAGCAGAAAATCCTTGTTCGCATGAAAATTGTGGAGAAAACCATAATATAGCGCAAAGCGATTTCTCAAAGTCAAAGTCAAAGTCAAAGTCAAATCATTTATTTCAAATAGGCACATAAAAGGCACTTTTGAACGTCAAAATTTACAAAAAAATAGAATTGATTCTAGTTGCCCCTTCCAAAAGGTAGTTTCGTATGGAGAAGAATGGGCAAGAAACTCCACCGTTACTCTTTTAAAATATTTTACAATATTATGTAAGTTCACATTAATTATGTAATCATATGTGAAGACGATGCACCTAGAATAAAATTACTATACCACAATAGGTAAAAAGAATTAAATATAATGCAAAGGCAGGTAAATTAATTATGTGATAGATGCATGGTGCTCACATATTTACAAATATTGAAAAGTAGACGATGTTTCCAAAATTTCAACAAGTAATAATTTAGTGTGTGAGTTTAAGTAGTTAAGTACATAATGTAACAATCAATGTCATAAAAATTATAAATTATACAATCAAATTAGCAACCAGTTTGATTTTGTCTAGACTCTAGATTGTCCTATGGAGCAGGACCAGCATGTTTCCAAGCATTCTTATCTAGGATATAATCCTCTAATTTGTAATATGCTTGTTTACAAAGTGTACTTTTTATATGAGTTTTAAATTTTCTTTCATTTAATTCCAATATGTCACAAGGTATTTTGTTGTAACATTTAACACAGTACCCCATAAAAGATGTATGTACTTTAGATAATCTAAAAAATGGTTGATCTATTTTATCTTTATTTCTAGTATTAAAATTATGTCTATCACTTATTTTATTAAAAAGATGTCGATTTTTTCTTACATACATAATATATAATATCTCGAATTTTAGTGTATGAAATTGCTTTTTTATACCAAAACTGCTCCAAATAACCAGATTCAAATGAGTCCTTACAGTTTCTATCATTTTGTTTGAAATCTTGCGCGGACCAATTATTGTAGCTCTTGCGGACCACTGGTGGTCCACGGACCACTGGTTGGGAACCACCGATTTAGAGGATGCTTGTTATGTAATCGACAGCCGTGCGGCCGTCCTTGTGTAGCAACGGGGCGTTTCTATCTGGGCATCCAAATTACGTGTCACGCTAATCATTTGTGAGAGGCCCGAGAGCCGGATGTGGTTTAACGAGACATGATTCCTAGCGTTCTTTAGGTCGAATTGTCAACTCACTGCCGTCCTTAAACCAGAAGGCCGTTAAGCCCAAAAAGTTGTTGCCGAGAAAATTGCTAAAAACGCGGGAATTGTTGTTTCTTAAAAAACTAGGATAATTAGGTTAGTGATTGTTGGATACTTCAATTGATATTACGACAGCGCGACACAAAGGAATCGCGTATCGCGTGACGATCAGTGCTTTTGAGTTGCGCTGTCGCGTCGCGCCTGTTTGTGGGAACCTTAATTACTTTTAATAGTACATTATTGCAAAGGCCGTGAAATAGGCAATTGCAGGTCGAGTATGAGTTAGTCCATTCCGTGGGTTGATTTACAGACTGTTATTAGAAATTATACCGTTTTTCGACCTCCACGTGGACGGATCCAAGAGCAAATACTTATAGTTTTATTCTTAAGGAACTTAACAGAAACTAAATTAAACACTGTCATGAGGTATACCTACATAAAAGGACATATTAAGATCACTATATATATATACAATAATTTAGTCTATACTGAAACACTTATCTGGGAGCACGGGAGTGCCCCCGCCAAGACGAGCCAAGCGAAGCGCAAGGGCACTACCTACCTTTTTTCGAAGTGTTTCGTCGTTTTTTTGAACCCTCATAGAGTTGGTTTCCGATGTACCAGATATTTCATATTCTCAGGATATGATATCCATAACAGACTAATTAAACATACAAAGTCTCAATTGAATAGCTCTAATACTTTAGATTTTATTGATATCTAGAATACACTGATTTCGTCACTGACACACTCACTGATATACTGACACACTGATGATCATCAAAATGTTTGGCTACTTCCTGAAGTGCTAGAAGAGCTAAGAAAGCTGAAATTTAGTATGTAATCTAAGTTTAGTATACAACCAACAAAAAAAATCATAATCTTATAACTTTCGCCCCCCGTCTCCTAAAATGGGGGGGTGGAAGTTTGTATGAGACTTTCACCAATTTTATGAATTAGGACATGAAAGTTTACACGGAACTGTGGACAGTAACTTAAATAAATAAAATAAAAAATAAATAAAATATCTTTATTTCAGACCTAAGCAGTCCATACGTAGTTAGTGGTTAGTAACAAACTGTGCTTACATGCTATGTTATTGTTGTTAGTACTTAATTCTATTTAACATAAACCTATACCTAATTCTACCCAGTGCCTTTGGATGGGGCAGTCCACTCTGCTAACAATCATTTTCAGGATGCCGTTCCGAGTGCTACGCAAACGTTGCAGTAGGGAAGCCGCTTTCTTACGCATGATGGCGTGAAAGCCATCCGTACGTGCTTCAGCAAACATTCCCGACGCACTGCAACGTCGCGGCAACCGCAACAGCATCCTGAAGGCATTGTTGTATTGCACGCGCAGGACGTTGTAGGCTCGGCCCGTATATGACACCCATAGGCCGCTCGTGTAGAAGGACTGACCTAAAAACCTAAAAAACCTATTAATAAGTACTTACAAGAACCTCCGCCTTAATCAAGAGTCTCATGGTAGGTCTCAGTTATTTACGCCCTTTGACGACGAGGTGAGCAAATCGACTGTAAGTACTTAATTAATACGATAAGATAAAATACTAAAGTTAGGTATATAATTAAAATAATTTTATTAACCGGCACTGCTGATATGTACGAAATACACCCCCAAAAAAAGAAGAAAAAAATAAACACAAAAAAGACTGCCTAGCAACTTACAAAAAGAACTGAAATCCCACAAAAACATTTCATGTAAAATGTTGAATGTAGAATTTGTGAAGTTAGGGTCGGTAGAGTTAGGCCGCGTAGATTCAGAAGCTGGGCTCTACATGAGATCTGATATCTGTTTCACAGGGCAAACCTTATGTGGTCGTCTTGGCAACATTTTACATGAAATGTTTTTGGTGGGTTACTTAGTATGCTTGGGTATTACCGGTGATAATGTTTTAATTATATTTAATTTTCATTATTTTTTTATCCCTTTATGATGTGCACGAAATTGACAGTTGAGGATTCTTTAGAAACTTTTCATTTAAAAAACTTTTAACTTATAATAATCTTCAGCAAAATTATTTTTGTACCGAAGATCGAAACTTGATCGCATGAAACGTAAATTTTACTCTTTTCTTTGCATTGGAAGTTAAACTTGGTGGTGGAATTGGTCGCAACTCGTAAATGTATATCTTGGTTCAAAATAGAATAATATTATACGTTATGTGGCAATTACGAGTACGTCACTATTGACAATGTCAGCTAATATGGAAAATAACAGCCAGTTCTCATTCTGAGCCGTGCAATTGTCCATCCAAATATGTATTGTTTTGACATCACATCACAAAACAATATTTCCGTCTCTTGCTGAGATTCTCTCTCAACGCGTTGGGTATCATACCTATCTATTTAATTCCTAGCAGAAGAAATTTATTGAATAAAAATTATAACGAAATCTCCTGCGAAAAGGTGTAATATTTAATTTGAATTATTTAATCGTTGCCAAAAAATGCGAACAGACAATACGAAATAGAACTTAGCGAACAACCAGACAATGTGAATGGTGGCTTCGTTTTGTATTATTTATAGATTATTTAAATTAATAATAATGTTTATAATTTGGTACTACAATAATTATTTTTAAGTTGTAAACTTACCTTGCCAAGTCGAGATTGAGTCCGACGGGATGGCGGACGGCGTGGGTGGGGCAGCCGCACCCCGCTCACCCCCGGAGTGAACGCAGCGCGAGAGTCGGCAAACTGCCTTTTATGTAAGTAATTAGGCTTAGCTGCTTTATAGCTAAGTCTTTTTTTTCACCTTTTTTTAACAAATTGGCAAGAATTACTTTTCAGCAAAGTTTTGTGAGAAATTGACAATATTATATGCTTAACTAAAATAGCGTTAAGAGCGGGTAACTGCAAATAAGTTAAATTTTTCACTGAAACTGTTCTTTAAACGCTTAACTATAAAGTGATTCTATAATCACTTTATAGTTAAGCGTTTTGCGTCCTTTGCGTCTCCATCGTCAATACAATTCAGATAACGTACTTGGATTTAAGTAGAATGCCAGAAAATAGTCATAACATCGGGCAGTTAAGGTATTTTAACATACATCAACTGAAGAAGTGTGGATTAGACGCTTTCAAGAGATAGAATCATCATTAATTATGTTACTTAATGGCGTACGAAATTTTATATCTTTGGAACTATTTATATTCTAAAAATGTTTCATAGACACAAAGATAGAGATTTTGGAACTTTCTGTTAAAAAGTAAAAGTTGACCATTTGAGAGTTAACGGCTTTCTATTTAAAGGACTGCAGCCCATTTTGGGGGCCTTCGTGAAGCCTATCCTCCTCCCAGGAAATGTGCGTATATCGAGTGCGAGGCAAAATATCCTGCGGTTAGTCAGTCCATAGGGAGAAGGTACCCATCACTAACGTTTGACTGGTTTGTGTTGTTTGTTTGTTTATACATGAACAATAAATTGTAAAAATCACCACGCGCAGTTTTTTGTAAGGTAGACTTAAAACGCTTTTTATTTTTTGTTTCTTAAATTGTCGATTCAGGGCCACATTTATGATAGCCAGATGTGGCTGCAATAATGTGCGTTGCACTTGACTTATTCCATTGGTTCTTAGAATTTTTAGAATATTTGTTTGCCATTAAATAGAGAATTTATGCATTTCTAAGTAGCTCGAACCATGTTCCGGTTTTAAAATAAATATAATATTTTGTTATTATATAGGAATCTGTGACAGATAGTCACAACGGCACGAAATTGGCAAAATATTTTTTGAGGTTCTCGGTTTTAAAAGCCAGTCCCTAATCACGGACACCTTTAACCACTATCCGGATGACCCAACATTTATCTGTGTCTCATCGGATCCTGCTGAAGGTGATACGTTCAAGCTGTAACTATAATATAAGCCGACAAGCGGGCTGCGCTCAGCGCGCGTACATATTTAATGCGGACATCAGCGCTGCCTCACTCACATCACACTACAGATTTACAGGTTTACACTAAACGTTTAATATTTCAGTTATTAAGGTTCTCAGTTATATTCACATACCATTTCCCTAATGGTATGAGAATTATTTGTAATGACAAATATAATAGATACATTCGTTCATCCTACGTCAAGCTTGTGCTGCACTGCTTTCCGAATTATATTATTTAGTAGTTGGATTATTTAGTAGTTATATTATTTAGTAGGAAGCAACAATTGCTACAAAAGTGCTACGAGCTACGTAGTGCTACGAGGTACGTGGAGCTACGAGCTACATAGTGCTACGAGCTACGTAGTGCTACGAGCTACGTAGCGCTACAAACTCATTCTAGTAATAATCGTGTCTTGTGTCATTAAAATAGATTTTCTACCTTTCTTAACTATCCGAGGAGTCTCTAAATTAGAACATTCATAGCCCTCAGTGGTAGAATAAGAGACACAAAACCAACAGAAATGGGTCAAAAATCAACAATTGAAACTGACGCCTGTTCGCAAAGTACAGGAAATGAGCCCGATTTACATTAAAATTCAACGGAACGGTTTGACTCGTCCCGGAGGCTGGCATGGCGGGGCAGGGTGTGGGGGGAATTTTACAGAGGGGGGAAGAGACGCTCGTAATCTCGCTTAATATAAACTAAATAATAAATCAGGTTTGTTTGTTCTTAACTTTAGTTATTCAAGTGGCACGAGGTGACCCACTCGACGCTGCTCTATTCATAGATTTCTATTGCAATTGTTGAGATTTACAAGTAAGTACTCAGTACTACCAACTAGTTGGCACTACGTGTAGTCAAACTAACCGCGAGCTTCAATGCAACCGGTATATTTATCGTTGGGGTGCTTCTCACAAATCTGCTCATTTCCCGTTAGATTATGCTGTAATAATTAACCAAGTTCTAGGTAAATATACCAAGTTCTGTGCACACGCACCACGTATGAGGTAATTATATATATTCAGCTTTTGTGCTTTTGGCTGCAAGCGGTGGCTAAGTCGAGGTGCCTCTTTACGATGATATTTCTAAATTAGCCCAATCTAACGGTACCTACAGATAGTTGGAAACATCTACACAATCTCTAATCGCCGATTCACAAGAGAAATTAGCAAGTTTTACCTTTCGTTGTATTTTGATATAAACTTTATTAATAATATTTATTCTTAAACTTTTATTACCGTAATCATTTTAGTGGCTACAATAATATTATCACGTCGGTCACGTATCATAACTATACATGGCTGTAATTATTATCACTGACCTATTTGTAGGCGGGATTTCCACGCGTGTCTTTTTATTGTTACAACGAATCTATCCGTGTTCAAATTGACTGTTAACGAAAAAATACAAATAAAAAGTATACGTGGCGAGTGTTTCAATATGCACTGCGATCGGGAATCCGCTCACCGAGCGCGCAATGAGTGATACGAATCAATATTACGACTTGGATACACGGCCCGTCGCAGTGTACTGCTCGTCCTATTAAAAAAAGAAGTTGAGCTCAGTAAGCCGAGTGTTTTGCCTTCTTAGTCTAGTTTAAGAAATCCATCAGTCACGGCCGCTCAGTACGAAGACCATTTTCTAATAAGTACTAAAAGGTACTGTATGGATCCCCCGCTTTTGTAAAATGATTTTTTATTTTTTATTCTTTCAGCTGGTGTCCCATTAATAATATTCTTTCTATATACATGATATCTAATAGAAGAATTTCTTACCTTTGGCAATCGTTTTGGTGATAGCATTTTGTCTTTATTATAATGAAGACAAAATGAATGATGAATGATCACTTCGCCATGAGGAGCATACTCCGCGTGCCGAACTGATCATTTAGTCGTGTTCTATACGCCGCCAGGATCAAATATTAACTCCCGCAGACCCGCTTCCCTGAAAACAAACCAATTCGTATTATATTCCGATCTGAAGGAAAGTATTTATTGTTTCGGTGCTCACTACGTAATACGCAATCTTTTCTTTCGATCTTTCAATCATCTATTATCAACTGAGATTACGTTTCCTTTTCTTTCTGAGATATTATTAGCGATATTATTATCTGTTATGTAGCAGAATGTAATATCGAACTGTCTGTTGGCAATTGTGAGTCATACTATTATTATACATCGTTATATGTCGCATAAGCGATGAAGAGGATGTAACGAAATAATAGTAATATCGTAGACAATTACTGAATTGTGTATTACTTTCACGAAGTCACATTACACAGTGACTCACTGCTCATCCAATGTGTGAAGGTACATCAATTATTTCGCTAATTGGTAGAGGATATCGATGCACACAGGTATATGGTACGCATGACCATGAAGACCTGTACCTAGCTGCGAAAATTAGGATTTCCCAGCGAGATGTCGACAAATGTTTTAATTATCATTTGCTGCAGATTCGTAGCACCGATACTTATGTACCTGTAAAACACATATTATATAAACATAAACAGAATACTACATAGCGTGAGTTTTACAGTATGCATTATTTATTACTTTAATACTTCAGTCAAAGGTAGAGTCAAAAGGCAACTGAACAAAGAAAGACCTTAAGCTCAACCGACTGTACCTATGATATGTCTATTGCGTATCTATAAAGAGCCTACTATATCAGATAACAGCGTGTACGACACTAAGACCTCGTTACAGCCTAGATACGGATCGCATAAATATTATTCATGATTCAATTCGGTTTCAATAACGCACGGAATCCGACGCCGTCTCTGGCCCGCAAGACGCTCGTGAGACGCTGCTAAATAATTCTCTCTGTGTCGTGGAGACCATGCCCCTCCCCCCATCACGTGTCCCCACGCCCCCCGTGCCGGACGGCCGGCAGACCCTCTTGTAATTGTGCTAACTACAGGAGACGGATTGTGTGAGCAAACCCTCGGGATAAGCGAGCGCATCGTTTAGTCGCGACCGGTTCATTGCGTGCGAGCAGTGCTTGCACATTGTTCTGAACTGACAAGACGTTTGTCCCGGCCTCAGTCGGACGTCTCCAACCAGATGTGTTTGTTTATGTAATTGTTTCGGAATGCGGATGACGTCGTGTGCACGTCGCACTGTTAGTTCAGCAGCGTGTCAACATAGGGAGGAGCATGTTGCATTATGTTACATACTAAAACAGTTGTATGCTTACCAAGTTGCCCGTCCACCCCTGTTACAAGTACGTTACACCATTTATTTGTAAGTGTGCTTCCAATATTAATGTTACTAAATTCGTCAAGTATTTTTGAGATTACAATGAACATCACATAACCACTTAAACTAGGTAACTTGACAATTGCACAAAGTAACTCCTGACCTACTTTACAAGCTCGAAACATAATACCGACACTCCTACATTACATAAAGTGAACATCAACAGAGGTCGAAATTAGCGTCAAACCTGGTGACGCGCCTCGGCTCCGTTTCTTTGACGCAGCTCGTAATCAAATAAAGCGTCGTCAAATCGCGTTACCTCCCGCACAAACAGGCTGAACCAAGACTTTATGGTGGAGCTATTTTAAGCTTCTTATAACTTGACAAGTTTAAACGTAACCCACGCATAATCTGGGCGTGGGATTGAAAAAAGAAAAGAAATTGTAGTAAAGATTAGTGCCTGTTTATTTTCATAATTTAATGTTTTAATTCTAAAACAATTGAATGCTTTGGTCTTCTACGGGATCATGCGAGTGACAGGTTCAACGTTTGTGCTGCTATAGCTGTTAGTGAAGACGTTTAAGCCTGGACGCAGATGACCGGGAAACCTAAAGAGGTGACCGGGAGGCCTGCCCTACCAAAAAAAGCGACGCCAGTGCTGCCGCCAACTGTTGTGTTTACAAAAAAAAATACATATTTTTCAAGGAACAACACCAACTCTGGTAGTAATACGCAAAAAAAAAATGGCGCTTTTAATGGCGCTTGGCGGCGCGGTGCGCTAATCTCGTCCAATAGTATACCTGTAACTACGCAAATAATTATGCATTGTGCGTAGTTTACGATGCAAACTACTTGATCCTATGTCACAGAACACAATTATAAGAGATCGCATACAAAGTTAAGTCAATTATTTAATTTTTACTTCCAAGTTTAAGTACTTTGTTATTTATGTGTTTGCGTAAGTATGAAGATTCCTAAAATAAATCTGACAAGTAGGAAAATAATATTTTTAATGAATTCCTGACAAGTTTCCATTGTGACTTGAAAGTACAGATTCTATTGCATGTAAGACGAGCTGAACACACGCTAAAGTTATAACAAACTAAGTTTTTGCTTCTCTTGTAACAGAGGATCATACAAATTGAAACTGCCGATCGTGAATAAATCCCACGCACAAGGGCGCGCAACTTGATGAATTTGCAAGGATTATGAAAATCCAGGTCTCAATCCTCCCGGTATCCCGGTACTGCGGTACTCCGGTACTGGTACTGCGGTATTCCGGTATAGCGGTATTCATATCAAAGTTTGCCAAAAGAGTTCATTAAAAAAGTTTGGTGTGTTGCTAAATCGTTGAGTGCGGCGACACTAGCGCTGTCTCGTGTGTATGCAGAAGGACCATTGGACTGATAAGACAAATTTACTGCAATTAGGTTGTTTTTTTACCATCCTTCTAATGTACGGGATACTTTGCTGACTGTTTGATGTTGGTTTCTCCGTCTGATATTCCACAATACAATCATATAAATTTTTCTTTTTTTACTTCAGACGTGAACCTTTTGTATGTTCTTGTTCACATTCAATGCTCGGTAACCGAAAAATTTTAACAACCGCGTGCGGCCCGGAGAGGTTCATTAGTGGGCCGCATAACAGGCCCGAACGCCGGAATCAGGCCGCATGGCACCGCATGGACTCGTGAGTATGTACTATTGTGTGTTAACTACGAGTATCAGCCTACTGTTACATGTGTTAGTACACACAGCTCCATTAAGTGGTTACCCCCCAAAAGACACGTGCGTTCAAATCCATGTTATGTCCAAGTTGGTTTTTGTATTTTGCCAAAACATTTTATTACAATTAATGTATTGTTTTTGTGAATAAAAAGTTTAAGTTAAGTTTTTTTTTTTTAAAGTCTGTTTTTAATATTGTGTGTTATTTAATAAAACGTTAATACTTTTAATAGTGCGTATAATGACAAGTATTAACAAGGTTAACATTTACGAAAGGGTATCTAACGACCAAATAGATCGGAAGTTTCAAGTCCACCTGCCGTGCAAAGGTTTGGTGGTTCAAATCCTAGGCACGAATTGTAGTTTTTGTCATGCAATTAATTAATTTCTTTAATATAAAGTATTTTTCTATTTTGTTTTAGTAATATTTATAAAGTATTTAAAAATGAAGAAAAATAAAATACTTTAATAATCATTTATTAATATTTCCTATTACTATTATTAAACAAAACTTTGATCTTATTTTACTACAAAGATTTATATTTTACAATTTGGTTTGTTAATTTACATATAATATATATAATATTTTGCCAACTGACACAATCGGGTCCCTAGACAAGTGACATCCTATTAGCGCAAATGATAAAATAAGAAGCGCTAGAAATATTTTAAATTGACATAAGCTAACGAAATGTCACGTGATCTGGCATGTCATCTCTGCATACAAATTAGACATTTGACAGTCTGACAAGCGACATCGAAAGAGACAAGTTTTGAAGCGTTTGCAACTTGTCTAGGGCCCAGAAGTTAGTTTGGCATGATAGCAATCATGAGCATAACAAGGGAATAAACATGATAACAATAGATAATCAATTAACATCTCTTATTAACTCATGTTATCTACTTAGAATATTTCGTTATACCAAGTAAAATAGTGGGATCAAATGAGTTTAATGTCCTCGTTGTTTATTTTCTTCTCATACTTAATTAACATAACCGTATAAAACTGTGAGATTACTAAATTTAGTTAACAAAATATTTTCACTACAGATACAATTTTACTGTTCTATTATAATAATATTTAACCGGGATTGCAAAGTGTGAAGTGATGAAATAATATTAAATTTAGTAACGAAGAGGATGACCTTCGCTTTCTATTATTTGTTGGAGTCTGCTTCTCATTTGAGTTACCATCGTCCACCCTGCTTTACTACCTCACATCAACTCCCAACTCCTCAAAACTTCATTGTGCAAGTTAATCTTAGACTTCACTTCGCTTGAATCCCAGTTTAAAACCATTTGACCCCACATATTTTCTATTGGATTTAAATCCGGACTTTTCGGTGGCCAGGAGATGACAGTTATGTCAGTCTGTGTAGCGAGCCATTCCATCACTATACGCGAACGATGGATCGAACAGTTATCTTGAACAAAATAGATCTGTCCTTCTGGGTAAGCAACTCGCACTGTTGGCACCATAACATCTTGCAAAATTTGCAGATAGCTCTAGCCGTTCATGCGCCCACTTGCTTCTACTAATTCTCCCGGTCCCATGGCCGACGTCCGCCCCCAATACCCTGCAAATAACAACAAAGGTTTAATTTTGTTTTTAGACATTTGTCTCCAAACGATTGTCATGACGTTCAAAATAGAATAAAATATATAATAATTTAATAATAAGTATATAATACTACTGAATTAAGTATATAAAGTATATAATTTATAATAAAAATAATTTAATATACCTACATACTGTATTAAAATTATAATAAATAAATAGTTATATAGGCAGTGTTAAGTTTATATTTGTTAAATACAATATTAGGTAATTAATTGGGGTGGAATATACATAATTTTAATTTACTTATTGAAAGATTACTAACTTACCCAATGTTATTCTGCCACTGGTTCTGTTAGGTAAAACATTTTGAGGTTGGTATCGTTCATTAGGTTTCCTCCACAATATTTTTCGACCGTCACAGTCCGACCTGAAGGTTTTTTCGTCACTGAAGATAATTATATTGTTTTCCCAATTTGATGTATTTCTGGGCAAATCGCACTCGTTCTCTTCGATGTTCTTCCGTTGGACATATTTTCTTTGCAGGTCGATAACAGTGAATGTTTGCTGCGTGTAAATGTCTTCGAACCGTGGACAGAGATGTTCCATGCCGTTGCGAACTGTAACGAGTGGATGTGAACGGCGATGTAGTGTGAACCTTAACAATATCCCGATGACGTTCAGATTGGTCCGTATAGATCCCAGTAGTCCTCCGACCCATGGTCCTTGTCTTAACATCACCGGTTTCTTGGAATCTGCGCACCCATAAGCGCACCGTTTGTCTCTGTATAGAAAATAATGGTTTTAAATAAGTTATTAAATAACACTCAAAAGATACCGCAACTAACTCAACAAAAAAAATCGGAGACCACAAATAATATTATAATTAACTTACTGCTACGCCAAGCTGTCTCGCAATTCCTTTTATGCTCACATTTTGTTCATACAGAACCAATATTTTTGTTCTCATAAAATTAGAAATCATTTTTAAAAATAATGGATAAATCGTAGTCGTTTAGTCTTCGTCGTTATAAGTGAACGTCAAACGTTGTAGTTATAACTTGAGGGTATGGATTAATTTTTATGAAGAAAACGTATGTATGTAAAATTAATGGATACCCTCAAATTATAACATCTATCGATTAGACAGAGACCTAAAGATAAAGTGACTCGGACGATACTACATAACAATTTCATCGCAGTCTATATGGGCTCGCTGGCTAATTCGTCAAACTGCTGGTATGAATATAAAGACGTTCGGTGATGCGATGGTTCGAACCCGAGTCGAAACAATGAACTCTTTTTGAAGTAGTAAAAGATTATTCGTAACAAATTCAATGTAGAAGCAGTGTAACATTTTAAAACTTGAGGGGTTAGCACATACTGACGCTGTGTGTACAAGCAAAGTATTTCTATCTCCCGCCATCAAACAATTAGAGTTGTCGAAATTCTTCTTTAAGGCATGTTTTGTTTATATGTACGTAGTGAGCAGAGAGCTGAATGTACGTGGTTACATACTTTCTTCTACTTTGAAATGCTTCCAACACACAAAGGAAACAGCAAAATAGTTGCTTGCGGTTTGAGCCTCTATGGAGGCTATTCAATCTATAACAAATCTTAGTATAAACTAAACCAATTACGTGGCCGCAAGCGGAGGAAGATCATCCAAGCAGAAACCCTCCTTAATATAATTTGATCAGTAATCTTGGTTCATCGCACGTCGTCCTCAGCTTCAAGGAAACGCTTTCTAATATATCCTTCAGATGTCCTTGGGCCACGAAATTACATTCTTTGGAGGACACACATCAAGTGAGAGCCATGCGAGCGTGATGACGAGACGGCCAGTGCACAGGTCACCACGCGGTAACGGTGTCGCTCGCGTGTTGCCGGCGAGCGCCACTGTCGCCACTACACTCCTCGCAATATTATGAGTTCAACAAAAAAAGCTCATCTCCCCATTCATGTGAAGTAAAAGTACGAGCACACTGTACGCAGGCGTGACACGCTTTCTTTGAACGTTTCTGGGACGTGTGTTGATAAGAAGCATGTAATAACATGTCGCAATAAATTTCACTTTTCTTGTGTATGTCCTGTAGTATCGGAGCAAGAATGCAGGACGTCGGGTGTGTCTCACGTGTGACACAAAGGTACGTTATTCCGCTCTATCGTAAGGCACACAATGGTCCACAAGCGGCCTGCGCTCAAAGAGGCTGCGTACCGGATAACTGCCATCTTACAATATCGTATGTTATCATATTATGTACTTCCACTTGCACACAGAGCCAGATTGGGTATTCAAAGACACTTTACATTATACACCAACTATATTGACAGGACAATAAATTATCTAAGGAAATATTTTTCAAGTAACGAATTCAAAAAAAAAAAACGGGAGACAAAAAATCAAATCAAATCAATATCGAAATATCATTCAAAATAAGTCACCGCCTGTTTTATTTTCCACATCTTTTTGCCAGCCTCGGAAAGAAACGCTAAAAGAAACAAGGCTACATTCGCAATGAGGGCACAATGCTCTTCGTACGTCGCGGTACGAACTCGTGCGATACTCGGCGATGTTCCGCGGAGGCATTAAGTTAACGCGCGTCGCCGCTTTGATATGCAAATGTTCGTCCGCGCTGGCGATGGCGGGGTCTCACACGATGTGTTTTAGGGTTACGTGTCCAAAACATGCCAACGGAACGGCTATTGCTAAGTCTACCGCAGTCTGTCTGCTTTAGGAATGTACCTACCTTCTAAATCTCATAGCACACGTACATTTACTAGCTAATGCCGATCCGAGGCGATGCCGATACAATGCTTATATTTGGTAAGTGTGCGTCGCAGTAAGAAAGTTCATAGAAAGAACCACTGCACTGCGCCGAATCATCGTCGCCGCTGATTCGGTGCAGTGCTTCTACGAGTGCGTTGAGTTTTAAACGTAATAGGTAGCCAGTTGAAACTACATACCGCAGAATATGTGTTACTATGACCTCTATCATAGGCATTCATTAAAAGAAGTTGGTAAGGTTAAGTAGTTTTGGTGGTGCGGAACCCTTAGCGACTTACGAACTCGCTCTTGGCTCGTTTTCTCTCCGCGCCTGTTTACTTTACTCCGTTATTGCTATTCAAGGAGTATAACAATGTTATTGGGAGCGTGACGTAACACGACAAAAAGTTCAGTTTGTCGAAAAGTCTCAATTTGGATAATTATTTTTACAAGCCTTTTCGAAAGTCTTTTATGTGAGATGAAAATGGATTCGACTATGTAAGATGATGTCACTTGGCTTCTAAACAACGTGCCTGAAGTACCTACCTGAACCATGAATAGTTATAATAATATTAATTGTATTCTTGTAAGATCTAAGGGTGAAATGAAAAATAATAAATAGGAATCTTTTCAAACTGTCAGTAATTATCATAGTACTAAATACTTTAACTGATTCAATTAACAAGTTTTAACCTAAATAGTTTTATTCTAATTTGCCCAACGAAATGACAAACGTTAACAGTTTTGCTCAACACTGCACACTCTACACAACGTCTACTAACATACCTGCGTAAAAAGAAAGGTATCCAATTTTCCAATAGACCAACTCAATTTAGTCTCAGTATCAGCAAAAAAGGTCTCTTGAGTAGGTAAGCGTCGTAGTTTTCGTAGGCGTCGTAGCATCGTAGCACCGGATTGCGTAGCGCCGGCTACGTCACGATTAGTGGCGACTGGAATTAACTGAGTCTTGGATCGCTACGAGCTACGGGGCGCCTCGTAGACGTAGCGTTTTCTATTTAAGGGTATTAGGGAAGTAAACTACTTGTACAGAAATGAGGGGACGATTTTAATTGGAATTAAAGCGGTATTCTTACTCACTTTGGAAGACGTAAAGAAACTGTCTTCTCTTTAACCAGTTATAAACTTCGCCATTATTGTTATACTCCAATTTATCACGGCATTACCTAATTGTTTAAGTATGGTACACCTCAACCTACGTTTCATGAGATTCAAGTGGTACCTATATTTATGTAAGTTGTTAATCGGTCCCAAGAAAAATATAGAAAATAATATACACCTACCTATAATAGCCGCCCAATATTCCAACATCTACATTAGGTAAAGCCTCACCGCGCAGGGCTGGCGGCACGCAATGCCTGCGCGATTTATTACACAAACAACCTCCGCCCTACAGCGTAAATGATTTCTTATTGCTCCTCTTATGAAAATTATTACAAATAATTGTAAACATTACTCAGAGGCTTACGTTCTTATTAAAAGCAGCCGTTTATTAAGGTTTTGGAAGATTGTTGGCAATTGATACAGTTTTTTTGTGGTTTGCGGTAAAAAACTAAAAAGATCGTAAAAGGTACTCTACGTTCTCTGCCTTTGCTTGAAACTCTAGAAAAAAAAAGAAGAAGACTAACAGTAGTAATGTGTAGTAATAACACACTACTAGAACCAATCAAGTGAGTTGATGAAGGCTATTGGACCAGGTTAGTGGTACTTTTGGCCTATTCAACAAAACGTCGGCTACACTCATTAGAAACAAATGAGTAAGTGCAGCATGACACATGATACTGTTTTCATTTTCGCATTGTTGTTAATAACGACGGCTTGAGATTTGATCCATTAAACCAAACCCTATCAATGCGCTCTGCCTCATAATGCCAATTAGAAAAAAATTAACAGCGCCACTCGTGCCACCCAATAACAATTTGTTGTCATACTGCATGTTACCACCCCCCCCCCCCCCCCTCCCTTACCCAACCTCGTACAAACACACAAGTGGAGGGGGTGAGGGAATTTAACCCGATCCCTTTAATTGAATCTCAGCGCGGGACGGAACGAGCTAAACATTTTCTTTCCATTTTCCGATCAGCGTGGAGGAAAATATTATGGCGCATATTGGATAATTTACCATGTTGCGTTTTAGATGAGGGAAGTTATAGCTGATGGGTTTTAACTGTTGCCACTCGTGTTGTGGAGAAAAATGGAAGATTATTTTCCTATAAAAGTATGACATGCGTAGATATAGTCGCTCCATGTAAAATACTGGTATTCAGCTGCATCCGGTTAGACTGGGAGCCGAATCCAACATAGTTGGGGAAAGGCAGGCAGATAGATTGAGTTGATACGTAGAGATGGGGAAGGATTTGAAAGTTCTGCAGTGTCATTTACTAAACAATACTTCGAAGAGGTGTGGAATCTGCGATAATCTTTAAAAACAGGAGCTCGCTTTCAAATCTTGTGCGGTAGATCTGTAAGTACCATCCAGAGACAGAGCGTCGTTTCAAGAAGGAAAAGATGGCCATTGGAAATAGTTAAAATACTTAATATTAATAAGTATTTCTAATTGTTATAACAAAATCACCTGCCACGCATAGTTACTACGTCACGAAGATTTGTATAGTCTGTTCCAAACGTATCTGATTAAAATGTAAACAAAAACCCTGTTCAGGCTAAAGTCTAACGCAATCACTCACACTACTAGGAACACATTAATTTGTATTGAGTAGGTTTCAACCTTATATCTCCCCACTTTTTTCAACAATTATCGTTTGAATAACATTTTTTAATTGTAATAGAAAAATCATTTTTAAACGACGGAAATAAATTGAGTTTATAGAAATAACCACCACCAGCGACGTCGGTCAGTTGTAACTAAATACATGCAGTTTATTGACAACTGCCAACTGATGTATGTAGCATGTAAACAGCCTTAGGACAGGATGGTTTTGTATATGTGTTTATTGCAGTTATGCTTCATAACTTCGCATATAAATGTGCGTAGATGATGACTAGACACAGCCAATGAACTTATTTATAGAGTGCACCATTAGGGGATCTTTTATAAATTGTATCAGCTTAAGAAACTAAAGAAGAAACAGATTAAGTATATATTCCGATTGAATGCACAGAAAATAGTTTCTTTAAAAAAAGAACTTGTAAAACTGTCGACAGAGAAATCCTGGGGCAGCACGAATAAGTGCGGTATCTGAATCACTTAACCCTCGTTGTACCGCCGCCGAGCAAACAAACACGGCTACTACTCGCGGTCCATAAATCTCGCAGCAAGGCGCGCGGCGCGGGGTGGCGGTCGGTGGGGGTAGGGGGTGGTATTAAGACGTACTCCTAATAAAACGCGCGACTCGCGGCTCATTAATAACGTGCACTCGCCGCGACCGCGCCCCGTGTGTAGCCCACACATTATATAACTACGAGGTGCATTCAATAAGTACCTAGCCTCATCGCCAGAGGGCGCTGTAGTTTCAAAAGAGTTTTACCACAGTGTAGCACATTCTTTTTTAATTCTTTTTTCAAATTTTCATTCCAATCCCTTCATTTGTTTTAATTTGACAACTTATGGAAGCGAACGTGTCGATCGGTTTTACAAAAATGGAAAAAGAGCAATATCGTTCGGTGATTCGATTCCTATTTTTGGAAGGGAAAACGCGCATCGAAATCAAAGAGCGCTTGGATGCTGTGTACGGTGACTCTTCTCCATCGATGGCCACCGTCAAGAATTGGTTCAACGAGTTTGCACGTGGCCGTACGTCGGTTTTTGATGAACCACGTCCAGGTGCACCGAAAACAGCTGCTACGGAGGAAAACATTAAAAAAATCCATGATCTCGTATTGGCAGATCGCCGATTGAAGGTTCGGGAGCTAGCTGAGACTGTAGGCATTTCAGAAGGAACAGTGCATCATATTCTTCACGAGGAACTCGGCATGAGAAAGCTGTCGGCGCGATGGGTGCCGCGTTTACTCACACCAGAAAACAAGCGCAACCGTGAGACCACATCGGAGACGTGTTTGGCGCTGTTTAAGATGAATCCAGCGGAGTTTTTGCGTCGTTTTGTGACCGTCGATGAAACCTGGATCCACTGGTACACACCAGAGACCAAGGAGCAATCAAAACAATGGATCCAGACCGGGGAACGTGCTCCAAAGAAGGCGAAAACTGTAAAATCGGCCGGAAAAGTTATGGCCACCGTTTTCTGGGATTCACAAGGTGTGATCTACATCGATTACCTCGAGAAGGGTAAAACAATTACAGGGCTTTACTATGCCGATTTATTAGGCCGATTCGATGCCGAATTAAAGAAAAAACGACCCCATCTGGCGAAGAAAAAAGTGCTGTTTCACCACGACAACGCACCGGTTCACACGTCTGCCGTTGCCATGGCCAAATTGGTCGAATTACGCTACGAATTGCTGCCCCATCCACCGTATTCTCCAGATTTGGCCCCTTGTGACTTCTTTCTGTTTCCTAATCTGAAAAAATCACTCGCCGGGAATAGATATGGATCGAATGAGGAGGTCATCGCCGCCACGGAGGCCTATTTTGCAGAGTTTGACAAAAACTATTTTTCGGACGGGTTAAAAAAGTTGGAGCATCGCTGGGCTAAGTGTATCGAACTAAAAGGAGACTATGTTGAAAAATAAATTGCCACTTTTCCAAAATTTTCGTTTACTTTTTGTAGGCTAAGTATTTATTGAATGACCCTCGTACATACAACACGAATCAAGGGAAAAGTATAGATTACTTACATACAGATTACAGACCGTTGCCATTTTTGACATAATTTTCATTGAGTGAACGTGCGTGTATTCCCATTCTAAATCGGCAGTAAACGCCGATAAATACATTAAATGCACTTGCATGAAAATTATTCCGGTAATTAACTCCATTTTAAATCTACGATATGTCTTGAAATTGAAAACATTAGTGTTATTATGACTACCTCTCAACACTGCACATTTTAAAGCTAGGCACTTTCCAAAATCCTAGGTGACTCTATCAATCCGTGTCTATGTAATTCACTTCTGCAAACTAGTAAAATCGCAACGTATCGTAGCGGTCCGTCCGCCCGGCATCGGCAGTCCGGCAGTCGGGCTAGTGGAAAGACTGTAGAGCCACTTCCTCTGTATTATGTATCGCCCGTGCACTCCACTGTACTCTACTCCGCACTATAACTAGCAAACACTCGGCCGCCGGCAGTCGGCGCTGATCGCACGTCATCGACCGATGCCAAGCGATGCCGGACAAAACACACGGATTTTTACTATCGGTTCGGAATCCACGCACGCAATTGAATTTTAGACGACTAGCTTGAAAAACTACATACACTTGAAATAGGAAAGGAAAAGTCTATACAGGATAAATTTATAACCCGTGCGCAAACTGTAACCATGAACTCAGCATATGATTCTATACTCCCTAGCGTAGACATTTTTCGTCAGTTATAATTCTTTTTATTAGTTGTTCCATACATTTTGACCGCGTAGGTATTGCACTTTTCTATGAAACAGGGGATTTTGTTTTTTGATAACCGAAGAGAAAAGTCTGCGCTAGATGGTCTAGAATCATGTGCTGAATTCATGGTTACAGTATATAAAAATGTATCCTGTATAAACCAATTCATCTATCGTTATTAACATTAAAAAATACTGAAGCTGCACATTATTCCCGGAAACTATTTATTACGTTTGCTAGATGTGCGCTTGCGTACGTAAGTGCTTTTTGAGAAATATTTTTCTCTTAATTGCATAACTGTTCGCCCGTTAAAGTAACAATGAATTTTTCTCTACTATTTCCAGGAAATCTCTCAGTAATTTCTCGTCACAGAAATAGCATTATAAAATAACACAATGTAACTGTGATTGTTGCGGGGCTCTGGAAGCGGTACTACAACGTTGTTTGAGTGGTATCGACTAGTTTTTCCGATAGAAACGACGTGCTTCGTACAACTGCATTGAACATTACGACAAAGCAACTGTAGTCAAGTGAAACACTTGTTTTGCAATGAATGTGGACGCATGAAGCTGGCGCACTTCGGGAGTACCTCCTCGGCGCGGGGTGGCTCGGCTCGGCTCGTGTAATGAATGTAAGAAATAAAAGGCGCGCGCGGTGATTGTCGCGCCCTCCCGCCGCTACGTGAATGTGTGCGGAATGCTAAAGTATAACAATTTAGTTACGATAACATGTATTGACATACCTTGGTATATAACTTTTTTTGCGCATTCTTTGATGACATCGCTAAGGGGTGCTACGGTACGGCTTGTTCGAGCACACCCGGGCGACCAAATCGAATATATTAAGTTCAGGAAAAAGCCGCTCATCTTAGCTCCAATCGTGCCGAGCCGAGTCGAGTATGATTCAGCGGGGTAGGTGCCGAACGGAGTTTGTCACTAGGCAAGAGCCGAATGAAAGTCGAACGTGTAGTAATTGCTTCGGGTCGGCTTTGTTGTTAACAAATACTGCCGAATCGAATGTGCTAACCCCAAAAAGTATGTAGCACCCTTAGAGACTGATTTACACTTGCCTTATTTTGTTAAGTAACGAGTTCCAAGACGTTTATTCGTTGAAAAACTGACACCTTAGAACTGATGTTTGGACACATAACTTGCTACTTGAACTAAACTCGTTAAATAACTAATGCTGTTGTTAATCAGCAATAAGATTTAAATACAACTTGTTTTTTTATTTTTAAATAAACAGAATTTTGTATAAAAGAGGTGTACTACAATAATTACGAGTGAGGTAAACTTGGTGACCCTTCAAAAGTTATTCAAGAAATTCCACTTTGCTGAACCGCAAACAGGAGAAAAGTCTCACAGACACGTCTGTAGTCTAATAAAAAGAAGTCACTTTATAAATATCAATTTGTCTAAAAAACAGCTCAGTTTTTCAACTGCAAAAGAGTATGGGCGCGAGATGCCCGTCGCGGTACAAAGTTGTCACTCAGTGGCGGCGCGCGGCGCGTCAGTTTATCACGTGTGGGACGCGCGCGGCATAAAGCGGCGCTTTTTCTCGCGCCGTGTTTGCGCCGCCGTGCAAATACACGTCGTGACGTGGCGCACCACACATGACGCCCATATTTTTTAACGTTAAGTTGCGGTGGGTTTTTCGGTATTTTTGCTGATCTTAGTTCTTACTGTCATTAATTTCTGTCATTTCAGCAAATCTATTGGTATTGACCATTTAATGCTTTTCGAATTCTATGGCATTGAAGCAAAAACTAATTAAAATTATAGTCGAACCCCACAATGGTTTTTGCTGGTCTTACTAAATGACAGCAAAACTATTTACACGGACAATTTATTGCTATTCAAATTCTATGGCATTGAAGACAAAACTAATTTAAATTAAAATGACAGTCAAAATCCAAAATTAATGAAAAAATAAATCTACTCAAAGCACAAGTACTCAGGTGTAATAATTAAATAAACCATTTAAGCGTCCAAGGCGAGCCCAATTAATATAAAGCCCCGCATATAATCTGTGAGCACTGAATTAATATAAATACGTAATATTTATCAACGAGCACCGATTGTGGCGTTTTATGAGAGTTCTTAACACGAGGGCAAGCGGCCGCGTAATGCCGCTAAATGAATGTTTGCGAACAAACGTCATACCGCGCTGCGAGCCACGGAACTGTTATACGTATTTACACGCACAACATGACGTACAGAAGGACCGTTATAGGTAATATTGCGGGGAAGTTGCAAGGAGATTGGTATAAAATAAAGAGGCCCTGGGCCCATCACCAGTGGGTGGAATCGGATGACAATGATGATAACTTGGGATTTCAATTGTTTTTCTTCATTTGTTTTACAAAATTTTGGAGCACATAGGAAATACCTACCCAACATTTTGAGGAACTAAAATACTTCGAACAAATCTGCTGTTAGACATTACATGCATGTAAGAATTATTCTTGTCTCATCGTGTATCTTAGAGAGCGAAAACCTTAACTCCCTGGAAGGACCAAGCGACACCGACTACTTGTTACACCCACCTGCTAACACAATTTCATTATTTCAGGCCACCTTGAAACGTCGCACATGGTATGAGAGGATCTGCTGCACGGCTGATGTACGTGGTGCACGTTCGAATAGTGAATGTTAAACTGGGTCATATGATATGAGTGACGTCACGTGTCACGCTGAACGTCACCGTGTCGCACGCATCGCGCGTTACATCTTGTTGCACCGCATAATGGACAGTTGGATGCCGCAGGTTACTGTCACGCCGGCATTATGCGCGGTAGTAATTTAGATGGATAGCTAAAGCGATGTTATTTTATTACAGTAAGCTTTATGCGATAATAAAAGTACACGTAATTGTCTATGTGTTATGTAATCATTCTTCTATCTTTAAAACGCGAAAACATAGAATAAATCCTTGGAAATAAACTTCAGTTTCGGCATTGTCCACAGTAACCCATCATAATAATATTTCGGACGACACCACCTTCCCACCACACGGTGTTCCACAGAAGTGCGTCGCAGAGTATCGTGGGCATTTGTAGCCCACGACACGGGCTAGGGCGAGACGCGCCATGTGCGCGCAATGGAGCGGAACGCATCGTACATCGCACAGTTATTAACAGCGCAGTCGTTAGTCAATGATTACGTACTCACACTCTCTGCTATGTGGCTGCAGGCAGGCTGGCTGACCCTCACATTGTAGTCGCAATTAAGAGAATAACTGACCAACATAACAGAGATTTATTTGTTGATGGTGACTCTGTTCTAAAGTTAATATAGTTCACACATCTGGTTGTGTTGTTCTTGGTGGAATTCTAAAACAGCCAAGAAAATCTGTGACAGCTTCTTTGCTTGGAACCTCTTGCTATACAGGCTGCGTTGCATTCTCCTGGCAATTTTGCAAAACAGAAAAAACCAAACAATAATTTCTTAGCTCTTTTTTTTTTACTATGACTAGAAAAATAAGTCCGTATGGCATCCCACAACCACAACACAATTTCAATTGATCGTCCATTTTCAATCGAGGGTAAACATTCACTTACAAAGTGTCTATTCAAATTGCGCCACACCGCTGTCCACTGCCACAAATTCACTGCTTACCACCCTCGGGCGAGTCGTGAAGTGCTCCTAACTACCTCCGCCGCCATTACCGGGAAATTGAATCAATTCCTTCTGCCTTGAGGACATATTTCTTGACAAGCACCCCTTCACACGACATGTAGCAATTTTCTGTCTCTTTATGGAGCGCCAGAATTCGCAAGTCATTTTGTGTGACCCATACTTTCATTAGGCTTATTGAAATAGTAAAGCGCTGAATTGTCTGCTTGCTAAGTTAATCGTTAAGGGTTGGTTGACCTGTATTTAGGCAGTAAGAAATGATGCCAAGTTCTATTAATTCATAATAAGTTGTTTTCATGAGTAAAAATTATCTGCAACTACACATTAATCTGTTTAAAGTCAAGCCATATTTTTTCCTTCTTCATCGGCTCATTGGTAAAGTCCTGTACCGGGTAAACTTCTCAGTTTCGCTGTTGTCCCATGAATAAGTTTATTAGTGCAATGGCACAGCAGCGCTGTAACTTGTAGTTATTTAATTCAGCGTCAGTTATTACACTGAACGTTTAGCGCTGTGTGAATTTACGATGTGCAGCTGTCAGTTGAATGCAACAACACAACATTGTGGTCTGTGTGCAATTTAACTGGACATAATATTCTTTGTACAACTAAATAGTAACGTGCTCGTGACAAATGTGTGTGAAAAATAGTTGCTTTGCGTATGCATCCGTAATAAGTACGGTGACAGTCGGAGGGCCCATGTGACGAGGGTCGAGCACATTGCCAATTTCTTATACACAACTTTAGCCCCAAGTTATGACAAGTTTCGTTTGACTAAAACCATAATCATTCTTTGTATACTTTGAGACAAAAAGCCACGAAGATTATTAGCTAAAGATATGGAAGATTAATTACGAAAATGGTAAAATTAAGTATCAACTTCTTTTCGTTCTCGCAACGCAAATTGCGGCCCATTTCTACCTGACTCAATCCTCAGGGCATTCAACGCAGAGTCCTCAAATTGATATAAATGTCCGAGGGGGCCCACTTCGCGCCACAGACAATAAATCAATAGCTGTCGCGCGTGACGAGCGACTGTTTTGTTCGGATGCGCGTCCATCGCCCGCGGGACAGCGGCGCGCGCTCCGTGAAATGAAGCCCACGCCGCCTGGATTGATACATTACGGGATCTTCTGACAGCTTGCATACGTATGCGAATTGTTTCTATTATTTTTTGACGTGGTCTCGGATGTGGAAAATGAAAAGGAAACCTATTTCAAAAATATGTATGACAGGTTTGTTATATTATAATAGTTCGTTCGTTTATAGTTAGTTTATACTAGTTCTTTGGTAAATCCATAGTTGGAAAGATACAGGATTGCCTATCTACAGTATATAGTACAAAACGATTGTTTAGAAGCCTCTCTCCTGGGGCTTTCCGAAACAGACCCATGTACCTATTGCAGTATAATTCCTGCAATTACATACTTATTGTTTTCAAGTCGATTAAATTCTTTTTACAAGTCAATCGGTCAGCTTTTTACTTTCTCGTCTTTTTTTTTTTGAATATTCAAAAACTGACAATTGTTCTGAAGAATGTCAAGAAGAAAAAAATTGAAGGCATTCTGTCGTTGGAATTCCAAGAGAAATAATATAATTTTTCAATAATATTGAATCATTCTTCGAATGTGAATTTGAAATTATTAATGTTTAACCACGATATGTGAGTATTCAGCGGATATCTCGATCGAGTGTACGTTCCCTGGAATTTATCGTCACTTTTTCTTTTGGTGAGTAATCCCTTTATAGGTTCGGTATTCTTGTAACTTGAGCCTTATTCTTTAATCTAAGAAGATTTCCTTTTCCTTAGATTGTTTGAAAGGCCACATTTTTTGGCCTTACCCTGCCATTTATTGTTCGCCTATCTTCTTCCATCGTCTGCCGGCTGCCGAAGTCCGAGCGAGCTTGCGGAGAGAAGCGCAGGATCGTTGCCAAGCAAGGTCGACGACACAGAACCAGTAGCTTCCCGGGGTGGGGTCGTCTTGGCGGTGTCTCTGGACATCGCCAACGCCTTCAATACCCTGCCCTGGAGTTGTATCAGGGAGGCACTCCGGTATCACCGGATGCCGACCTACCTCTGTCGTATAGTTGAGGCCTATCTGACGGATAGGGCAGTCATTTACCTCGGTCACCAGGAAGAGTGGAACCGGCGAGAGATGTCGTGCAGTGTCCCACAGGGATCGGTCTTGGGGCCGCATCTGTGGGACATCGGGTACGACTGGGTGCTGCGCGCCGACCTCCCTAGCGGCGTCAGCGTAGTGTGCTACGCTGATGACACGCTAGTCCTGGCACAGAGGAGGTCGCACCAGGCAGCGGCCGAATTGATGACACGCGGGGTTGCGACAGTCGTCGGGAGGATCCGGCAATTGGGACTCGAGGTGGCCTTGCACAAGTCCGAGGCCATGTGATTTCATGGTCCTCGGAACGCGCCACTGTCGGGTTCCGAAATAACGGAAGGAGGGGTTCACATCGGCGTCGAGTCGACGATGAAGTACCTGAGACTCGTCCTCGACAGCCGGTGGAACTTCGTGGAGCATTTCCGACGTTTGGCTCCCAGACTGCAGCGGGCCGGGGCTGCCTTGAAGCGGTTCTTGCCCAATCCGGGGGGGCAAAACGCCTCCTGCCGGAGGCTCTACGCGGGGATCGTGCGGTCCATGGCCCTTTAAGGGGCACCGCTGTGGGTGCGTTCATTGAGGCTCCGGCCAGCCCGCCGGTTGAACGCGTCCTAAAGGGTCATGGCCATCCGGATGGTCCGGGGATGACGCACGGTCTCCTGCGAGGCGGCGAGCCTCCTTGCCGGATTGTCGCCGTGGGATCTTGAGGCAAAAGTCCTCGCGCACGTTTGGGAGTGGCGCGAGGAGGCGAAACGTCGGGGCGTAACTCCGCTGCCGCGAGAAATCGCGGCACAGCGGACAGAGCTCCGGCGGGATCTCACGGTGGCATGGAGAGTGCGACTGTCGCAACCCAGTGCAGGGCACGCCACAATTGCGGCGGTAAGTCCCCTTTTTGAGGAGTGGCTTGAGAGTTAAACTTAATAAGTGTGTTGATTACCGATTATTTAAATTCTTTTTTACGACTATTTCATTAAAATTCATTTGTTTTATAAAACAAAATAATGTCACCTTTTCGTTTCTCTCTGTCAAAAGATTTCACACAAGATTCTTATTAATCAAAATAGCGTTTAGCGAAACTAACTTTACGTAGTGCAGCGCGTGAACTCTTTTTTTTTTTTTGGGTGGGAAATCATCAAATGACGTCTCCCGCTCTGGGCGGAGCGGAAGGGCATGTCAGCTTACTGACTAAAACCCACCCGTGTTCCTTCAGTTGCCTGTGCGCCAGGGCCACGGTAACACTTTCGAACAATCCGCAGCCCCGGCAGGCATCGGTCCTATCGGACCCCGTCAATTTTGCTGACATCTCTTTGAGGCGCGCGTGGAACACGACGCGCCGTCGACCCGGGCCTGGTCCTTACCGGACGGCGAGCTGAGCGCGTGAACTCTGCGGTTTTTGTAGCGTGACCTCTGCGGTTGCAAACTATTTCATATAACTGGCCATAAATTTTTATTTTTATTGTTTTCAAAGGAAGGCACCTCTTGCTCATTGAAAAAAGCTTCAGTTGCAAAAAAATAAAACGGTTTCAGGTCACTTTTTATAAATTTCTGTCTTACCAATCCTATTGGAGTCAAGCAGTTTCTTTCGTTTCTAATATCTAATCTTATTGCCGCAATTGGTTCATAGTCAGCCAAGATTTGTATCTTTACACAAATGATGTAATATTTCTTCGAACCTGATATGTAATTTTCCTTATTTTCTTTTTAACGGATGTTTTAACCTTTTCTCTGGCGTAACATCCTATTTTATTTGTCGTAGGTGTAGACCCAGTTACGAAGGGCTGCTTCCGGCCCTTTTTCTGGGTACCGGACTATAATACACGAGGTTCGCGAGCTGTTTGGTCGCTGTTACCAGTCCTTGCTGGCCCGCGACACTTGATCGTCTTGTCACCTGCGATTCCATTGAGGCGTGCAGTTCTTCAAGGCTACGGTTCGTCAACATCCAGGATACCATCCCCTTTATATTAATTGTTAATATTTGTAGGTTTTATATTCCAATGATAGCTGATCTTTAACCATGACTGTTTTTCTATCGGGATAACTTAGGTAATCTTTATAAGATAATGTTCATTTTAAAGTTTACGTAAGTAAGCAGCCACGAACTAAAAACCGATTGCAATCGAATTCCTAGTTCGGAAACCAAATACGTAACAAAGATTTACCATCCAATATTTTAACATATTGTATTAATTTATTTTGTTTCGATATACAAATATTTTTTATTATACGTGTTACAAGTAGTGAATTTCCTTATTTTATTTCGCTACAGTAGGTACAATATGGCCGATGAATAATGGCAGAGCCGAACAAAGGCTCTTTGAACTTTCGCGCATGTTCACTCACTCACACTCGCTTCATAACAGCATTATTTTGGTTCCCAAAAAAATGCTATTGCGCAGCTTTCTGTGCAAAGTTCGGACCGGCCGTAAATCATCAACCGTATTGTAAGTCTTTATTGTACTTCTGAACTGTTAAGACTCAATAATTAAGTGTGTTAATTACCGATTACTTAAGTATCTTCTCTAATTACAGTCCAACATTGATCTAAATCGCCCGGTAATTCGAAACCGCGGGAAGTCGTCTCCTGTCACCTTCAACTGACAGCTCGCTTAGCCAGTATTGTACGACCCTGCTTGTACGGTAGGGATTCCAAACGCGATCTTCACAATTCCGGTTATCAGTACCGAGGTAGAGTAGGTAAAAACTTAGGTCAAAGGAAAATACTTTGTGCGATAAAAGTCGTTCCAGATTTTCAGCCCCATTTTAAGTAAAGGGGTGTGGCAAAAACTTCTTAATAGTTTTAAAAACTTTTAAGGATCACTTACTATCTGTGCACACAGATGTCACAAATAAGACGTTTTTTTAATAAATGGACTATGCATAAATCATAAAATCAAAACGTTGGTTTTACGACTACAAAAAGTCTCTAAAACTATTATATCTGTCCAAATATTGTTTGTGTCGATGTGGTATATCTAATATAATAATTATGTACCTACTTAAATTTAATGGTTTTAAAAATTATAAAATATATTTTATGGTTTGTTTCAGTCCAGTACGAACCCAACAAGATCTACATTGTGTTCAACTGTATCAATCGAAAAAATTTATTCGTGTCTTCAGTTTTTGATTTTTAATATATTTTTATAACATGCACATTTGCTGCTTTTCCAACTCACTTTGGACATTGGCAGAATTGTCAGCATGGGCTTTGCTTGTCATTTAATGAAAATAGAAATAGATTATGTATTTCGTCAGTTATACGTAAATTACGCAATGGATTTTTAATAAAATAATGATTTAGTTTTGCCGTGACAATTATTTGAGAGTTTTGTGTTAAGAGTGAGTTAAAATAATGTGCAGAAGACAAACTTTCCCGTCCATTATGTTAACAAAGTCGTGTACAGTTGATTGCGAATGTTTGATAAGTTTTCTGGCAAACAAAGTGGTATCTATGTCAGTTACTGAGCCTGCGCTGTTTGTAGACTGTTTATTACAAAAAGTTATCAATCGTGCATATCCCACGGTATTAGTGGTGACTATCCAAGAACATACTAACAATAGATTAGTGTGTGGGAAGTGGTCCGTGTTTCAGGAGTGCGTTCGAGTGTAGCCTTAGGGGCCCTAGGATAATGACCCATGATCCCCTTTGTACCTAACCTGTCTGAGTCGGAGTGCCCCTAGACCCGAGTTCGCTTCGCTCGCTCTTGCATCCTAAGTTCTTAACGGATCCCTTCAACATCATTTTTACGACAAACGGCTGGTCGGAGACAAATATATTTAAGTGTTCTTTACAATAAAACCGAGAAACCTAACGATTTGCAAAAAACTTTTTTTTAAAATGTCTTCCACAGTAAGTTAAAAATATATTAGAATGCCTATTTCTCGGAAACGGTGCGTAGTAGGAACATGGTTCTCAGGAGCTTAATAGTTTCCTTAGACAAAGTTAACCCGATACTACAAAAAACAGGTAGTTCCGAAAAAAAAAAATTGGCTGTACCAAATTATTGTTAACTACAGGAATGATCAGATTGTTGCAGGCAATGGCACGCGGCTTGGTATATTGCATGTTTCTTTTTTACATTTTGTGGGAACACATATTTTAGGTATTATTCAGTATTTCATGTTACTTTCATCAATCTCTCTCAAGATTCTAAAATCAAAAAATCCATCCAAAACATTGGTTACTAATTCTTCGTTTACCGATAATAAAGCTTTTTTACTAACATTACAATTAAGTTCACCTAGAAAAAACTGCATGCGTAGCTACACTAAAGTTAATATGACAAACCTTGAAAACGACATACGCGGTATTAATTTTGACCCTGTTTATAATTCAAACGAAGCAAATATTTCTTTAGACTATTTCATAAATTCGTTACAATATGCAATAAGGAAAAATACATTCGCTAAGACAATGCCTAGAAAGTATAGTTGTATTAAACCCTGGATCACACCCGGTCTCGTTCGTTGTATAAGACATAGAGACAAGCTTCACCTAAAATTGAAACTCGCACCTGATAACGAAATACTTTCTAACACTTATAAAAGATATCGAAACTTCTGTAATAATCTTTTGAAAAAACTAAAAAATCAGCACGATAAAAATGAATTACAGAAGGCGGGGAAAAATAGTAAACTTGTGTGGAAATTTATAAAAACTAACACATTTAGATCGAAAAATCCCAAACCACCGCTTGATTTACTATCAACCGAAATAAACCCATCCGAAGCAATGAATACAGTAAACAACTTTTTTGCTAACGTTGGTAAATACTTGGCTGAAAAATCTTTAAAATCTGGTAATTTTTCCCGTCAAATCCCGACTACGACACCTCTGCACTTAAATATTTTGTTTTATTAGATACCGACGTTAACGAAGTAGTAAGACTAATAAACGCGTTAAAGGATGTTTGTGCTACTGGGTGGGATGACATACCTACTTGCTCCTCCGCTAACCCACATTTTTCATCTATGTTTATCTAAAGGAATATTCCCTAAATTGCTTAAAAAACCCTTGGTCACACCTGTATTCAAGTCTGGAGACAAAAACTGTGTGAATAACTACAGACCCATTTCAGTGTTAACAGGCCTCTCAAAAATTTTAGAAAAAATCATTAACAGTAGATTGATAAAATATCTGGAAGATAACAGACTACTTTCAGATTGTCAAAGGTCTAAAACCAGACCTAAAAGATCTACTAGCCAAGCAGTACACAAATTAACTTATTATATTACTTCCAATCTAGATAATGGTATGCACACAATTGGGATCTTTCTAGACCTTGCGAAGGCCTTGGACACCATTTCTTGTACTTTACTTTTGCACAAGCTTGATACACTTGGGATAGGAGGAGCACAATTTCTACTATTTTCTGATTATCTCAGCGATCGTCATCAATGTCTAAAAATAGGTCAGTATACAAGTTCTGAACTTAAAAATAGTTGTTTTGGAATTCCACAGGGCAGCATTTTGGGCCCTACGTTATTTTTAATCTATATAAATGAGCTATGCAGCGTGGCACTCCGAAATGGTGTCATAATGTCTTATGCGGATGACACCGCTCTATTGTTCTCAGCTAAATCAAGAGTTGAGGTCTATGATCTTGCTCAGAATGGTTTTAACATTGTTTGTAATTGGCTCCATAATAATCTCCTAACATTAAATGCAGATAAAACAAAATACATTACATTTACAATGAGAAATACTAACATACCGTTTACTAATCTAAACATTTATGTACATAGCTGTAGCACGTACGCTGACAATGCATGTTCTTGCCCCAGTTTAGCTAAAGCTGACAACTTAAAATACTAATACTAGTGTCACTATTGACTCCAATCTAAATTTCCGCAAACATATCGATTTACTATGTACTAGAGTGCGCAAATTAATATATGTTTTTAAGAATTTACGGAACATAGCCGACTATAAATTAATTAAACAGGTTTATTTAGCTTTGTGTTAATCCATCCTTACCTATTGCATAACTTCCTGGGGTGGTGCTGCAAAAACAATTTTACTCCCTCTAGAACGTGCTCAAAGAGCAATTCTAAAGGTTGCAACCTTTCGCCCTTTTAGATTTCCTAAGCACCAGCTCTACATAGCATGTAATGTACTAACAGTACGGCAATTATTTATTCTAAGCTTAGTACTACACCAGCACACTGCACTTCCTTTTGCCCCAGTACCTTCCGACAGGAGAAGAAAGGACTTGGTTTGCATAAACACTCAAACCAGACATGCGTTTGCTAATCGATCTTATGTGTTTTTAGGACCTTTTCTGTATAATAGGCTCAACAAGTTACTAAGCTTCTATAGTGTAAGTTATATAAAATGTAGTAAAATATTATCAGAATATTTAGCGATACTCAATTACACAGACACAGAAAAACTTTTAGAAATTTTAGTATGATGATAATATATCCCTCTTATTTACTTTTGTATATTTACATAGGCTTAGTTTTAGGTATTAATGTACCATTATGCTTCTTCTCATAGTTGTTAATAGATTATTTTTATCAGTTCAACTTAAATTTTACTGTCCCAATTTAATTGAAATGTAAAGTGATGGCCTGAAACACAGGTTTGAATTAACCTAGATCGGGCGGGTCTCTACCTTATATTGTAATTCCGAATCATCATTACTTGCACCTGTAATCAAATTTTAGTTTTAGTTTATTTTTAGGCACTAAAACTGTATGGAAAATATTACTACTACTACTACTACTTACTATTACTACTTTGGCTAAGTGTACACTTTTTGTAAATGTTTTATGTTTTAATCATATACTCGTAGTCTATGAGTTTTTGCTCAGTTCAATAAATGAGGTATCCACCGGAACTGTTTTATATTTAATTAAATTATTATGCACCTATTATGTGATCATGTTTTATTGTATACTATTTTTGTACAACAAATGTGAAATACCTTTGCAACTCGCCTGTATCTGCGAATAATTTCATCACATTTTGAAACCTTTACTTTGGTACCTTCTCGTTCGGAATGTGTCTAAGCGATTTATGTAAAACATTTTAGTTGAAAGGAAATCGTTTGGCTTGATACGGGCATGTGAATAAAAGAGAAATTAATATAAATGTTGATGGATGGAGCGAGAGAGGAAGACCAAAGAAAAGATGGATGGATTGTGTGAGGAATGATATGAAAGAGAAGGGAGTCGTCCCTAAGACGGCCCACTGACCAGTGAGTAATAGTGTGTCGGTTGATGGAAGAATGGAAGAAGAAAACATGTTGCGCGGACCCCAAGTAACGTGGGACAAGGGTGCGAAGATAATGATTTCAGTTCATCTAAAAAGAACTTCACTTTTCAAATCTGGGGTCAGCAAAGACACTAATAATTGCTTATTGCACTGCCGTGTTGGCAAGGTGTTTGAAAAAGTAATATTAAATCAATTGCTCAATCATTTTAATCGTAATAACAACCTACACGATCAACAGTATGGTTTCACCAAAGGACGTTATACAACCGACGCCGGTGTCACCTTATTAAAACATATCTTTAACTCATGGGTAGAGGCACAAGATGCAAAAAGCATCTTCTGCGACCTATCCAAAGCATTTGGTTGCGTAAATCATGAAACACTGCTCTTGAAACTTGAGCATTACGGACTGCGTAAACTTGCGCATAGCTTAGTAAAATCATGTTTGAATGATAGACTGCAGCAAGTTCAAATAAACGGTGTGAATTCATTGGGTTTACAAGTCAAAATGGGTGTGCCGCAGGGCTCAATATTGGATCCGTTCCTCTTTTTAGTATATATAAATGATTAACTTCGTTTACTGAAAAACCGACCACAAATGGTGTGATTCGCTGATAAAACAGGAGCTTGACGACGTAAATAACTCTATGCTTAAGGTTTATAATTGATTTACTGTAAATAATTTGGTATTAAATGAAAAGAAAACTAAATGCATAAGATTCGCGTTTCCTACCGAATGTTAGAAGTAGTAAATGTCACGTGTATTGAATAAGGAGATACTAGAATTCGTCGGGGGGGGGGGGGGGGGGGGGCTCTGGATTTATGCTTTCGCGGTTGCACAACGACATGCTTTGCTTTGCTTTGCTTGGTAGTATAAATGCAGGCCTACCCTGCCGCCTCCTTCAGAGGTAGCAGGGTGCCGGAGTCCTGAGGGAGAGCGCTAAAGTCGTGTAAATCCTCACGGCAAGTGTGGCGGATGCACCTTCCCGAGATTGCCACCCCGTTTCTTGGTCTAATTCCTTAAGAAATAGACGTTAACAAAACCTCCAGGCGCCATCACACCCCTTTCCAAATTACCCTTAAACCCCGTTCTTTCCTGTCTTATGCCCCTCCAGTCCCAAATCTCACAAGCCCTCCCCATTCCATTATTCCCATCTCCACTCCTCCCACCTCCAACGTTCCAATTTCCTCTCCTAACCGCAACCCCTTTCTGACTGAGTGGTGGCGGGCTCGACGGTCACTAAAGTCAGCTGATAGCGAGTAATTAAGTAGTCACCTGCGCTAGGACCTGCGCAGTTGAGCGCCGTGAGCGGGGATGAAGGAGTCCTGGGGGGTTGAGCCGAGCGGCTCTGGTTGTAATGTGTCCGTAAGGCAACACGCCCCCTTTGGTCTGGATTTCAAGCGAAACGGTGGCCCTACCCAATAGCCAGGGGTAGGGAAATGGTCACAGTGTCCCGTCAGAGGGCCACAGGTGAGGTGCGTGAGGTCCGCTGAAGTCGTCCTCGGACGGCCGAAGCGGTAGGTAAAGGTCATGCTGACGGTGTAAGTGAGGGTTGATCAGTTCGTTGGGGGTGGCCCTTTGGACCCCCTATGCCAACCCGATCGAGCACCCGATGTCGCACTGTAAGCCAGCCTTGCGCCGATATATCTCTCTGGTAGTCCTAACGTTCGAGCTTTTTTATAGTGAGACGTTCCCAGGTGGTGGCTCCATGGAGGGTGAGAGCCAGAGAGATGACTTTTACAAATCATTTAACATGGATAAATCAAGGCCAGTTAAAAACAAAAACAACGGGGTGGAGGCGAAAGCTAATGAGACTCCCAAGGGAGGTGCTTGCACTTCTCTCGCCCCTGGTGGCCATGCGGCTAACGCTGCGGGTACCAGCGCGGGTGTCGGTCCGGCTGTGGCGAAAACCATTGCTAAGACCAAAAAGTCCCAGCATAAACAAAGGACGTCGGCGCCAATTGGCACCAGTACCGACCCTTCTAATACTCAGGCGAAGACTACGGCGACGATTAATACCACTGCCGGTCCGACCCTCTCTATACTAACCCCGGCGCTGGGTAACACTGGCACCGGGTGTCCTGTTAAACACCCTCCCCTTCCTGTGGCTCCTCTAGCCTCCTCTAGCCTCCTCTCACCAGGCGGTCGTTACCGATCAAGCGGAGACGACCAGCCACGCCGAAGATGCATTCACACGCGCCTGGCAAGTGCAGTAACGCAAGGGTAAGGGTAAATGCACTCAATAAGCCCGTTGCCCTTACACTGACCCTTCAGGTCCACCAGCTGCCTCAGAACAAGGCAAGCAGAGGGATAGAGTGACAAGGAAGGAGCGCCGACAAACACGCTGGATGTCAGGTAAAGGCTCCCTCGCAAAAACATGTCACTGCCGCCAGGTCGGTCAAAGCGACAAGCGGTCAGTTAAACTTCTCCGCCGGAAAGCGGACGCAGGCAGAGGCCGGCACAAGGCGACCAGTGTCCAGTTAACCGCCAACCAGTGTTCCGGAGAATCCGGCTGAAGGTACAACTAAGACACAGCGACCCGATTGGAAGGATCAGGCCGCGGCCAAGCGAGCCCTCAACGAGACTTTGACACTTCGGGGGGAGCATAAGCGGCCGCGTCTTGATCAATCCAAACGGGTCGCCCAACGTAGCTACGCCCAAGCTGCCAGTGCTACCCTGGAAGTCGCCATTACCTGCGAGCACACGGGGATCCTCATCAAGGACGTATCGGATCAGGTGCTCGCTGCCATCCAGAGGCGGATCATTCTCTAGGCCTGCTCCCCCAAGCAAGACACTCCAGGGCCGACCTTCAACGCGAAGCCGTTGTTCGCCGGGGGAGTACTAAAACTGTGGTGCGGTAGCGACCACACCTTAGCCTGGCTAAGGAAGACAGTCTCCGACCTTGCTCTCCCAACTAGCATCCCGCTAGTGGTCAAGAGCCAGTCGGAACTACAAAAACGTGCACGATGTGGCATTGTGATCCCAGACGAGCACGGGGTTTTCGAAGAGCCAACCAATATTGGGCACGCTCTCAGCTATCAGAACCTCTGGGTCGACATAAAAAGGTGGGTACTCCTGCATGCTGACAAACAGGCCGCAGCGTGGTTCGTGGTGATCGGTGTCCCTGTGGACCAAATTCCGATCCTGATGGAGGCCGGACGCCGTCTCTCAGTGGGACTGGGGGCGGTGTACGTTAAGTTTCAGGGTCGGAACGGCAGTTTCACCGATGTCCCGCAAGGACGGGACCCCGCCACGAACACCATCAGCGAGGCGCTAAACCAGCCGCAGGAACAAGGAAGGGAGTCAACTCCCCCTTTAAACCCGGAAGAATCTGCGGCTGAACCTGCTGCAGCAGAGTTGGCTGCCCGTGCTGCTGCCACCGTGGGCGCCGTCCACTCATCGGGTGGGGAGCTGGACGAAATCATCCTCCCCCCGGCTTCGGACCAGGGTGGGGACGGCTTCGACGAGGGCGACCTGTTTGCCGGGCTCAGACTGGAGGGGGACGAGGGTTCGACCAGCGATGGCGTCCTTTTCGTCGACCTGTAAAGTCTTACAGGCAAACCTCCACCACAGCCAGACCGCAACTGCTCAGCTTCGAAAGTAGCTGGAGGTTCAACACACGGCCATTGCCTTGATCCAAGAGCCGTGGATTAGGGCGGGCCGCATACAAGGACTCTCCAATCTTGGCGGTAAGCTCCTGGTCACCACAGATCACGATCACCCCAGATCGTGCATCTATATCACAGGTAACTTTAAAGCACAGCTTTTAACTGACTTCTGTTGCAGAGACGTCTCTACAGCAAAGCTGACAATACAGCGCGACGACGCCAGGGAAATGTCGATCGTTTTCGCCTCGCCCTACATGCCCGAGGCGGCAGCGCCGCCTCCCCACGATCTCACCCGCCTCGTGAGCCATTGCGAGAGATGCGGGTTTGAGGTCGTCGTCGGGGCCGATGCCAATGCTCACATCCAGCTGTGGGGTATGGACTCGCAAAACGAGAGGGGTAAGGTATTGGTTGACTACTTATTCCCAACTAACCTATCCCTACTAAACACTGGCTATGAACCAACTTTCGTAACCAGGCGAAGCCGCACAATCACAGACCTTACTCTGGCAACAGAGGGCGCGGCGGAAAATACCACTGGGTGGGAGGTATCCAGGAAGGTCTCCTGTTCTGATCACAGATGGATCCGCTTCGACATCCAGGTCTGTGTTCCGCCAACACCACCACGGCGTAGTCCGCGTAACACGGATCGTGCCACCTACACACGCAGCCTTGAGGCCAAGCTTGCGACACTAAGCGATCCGACGACATTTGCGGACACGACACAGATTGAGGTACAAGTAAGCCAAATTACAATTAGTAAGCTAAATCAATGATAGACAGCTACCAAACTGCCTGCCCAGAGACCACCCCGGGTAACATTCCGGGTAAAAAACCGTGGTGGGGCGCTGATCTGCCTGCATGGAGGACGACGAAACAGCAGCTCATGTGCTTCTAAACAGCCCGGTGGTCGCCACGTACAGGGCAAAGTACTTCGGTAACCCAGGTACCATACGTGAGATTGTCAGCAACACCAAGGCGTTCCTGGCTTTCTTCGAGGAGCTGGGGTGGATCGAATAATCGATTTTCCCATCCGTACGCAAAATACGCGCATTGACGTAGAGTTGCGGACACCAGCCTGTATTACCTATTACCTATTACGAGAATTCGTCGAAAAACTGGTTTCCCTGGGGATCACGCTCAACTTAAAGCTATAGTGGAGTCCTCATTTATCATAACTTGCAGGTCGGCTAAGTTTAGCCTATTACGCTTGTAGGAACGCTGACACATTCATTTTGTATTAATTTAGTACGTGCAGCGATCGGCAATGCTAGTTCGCCCGCAACCACCGCCCGCTATAGACGCGCTTACCATCCATCTATGTATTTACTTCTATTGTAATACGTACCGTGAGTAAAAGAAATATCCACTATATAACAACGTTTAATTTGTCTCCGTACACACACACCTAGAACAATATACACGCAAATACAAAACACTGTTTGGAAAATCTGTCAATTAACAGACGTGGATACCGCGAGAATGGTCTATATTAGTTACTTTCATAGCATCATGTCTTGCAGTATTTTGCTGTGGGGATGGGCTAGAGATATTGATTCTATCTTTATTCTGCAAAAGAGGGCTGTTAGAGCCATCTACAACCTTCGAAGATGCGAACACTAAGGGAACTGTTTAAAAAATTAATATCATGACGGTACCTGGTCAAGGGCGTCCCATGACTTTGGCCACATAGAGGGAAAGTACCTTAAATACTGTAGATAGAAAAATTACTCAATGAAGTCTTAATTTTTTTTTTTAAAGCATTTTATTTCAAATAGGCACTTTTGAATTATGAATTGTCAAGGGGTCGGTCAGTCAGAAAGATGAATCTAGTTGCCCATTCCAATGAAAGCGTAGTAGGTACCTATGGAGAAGAACGGGCAAGAAACTCCATTGACACTTTTTTAAATCAAAATATGGTTACAAAATATTGGTTTCATCATTCATGTTGAAATTATACATGTGGGAACGATGCAGAACGTTAAAAGCATCCGTAATAAAGAGACAAAAACAATTCAAATATTAAATAAAATTAAAATAAGCCGTGGCAGCTAAGAGATGACCAGTCTCTACTGACGGCGCTCGTTCACGAACATGAAGTATGGATCAGCGCCATTTAGCTTAACCATTTTGAAGGCACACGCCACCACCAGCGAGACATTTGAGTGAGCATGACATACTCTCAGCCGCCAGGGCACATTCACAACAATACGAACTGCATTCAAAGAATTTTAAAAAATCGCCTGTCTGAATCTGGAAACCCTCTAAATGTGAAAAAAGCCTGTAATTTTACTGTACCGATCGAAAGAGTAAATCATATACATTTATTTCTTCTAAATAACATGGCATCTAAAATAAAAGAAAGACCCTGAAACTTAACATTTAATTTAAAATTTTGTTAAATTAGATCAACCACATTTCAGATTGTCTAATTTACATACTTCTTTTATGGGTTACTGTGTAAAATGTTATAATAAAATACCACTAAATATTATTCAAAGAAATGAGAAAAAATATTAAAGCACGCACTCTACGCACACTATGTAGACAAGCATATTATATGTTGGATGATTATATTATCGTAGATAAAAATGCTTTGCTTAACGCTGGTCCTGCTCCACATCCATTTGGGCTCACTAGTAGAAATTGTAATGTTTGGAAGAGATGCTTCCTTTTTTAATTTTTCTGATATTTTGAACGTAATGTTTATTTTTATGTAATCAAATTTTAATTGTTGAATATGTGACTGTCTGTCACCTATTCCTATTTTATAACAAAATATTATATTTGTTTTAAAACTTCCCACGATATCGGGGTTCTTAGAGACACTTTAAATCTCTTTTTTTGCATGTCTTGATTTTTCTATAATATCTTGATTTAAAAGAGTGTCCTTGGAGTTTCCTGCCCGTTCTTCTCCATAGAGATCTATGTTTTGGGATGGGCAACTAGCTTCAACTTTCTGACTAACTGACCGATTCTTTGACAACTCAAAAGTGCCTGTAAATGGTTTAATTGAAATAAATGTCTTAATTTTGAGTTTCAAATTAGTTATTCAAGTAGATTACTACTTGAATAACTAATTTAGTTTAATAACCAGGGTAGGTAAGTAGGTGCAGTTGATCCGCAGTCTCCTTTTAGTAGATGGAGCTGGAGACCCGCTGAGTTTTTGTTGCCCGCCACTGCACTCGCTAATATTGCTGCCAAAACCCACTGTCGGCAAAAGGTAGGTACGGATTTAGTCCTCGTGTTTAATTTAAATCACATCAAAAATATTTATTTGTTACAATATGGTACAATAGATATTACAATAAATTTAGTTTCAGCATATCCTTTTTTTTTGTATGAGAAATCGTCAAATGACCTCTTCCGCTCTAGGCGGAGCGGAAGGGCGTGTCTCGAGACTCTTACTGACTAAAACCCACCCCTGTTCCTTCAGTTGCCTGTGCGCCAGGGCCACGGTAACTCTTTCGAACAATCTGCGACCCCGGCAGGCATCGGCCCTATCGGACCTCGTCAATGGTGCTGACATCTATTTGAGGCGCGTGTGAAACACGACGCGCCGTCGACCCAGGCCTGGTCCTTACCAGACGGCGAGCTGCCCATTGCTCGCCGTCCGCAAGCCCACGCCTATGGTGGCCGGGAGTCGGCAATAGACTCCCGACGCCCAGGGTGTCTCCTCCTGCGGCGACTAGGGGCGCGAGGGCGCAGCGATTGGCTCTGCATATCCTGCCATAACAATTACAACGTGCCGCATTTCATGTCGATTACAAAGTCATTATGATTATTATTATATGATTATTAAAAATTTACAATAGGTATAGGTTCCATCGAGTTATCCTTTAAATATACCTTAATGGTCTAATACTATTTATGCAGTAAAAGTTTAAACAGATTTTTTTTGAACAACGTCAATGGTAAATCTTAAAGGGAATTTGTTAAATGGTTATATACATATTATAAGAGACATGCAGTAGACGTTTATCTTAAATCATTTTAATTTTATTGGTGGAAACCGTGTCCGACTGTTTAGTTTGTCACAAATATTTTCCAACCGATGATAGTTTTTTTTTTTTTCAAATATACAAGTTTCCAAAATATACAGACATGGTAAGGGTAGATTATTTGTTTTTGTTTTTTTTTTAATCTCTTTGATCAAACTGTGTTACTGAAAACTTACAATACATTCATAAACTCACACATTCTTCCCATGGGGGTAGGCAGAAACTACAGAACGCCACCTGCTACGATCTTTACAATAATATTATTATTATAATAATAATATCTTTATGTCTTTGTATGTTTTTTTGTAAAAATATTTAAAAATGTATTTAATATTTAAGAAGATTAATAAACGCAATAAAAATATTCTTATGATCTATTATTATTATTTATTTATTTATACATAGTCTTATTACAAGTTCATGTTTGTTTTGTACCATTAAACCAGAATTTTTTGGTTGAGTATATATGTTACAAATATATTAGGTCCGGAAAAAGATTCTGTCGTATTTTATATACAAATTCAAGACTAAGAGCTCGTGTGACACCCAAATATCGAGCTTTTTGGTATACCCAGACTTTGTGAAATGAGTGAAAAATATTTTGTGGTCAACCCCTTACTCTTCAGCTATGTCGTAAATAACTACTAATATATCGACCTTGCTCTATTTTTCAAAAATGGCTTTGCTTTATCCGTAACAGGGCGACCAGGGAGAGCTGCATCTTTGACATCAAAATTCCCGGACTGAAAACGCTTGAACCAACTTTGTGCTACTCTTCCTAACACCGCGTTAAGTCCATAAACGTCACATATTTTTTTCGCAACTTGAGTTCCTTTTTTCCCTTTTTGTAATAAAACTTCAAAATGTATCGTTTTTTTTATTAGGTTCACTACTTTTGGCGGACAGAAAAACAATTGAAAAATGGCGGGAAATCGTTATTACTTTTTATTTTTTTTAATGTTTAATGTAATCTATTTAATGGTATCAATACCAGCCAGATACAAACAGTACAGCCAAAAAGATTTTACTACAACTTTATACCCATAAAATATGAAAAAACTTTTACCCCGACCTTATTATATATACAAATAACTAAAATTGATGTGTCTGTTTGTAATGTGAAAGAGCAATCAATGTCAAAATAACATCTTTTACAAAATGCCTATGAATATGGTACTTATAGCAAGAAAACATATTTTTTAAATTTTCTCTGGCTGTCTGTTTGTTCCGACATAGGCTACTTTTCATTGACATACCACGGGGGCGGAAGCAAGTATTTTTTCATATATAGATTAAAAATCAAGTCTTTCAAAATACTCTCTTTCTTGCCAAGAGATATTTCCCAAAAACAGTGTAGCTACCTAGGTATTTTTAATTACTATAACAAAATGTTATCTATGAGATCGCACACATCAAGTTAGCTGCGAAGCAATCCACATTCCACTACCGAGCTGGTGCATGAACGCTTCATATCTGACCGTCCAGTCGTTGCAGCGCTGCATCGCTGCCGACTGCCGGTTGGCGGGTCATTGTCATTTTTCAATTCCGGGAGGCGCCGCGCTGCGCGCCGCCAACGAAAATCACTTCAATCGTATCGGAACCATTGTGCGCAACGAACGCGAATATTTATGAAAGGAAATCATTATATTGCGCCCTTATCTGAGGGATTTCCTTTAGAACTGCTAACCCGCCAGTGTCGCCGCGTCGGGGTCGGCGTCGTAGTGAGCTAGTTCGTGATGGAGGGTTTTATAGGTAGTTATGTGCTGGCATTCGGTTGACGGCTACTTGTACAAACATATTAAGTACTAGCTTCCACCTGCGGCTTTGCCCGCGTAGTGTGTCGATAAAAAGTATTCTAAGAAATGTTTTTGTGTTATCACTTTCATATGCATCTAGTAAAAGACTGTTATTTTGACATTAAGCAGACACTTCAATTTTATTTGTTTGTGGTATAGTATGTGTCGCATTAAATACAGTGTTGCTGACTGAAGTACTCTATGCAGTCGGTGCGCTATGACGGATGTAAGGGCCGCCCAAGTAGCAAAATCAGTACTTATAATGGTCTCTAAGACTATTTTTTCATGCACTTATAAGATACTTAAAGTATGCTACAAACAAGGATTTGGGCGCAAATATAGGAGCATATATTTCTGTAACGATCTTACAATGAACTTGGATAAAGTCATTAACTCATATAATATACTTGACGAAAAAGAATAGTTTATATAACAATCTTAGCCTATGCAGTTACAGGCACTAGTGCTTCTATAACGCTTTGACTCCAGTATCTTATGAAACCTATCAATTTTATAATGCGCTTGTAACATACTTGGTTATTTGTTATAAGTACATTATATAGGTATAAACTGTAACGTGCACGTGTTTTGTGTTTGAGAAATTTGTTTATTTTTATATTCCTTACTAATATAAATAATTGCATTAGTATTCATTCGTTTTTAATATAGCTGGTTTCTTTGTGAATATAGTGTGGAAACTGGTGGGAAAGTCAAATTTACTGTGAATATGTACCGCATATTGCTTTTTTCTTAACGCCTAGAGCAAAATTGAACATTGTGAAGTTGTTGTTAAAATTTAATTTCAATGATTCTTGTGAATATTCGCCATGTTTTAAAAATACTCTGCATTGAGTACTTTATAGAATCACTATTAGCAAATTAGTACTTATTACAGTTTTGTTAGCCTTTTCACCGCCATGGACTTCAATAGAAGTTCAGCTGCCTTGAAATTTTAGTTAGATTTACATGTTTTAATGGCACGTACGCCTTTAAAACAAAATCAATGTCTAAAGGACACACTCTTATTTTGTTTTAAAGGCGTACGTGCCATTAAAACATGTAAATCTAACTAAAATTTCAAGGCAGCTGAACTTCTATTGAACTCCGTGGCGGTGAAAAGGTCTATCACTTCTCCTCCATTTTAAAACAAATTAGGGTTCCTCATGAATTGTTTATCAACCTCACCCGTTATATCTGACTAAGCTTTGATTATTTTTTCGTCCGTCAACTGTTTAAGCAAGTTTACAAGGCTTTTAATTGTTTTTAACAAAGTTCGTGCATCTTTGGGTAGAATGTTTTTAATTCTTTTGTATAATATTATTGATAGTTCATTTGGTGTCAAATGCATTATATTCAATTTTATAGCCCAGCTTTGTATATCTTGAAGACATTCATGATTCTTTTCAGAGTCTGTGCTTTCTTTTATTTCTGAATCATATTTATTTATTTATTTATTTAAACTTCTCGCACACAATAACATACAAAGGCGGACTTAATGCCTTAGGCATTCTCTACCAGTCAACCAAGGGTGGTGTAGAGATAAGATGGCAGGTGCTCTGCTTAACAGGCGTTAATAATAATAAAAAAAAAAATTAAAAAGATAACATAATTAATTATACATGAAATAGGTATACAAGTACCTAAATAGGTATATTCTTCCTCATGGCCTTTTCTTCCTGGTCTTCATGATTAGAATAGCACTGAACAGGTACATCATCATTTTCGATGGAACCCTCCATTACATAATCTGTTGCACTTGACTATGAGATGACTAACTATAAGTTGACAAAATGGCTGACGTTTACTTACAAAGTACTTGGTCCAGTAATTTGTAAGCATGTTTGCTCTCATAGCGTATTCGTAACATGCTAACAATCATATAAGAGACTTCAACAAGACGATAATGCCAATACTTATAAGGATCTCTGATAAGTATGTTAAAAGTAAATGTATCCTATAACTGTCCTATAAGTTAATCTTGTAGTAGCTATAGGACTTAGTTATAGCAAAAAATGCTCTTGAGTATATTTAGTCTTGTGAAATGCATTTATAAGTATATGAGTCTTATAACTGTTCTATAAGTTAAACTTGTATTTACTAGAAGACTAAGTTATAAAAGCAAATGCTCCTGAGTAAATTAAGGCTTGTGAAATGCTACTATCAGTAAAATAGTCTACACCAATGCACTTATAAGAATCTTATAAGTGTTAATACACTTATCATATTTTTTATAAGATTACTTTGCTTGTTGGGCGGAGTGTGAGGCCGCGGGAAACAACAGGAGCACCAGTCACCCTTCAGCCCTAGGATCTGTCACACGTTCATGAGACGCGTGCGCACAGTGATTCATCTAAAGTTTTATTATTATTTCCTTTATTTCATTATACACGGTAACATTTGAATCACAGTTTTGCTAGAACAAAAGTTGTTCAGACCATGGTCTACTACCATTATATAGCATCCAAATAAAAAAAACTTCATTGGTTTTCGAAAATACACATAAAATGCAAAGATAAAAAGTTGGGATTATCGTTTCTCCCTACAATAGAGACACTGCGGCGCTCGCGTCTTAAAGTACACAGGATTGTTTACAGGAAAATATTAAAAAAAAAAAAAAATTGGTAAACGAAATTTTGTTAGAACTTATTTTTGTACATCTTACTAGAAAATACCAAAGTTAAAAGTTAACCTCGGTAGGTATTTTATCACTGATAAGTGGCTACTTTAAAACAGATTTTTATGGCTTGGTATGGCTTTAGCTATGGTACACTTTGGTACTTAGGTATTTTCTGGCTATGCACGATTCCACGACGTAGGCCAACGCACCGTACCGAAGACGGCGCGGTGAGGTGGCTGACCTGTAATTTTATAATTTCGTTTTAGGTGCGAACTTACGGTAGGTACTATCAGACATGGTTTTAATTCTTTCCTGTATTATACTAGGTATGGGTACCTATTATATCTAACGTGACATTATTAGGTATTATTTATTTATTGGGATATTACAGGAACATGACAAAAACAAAACATACCAGCTACCACATAACCGGTTTAGCTCCGTGTGCAACAAGACAACATTGACTCCAATTTCGGTTGAAAGTACATGCGCCTAGCTTCCGCCAGCTTGTCACCAGCAATTGAGTAAAAACGCACCATAACCAGCCACTCCACACTCGAATAGTTAGAACTCATTTTCACAAAAAACGCGCGATGCGTGCCTGTGACGTAAACACATCGGATGCATACGCGTCACTCGCTCGAAAGATTTCGGTAGACTGGTTATCGCCCGGGCGGCTCGAGCGGCTCGCAGCAATCAACAAAAAAAATGGGTGGAGCGATATTTCACGCGATTGCATGTCATTGGCTAATGATTTATTTGCATTTCGGCCCGCATTAGCCGGACATACTTGTAGTCCACGTAACTCCGGGACTTCTCATAACTCTTTTGAATGTCATATCGCTACCGCGATGAGTACTTTGATTTTACGGATAATGTTTGAACACGTTTGAGCAACATAAGACTAATTTGAGAATGCCTAGTTTAGTTAGTTTTAATAACATATTTGATGCTATACAATGGTAGTAGACCATGGTCTGAACAACGTTTGTTCTAGCAAAACTGTGATTCAAATATTACCGTGTATGTACAAACAACTATGTACTAACAACTAAACTGTAGGACAGCTAAACAACGCCCTTCTCCAGATACAGAATGGAATGATGTTCCATGCAAAAGTGTTTAAAAGGTAATTAAGTTAATGTAGTTAATTTAGAATTAGTTAATTAAGAACAAAAAATAAAAAATAAGATAAAAATAAATAGAAACCTTCGGTTTCTCAGAACAAGTCACCGAAACGCACCCAGGCTACGGACACTAGTTGATCTACATCAGGTCCATGTAGGGCCTTGAAAAAGCGTCCGTGAAGCTCCTTACTCTGTCTTACTTCCATGCGATCATTAGTGTCAAGTACTACTGGCTTGCGCCAGTTCTCTTTAGCCAAGGAGAGCGGGGTGAGGCACTTGACCACTGCGTCCACATCTCGATGCATCCCCACGTCGGATTCTAAGAAATATTCCCTGAGACTGCATATCTCGCGATTGTGCTGGGTCTTAGCATTTAAAAAGCCTCAACCTCCACACTTTCGCGGGATATACAGCCTCATTACCGGTGGCGGTGGGAGATGCATTCGATTTGCAGTTAGCAGTGTACGGACCCTCATAACCAGGGCGCCGAGTTTGGTCTGAGTCCATTCGAGTATGCCGAAAGCCAATCGACCCAATCGATAAAGGCGCGCACCTTGTTTCTATTATTATGTCGTTTATTTATTTTCATACTTTTTTTTTTCATACATTTTTTTAAAACATTAAAAAATATAAAAAAATTGTGGTCCAACGGTATCGGGAGCAGGGTCCAAGCTACCGGTGGTTAGGGCTCCAGAGACAGGTACCTCGTCACGATGCGAGCCATATCGAGGAGTACTGCCTTCTGAACCAGGCCCTTGATTCAACCGCCTAACGAGAGTCTCGGGAGATGTTGATTTAAACGCAACATCATGTTGCGATACATTTTACTTGGTTTTTTTTTTAATATTCAAGGTTTAACTACAATAAGTGTTTTGGTATACACACTTAATTTTTGGCCATTTGTGGGTTGGATCCTTTTTGTTTAACTACGTCCATTATTAGGACAATAATTATTAATTGTGATTTGTGTATCTGTATAAACTATGTGTACATAAACTAAGTGTAAGAAGTTGCTATCATCTTTTAGTTGCCTGAGATCCACAAACAGTCCACAACAATGTCAGAGGACGGAAGCATTACCCCTCCTCGATGTCCCGTGAAGACATTATTATGTATATAATAATATGTAGTTTGTATATTTATCTGATATGTTTGTGTATTTTATCATTGACAAAGTAGTTAGTGGCTGTAACTATTTGTCTGTCAGCAAGTTACAAAGTTAGTGATATTATAAGTGGCCTTGACATTAGTACATATTATTTAAACCAAGAACTGGACTGCATATTTGCTCATCATAAAGTCAATCCAAGGAACCAAAAAAGACGTCGACGACGACACGTTTTAAGTCAGTCACTCAATTGATTGTTCTAACATTACAACTGGCTCGAGGTCTTAAGTCTTTCATTCGTGGGCTAGTGCGATGACACTGCACAATGGTGACAATGTAGTAGAGATGCGCATCGGAGCGGTGCGTGGCAATACGTTTTGCGGTTCGATGCGGCACAGTTTTATTGTGCAAGTTGGCCCGCTGTCTGTTCCGCGCCGGTGAATGCTCGGGATAGGTTTTACCGAAAGCAAGGAGCGACAGAGAAAGATAGAGAAAATAATATGAAAGTTGAAGTTTCATGTTCCTAAACGTCAATTTGTTCAGCCTGGGAGGCTGGGTCTAGAGCGAAAGATGGCAGCGTTACTATAAAGTAATTACTTACATGTAACGCAAACTACTCTGGAACGTTTTGGATTCATTATTGCGTCAGTTTTTAAAAACCAAAAGCATTTTTTTAATAAATTCAGTTCATTCATTATTTTATGATTGAAAGATTCAGTGCAGTGTGTCTGATTCAAAGACCTACATTTCAGTAAACCGCTACAGTTGAACCTCCGCTTTCACACCGACCGAGTCGTTCTTGCAGTAGAACATAAAAACAAGGCGTCGAGCGTCACTCGACTCGTCTAATGCGATGTATTGAAATGGCCCGCGTCTCGATAAACACGTAGGGCTGCCGCGCGCCGCGCCGGTTAACTTGAGATGTTTTGTTCGCATCCCCGTCACTCGCCACTCGGCAACGTGTGGAGGAATTTAACGCAGTGACAACCTTGCTCTCCGATTCCATTTGTTGGGTTTTTTGCTTTGTGTTTCATATTCACACGTTAACTGCATATGAATGGGGGTGAGTTTGCTCGTGCATACGTTTGGGTACATCTACCTATGACTTTTAATTTTGTGATAATTTTTATAGGAATGCAAAGTAATTGTAGGATTTTTTATGTGTAGGCATTAATAGTGACGGTCAGGTACGACCTAGACAAAACTGTCTTTCAGTCGATCACTCTATGATAATAATTATGGTGCTCACACCCTCACAAAACACTTTTATTTTCAAAATAAATAACCTGTTTTGTCAATGACTGACAAAATTGTTTTGTCTAAGTCGCAGTGCCGCCTTACAAATAAAGGAACTGCTGGTCGTTATCATTATGACGCCCAGTAAAAATCAACTTTAGTTGACACTGGCATAGTATAATAAAGTACGGAGTATTGCGTATTGGCGGTGTCCTCGAAATAATAACCTGAGGCCGCTCGGTAGATAAAGATGTACTAGGGTTATCCACTAACTCACTTGGGTTGTAACTGTACTTTGAGGGAATGTATTCTTTTTAAAAACTTCTGATGTGTTGTAGGTAATATTTTCAGTACATTAAAATGTTTTTCACTAATCCGGTAGCTTGTGGTGTTAGGTTTGTTTGCTAAATCATCTCGGCACATGAGCCGAAGCCATTCGAATAGTCTGAAAAAAAAAAGTATTTTCCACTTATTCGGGTTCAAAAACAAAAGAATCAATAGAAAAATTACATGGCAAGGCCTGTATAAAAGTCCGCGATGACATATATATGACGGCGCATCCGTCAACGTAAGACGTCAGGTTGACTTTTAGCTGTCAAAGTCAGCCTAGCGAAGCGTCATTGTCGATGGTTGTGAGGGCGGCCATCTTGACACTGTTGTTCGAGACGGCGCCCGCGCACCACGCTTGTGACGAATCGCTTTGCATCCGAGTGATAGTTTGATCTAATATTCTAATTAAATTGGTGTCGTGTTCCTTAGACCGTACATTGCTCATTTAACTGTGTATTTTGGTTATTAAACGCTGTGCTGATTAAACAACTGTGATTTGTAACAAGGACTTGTGATTTTTCTGCTCACGCCCACCTGCCTACCTACCTACCCACATACAACACAAGATGAGTTCTGATGAAGGCCCTCCTGCCCCTTCATCAGAAGTGGGATTGGATGGGGCTAGAATTGAGCGAGAAACACCAAAATCGGATGCAGAAAAATTGCTGAATAACATGGAAATGCTCTTATCTCGTGTTCTCCAAGCCCAGCCATCGCCAACTGTGAGTACTTACCAGGCAACTCATTTCTTACCGTTTAATCCAGACGAACCAGACTGTGACATAGATGGTTGGTGCAATATTACCGAAGCTATCGTTCACAATAAGCGCTTAGAAGGAATAGACTTGCTCATGGCTCTTACTACCTCTTTAAAAGGACGAGCGGCTGCTTGTATCACTAAGCTAAACTTAGATGAAATGTCCTGGAGCGTTGTCAAACAGACACTGTTAGCTAAATTTTCAAAACCAAAGCTTCTTCAGGACTATTTCGACGAAATATTGCGATTCCAAATCGGAGCTAAGGAGACAGCTTCAGAAGCTGCTCTTCGTTTATGGAACTTAATCGAACGAATACCTAAGACTGTGATGCCTGAAGAAGTGGTGACTGGATTCGTTATTTCTGTGCTTTGTCAGAAGGACAGCCTGATAAGACGCGAGTTGATTGCGCACAACATCACAACTCGCACTCAATTGTTCCGAATCCTGGGAGGAGTATCTCTTAAGCGGCGTTCAGACGGTGTCGAAGCTGACGAACCTGAGGCGAAGCGTTCTCGTGCTACCGAAAGGTTCACTGGCAGATGTAACTTTTGCGGAATATCGGGACATCGTTTTGCGGATTGCCGAAAACGTCGTGACGCGCTGGGATCAGTCAAGCCTCGAGACACTCCGAGTGCTTCCCGTCCATTGGAGAGGAATACCGATGTAACTTGCTACACTTGTGGCCAGAAAGGTCATGTGACAACTAACTGTCCCGATAAAAGGAACGGTGGTAAAGCTGCGGCCAAGGAAGTCCACCATTGTGAACACCGTCCTTCAAGGGGTATCTTGACAACATCTTCCGGTGAGTCTGTACCTTTTCTATTTGATAGCGGATCGTCCTGTTCTCTTGTGAAAGAAAGTCATCGTGGTAAACTCTTGGGTACTGTGTGTAAAAGTCTCGTCTATCTGAGCGGCATTGGAGGCGATGATATACAGTGCACGACTCAAATTCAGGCCGATGTTAAAATTGGTGATCGCTTGATTAGTTTACTCTTTCACGTGGTTTCCGACAATAATATATCTGAGCCTGTAATTATTGGTAGAGATATCTTTGATCAGGGGTTAAGTGTAGAAATTGATAATGATAATCTTGTTATATACTCTAAACAACAATCTAATCTTTGTGTTGCGACATCAGATCTTCCAGATTTTTCAAAAATTGACACGGATTTGCAGGAACGGGATAAAGACGTGTTGATTTCCATATTGAGCAAATATGCGAATAACTTTATCGAGGGTATACCTACCAAGCGTGTGAAGACGGGAGTATGCGAAATTAAATTAGTAGATCCACATAAAGTTGTGCAGCGATGTCCCCATAAAAGAGCACCTATAGAGAAACAAATAATTAGGGAACAGGTTCAAAAACTATTAGACGCAGGGGTGATTCGAGAGAGTATGTCCCCATTTGCTAGCCCTATCGTTCTTGTGAAAAAGAAGGATAATTCCGATAGACTTTGTGTAGATTTTAGGGAGTTAAATTCAAATACCATACCTGAACATTATCCCTTGCCTCGAATCGAGGAACAAATCGACCAGCTTACGGGTGCTAATTTCTTCTCTTCATTGGATATGGCTTCTGGCTTCCACCAGATCCCTATCCACCCTGAGTCAGTGGAGAAGACAGCTTTCGTGACAAACGAAGGGCAATACGAGTATCTCGCCATGCCATTTGGTTTGCGTAATGCTCCTTCAGTCTTTCAGAGATGTATCACAAGGGCTCTTAGTCATTTACAAGATAAACCACTCATCTATATGGATGACGTGTTATGTCATTCTGCTAACATCTCCGAAGGACTGAAGCGCCTTGACTTGGTTTTAGGTGCGTTATCAGAAGCCGGGTTTACATTCAATACAAAGAAATGTAAATTTATGAAACAACGAATTGACTACCTAGGATATTCTGTACAGTCCGGTGAGATTAGGCCCAATTCACGGAAGATTCAAGCATTGGCAGACGCCCCAGAACCTAAATCGGCTACTAATGTTCGCCAATTTCTCGGTCTAGCCTCCTACTTTAGGAAATTTATTCCTGAGTTCACACGAATAGTCGGTCCCCTATACCCTCTTACAAAACTTAAAGGACGAATTAATTGGACTACCGAACATGAAAAGATACGGCGCAAAATTATAGGCATTCTCACGTCCGAACCGGTGCTAACTATATTCGACCCAGAACTTCCGGTGGAGCTACATACCGACGCTAGCTCAGAAGGATATGGAGCAATCCTTCTGCAAAAGAAAAATAATCTTATGCACGTTGTAGAGTATTATAGCCGCCGTACAGCAGACGCGGAATCTCGTTATCATTCATACGAGTTAGAAACTTTAGCGGTCGTCAGAGCTGTAGAGCATTTTCGCCATTATTTATATGGTAGGCGATTTGTTGTAGTTACCGACTGCAATTCACTCAAGGCGTCGAAATCGAAGAAAGACCTAACACCCCGCGTTTACCGATGGTGGGCTTATTTACAAGCTTACGATTTCGATATTATGTACCGCGAAGGAAGTAAAATGGAGCATGCTGACTACCTGTCCCGAAACCCACTGTCAGATTCTGCTGTTCCTATCACTCCTGTAAAGCCTAAGCCTAAAACTGTCAATTATGTTGAACTACATCAGGGCTGGCTGTCAGTTGAACAGAAACGTGACGCGGAGATTCAGGATCTTATCGCAAAACATAATAATAATAGCTTTCCCGAAACAGTAGGTCAAACATATGACGTTAGAGATGGCATACTCTACAGAAAGATTACTCGTAACAAAGCGGTTTCATGGCTACCCGTAGTTCCACGATCTCTTATTTGGACACTAATTAATCATGTCCACAACGAATTGCAACATTTAGGCAGGGACAAAACTCTAGACAAGCTGTATGAAAAGTATTGGTTTCCCGATATGTCTAAATGTGTACGAAAATTTATAGATTCGTGTATCATTTGTAAGGCATCGAAAGGTCCATCGGGTGCTCAGCCTGTTCAGCTCCATTCGATTCCAAAAGTATCCGTGCCTTGGCACACGATTCACATAGATTTTTCGGGGAAGCTGAGCGGGAAGAGTGACCGAAAGGAGTATTGCTCGGTAATAATCGATGCCTTTACCAAGTATGTTTTACTCGAACATACTTTGTCAGTCGATTCCAAGAGTGCAATATATGCCGTACAAAAAGCTGTGTGTCTTTTTGGAGCCCCGAAAAGAATCATCGCAGATCAGGGCCGTTGCTACATTAGCTCAGATTTTAAGAGCTTTTGCCAAGAGTATAAAATAGACCTCCATTTCATCGCGACTGGTACGAGTAGGGCAAACGGCCAAGTTGAACGAGTGATGCGTACCCTAAAGAGCCTCCTTACCATTATTGAAAACGACCCTAACAAAGCGTGGCGTGACGAATTAAGTAACATCCAACTTGCTCTCAATAGTTCTAAATCTTCCGTTACCAAATACTCACCGTCAGAACTAATGTTTGGAATTCGTTCTAATTCTTTAGGAATGTCTAAGTTGAACGCCGATAATATAGATCATGAGGTTCGCTTAGATTTAGATTCGATAAGAACTGATGCATCAGCTAACATTTGCAAAGCTGCTGAATCTGATACCCTTCGGTTTAATCGTGGTCGGGCCACAATAAGACCTTTCTCTAAAGGAGACTTCGTATTTATTAAAAATTGCGAACGGAATAAAACAAAATTGGATAGGAAGTTTCGAGGTCCATATGTTATAGTAGAAGTACTTGAAAACGATCGCTACGAACTTAAAAGTTCAGGTGGTTCTCAGAGAACTTATAAATACTCTCACGAGAATTTGCGCGCAGTACCCCAGGGACATATCGGTTTGATCGAAATAGCTACTAGTCTTTTAAATTGTGAAGAGGCCGAGACGGCGTCGGAGGATGAAGAAAGTATAATTAATTCAAATCATGACAATGATAACTCTGACACCTTGACCGTATGCTCAAACACTGTTTCCGCCGATTCAAGGACACTCACAGCAGGCTCGGACACTCTCAGTACATGCTCAGATCATGAGACTTGGGAAATGTTGCACGAAACTGAAATTCATACAGTACAAGACGATTCATAGTCGTAGGTAAGTGGAGCGACCTCTAAGAATCTCTTTCCTAACAAAAAGTCAGACGAAATATGTCGTCCGAGTCAGTATCAGATTGACTTGTCTCTATGCTTTTGTTCTATGAGACGAAATATGTCGTCCGAGTCAGAGCCCTTTAAGTTGACTGACTCGTTCTGGATGTTTTGCAGATTATGGTAAGACGAATAGTGTCGTCCGGGTCACATCCACCAAAGGATTGACTTGTCTAATAGTACCAATTGTGAACTGTTAACCTACATGCTGTTTAGTGACGAGGCTGTGTCATCCGGCTTAATTGTTGCGAGACACTCGCCTTAAGTCTTAAGTATCATAGCGCATTGTGATAATTGTAATTAGTCGTCGGTCAGGATGCCGAACGGACTATGTACGATTGCAACTCATTGTTTCAGAAAATCGCCCGAGGACGGTCGAGTGTCAGTCCGGCCGTGACGGCGCATCCGTCAACGTAAGACGTCAGGTTGACTTTTAGCTGTCAAAGTCAGCCTAGCGAAGCGTCATTGTCGATGGTTGTGAGGGCGGCCATCTTGACACTGTTGTTCGAGACGGCGCCCGCGCACCACGCTTGTGACGAATCGCTTTGCATCCGAGTGATAGTTTGATCTAATATTCTAATTAAATTGGTGTCGTGTTCCTTAGACCGTACATTGCTCATTTAACTGTGTATTTTGGTTATTAAACGCTGTGCTGATTAAACAACTGTGATTTGTAACAAGGACTTGTGATTTTTCTGCTCACGCCCACCTGCCTACCTACCTACCCACATACAACACAAGATGAGTTCTGATGAAGGCCCTCCTGCCCCTTCATATATAAAAGCTCAGATTAATTCATAAATATTTATAAAATATGACAGAATTGAAGGTATATAAAATTATGTTATTTTGTCTCGTGTAAAAGTAGGTTATATGTTAGATCCCTATCGAAATAAATTTGCTTAAGGTCAGGCAAAGGAGATGTTTCATTTTTGGCTAGCACTTGTACATTATATCAAAAAACGGGGTAAAAATACACTGAATTTAGGAAAAATATTAATCCGTGAATTTAAAAATATTATCTATGTTGTGCACACAATTTTTATTTTTCAATTACTGCCATTGCTGTCGTTATCGCCACACTACGGCGGCGTCCTGACAACATGCGTTCTGAAATCAGAATGGATCTGAAATTAATGTGAAATCGTAAATACTAAAATATTAAATTTAATTATAAAAAGATACGGCTGTTTTATATTATCTTCTCCGACATGTTTATTTTTAATTTATTAATTGACGGAGGTATGTAAGTTGTATTGTTATAAGTTGCATTTGTAAGTTGTTTATGTCCTTACTAACAATATGGATTGCACTGATCTGACAAATAAATAAATTATTATTATTATTTTTATATGTTAACGTAGCTCGGGGTCATGAGATCCCGGTCCTTTGGAAGGCGTACGAGGGGCCGAAGCCAACTCGCAGAGGCCCCTTAGACAATTTTAAATGGAATGAGGCACCAACCGACGATTATCTGTGTATGCACTGTGCAAGTGCACCCAAGGACAATCCCCGGTAGGTGTTGGACTATTGCAGGATATGGAAACAAAAATAATTATTAAACTATGGGTTTCTGTGGCTAAGATGGATTGGTTACCAAGAACTATGGAACGGCTATGGCCCCTGCTTGACCAATGTTTTATATATAAAATACACGGATAAAATGGCAGGGGGTGACTTGCACACTCAATAATGGGCCCCCGGAAACCGTCGCTAGCACATAATGACGTAGCGACAAGGAGGCAACACTTCCTGAGGTGCTTGAGGAGTGGAGAGGTATTCCACGGCTATCAGAACAATCCCAGAGCCCGGAAGATGGTCAAGATCCCTACCAGCACTTACTGAAATACTTCCTTCCTCCGAGCACGTTTGCTCTTGCGAATCTCCACTCAAGCCGGCCAATAAAGGCAAGAAAGAGGTGGGAGCTCTGTTCCTCGTCATTGTTCACTCCAGCCAGCTAATAAAGGCAAGCCAGAGGTAAGGAACAAGACTTCTCCCGCGAGACAGGGTCCGTGGGGTCGCTACTGCCCAACAGCTCGCCACATGCTGCCCTGCGGGTTCCTGTATCTCTCTTGGTCTGGCTTCTCACCCTAGACCTGTTTCAGCAAAGTAAACTCTACCGGTACAGACCTAGAGCTCAGGAGCGCGCAAGCCCCACCACGACGTCAACGTAGAGATACGGCGGTGGGGTTATTATTATTATTATTATTAATTCACCTATTACACCTATTTCAGACGTGTTAATAAAAACGTAATAATATCCTAGTTCTATTAATAAAATCTACTTGGCCAGTGGATTTCAGTGTTTCGAACGTTTTATTTTGTACATACACTGTCGGAAGTGTCGTTGTCAATCATAAAATATCCCCGTTTTAGGTTAATGAAAGATGACATTAATGTCATTCTCATCTGTCATTATGTCCCCATTTTTCTCACAACAAATGTCAAAAAATTTCAATTTTATTTTTGTACGTCTACAATACAAATTAATTCCATAAATCATTGCCTGTTACATGTTTATAGAGACATTTCACAGATTTTCTGGAATGTACACGTCCTAACCAAAGTTCCATACAAAAATGAAACGACTCCTTTTATGTAGAAAAAAAAATGCATGGCACTCGATGATATGCATCACATATCATAGATACACATGATACGAGTTCATGGCACTCGTTTCATTAGAAATACACGAGGGCGAAGCCGCGAGTAGAAGCTAGTATAGATATATTTTGTTCCTTCACTCGGGCATCAACCGCATGGAAAAATAGAGATACTCACCTATTAAGTGCCTGTCATGGAAGTCATGCTCGCTACACTTTAATAAATATACAAACACCTGCATAGCACAGAAATAAACAAATACTAAAAATAATGTTATTTTATAGGCTTCCCGACTGAGTTGGTAAGCACATTAATAATAAGAATAATATTTATTAATTTTCTCACGACAATATCCTTATAAAATAATAGCAAAAAACAATATTGTCCAGTCAGGGCTTAAAGAAAAAAATTGTGGGAGACTGGTGACTAAGCTAAGTCAAAGCCTGTATTTCAGGCCACCAGGTCTCCGCCCGAAGATCATAATTATGGTTTCCCGTAAACTAAAACTAGACAATCATTTCCATTTTACTTATAGGAAGGAGTGTGTAGTTGTGTGAGTGTGTGGATGTGTGAGTGTGTGAGTGAGAGTGATGAAGAAGTTGGTGCGTGTTAAACTGCTTGCTGAATGCCTCAGTAGTATGCGCTCGTGGTAGAGATAAACAGACGGAATGCGGTGACTACTTTGGGCTAGAAAGTAGATTTTCGGTTGTGTCATAGTCCAGAGTCATAAGCCATTCATTAAGTTTTTTCTTAGACAGCTATTTTGTGAGTGGGAAGATGTTGTGAACTTTGTTTATTTTGTGATAGAGGTAGCCTCCTAAAAAACAGAAAAATTGTTCAGAGAACTAAGTTGTAAGTCTACCAATGCAACGGTCCGGTCGACGGGCATTGCCCATACATTGTTCGCCCTGGAACCAAAAGCATCGGAATATTGTGTGTTGTATTGTCGGTCATTAGTAAATTCTTATATAATGTTATTTTTATAGCGGACTAGCTACAGTTTTTGTTCTTGAGCATATGTAATAAATAATAATATATTGGTGTTAGTTAAGAGATTAGTAATACTTTATGGATTCACGAACTCCGATTCTTCTCAATCAAAGCAGGACGAATAATATCATTCAGATTCATTTCACTCGGCACGAATCGGATCGCTAGGAGTATTATGTTTTCTGTGGATCTGGATCGGATAAACAAAAACTAAAAATAATGTCATTTTATGGGCTTACCTTGCCGATGCCGACTAAGTTGGTAAATTTAAAAAAAAAAAACTAGTTTTGATATTGATTTTGAATTCAAACACCCATACACTGAATAATACAGTCGATAACTTCATGCCATATTTCACGTTAATAAATGTGCAGGAGCGTCTCGCACGTCCGCGTCCGTACCTAACTGCGGTGCACGCACGTCTGTGGTGTACCTATCTACACTGAGATTTCGGGGCGTGTCATTTTGGATTTCAGACGTAATACTGCTTACTTTATTATACTGTGACGCTGATGCTCTTTACCACAGGTAAAATATATTAGTATTTCTACAGTTACTAACCGTTACTACTCCAAAAGACCATTTCACCACAATTCGTTAGGCAGCCCTGCCCGGCAAGTTGCCGAGCGATGTTTTTGCCAACCCGTGAGTTATGCTTGCCGCGCGCCTCCGCCCGACTCCGCCCGACTTGCGACACACTCACACATAATGACTCGCCGACAACTGTTTTCGCAATATCCAACAGTTCTTGCTGTACTTAGTATGAATGTACAGAAGGACCATATCTTATAAAATGAGGTAAGGGTATGGATGGCGACTTACTGATATGGCAGGATATAGCTATACTTTTAAACAGTCTCAGAACTTTTTCAGGTTTTTACCACTACCCGCTTGTTATATCGTCGTCCATTTCTACTTGGATTTCGCTTTTGAGAGCTACTTTTTTAGTTAGGCACTAAAGCCACTTGAGTCTTAAAGAGACGTACCAGTTTATTTATTTCGTGAGAATTATCTGTTAGCTGCTGTGGCTGTTTGAGCACTGTTACTTGTAACGATGGACTATTTCCTATTATGTCATCTTACGGTCAAAAGTTAGCATAAAAGTTTATAGTACTTTTAAAGTTTCTTGTAAACTATTGTTGGCGTCGTGGTATTGAGTGAACCTTCTGCATGTACCCATTGAATGTTTTTCTTGAATATGCACAAGTTTATTTGAGCGTTATATTTTGTTGCGTCGAGACATTCGGCTCCACTTTGAACGTTTATTTCCGTCGATCCGAGATGAAGGAATAATATCGAGTGTAGCGGTTGCAGGCTGCTATGTGCGTCGGGCACGTCCAGTAACAGACGGGCGAGACTGTTAGAATAATAGTTTGGTAAGTCACTGGTATCATCGTTATGATGGGGTTTAGACAAACTGATACATCAGAGGATGTAAGACTTTTACAATGATAACATTTACTGTGCACAATATTTAGCTGAAGTCAGAACGCACTCTGACTTCAGGAGTCAGAATGTATGAGCCTGAATATTCTAAGTTACGGTACAGCACCATGAGTGAAACTTATTTTTAAAAGCTGAAAATCGTGTCGATTTCTCCCTAACTTTCTGTCATCTAATTTCGTAAGTATTTATTATCATCACTTTCAAGATTGTTATGTTCAATATTCAACGATTTCAATAATGTGATTTATTAAGGTGTCGAAGTTAGGCATAGTTATCATAGCTGTTCTAATAACGATAACATTAATTATAATAATAATAATAATTTATCATTTATTCTCTCTTCACAAAGCTGACTTAAAGTTAATGTGTTGAAAAAAAATGTCTCAGCTGTATTCCACCTTTGTGAGAGACTGGTGCCTGATATAGGTTTTTGGACAAAACCTATGTTACAGGTCACCAGGCCCCTTCCACGGATAGAATTAGCTTTAAGAGAGATGCCGTGCAAGAGTCGAAGTTAAACAATATGCATAACATAAATAAAAACTAAGTAGGAGTTAAACAATATGCTTAACACAAATAAAATATGAACTAATAACAATAAAAATAAAAAATAAAATAAAAAAATACCTACACCTATAATTCTGCAGAGGTTATTGAGTAATGTTGTGAGCCTATGTGTGAATGTATCTTGTGTGAAGTATTAGACTAGTAGGAGATTGAATTGAACGCGAGATTGGAGAGAACGCGTAAAACTGACGCGGACGAATCTTTTCCTTGCCTCGGAACAAACACGCTTTTATTACAACTCGCCGCAACGTAACACTACGATTTGTTCCAACAAACTATTGTTGGAGAAACTACTGTGTTTGTCACTGAGGTTTCATGGAGAGTGTGGACCAGTTGCAGTAAACATTTTTCATTCATGGATCGTATCCGTGGATTTTTATCGTTATGTTGTGTACGCAAACGAAGAAGCTAGAGAAAAAGAAATCGGATTAATCTAGACCAGAACAAAGTGACGTAAGTGGCAGCATTTTGATCAGTCCTGTGTTGACTTTGTAATAAACTATTTCAGCAAATACTTACTCAATATAATCTCTTCCAAAGCCAAAACGAAAAGGTTCACAGTTAAACTCAGCAAGCAGTTGGGTATATCTGTCGTACACTGGCGTGCCGCGTCAGCCACTCTACGAAATTTATTTAATCCGTCAAAGCGAAGACGCGGATATGTTTATTTTCAATTTGCGACTGCGACAACTAAACGCGAGGAAAAATAACGCGGCAAAAAGTCCGCTGTTTACCTAAATAAGTTAGTGTGATGATGAAAAGAGCTTTGAAATATCCAATTAGTTGCGAGCCGCTATCCGCTACTTATCAGTACTAAGTAAACCTTGTGAAAATCCTGTGATTCGGGGACACAGGATGTTGACTCATTATGAAGAAATATCTCATTTATTTACCTACGTAAAACTGTAAAACAGACACTGTGATGGTGTTCGTTAACGATATCCAAATAGTAACGATGTGCCCGCGCTGTTTCCCCCTTCATTATTGTGCCAGTACGTGCACTGGTACAATAACTTATGTACAACATGCAAAACATCCCAACAACAGAAGGTTTTAAAAGTATCTTTCCGAACGATCCGCAACCCGTTGCACAGAAAATGGACGTCCCGTGTTCATTAAATAGGTCAACTTTACGAAAAGGAACTGAATATCATTTCATTCTCTTTGTACCAGTGGAGCTACTCAAAATACACATAACAATTAAAGGGAACACAGCGCTCCACGGAACCCTCCGCGCTGCAAAAACTTGATATTTCCATAAGAAAATGTATTCTCTTTGTCATTCATTTATATACTTCATAAAGTAGAACACAATTTCTCAACAACTTGAGCTGAAATGGAAACAAAAAAAAAACACGCCGGAGTCGGCACATAAATAACTCGACACAATTCACAACTACTTAGTTATGTGGCGAGCCAACACATTCATAAAATGTTCATTGCTGCTCATAAACGACGAGCGGTTTTGGCACAGGTTTAAGGCCTGCGATGAATTATGAATGGCCGGGATTACCTACACGTCAGCGTTACGTCACGGGTACACACAGCATCACTAATTAATATGCCTGTTTAGTCCACTAACCGAGAGAGGAATATGTTAGGAATTAATCTAGCAAATTGCCAGGATTTCACCCAAATTCAGGAGCATAATACATTACGGAGCTGGAATCAGGTCACTGACGTTAACATTATATTTAATACGTTCGTAAAAATTTAAACGATATTCAAGCTGTTTTATACTTTTCTTGACCGGCAATTAATGTTGTTCTTAATTTTTTGGAATTTAGGACTTGTTTGTTTGGAAAAGCAAGATTTTCTTACAATGGTTGTAATTGCAGAAAATTTCATACACCTAATGGGTTGTCATGATTTTTTAAGCCAAAATTTCCTCTAGTAATAAACAATATTTATGTGGATTTAACCGTAATCAGTCGGATTGCCCAGTGTGGTTATTCATTATTCCGTTATAAAATGGGTATGTATTATTATTTATTCGTTCAAACTATCGAAAACCCTGTCTCTTTGTCTCTACATTATATTTTATTTCTTTGTCATAGGAACAGTCAGCGTATATGCTTTTCTTAGTATGCTTTATTGCTATAAGAATCTTATCTTCAGCAAAACAGTATGTTAATTTTCTTATATTTTCAATCTTTCAATTAACTTCTCTATTATAAAAAAATCTGCTTGTACTCACGGTCCTCATCTCTTATTGTTTGTCTTAGGCATTGACCGTGTTTATCAATCCGAATTTCGGCCTCACCGCCCGGGCGAATGGTCTAGCCTGTGAGTCGTAACAAGACACCTCACGACTCGTGACGAGACTACGCACTACATCCTTGTTCTCGACTTCGGCAGTCTCAACCATCACAAGATTTTACCAGCTATTTAGTTATTATTAATTTTTAACTCTAAACTCTTTTGCCGTTTAATTCAAGTCCGTACCATGACCACGGTCTAACATAGCGCCGTCACCTACACAATAGGAACCTTATATTTAACGTGCGCGTCTTAGAATACTGGTTGCGTATTGCGAATGTAGACTAAAGGTATTATCGATCTTGCGCGTCTAAGTTTTTCTCGTGTAATTATTTTTTATATAAGAAGCCATATCAAAAATACTTCATGTAACTTTCTGATTTGATTCCTTAAAAGTTTGGTTATCTTCTTTTTTATTGGTGTACTTTCGGTGTATTTTTTGTTTATCAAAATGATACGTGTTTATGTGCTGAATCTTTTTTTATTTCGCTACTGTTTTTGATTGATGACATTATTAACCAGTAAGAATATTTAACAAGACTCTTGTCCTACACTCGCGGTCAAATAATACGGGTCGATGACGAAAATCCCTGTAACTTGCAAATTAATAATGTTACATGCGTGAAACTAACTTTATACATATTACAGAGAATTTTTATATCGTATGAAATAAAACCTTAAATGATCTATAACGTAATCAAAAAAGTTAAAATTTGAAAAGCCTCGATTTTGGAAATAAATTCAATTCGCGATTGTTTTACTTTTGCTTGTTCTCCAACTTTTGCGTTCAATCTGTCAAATCAAAATGATAAAAGACGGATATCGTCGTTTTTCACCTTCATGATTGGGAGACTTTACGAGAGACCCGTAAAGACGACGTAAGAGAGCGGACTGTAAGGCAGTGGATCCTTGAAGATAATTTGACCCCACATAGACCCGCAAATGATCCAAAACTTGAAAGGGAACATTGGGTAGCAAGAATACGTTACGCCCGCGAACACGTACCATGGGGAGACGAAATATGGGCAAGAGTAATGTTTTCTGACGAATCTAGATTTATGCTGTATGCACATGATGGGCGACGTTTTATTCCTGCTTGTTTTTAGGAAAAAGTGCCGTTCGGCGGTGGATCTGTTATGGTTTGGGTTGAAATCTCTTCAGAGAGTCGCACGGAGGTAGTGCTGATAGAAAATGGTACGCTAAATAGTGCAAGATATGTGGAAGAAATCCTTAATGAGCTTGCCGGCCCATATTTAATTAATAATGGGTGAAAATTTAATATTCATGTATTACAACGCCAAGCTACATACAGCTCAAATTGTAAATGAGTATTTTCAGGACGTTAGCATCAATCACATGGAAAGGCCCGCGAGAAGCCCGGACCTAAATCTAATTGAACACACTTGGGGAGAGCTTGGGAGGTGTGTAAAAAATCGAAACCCCGCTCCAGCTACTCTTCTAGACCTGAAACATGCGTTAGTGGAAGAATGGACGAATATCCCGCAACATTGCATGAGAAACTTAATAAACATTATGCTCAATTGCCTGGCAGCTGTGACAAGAGCCCGTGGAGGCAATACAAATTATTAATTTATTTTAAAGTTCGTTTCAGTTTTGTATGTGAGGTAACAACCATTATCTTTCAACGTAAACATTGTTGATATTTGTTTTTTTATGTAATTTTGACAATCAAACTAATCATGTTTCCAACATTTGGTGTTGTTTTATTATCTGGTAAATTATCCACAACATACAGTTTCACTCATGCCGTTAGCTCTATTATTTTAAGAGTAATTTTAGGTTTTCGTACTGACCCGTCTTTTTATCCACGAGTGTAGTTTTACGCATTCAAAATAATGATGTCATTAATTAGGGCCGTAATGAAGTATCCAAAATTATTCAAAGCGAGAATCACTCGAAATCTGGGCACTATCGTATGAATGTGCTTCTTGTAATCTACAAAGGTGACCAAGTACATGAAAAGAATGTTACAAAATTTCTCGGACTGCATATTGATAACGATATGTCATGTAGGACTCAAATCGACCATGCATGTGGGAAGCTCAGTAAGTTTTCCTATGCTCTTTATATGCTAGGCAAAATTGTGAAAATGACAGCGCTCCTAGCAGCTTATCATGGATATGTCACCTCTGCTTTGCGATATGACCTTATAGTTTGGGGTAATGCTAGTAAGGTAGAGGAGGTATTAATAGCACAGAAAAAATATATTTGAGGTATATGTAAAATAAAACGAACGGATTCATGCAAGCCACATTTCCAAAACTTAAAAATATTGACTGTACCATCAGTGTGTATCTATTAAGCCTGTATCTTTGTAAAAAACAACATGTTTGTATATAAATCCATCGAAAGTCAACGGCGCTCAAAAAATTTTGCACCCGTTATTTGCTAAAACCAAATGTCTCTACAATAGTATTTTATGCAATGGCTCCAAAACTTTATAACAAATTACCTGACCAAATTGTATCAAGCAACAACATGAATGAGTTTAAACGTAAGCTTTTTAAATTATTTAATGACATGGGGTATTATTCTGTTAAGGAATATCCTAATGAAAAATTAAAATATATTTAATTGCATTTATTTTTAGATGACAACTTATGGCCAGAAGGAATTTCTTTTCGTAGATACATAGACTTTAAAGAAGGAGCCGAAGGATCTCACAAAAATATCAACAATGGATTGCGACAATAACGATACTAATTCAAAAGCAAGTACATTTGTGAGTTTTAATTGTAAATCTATTACTAGATCGGTGGATTATGTCAGACTATTATGTCAAACATCTGATATAATCGCATTGCAAGAAACCTGGTTGCTGCCTCACGACATTCCTTTTCTGAGCAGCATAGACCCTCAGTTCGACTTCGTGGGAAAATCAGCGGTAGATACGTCGTCGGGCATCCTACGAGGGCGACCTTATGGCGGAGTTGCTATACTGTGGCGCAAGAGCGCCTTTGAAAATGTGTCTTTCGTGCAGTGCAAAAGTGTGCGTCTTGTTGCTATCAAAATAACGGCAGGCGGTAAATCTCTTTTAGTGTTCTCGGTTTACATGCCGACAGAGTCGATGGATAATCTTAGTGAATTTGTCGAGTGTTTAAGTGAGATTCACGCAGTGATAGAAAGTAGTGGTGTAGACGCAGTCTATATTCTGGGGGATTTTAATGCTCAACCGAATAGTCTATTCGGTGAAGAACTATTGAGTTTTTCGGCTGAAGTACAGTGGCGGTGCGCTGACGTTTGCCTGCTCGGTGGTGAGTCGGACACGTATACCTATGTAAGTGATGCACATGGTTCTACTAGTTGGTTAGACCATTGCGTAGTGACAGACGCGGCGTGGAACACTATTAGAGACGCTAGTGTGCTCTACGATGTGTCTTGGTCGGACCATTTACCTCTAATTGTAATGTGTGATCTTAATTTATTAAGGCCAAAAGTTGCACCTGGACTACCTAAATGTAACAAAGTAGCATGGGGTGACAGAGACTTGCAGCAGACTGAGTTATATAGCAATTATTGTAATGATCTCTTGAAAAATTTAGACTTTCCCTTACAATTTACTGAATGTAGTAAAAGTAGTTGTAGAATTAAGGAACATGAAACCATTTTAGATAATATGTATGCGGAAATTGTGCGTATTCTCTGTGAAGGTGCAATCACCAGTAACTGTAAGAACGGAATACAGCGCAAAAAGCGTTACATAACGGGCTGGAATAAACATGTAAAGGACCCACACGGACAGGCTCGGCTTGATTTTCAAGCCTGGACGTTGTTTGGTAGGCCGAAACATGGTGATTTGTATGAAAAAATGGTGGAAAGTAGAAGGGTTTTTAAAAGTAAATTGAAATGGTGTCAAAATAATAAGGACCAAATAAAAATGAACATCATTGCAAGTCATCATGACGCAAAGAATTTTGGTAGTTTTTGGAAAGCCACGAACAGGTTGAATCCCAGGTCGGGTCTGCCTGTGAGTATTGAGGGCCTTAGTGATCCTAATGATATCGCCAACCTATTCAGCAGAGCTTTTAAAGTTGGGTCTCCCCTAGGTACGTCGTCTGGCGGGCCGGAGGTGTTGGGGGGGTCCAAGGACATGCCTATTAGGTTTGCGGCCAGGGAGGTAGCTACTGTCATACGCAACTTAAAGAGAGGCAAGTCGCCGGGTCACGACAGCCTAAGTATAGAGCATTTACTTTATGCTGGTAAGCACTTACCGCGAGTGCTAGCAATGTTTTTTAGCTTGTGCCTGAGTCACTCGTATCTTCCACTTGATTTACTTAAAACTATTGTTGTGCCCATTGTTAAAAATAAGACTGGAGATGCGAGTGACAAGAGCAACTACAGGCCTATATCCCTGGCTACCATCATTGCAAAGGTGTTGGACAGTCTGATTGATCAGCAGCTGGATAAGCACTTAACACTCAACGACGCGCAGTTTGGGTTTAAGCCACGTTTATCCACGGAAACAGCTATACTATGCCTCAAACAGACTGTTCAATACTATGCAAGTAGGAAAACACCTGTGTATGCATGTTTTCTGGACCTCTCCAAGGCCTTCGACCTCGTATCTTATGACTGCCTATGGAATAAACTGTCAAATGTTGAGAACCTCCCAAGCGATATCATTAGGATGCTAAAATATTGGTATAAAAACCAATACAATTATGTTAAGTGGGCGGGTGTCCTGTCGGATGCATACGGGTTGGAGTGCGGTGTGAGGCAGGGCGGAATCAGCTCACCCAAGTTATTCAACCTGTATGTAAACGAGCTGATCTGTGAGCTCAGCAATACCAATATCGGGTGCTCCATTAACGGGCACTGCGTCAATAACATCAGCTACGCGGATGATGTGGTATTGCTGAGCCCATCGATCAGTGCACTTAGGAGGCTTCTTCGCATCTGTGAGGACTATGCGGTGGCTCACGGCCTCAGGTATAATGCGACTAAGAGCGAGCTACTGGTTTTCAAAGCGGGTAACAAATGTTATAATACTGTCCCACCAGTCACCTTGGGGGGCGCTCAGCTTTCCAGGGTCACGAAGTTCAAGTACCTGGGGCATTGGGTCACCGATAGTCTGTCCGACGATGCGGACGTGGAGAGGGAACGCAGAGCATTGGCAGTTCGATGTAACATGCTGGCTCGTAGGTTTGCACGTTGTACTAGGGAGGTGAAAATTACACTCTTTAGAGCGTATTGCCAATCTATGTACACGTGTGCCCTATGGGTCAACTATACAAAAAGCTCGTACAATGCTCTGCGAGTCCAATACAATAATGCCTTCAGAGTTATGTTGGGGCTGCCGCGCTTTTGCAGTGCATCGGGGATGTTCGCGGAGAATGGCGTGCCAGATTTTTACGCACTGATGCGGACACGGATAGCCTCCCTGATGCGGCGAGTGCGCGACAGCTCCAACAACTTGGTAGCTATAGTAGCCGACAGGATGGACAGTCCAATTATGTGGCAATGGATGACCACTCATCGTGCGTCATTCCATTATTTAAAATAAGTTGTTTTATTGTATTTTTTGTATAGGTATGTGTTTTCATGTATGTATGTATGTTTTGTGTATAAAATTGTAATGTGTGTTGTTTATGGACTTATGGTCTGAAATAAATTTTTTTTTTTATTATTATTATTATTATTATTTATATAATTTCATATCTCATATCCGTCTATAATTAAAATGTTTCTGCCAAAAGTTAATGAGATTGTATTGACATTTTAATTGCATTTATTATTGTACGTAGACGAAATTGTGACTAAATAATACCTGCGTGTTTACGTGCCGCCTTAATTTATTGACATACTATTAACTATTAGTGTTTGGCATAAAACTATTAGTGTAGGACATCTACGTACCTATTGAATTAATTTTTTGTTTCTATTTTGTTAATTGACAATCGATTACCTAAGCTATTTAGTATGCCTTTTGGCGTGACGTAGTATGGACTAACATTTTTTTATATAACTTCTGTATAATTTTACCCTATGTTCACAAGATGAACAAATGAATTTCAATAATCAACTTGGCACCGATAAAAGCTGACACGATAAGCGCCAACTCATAAAAGTTTCTCCTAATTGTGTTTTTTGAACATTGGGAATTAGGACTTCTTATAATCGTTCGTTGTTAGGCCGCCGGCCGTATTTTTCAAGCAAACTTAGTATACCTACTGCTAACTTATTTAGTAAGTACCTAATCTATTTTGTTTATGAACAGTGTTCCAATTCGTAATGGTTTAGGTTAAAAGGTGTTCCATTTTATAAGCGCTTTTGTTTGTATTGCTTTAACATAAAAATACACGCCAATTCTTCTTATAATGCCTTGAAGGCTTCTGTGGTTTAGACACAATATGTAAAACAAGAACTTGAAAAGGGTTTTATTAGTAAACGGCAGATATAATACAGATATATTGTACTCTAGCGAATAGTTTGTCGGTTTACCAAATACTCACGAAGTTACAAGACTTGGCGGCAATAGTGCGGTCATTTTATTTTGTCAAGACCGACACAACACAGTGTTCCTTTGCCAAGATTCGTTAGTGGAACATGTCTTGTAGTAGCTCCTTAATTTAGTGTCTTCTTTTTTGCTGACAACAGTTTGAAATAGCGAGACTATTATTGTTAGTTGTCGTATTAATAATACGAAACAATTCAAAGTAGTTTCTTTGTTGGTAATCGAATTAACCGCGACACAATGATACAACATTTTAGTTCGGTGTTTATTATTCTGCCGTCGTCAGCTAAAACCTAATAAGATCGAATATAATTAGAGAAAGTACAATCTAAACCAAATTAACAGTTAGGGGCAGAAGGTATTCTACATTTGTACAATCTCTCGCACAAATGGGGTGCCTTACCTGTAGCAGTAATTTATATCCCATATATGTTGATATTTACTATCAACACTGGTGCTGGCTGAATAGTTTCGAAAAGAGCAAGAGAGATATCAATACTTTAATAATATAAATTCGAAAGTAACTCTGTCTGTCTTTGTGTCTGTATGTTACCTTTTCACGCCTAAACCACTAAACGGATTTCGATAAAATTTGGCAAGGACATCGATGACATCATGGGGAAGGACATAGGCTACTTTTAGTCTCAAAAATAATCCTAAAAGGGGTGATATAGGGGATGAAAGTTTGTACGGGAAACCCAACATTTCTTAAGTTAGGGATATTAAAATTCAAATTTATGCTGTGGTTAGCGTTTTTGTAAAATCATACCCCAAGAGGGGAAAATAGGGAATGATTTAAAGTTAACATGTAATATTGAATTCTTTGTGTACTTCTTTTCAAGAGATTTAAGAGATTGGAAATATAGTCATAGTCCGTACCTTGAAGTAAGCCTATTTAGATAGGCAGGTAGATAGGTTTGTAGATTTTTTATTTTGTAGGCCTATTTTAAGCCTACCAACTGTTTTACCAACATTATGGAATGCAATAAAGAATTGAGAATTGAAGTAACATTTAGTATTTATTTTATTAGAACCGGCCCCCTCGGTCAAAAAATATTACAATTTAAATAACCTTTCTAAGATTTAGGTATTAGTCAATTGGTGGAACTAGAGTAGGTATTACAAATATGGAATTGATTATTTTAAGATATTTAGAATTATAAAAACCTGTTTTATTTATTTAAATTAACCTATTTACTCTTGACAAAAATCATTATAATCATAATTTTTATTGTATAATAGGTTTTAATTGTACAGCCGCACCGCACGTAGCACAGTCTCACTTTTGCTAGTTTTTAACCATTTAAACATATTTATTTACTTGGACAATATGGTTTATGTACATATTTGTAAAGTGCTTATTAATACCATTCTTGTAATACCAAACAAGTCATGATTATCTTAATAATTTTATTTTCGTGGTCTGAAACTTACGGGTTATGCCCACCATATTAAATTTAGACAACATTTATATAGCCTATGTCACCCGGACCATTATTATGAATCTATTGATACCTCATTCATCAAAATCGGTTCAGCAGTTTAGGCGCTACGGTGAGACTCACGTAAATACAAACATACTTACATACTTACCTATTTACATACATACATAAATACATATACTGCTAAAATCATAACCCTTCCTTTTGGCTTTGCCGTAGTCGGGTAAAAATCGGACAACTGTGAGTAGGACTTGCGCCTTGAGGGTTCCGTCTCTAAGCTGTGCTCGCTCTAAGCCCGAATTTCCAATTCCGGATTGAAGGGCAAACTTAACTTTTAAGTTGAAAAAAGAACATTTAATAAAGTGGAACGGTTTGAATGAAACACAGACTAAATGTTACTTCATGTTTGAACGCTGCGAGCTGGTGAGATATTTCTATACATGCTTAGGGCAGTACTTCAGCCAGGTCATATTCATTATTCGTTTATTTGCGTTCCACAGTGTCCTTTGTAAATATATAATATACATATATATCACATAAGTATATAACCTAATTGATTAGATTTTTATTGATTATATTTTGTTTCGATATTATTACTTATTTCTTGTGATTTTATTTTGCTTTGTTTGATCTCACGCTGATGGCAATGTGTATTTAAGTGTTTTATTTTAATTGATTTTAGTTCAGTTTATGTTTTCCTATTATGCAATAATTACTATGTACCTCACACGGAAAATAACGCAATATCTTGGGGGTCGCAACTCCGACCCCCAAGGTACAGGCAAATGCCTAGTTTGGGGGTTGTACAATCTGCATACTTATTTGAAATTTCAGGACAGATTGAATAACTAACTTAACTTTGCAGTTGATATCATAAATTTTTAATTTTTGGATTTTTCTCTTTACTTGAATTGTAAGACCTAGCTTCTCGCCAAATTTCATGCTGCTAGGTCAACGGGAAGTACCATATAGGCTTTGTTTTATTTATGAGTGTCAATATATGCGGCCGTATATTTGTATGGCATTTACTTGGATGTTTGATTTTCTTTACAGCTCTAAGGGACCGTAGAACTAAGATTTTGCTATCTATTTCAACTTGATACCTGCCCGCGTTCCTGAGAAAAAGGGTCTTGACAGACAACGAAGTCATCTTATACTGGTTCCAATTTTTCATTTTGAAGTATGGAACTCTAAAAAAGATTATTTGAGTGTATTATCTGCCTGTCTGTCTGTTATCCTTTCATGCCGTAACAGCTGAACAGATTTAAATGAAAGGCATAAAGATAGGCCATGACCTGGGTTAGGACATAGAATACTATGAATCCCGGGAGTACGTTCCTGTGGAATAATTTCCGACGTTTACGCGGGCGAAGCCGCGTGCAAAAGCTAATTAGGTATATAAACTGCTGGGTACCAAATGCGCGACTTAAAATACCTATGTACTATGAATTTTACGATTCTAAAATTTTTCTAGTATACAGTAGCGCAAAGTAACTACTTCTAAAATGTAAAACTTAAGAACTGTTAATTGAATTAGATGCCCTGACTAAAATACTACTATTTTAGTCAGGGCAACTAAGTCAATTAACAGTCTAGACCGTTTTTTTTAAGTTTTACGTTTTAGAAGTAGTTAAGACTTTTACTTCTGAGTTCATCTTTGGACTACGAAATCTACATAATTTTTCAGTACGATGCACGATGACGTGATGTATAAAGCCGGGGAGGCGACGATTGTCACAAGTGTGCCGTACATCGCCGGCTCGCAAGGCCGGCCCGCTCAACCAAGCGATAACAAGCGTAATTGGATAATGAAGTCGACGCCATGAATATTGTATTAGTGACCCTCGCTGCGGGCAAAGTTACGGCTATTCAATAATTTATTTATTTTGCCGTTCACCACTAAACTCGGGAGTTAGAGGTGAAACGTGTATGTATAAACTGAGTTATTAATGTGTTACGAGTATTCAAATTTTTTTTGCTTACGTAGGTATTGTGTCGACGTAGGTAATGTATTTTCAGAAGTGGGGATATTTTACAATGTCATAGTATTTCGCATTCATAGCGTTCGCTGTCTATCATTTACCTTTACTGTTTTAGCGTTTGACAATTTATTGTGTAGTAAAAATCATTAAAACTTAATAAAATAGGTTTAAATTCAGAACATAGTATTGACCTATCGCACCCCATTAGAGTAGATCCCATCACTATGCAGGTGGGGTCATGAATGCATTATGATAATGACGTCACTGGCGGCGCGGCGGGCGCGGCGGACGCGGGGCGGTCGTACATAATTGATAGTCGGACACAAACAACTACATCATGTAGATATTGCACAGATTACTGAGCGGGAGGTAGGTTACCGGGCCGTGACGTCACTGGAATACGTTCTTATGAGGTGTGATTGTTGCACCACCTATTATTAATCTAATGTTAGATCCGTTTCAAGAAATATTTTTAGGGAGAGTGGCATACTTTATTAGCTCTACTTTATTAGGGCTATGTGCGTGCCTGTAAGTCTTAAGATTCCAATAAGGATTTCGGTTTCCCACCATCCATAATGCTATAGTCACTGTAATGTTACTTCTTCTCATAAACATACATCAATATAACGCAGGTGACGTCACATAACTGGCACACACATAAATCACAATAAACAAGCTCGTATACCCATGTATACCGGCAACAGTAATATCACGCCAGCCAACGTAACATAAACAGAGGTCGCGTCGGGAACGTAACGTAATGTGTAGGTTTATTCGGCGCGATGCATTTTACGAGCGACGCAAACGTCGAGCACTATCGGTTATGTATTTCATAGAGCTGTGCTTAAAACTGATTCTTTTGGTGTCGGCTCACAGTACAGAGATAACAGAAGATCAATGATCGAAAACACTGCAACGCGTGAAAACATAGACGCAAAAAATATTTTTAAATTGTCTTCCTTCAATGAAACTTTATCCTGCCCTCCTTAGAATAGGTTTGTCGTGTTTATTTAATATGGTGTGTAATCAAGTGTTTAATAAATAAATAACGCCACGCTAGTTCTTACATACATATGAAATCACGCCGTCTTGCCATGAGGGTAGGCAGAAACGCCACCTGCTACGATCCTTACATACTACTTTTGCCTCGTTTACGTTCATACATCTGGTCATACACGCACGCCAGTTGCGAGTACTACGCACTTGATCTTTCTGAAGAACATCACATCACGCTAGTTCCGGTAGATTTTGGCTAACGGAAACCAATCAGCCTTGCTCCGCATGTAACTATTGCAACTACTTTTTCTCAGAAAAAGTAGTTGCAATCGCCCACACTGTGCACGACCACGAGCTTAAAACTAGCATATCGACGGCGAAGTATCAATATCTATAATAACTTACATTTTAACGATTTTCATTTTATTGCATATTCGTAGGTAAAATATGAAAGACCTCGTATTTGCAAAGCCGCAAGGTCTGAAATCAGTATCACCATCACGAGCGGTTCCTACATTTTTTTTAAATATAAGTAACTTTTGATTCAAATGTTAAAAACTATAGAAATGAAACGTTTTTTTCGCCTCCTGTAAAATCGTGGTTTTATAAACTTTACCAGATATTGGTACGGTGATACGGTGTAGTAACACCGTCGATATTATCTTTCAGGATTGTCAAATGAGATTTAATGCACACAGTAGTTTTGAATTACACGCACTTTATTGATTTGGTTTTATTCTTTGAGTCAGCCTTCTGTACCAATTTTGCCATGTTCCAGTGCATATGATAAATTAGACAGCTGGTTTCCAGGTAGGTAGTATAAACTCATCACCCCAGCCTCATCCCGTGTGTCGTCGAGAATCTGCCGTCAGACTACGAGCACTAACTCCTCACAGTATGAAGGCACAGCCAAGGATTTGATCATAATTATAATATTTAACAACGTTTGTGAGAGCGCTCGAGTTTTTTTAATAAGATAGTGACGTTAATAAAAGTTGCATTTAAAAAGTATTTGTAAATACAGTTTCGTTTATAAACCACTTTTAGAGGGTAGAACATATTAATAATGAATCAAATGAATGAGTTTTGATTTAAGGGAATTAATGTTCCATTTCTTAGGTAAATATCACTCACTAAAAGTGCAAAACCTTTTTCATTCAGTAAAGGCTCTTTTATACTTCTTAAGTTACAGGTTTGTAATAATAACATTGATATGAAGCTTAACTCCAAATAGATATTCACGTGACTCGAAAGACCGGTGAATATTGTAATATTCTTAAACTGACTTTAACCAAGAAAAACGCTGACTTGATAAAACGCAATTTAATTTAAAAGATTGAACTCAGGCTCGACGGAAGTGAAAGCACGCCGTGTCACTAGACTAAACCAATAGCGAGGCGCGAATCAATTGGAATCTCATGAGATAGACTATATTTTTATCACAGACGCTTTATCCAAGTATGCTTACCATTGGGGACAAACATAAGGTTGTAGTTTCTCGATTTAAATTCACCATATTAAAACTAATGGCCCGAGAGGACGCGTCTTGGCTCCGGCGTAGTCATAAAGCAAGGCGCATTCAACTTAAATATTAAATTATTACTGCTTCAACAGATTTATTTATAGTATTCTTTTGTCTTTGTATGGTAGAAATGTCAAGTTGTAGAATAATACCGATGCTTTTCAGTTATGAATATTGTAGAATCTTAAGGTTACACTAGTCAGTCATTCTTCCATACTGACATCGTATGTAGTTTACTGCACAATTAGACAGTGTACATAAAAAATTAAAAACGATATCTGTTTATCTTCTCGTTATATAGCACAGTCCGGACACAGAAAAAAAAATTGGTTTGAAAGTTAAGAGCATCGAAAATTCCATATTTCAACGCATCTTTGGGCGTAAATAAATAACTTCCAGAGTATGAAAATGGCAAAATTGTTACCGTACAGGGAAAGATAAATTATTCAAGATTTCAAATAACCTTATTTTGTACAAATAAATACGGTAGTTTTTTCATAATATCTATACGCCCAAAAGTCTTTTCATGAAATTTTACGCTCGTTTTAGTTATAAATAATCTTCTATTCCACTAAATAAATAAATAAAACTAAATAAACAATACTAAATAAATAAAATAAAATAATTAAAATAAATAAACTAAATAGCATACATATTAGCCACACCCACCAACGAGTCGAGCCGTTGACTAGTGCAACCTTAACCTTAAGGTTATAACACTAGCATCGACATGGAAAATGCTGGTTTTGTTTTAGAATATATTTATTTAGGACTAATGGAAAATAGGTACATGTTAATAACAACGCAAATTGCAATCCCTAATCCATTTGCATGATGATTGTTAAAATTTTCTCTTACGGCTCATTTTATCGAGTTTTCATTCCTTACTACCTATCTCATTTGATTCTAGAATAATAAACACAAATATAACTAACACGTCTAACATTTTCTTTCTAGATCAGTGCAAAATAGGTTTCCCATAAACTGAGGAGACGGCGGCGGCGCGCGGACTGTTTGTTCCTTTCAGCAGGCGTTATCTCATTTGTAGGCGGCCGAGTCTCGCGGACGTTCAGACGTACACGGAAGCAAGCCTTATCTCTTTGTTGTCTTAGTATTTATGTATACATGCGACGTCTTAGGATCCAGATACCACAGATTACATGCAAAGAGAAATGTGTACTTCTTACGTTGGACCGTGCGTCGCATACACATATACAAAGTGCTTTCTTCACGGAATTAAACAGCTACAAAGCATTTTCATTTGCAAAATATCGCTTAAAGTTCAGTGCCTTTTGTTAATGTGTGCGTGTGCCGAACCAATAATGTAAAAGGTCAGGTAGGTATGTACTTGGATTTTATGTAATACTTTCCTCACAAAAGTTCAAATCGTCTCACGTTAAGAAGATTATGTTTGTTCTGGGGACCGCAAATCGTATGCTTTACTTGTAAGAGAAATATTGAGAGAATCAGCTTTTTATTCTCATGTTGTAACGTCAGCTCAATGGAGGAGTAGATATTACAATGTACGTGGGAGAGCAATATCTCAAATGAAATTGTTTAAACTGCTCGTTTAGTCGTTCACTTTATATTACTTAGCTATTTGCTGACTATGTAAGGAATAATATAACTTGTCTGTGAAGAGTAGACGTTTAAATAAATTAATTCACAAATGCCAATCCCTCAAGGACCATACATTGTCTATCTATAATATACCTGTCTCGTAATTCTACATCATTACCAGCAGCAGATCATCAATAGCAGTCCACTTCTGGATACATGCCACTCCTCCACTCCAATTGCTTGCTAATTAATTCAATCATAATGTTCATGATTTTCAACAATAGCCGAACCGCATTTTTGTATTAAATGGGTCGTCGTTACATATTTTACAAATCTTGTTATTTAGACTATAACCCCAAAATGCGCAATAATCATAGTTAAACACATAGTCCAACTCCTAAATTCCTTGAGACTAATTCATGTATGTAATAACCAGACTAGACCGTACGAGTATTTCGACCATAGCGGTCACTCTCAACGGAGACTAGCCTTCGGCGCAGGAGATATTATAGTGTAAAAGTGTGTGGCCAGATACAGGTGCACTCTGTCCGCCCTCACTCTCATGGTCTGATGGGACGTCAATTCGACACGACCGGAGAGAGATCAGGAGCAGGAAATTGGCCCTACGCCTGATCTCTCTCCGTTAGGCCCAAAGTGCTCTCCGAGGCATGGCGGTATCACATCGCCAACTTCCAAACTCCGGGCTGTTACTAAGAAATTCCTGATACAAAAACCTAAAGACAAAGTCAAAGTCAAATCATTTATTTTAAATAGGCACATAAAAGGCATTTTGAACAACAACATTTACAAAAAAAAAACAAAATGTAGTTTCGTATGGAGAAGAATAGGCCAAAAACTCCACTGTTACTCTTTTAAAATGTTTTACAATATTTTGAAAACATTAATTATATATTTAGATGTGAAGACGATTCACCTAGAATAAAATTACTATACTACAATAGGTAAAAATAATTAAACATAAAGCAATGACAAGTAAATTAATTATTTGATAGATACATGGTGCTCACATATTTACAAATATTGAAAAGTAAGTGATTTTTGTAAAATTTTAACAACTAATAACTTAGTATGTGAGTTAAAGTAGTTACATAATGTAAAATCAATGTCATAAAAATGATACATTATACAATTAAATTAGCAACTTTTTAACGATTTTGTCTTAACTCTAGATTGTCCTATGGAGTAGGACCAGCATGTTTCCAAGCATTTTTATCTACGATATAATTCTCTAATTTGTAATATGCTTGCCAAAGTGTACGTTTAATATGAGTTTTAAATTTTCTTTCATTTAATTGCAATATATCCCAAAATATTTTGTTGTAACATTTAACACTTTATATAATCTGAAAAATGCTTGATCTATTTTATCTTTACTTCTAGTATTAAAATTATGTCTATCACTTACTTTATTAAAAATATGTAGATTTTTCTTACATACATACTATGTTCATAATTAAATTGGCAAGGTACAGTCATAATATTAATATTTTTAAATAGTTCCCTAAGAGATTCGCGGCGACGTATATTGTAAATGGTCCTGACAGCTTTATTTTGTAAAACAAAAATGGATTCAATGTCAGCAACCCGCACCACAGTAAAATGTTATATGACATAGTGCTGTGGAAGTAGCTAAAATAGACGAAACTCGCGGTTTCTACATCTATTAATTAACTGTCTTATCTTTCTAATAGCATAAGCTGCCGAGCTTAGCCGCCCCGCAAGAGATGTTATATGGGTCCCCATTGTAATTTGTCGTCTAGCGTGATTCCTAGGAAAACATTCTAATGAATAAATTCTGGTTTTTCTCCATTCAATAAACATTAGGTAATTTAAATCTAATGCATTTGGTTGTTTTTTCATTCAGTAGCAAATTATTTACCGTAAACCAATCTTAGACCTGAAGAACAGCTTTATTAATTTTTTCAAGATTTTGTAACCTTCGGTCTATTTTAAAAATCAATGATGTGGCATATGCAAATAACACCATCTTCGGTTGATTCTGTAGTAATTGGGGTATATAATTAATGTGAACTAAAAAGAGGAATAGACCCAATGTCGAACCTTCAGGAACGCCCATTGTTATTTCAGACCCTAATGACTTTATGCCGTTTACTTGAACTTTAACCTTTCTATATTTCAGGCATGATCTTAGTAAATCAATAGCTGTATTCCTAATCCCATAGTGCTCTAGTTTCCGCAGAAGTGTCTCATAGTTTACACAATTAAACACCTTAGAGAGGTCACAAAAGATTCTAATGGCATCTTGTGCTTCTTCCCAGGATTTAAAAATGTTCTTTATTAGTGTGACACCGGCGTCAGTAGTATAACGCCCTTTGGTGAAACCGTACTGTTGTACATGAAATATTGTATTTTTATTAAAGTGACGTAACATTTGATTCAGCATCAACTTTTCAAACACTTTACTGAAAACTGGCGGAATTGACATAGGCCTATAATTGTTGGGTTCTTTACTATCACTGGATTTGGACAATGGAACTACTTTACTGTGTTTCATAAGATCCGAAAAGACTCCTTGGTCTAAACTTCTGTTAAATATGAAGGCTAAATAGGGCGCAATGGTTTTGGTAACAGATCTATAGACTTTTACAGACATCCCCCAGAGATCTTTTGTTGATTTAATTTCAAGATCTTTAAAAGCTTTTTTATAACAGCTTGGGGATTTGTATGCTGAAACCTAAACTCCAAAGGGCATGCATTTACATTATTTTTATGTAAAGCAGTAGAAAATGCGGGTGAGGAATTTAAAGCTTCAGTAGTTCTTTTTTTTTTTTTTTTTTTTGGGTGGGAAATCATCAAATGACGTCTCCCGCTCTGGGCGGAGCGGAAGGGCGTGTCAGACTCTTACTGACTAAAACCCACCCGTGTTCCTTCAGTTGCCTGTGCGCCAGGGCCACGGTAACTCTTTCGAACAATCCGCAGCCCCGGCAGGCATCGGTCCTATCGGACCCCGTCTATTTTGCTGACATCTCTTTGAGGCGCGCGTGGAACACGACGCGCCGTCGACCCGGGCCTGGTCCTTACCGGACGGCGAGCTGCCCATTGCTCGCCGTCCGCAAGCCCGCGCCTACGGTGGCCGGGAGTCGGCAATCGACTCCCGACGCCCAGGGTGTCTCCTCCTCCTGCGGCGGCTAGGGGCGCGAGGGCGCAGAGATTGCCTCTCCCTTTCGCGCTCCGCCTCCTCCTTCGCGAGCATTACTGCTTCGCAGAAGGAGGTGACGGCTTCCCATTCCCTCTCGCTCCGTACCATGGCCTGAACCAGGGCCGGACGCGAGAGGTCGCCGCCGCCGATCGCCGCCACGAGGACACGGCGGTGCTCCGCCCAAGCCGGGCAGACTTCCACCGTATGCTCCACCGTGTCCTCCGGTCGATCCACGCAATGATAACACCCGGGCGTTTCCTCCCGCCTTATACGAAACAGGAACCTCCCGAAACAGCCATGTCCGGTGAGGACCTGCGTCAGGCGGAAGGTGAGGACGCCGTGGAGCTTCAGTAGTTCTAAGGGGAATATTAGCAAAAAAAAAAAAAAAAATTGTTGGGTTCTTTACTATCACTGGATTTGGACAATGGAACTACTTTACTGTGTTTCATAAGATCCGAAAAGACTCCTTGGTCTAAACTTGTGTTAAATATGAAGGCTAAATAGGGCGCAATGGTTTTGGTAACAGATCTATAGACTTTTACAGACATCCCCCAGAGATCTTTTGTTTATTTAATTTCAAGATCTTTAAAAGCTTTTTTATAACAGCTTGGGGATTTGTCTGCTGAAACCTAAACTCCAAAGGGCATGCATTTACATTATTTTTATGTAAAGCAGTAGAAAATGCGGGTGAGGAATTTAAAGCTTCAGTAGTTCTAAGGGGAATATTAGCAAAAATGTTTTCAAATTCTCGAGCTATTTTTACATCTGTGTTGATGGGGCCATGTGCAGTCTCTAAATTAAATTCATTATTACGCTGGTTTTTCCTACCTGTTTCATTATTTATTATTTGCTAGGTAGATTATATTTTATTATCAGCTGATTTGATTTTATTGCTAATATAAAGAGCTTTATCTATTTTGCACACACTTTTAAAAGTATTTGTATATATTATATATTTTGCAACATATTGATGAAAGCTATTATTATTCATATGTTGCTTTAGACCATAAAGTTCAGATAGTTTTTCCCTGATTTTACGAATACCTGGAGTCGCCCAATCACTAAAAGAGAATTTTGTATAAACACTTTTAGTCTTTAGTGGAAAACTGTCATTAAATTGCGTGTTTAATAGTGAAAATAACTCGGCGTAGAACTCATTTGGGTCACCTATATTATTGAAACTCTGATCACATAAAGTACTGGCCAAAGAATTATTTAATTTCTCTATTGGCTTACTTGGATTATTTATAAAATAATGCAGGAGCAAAACGTTATTGTCTGTCCACTGTGATCAGATGGCAACTTATTTACAATTTTTTTGTGGAAATTAACAAAATTCCAAAAAAATATTATCTATACAAGTGGCCAAAGAAGCTGTCACTTGGGTTGGTTCAATAAAAACATTTGACAAATCAAATGACCCAAAAAGATTTTATAATCTTACAGTATTCGAGTTATTATCTAATAAATTAATAATAAAATCTCCGCATGTGATTATTGACTTATTAATATTACTAAGTTGCTTTAGCACATCTTCCATTACAGAACCAAACACAGATAGATTCTGGTAACTTGGATGTTTGTATACGTATACTATAACATGCTTATCAAGCTCCTCAACACAGGACAATTCAATGATGTGTTCAACAGACAGTCCGATGATGTCTTTTCGTTTTTTTTGATTTAATTGAATTTTTAACTAATGTTAATGACACCCTTGTATCATACGTTTTCGGCTGAAATGGAGAGCCATTTCAGCTGAAAACTTGTGATACATGGCGTATGATACTCGTACAAAATTGTTGTGTAGATAGCTACACAATAATTTTCATAATTAATATACATTAATTGATGATCTTTTAACCAATGTTCTGTAAAACAAATGACATCAAAATTAGTATTTACCAAAAAATATCTATTTCCAGTAATTTGGAAGCGCTACCTTGGATATTTTGGTTACATAATTTTTAAGTATGTTGCACTCCCTTTGGTATTTTATTATTATGAGTTATATTGGCAGAAGATACCTGGCTTAATATTCTCTAGTAATAATTGGTTATTTGAAGGGGTAACTTCTGTTGTCTTACTGACTAGTTTAAATAATTATCCAGATTGACATCCACAACAACAACTGAACAGTCTTGACTGCCCGTATGAGTTCCACCAGGAAGAGAATACCCAATCTGACTGGTAGTGGTCTCCAAGGATGTTGGTATTATAGGTAGATCCTCCTTCGTATAACATTGTGATTCATAATTAATTACTAGTTGTTAGTGTAACGAAGCAACACAGACTCGTCACTAATACTACAAGTTGTTATATTATTTATAACCTCATTAATACTAAATGCTATCAACATACCAATCAGATGTCTACATTCCCAAGACAGAGATAAAGTTCTCTGAGTTAACTTAAAACAACTAATAAACTTATTAGTGTCAAAATACAATAATTGGTCTCTATGACATCATTTCAGCTTGGGAATAGTACCTACTATTCAACTTATAAATATAATTATTTTTGTCATCTTATAAAGTATCGAGTAAGGAAAAGCACACAACATCAGCTTTCTATATTTAACTTTAATAAGGTGTTCACACCATCTACTATGTCCTTTCTGGTAATACTAGTACTATTACCCAATAGAAAAATTATAGTAGAATAATTATCTAGTTTTGTGTTTGCAATTCTTTTGATCATTTGTTTAAAACGTATGATAACTATGATTGGTAAAACTATGGCGAAGATAATTGAGTAAAACTTACCCAAAGCCTGAACCTAATTCGTCACAAAAAATTATAGATTTGTTTTTCTGTGTATTGATACAGGTCTCTGCTGGAAGAGCCAACACCGGGGGGAGCAAGTCAGGCTGAGGCTGAAGAGGTTGTGGTTGGTTGGCACAGCTACATGAGAGATTATTAGTCAGAGACCCGTACCTGTCAGCATTGTACTTCACCAAATCCAGTAGTTCCCCAGCTTCAAACAAGCGGTCACTTAGTTGTTGTTGTGAAGTATCATATTTTTCAAAAATATCCTTCAGCAAGTACTCCTTGTGTTATATAACATTTTGCCCGACCTGGGAATCGAACCCAGGACCCCAGGCTCAGCAGTCGCGCTTGCAACACCGAGACCAACGGGGCAGTTTATGTATGTACATAGCACATAAAGCGTCGTGCACACAGTGGCTGCTTACTGCGCTCGAGAGCCTCGGTGCCGCGGTCGTCCACTCAACTTAATATTTTCTTTAGCGAGCCTTTGCGACGTCTCAAGTCTGCGCCTCCTTCAAGCCTGCGTACCAAGTAATTCGGTTCAGAGGATCAACATTTTGCATAATGTGGAGAATGGCAAAAACGACCTGACTGTACCTGTCACCAAAAATCATACTAATTAATGTTTTCACTTGATATTCGTCTAGTTGTTACGAAAAATTCCTACTTCTCCTTACCTTCTTCAAAAATGGGACGTTGGAAACAAATTGTGATCAGCGAACTCTTTTTCTTGCTACTTGTTCGTGATTATTTGGGTTTGTTTTTTCAATGATTCTAACATGCAGGTCTTCTGAGTCTATGTGCATTTCAATAAAATAAAATTGTTTAATAAAGTTAGAAACAAGGCAATCATCACTGGCAGACTGCATGCATTTTAGCGATATTTTTGTTTGTTGAACAATTTGGGCATTCAAATTATTTAGCTTGTTATCCTGTTTAGTAGACCGTGACGTGGTCTAGACCAAAACATATTGCATGTTTGACAAATTATTTGGCGAACTGCAAGCTTTTTGATGTTTTGTCACAAATGTGAAACAATTTTTATTTTTGGAATGTAGCTTATAAAATGTATCACATTATATTTGTTAGATTGCTCTTTTACACACATTTCCTTTGAGAGTGGACCTTCTGCCCCTGACTGCCGCGCCTCGTAAGCTCAGATTAAAGCTCTCATCTTGACAGCATCTAAATCTAGATACGTACCTACCTACCTAGCTACACAAGTCGGTACTCTGTAATGAATTACTGTATACGTGATTAACGTACATCAACTGATTATTTGATTAATATTACGGACAAAGGAAAACCAACTGATCGCTACAAGATATTGTAAACTTAATAGAAACGTTATAAATATAACAATTAGTAACATGAACCCTCTTACTTGATATAAAGAAATACTCTGAATATAGGAAAATACAACTGGGTTGTCACAACTTTTTGATAAATTTATTATATTTGCTTAGAAAAATACAAGGTTAGTTTTCAAAGACCTGCCAAATTTACAGCGATGATTCAGAATCGATAATATTTTCAATTTATGTTCTTTTTTTTACTACATTTTAAGTAGTCTCCAAAAGAGATTAGTTACCAGGGTCGTCAGATATAGCTGAAGTTTAGTAAGAAACCGGTGGATATTTTCGAATGAAATTTAATTTGATCAACTACCTATTTTTTTTTTTTCTATTAATTAATTTTTATTTTATTCAAAAACATCCATCGGTTTCTTACTAAACTTCAACTTTATCCGACGATCCTGGTTAGTTATCACTTTTGGTGACCGTACATAGTCAATTTATGAATATTTTTATTGAGTATTGTTATTAATTTATGTACTAGATTAGTAGTACCTAGTCAACATACGCACCCGCCGCCGCGCCGCGTACCCAGTGAGAGAGATCCTTATCCTCGTCGCAAGTTCCTAAGATAGGAAATTTTTCGGACAGTTTTAGTTGAAAGTTTTCATTTTTTTTAAATTATTATTTCATTGTAATGTTTAACACACAATAACGATTTAATTAAGAGATTAAAAATTAAAAATTTGGCAGGTCTTTGAAAACTAACCCTGTATATCTAACTACCTTTCAGTAAAATAAACCATTAAAATTACGCATGTAATTATATTTGTAACGAAACATAACAGAGTTATGGGTATTAAGAACATAATATTGACCTAAATAGCAATACGTCGGCTAGTTGTTAAACAAAGCGGAAAAGTCACGAAAAAGGATCACGGCGGCCATCGCGACGCTCATTAGTAAACTAGCTTCCTATTTATATGTATTTGTTAGTTCCACAGATTTGTTCGCACAATGTGACAGAACGTAACGTACGTTAACATATGAAATGATAACTTGGTACTGCCAGATGCTTTTGTAATAATAATTGTGTACCATTTAAATAAAACCTAAGCTTTTCTCAGTTTTCTCAGACCATGCCATGGAAGAGTAGGCTTTTGACTACCAAAAAACAACATGTGTAATTACAAGTATTGACCGATAACTTGCATGTGTAGTGCAAAGTGTAAATATAAGTTGGTTATAAATAAATATGGCGTTTTTTATGCTGAGATAAATACCTTCGCCTTATCGGGAATTCCTAAAACATACCACCACGACCTACGATTGCGATATATCATGATCACTCTAACTGCGGTCAGCCTTACCAACTTTGAAAAGTTGATAAGGCTGACCGCAGTCCCGACCGCGGTAGACCGCGGTAGACCGTGGTAGACCGCTACGTTGAAACGTATACAGGGTGGCAGGAACATCGACGGACAACCTGTTACCATGGATAACATGAATGGATGTTACATGATTCTGGATACCCCTAGGCTTGAAATTTTCGCCGGTTACAAAAAAAAAATTGCTGTTCCATATATTTTGACCGCGTAGGTAATGCACTTTTCTATGAAACAGCAGATTTTTAAGCTATAGCATAGCTTTTATCGCGGGCTTTGAGCGCGGCGACCGAATCAAGAAATTCCGTACCATATACATACACGTTTCGCTTAACGTGTATGTATATGGTACGACTGTACTTGAGTTAATATCAAAGAAAACGAAATACAAGATAAATAAAAAATAAATAAATAATTATAATTGCATAAGTTGATAAAAAATGCTATGCAACAGTTTTACCGCGGCAGTCCCCGAGTGCCACACGTGTCTTTTTTTGATAACCTGCGAAATATTTCTACACTAGGGTGTTTAGAATCATCTGCTGAATTCATGGTTGCAGTATGCGCGCCGATGTCCCTGCCACCCTGTATTCACAATACCCGATGAGCCTCATCTAATTGGTAGCTATAGTTATGTGCGGTTAAAAACACGCGCCCGCATGACGCGTCAAACAGTGCGGAATGTGGGGATACACAGCAAACACGCGGGTGCTGCGCCGAGCTGCACAAACAAAGCAGACTTACTTTACTGTACTGCTAGTAGGGGCAGTCCTCTATTTACAACTTTTGTTAGGAATTAGAGGTTTTCTTTTAATTCGAACAGAAGTTGCCAAGCGCTTTTGAAGAAAAGAAGGAGGTTCTAGCTCGACTATGTGGGTTTAGTTGTAATAATATCCGAGCTAAGGTTATTTTTAACTGAAGTAGGTACATAATAAAATATTACCTTCTAACTTATTATCTTTATGGCAATAATTACTTTACGTAGGTTCATAATAATTACAAAGTCAAATCATTTATTTTAAATACGCACTTATCCACTTGAACGTCAGGAGACACTTGAGTGTCCAAAAAGTTTTTGTCATCTTACGTTAGGGTACACTACAGTGTCGACTATAGGAATTAATGAAAATCAGCTTTAAAACCCTTTTAATAAAGCTCCTTTTTGCAATGTTACTGGCGTTTTGGACGCGGAACTAAACGTAGTTGGCACTGACATGTGTAAACAGTTCAAATCTTTTTAATCTGTATTTATACTTCAGTTTGAAGTTTGAGTGATTTTGTGTGTGCGTCACGGTGAGGATTGTCCGCAGTTATGTCGTAAGTTCTTTTTTCTTATTAGTTAGATCGTATAGTGTATTATATCAAGATATTCCTTAAGATTTGCTCGTGTCCATGATATAAAATAATCATAGTTTCATTGGCGTCATGGTTTAAAAAATGTTTAAAAAATAATTTCGGAATATGATAGAAAAATGTGTACTGTTTAAGATTCTCTATTTATTTTAAGTAATTTGATCTGGGTTTAGAGCATATACTTTTAAATAATCATATTGTGTATACATTAGGCTATGCTACGGTATTTTTAATATAGCTTGTATAATTTTCTTTTGACAAACGTTTTTATCGGAAGAGTTACTGCGCAATTTATAGCGCAAAATTTGATACTCGCATCGTGATGTTTCTGTGCATTGACAGTTCGCGGCGTGGACGTTCAAGTGGGAGTCACTTTTGACTTCAAAATTTACATAAAAATAGATTTGACCGTAGTTGCCCCTTCCGAAAGGTAGTTTCGTATGAAGAAGAATGGGCAAGAAACTCCATGGTTACTCTTTTAAAACGTTGAACAATATTTTGCATACATTAATTTTATAATTACGTGTGAAGATGATGCAACTACAATAAAATTACTATACCACAATAAATAAAAATACTTAAATTTAATATAAAGCAATGACAGGTAAATTAATTATGTGATAGATACATGGTCCTCACATCTTTACAAATTTTGAAAAAATAAAAATTTTGTATGAGAGTTAAAGTAGTTACAGAATATAAAATCAACATCATAAAAATGATAAATTATACAGTTAAAATTAGCAACCAGTTTGAATATGTATAGACTCTAGACCGCACTATGGAGCAGGACCAGCATGTTTCGAAGCATTCTTATCTAGGATATAATCCTTTAATTTGTAATATGCTTGTTTTCAAAGTAAAGTTTAAAATTTTCTTTCATTTAATTGCAATATATCACAAGGTATTTTGTTGTAACATTTAACTCATTACTCCATATAAGATGTATATACTTTAGATAATCTGGAAAATAGTTGGTCTATTTTATCTTTATTTCTAGTATTAAAATGATGTCTATGAATTATTTTATTAAAAAGGTGTCGTTTTTTTCTTACATACATAATATTCTCGTAATTGAGTTGTTAAGGTACCGGCATAATATTAATCTTTTTAAATAGTTCCAGAAGAAATTCGTGGCGACGTAGATTATAAATGGCCCCGACAGCTTTATTTTGTAAAATAAAAATGGATTCAATATCAGCTGCCCGACCCTACAGAAAAATGTCATATGACATAATGCTGTGGAAGTAGCTAAAATAGACCAAACACGTGGTTTCTATATGTATTAACTATCGTATCTTTTTATCAGCATTAGCTTAGCCGCCCCGCAAGAGACCCATAGATAGAGAGATATGGGGTCCCCATTGTAATTCGTCGTCCACCATGATTCTTGGGAAAACATTCTGATTAATAAATTCTAGTTTTTCTCCATTCAATATGATCTCACATTCGCAACTTCTAACATTTGGTAATTTAAATCGAATGCATTTGTTTTATTTTTTTCATTTCTTACTAAATCATTTACCGTAACCCGATCTTGGACCTGAAGAATAGAGTTATTCACGTCGTCTAGATTTTGTGAACATCGGTCTATTTTAAAGATCAATTATATGTCACGTGCAAATAACACCGTCTTCCGTGGATTTTGAAGTAATTGGGGTAAATCATTAATGTAAAATAAAAAGAGGAATAGACCCAATATCGAACCTTAAGGAACGCCCATTGTCATTCCAGACCCTAATGAGTTTATGCCGTTTACTTAAACTTTAACGTTTCTATCTTTCAGGTATGATCTTAGTAAATCAAGAGCTGTATTTCTAATCCCATAGCGCTCTAGTTTCAGCAGAAGTGTCTCATGGTTTACGCAATTAAACACCTTAGAGAGGTCACAAAAGATTCTAATGGCATCTTGTGCTTCTTCCCAGGAGTTAAAAATATTTTTTATTAGGGTGAAACCGGCGTCAGTGGTACAACGCCCTTTGGTGAAACCGTACTGTTGTTCATGAAAGATTGTATTTTTATTAAAGTTACGTAACATTTGATTGAGCATCAACTTTTCAAACACTTAACTCAGAACTGGCAGAATTGGCACAGGCCTATAGTTGTTGTGTTCTTTACTATCACCGGATTTGAACAATGGAACTATTTTACTGTGTTTCATACTATCCGAAAAGACTCTTTTGTCTAAACTGGTGTTAAATATGAAAGCTAAATAGGGCGCAATAGTTTCGATGAGAGATCTACAGACTTTTACAGACATCCCCCAGAGATCTTTTGTTGATTTAATTTCAAGATCTTTAAAAGCTTTTATAACAGCTTGGGGATTTTTATGCTGAAACCTAAACTCCAAAGGGAATGCCTTTATATTATTTTTAAGTGAGGCAGCAGAAAGCGCGGGTGAGGAATTTAAAGCTTCGGTAGTTTTAAGGGGAATATTAGCAAAAATTTTTTCAAGTTCCTGAGTTATTTCTACATATTAGTTGATGGGGCCATGTCCAGTCTCTAAATTAAATTCAGTATTCCGCGGGTTTTTCCTACCTGTTTCATTACTTGCAAGATAGTTTTTAGTTTATCATCAGCTAATTTGATTTTATTGCTAATATAAAGAACTTTATCTATTATGCACACGCTTTTAAAAGTTTTTGTATATAATATATATTTTGCAACATACTGATGACAGCTTTTATTATTCATATGTTGCTTTAGACCATAAAGTTCAGATAGTTTTTCCCTGCTTTTGCGAATACCTGGAGTCGTCCAATCACTAAATAAAACTTTGTGTAAATACTTTTAGTCATTAAAGGAAAACTGTCATTAAATTGCGTGTTTAATAGTGAAAATAATTCAGCGTAGAACTCATTTAGGTCGCCTTTATTATTAAAACTCTGATCATTTAATGTACTGGCCAAAGAATTATTTAACTTCTCTACATTTTTACAAGTAATTGGTCTAAACCTTATTTGAATTATTTGTATAGGCATGTAGGAGCAAAATGTTATTGTTTGTCTACTGTGATTAGATTGCAACTTATTAACAATTTTTTTGTGTAAGTAATCACAACTACAAAAAATATTAAATGATAAATAATACGTTTAATGAATGATTTGAATTTATTAAGGCTTAGATCTTGCACGTGGCTTGGAAGTTTATTATAAAAGCGTATACATTGACATCTGAACGAGCTACCTATTTTTATGAGCCTTGTTGTTAGTACAACAAATATGTGTTTGTTTCTAGTATTTATATTATGGACATCACTGTATTTTTTAAACAATTTTGTATTTTTATGGGCATATAAAAGATTTTCAAAAATATATTGAGAATGCACAGTCATTAAATTAATCTCGTTAAATTTCTCTCTGAGAGATTGTCTCGGACTTAATTTATAAATTGATCGAACAGCTCTTTTCTGCAAAACAAAGATAGTCTGAATGTCGGCGGCGTTTCCCCACAACAGAATACCGTACGACATAACACTATGAAAATAGCTAAAGTTCACTAAATGGACTGTCTCTATGTCGGTTAAATTACGAATTTTTCTAATAACGTATGCTGCGCAGCTTAGCTTTTTTGACAATTTATCTATATGTGGGTCGCACTGAAGCCCAAGAATACTGTGCTATCTTCAGGATTCAATTCTTCGCCCTTCATTAATACATTAGTTTTCACCTGTCTATCGTGAGGTAGCGTAAACTTAATGAATTTGGTTTTTTTTCATTAAGAAGTAAATTATTGACATTGAACCGATAAACTACTTTTGAGATCGCGACATTTACATCGTCAGTAACCAGCTGCTGAGGTTTAAGTTTAAACAAAAGTGGAGTGTCATCCGCAACAACACTATATCATGATTATCCTTTTAGAGGTAAAGCAAGTCATTAATATAAAAAAGAAACAAGAAAGGACCAATAATTGAGCCTTGCGGGACTCCCATTGTTACTATAGATCCAGGAGATCTTTCTGAATCCTATTACTTAAGTATGAAGTAAGGAGATCCAGAGCGGTGTTCCGGATCCCATAGTGGCGGAGTTTCCTGATTAACGTTTCATGAAGGACGCAATCGAATGCCTTGGACAAGTCACAAACGATGCCCTAGACATCGCACTTATCTTCCCATGCATTATAAATATGTCCTAAAAGTTCAACACCGGCAACAGTATTAATAATATTCCAAGTCGTTTTTATTACATTACTACTGTTTTTAATCTTCGAACTCAAATAACGCGACTTGGCCGTACAACAAATCTTTTTGAATAATTCTGAATAATTTCTAACATATAAATTAAATTCTATCGATATCAAATTATCGATACAAGTGCCAGAAGTTGGTTCAATAATAACATTTGACAAATCAAATTACCTTAGAAGGCGTAATAATCTGACTATTCGAATTATTTTGTAATAAATTAATATTATAATATCCACGTATTAGGATTATTGACTTACTACTTGTACTAAGTTTCTTTAAAATTTATCTGCCATTACAAAATAAAACAGAGATAGATTCTGGTAAGTTGGATGTCTGTATACGCTTACTATAACATGCTTATCAAGCTCAACACAGGACAATTCAATGGCGTATTCAACAGACAGTCCGATGATGTCTTTTCGTTTTTTAGATTTAATTGAATTTTTTACTAATATTATTGACCCGCCATGTACCATACTCTTTCGGCTAAAATGGCTAACTAAAACAATTCTATTTCCAGTAATTTCGAAGCGCAACCTTGGATATTTTGATTAAATAATTTTAAAGTATGTTGCACTCCCTTTGGTATCTTATTATTATGTGTTATATTATTCCCAGAAGATACCTTTTTATTATTCTGTAATAATAATTGGTTATTTGAAAGGGTCACTTCTGTGGTTTTACTGTCTAGTTTAAATAATTATCCGGAGTTACCTCCACAACTACAACTGAAGAGTCTAGAATGCCCGTATGAGTTGCACCAGGAAGTTGCCTCCAAGGATGTTGGTATTATAGGTAGATCCTCATACAACATGATGATTCATAATTGATCACTATGTGCTAAGTATAACAAGGCAACACAGGCTCGTCACTAATACTACAAGTTGTTATATTATTTATAACCTCATTAATTAATATATGCTATCAACAGAGCAATCAGATTTTTACATTCTCAAGACAGAGATAAAGTTCTCTGAGTTAACTTAAAACAACTAACAAACTTGTTAGTGTCAAAATACAATAATTGGTCTCTATGACAACATTTCAGCTTGAGAATAGTACCTACTATTCAACTTATAAATATAATTATTTTTGTCATCTGATAAAGTATCAGAGTAGGGAAAAGCACACAGCATCAGCTTTTCCTATATTTAACTTTAATAAGGTGTTCCCACCGTCTACTATGTCCTTTCTGGTAATACCAGTACTATTACCTAATAGAAAGAAAGAAAGAAAATACGTTTATTTGCGGTAAATATAACGCAAAGAAAAAACACACAAACACAAAAAACAACGAGTTGGGGAAAATATGCAAAATCTTAGTAGAATAATTATCTAGTTTTGTGTTTGCAATTCTTTTAATCATTTGTTTAGAACTAATGTTATGATGAAATATGATTGGCAAAACTATGACTAAGGTAATTGAGTACAATTTTTCCAAAGCCTGAACCTAATTCATCCCAAAAACAATTTTTTTTCCGTGTATTGATACAGGTCTCTGCTGGAAGATCCAACACCGGAGGCGGCAAGTCAGGCTGGGGCTGAAGAGGTTGTGGTTGGTTGGCAAAGCTGCATGAGAGATTATTAGTCAGAGTCTCATACCTCTCAGAATTGTGCTTCACCAAATCCAGTAGTTCCCTAGCCTCAAACAAGCGGTCACTTAGTTGTCGTTGTGAAGTCTCATATTTATCAAAAATATCATTCAGCAAGTGCGCCTTGTGTAAATATCATTAAAGAGGAGCTGGATATCAGTGTCATACCTTTCTCTACTAGTCCAATAGTACAAATATTTAAACTTTTTGGTAGGAGAACACGTTCCTTTCTAAGCGAAAGATTTAATTTTAAGAGATTTTGTTTTTGTAATTGCTCTGTGTTACCGTTTAATTAATTTCTTGATTATAATGGATTTCTTCAATAAGTAATGACTTGTTAACAAATAGATATTACAATTAGGTGAAGTTAATAAGGAATTGATGGGACTGTTAAACAGAAGTGGAGTTACAAGGAATGGGTACACTGTTTTTATTATAAGGCACAAAGAAACTTGATTGAAAATAACAAGTTTATGACTCATTACAGGTTTTATAGTATGAATAAATAATCATCAAGCTCTTAAATGAGCCTATTTTTGTGTAGTAAATATTGTAGTGTTTGTTGTCTGAGCGAACGTTTTCGTCATCGATTTTGCTTCCACTAGTTGTCAAGCAAAAGGAGACCGAAACCGTGCGAGTGTGTGATGGACGTAGCTCAGAGACCTGAACAGTACTTTGTGATGTTTTATGGTCTGTAAATATTATGTAAAATAAAACAAAATACATCCCAGGATTGATGATATTTTGAAATCCGTCACCGTTGAGTCAACCAACTCAACGGATATTAATATCCTTTTTGTGCGAAATTCTGGCGACAAAAAACACTGTATAATCACTGGGTATACTAATTAATACCTAAGTACGACTAATATTACACTAATTTAATATAAATAAACTACTATTATTAATTTTCTAAATTAATTAGCCTACAGATCGTTTTATTGACGATCGGCTACCAGTGTTGGCAGGCAAAAAACTAGCACATCTACCTTAGAAAGTAAATAAACCAAGTAACGAAAAGGAATAAATTCCAAAGCCCGTCTTTGAACTCCCGTTCATCGTATACTTAGTCACAAAACATTGTCGTGTGTGAAGTACTCGGCACGTATCCGATAACACAGAGACTGTTCAAGAGGTGATTGCCTAACTACCGACGCTAAGTAAGATTACGTTAATTTGACACGGACTTAATCGCAACGGAACTTCGTAACAAGCTCGGGATCACATAGATGAGACAGACAACTTATAACACGTTAAACTATGCGGAATTGTTCTCAATATCAGTTCCGTGTGGCTGGCGGTCTGTTCCGCGTCGAACACAAATGAACTGTGGCAGCTGATTGACGGAACTGTGGAATGGCAATCACGTCGCCGCGGTGTTATTACTGTAAGGTCGTCGAGAGTCGTGAGTCGTGACGTCACAGGCTCATCCAGCGGCTTGCGGCGCGGCGTGGCGCGTCTGCGGCGGCACTGGTCCGGTGACGCCGAACTGTGCTGTAAAGCGCTTTGAAACGTACACTGTCGCTGGAACATTCTCAACTTTAACCTACAACATTGCATCTGCATTCGCACCAATTCCAACTCCCTTACGATAAGGTTTGTTACCGTTTGTATCGACAGCATCATTAGTGTGGTGTAACTTAACTCATTACGTAGTAGGCAGAACTATGTCCCCAGAGCGCGTTTCCCCTCGGAGTCGTTGAGACAGAAAATCAATGGCGATGCCGATAGCCCTGTTTTAATCTCGCATTATTATAGGGTACGACTCAGTGAACACAAATTGTTATTAGAGTGCTTGAAAACTATAAAGAAATACTGGTCTTTAACTTACAACAAAAGTTCTTCTGGCGACATTTTAATGGTCAATGTAGTGAATTTGTGATAAATCAAATCAAATCAAAATATTTTATTTCACATAAACCAACATGGGCACTTATGAAACGTCAGAAGCTAGGTGCACGGTTCCAATTGGTTGTTTCCTATGGAGAAGAGCCGGCAAGAAACTCCATGGTTACTGTTTTAAAAATAAGGGTCTTTTACAATGTTTCAAATTACATTGTTGATAATGGGAGGGCAGTGTAGGCCTGACAACAAGTAACAGTCACTCAACAAAAAAATAAAAATTAAAATTTATATAATATATAAAAAGGTCTACTAATCTACAGTCTACAAGTTAGGCCTACAACGTTCTCACATTCACAAAATATATAAGAATATATATAAAATAAAAGCCTATTTAAAACAAATGACATGATTGCCATTACAACTGTAACAAATCTGAATTAAAATCCTGTCTACAAAAGCCATAAGTAAAGAGTTGAAATAAGAATTAGAGGTATATAATGTCAAAAAATGTGAAGATTATGTCAAAGATGAAAGTAAAAAACAAAATTTCGTAATTTGGGAGCAGTTAATAGACCCTTACCTTATATAATAACTTGTATTATCTTTTAATGTTGCTGTTCCTAATATTTATAAAGATTTTTTGGATCAGAGAAATTTGTTTAAAATTTAAAATAATTAAAGTAACTAGCACACAATGGCTCAAGTTCAAGTTCGTTGTGGTCCTTTGAGTCAAACATTATAAACCCAAAGCCCAAAAGTGTCCTTACTGACACAATGCACTGTTCAAGTAACGCAATACTGCAATAAAAGTAATTAACATCATGAGGGACTGACACCCCATGCAGCCGTCTGTGCCTCGTGGAGTATTAAGTTATTAAGTAAGACCCCTCAAAAATATGGCGTTGTTGCCATTTATAAAGTTAAATTTTTGACTACTTCGAAGTTCCAGAAAATGAATTCAAAATATTCAAAAAAAAGTTGCAAACAGGAGAAAAAAAACGTATGTAACATGATATTTGAGGTAAAATTAAATCGCTGTTCTTTGCTCAATTCGTTCCCTCTATGCAGCTAATAGCAATTTGCAAAATAAAAATGCTGGGGTGATATTTAGAACTACATAATACCAGTTAGGTTCTTAAATATAATTCGCGGTTACATTAAGCAGTCCATTTTCTAATAACTTGCGTTCAATAGCTTCCTTAATAATTCTTTATGAACCAAGAATGACTTTTTTATCGCTCATTATGACAATTCTCGGGTCAACCATTACTCTCTTACAACTCAAATAATTAACCTCAATAATGACCATCATTATTACCTCTACGCTGAGGTGAAAGCCCCAATTCACGTCCGCGGGGACATTTTCATATAAATCGAAATTATCGCGACGCCTCACCAAGCCGATCTGACGCCGATTTTATTCGATTCCGATACAATATTGCTGAAATACTTTTTTATTGGCATTATTAAAGGTTATCTCGAATCTTTTAGTCGAAATGAAGGCATGTAGCACGCCTTGGAAATCGTGTGGTATCACAAATTACTGATATCGTGAAACTTGTAATGTCTACAAAAAACTTTTAAATCTCAGGTTTGTGCTGCCTTTTAAATCTTTTTTGTGGTGCTCGTAAGGTCGCGACACTCGTTATCGCGGTACGTTAACGCTCGCACTAACGCGCACCATCGTTAGCTCTAATGCGATAGCGACGAAAACAATCCCTCTCACCCTTCGCTCATGAAGCTGTTTCATCGCCATATAAATATAACATGTGCAACGACGTATTAACGATATTATTTATGACGTGTTTTTGTCGTGAAAAGAAATGTAGTGTAATAAAATTTATTTATTTCGGCATAATTTGTAATAAAAATCTAAAGACGGTCAAGATATTGCAATAGAATTTTATAAAAATGGTCGCTGAGTAAATAACGCGATAAAAGAAAAACTTACATCTAGTGCTTCTCGAAAACAAGTTAATATTATCATAATTACTTATTTGAGTTCTTTATCGACGCGTTTGCTTTTTATTTAGACCATTTCACATCAAATTAGCTCTGAAAATCATAGACACTAACCTTGAACTTTTAAATGTGCAGGAGCAATAAATAGCTAACAAAACACCGACAAAACTGCACGCTGCTCACACGAGCCGCGGCGCGTCATTAGCCGCGCGTGTCACGCACGGCTGCGCGTCCCCGCGACTCTATCGCACTATCTTTGTCTCAGGATAATTACACACAGTGCTCATAAAAACCATTAACTAAATGAGGTTTAGATTCAATGGTATTAATATTTCGAAAGTATGTGGAACGTATTTTTCCAGTTACATAATAAAACTCAGTTTTAGAACATCTCTATTCTATAATCCTGACGCTGTTTAACTGAGTATCCAAGCCTATTGTAATAAACGGAATACAACTTTGAGTAAACAGATATAACGCTCTAGGAATTCAAGATAAACATCTCACCGTATCAGCTGCCTGTCATCCCACGAGCTCGCAATAACTAAACAAGGGGAATACAATTCTATTGTGCAAGAGATTTTATAGCTATGACCCTTTCGTATATCTCAAAAGGGGTACTTATACTTTTTGATTAAAAATAAACACCTACCGAACAGCACCTCGTTTTTCATACCAATCGCACATTACACTCATCCTGTTCTGAATTCTTAATTAAACAGTCTCAGCGTATCTTAGTCTCCGTTTGATGTCCAACTACCAAAGTATTTTGGCTGGCCATTCTTCCCAGCCGTGTGTCCGAGTAGCCGCCGCCACCGCCACGAACAGCTGACTCATGACTCATCGACACGGCGCTGTCGCTTTTTTGTGCGATAATTATCTGAGCGATGACGCCATTGTTCGAACGCACTAAGTACCCCACTCCATCACACGCTGCAAGTCACTACCGCCACTATATGGATGGTTGCAGAAGGTCTGTTTTGTAACGCGACAAGATTCACAAAAAAAAAAACACGTTTGGCACTCGGGGACGGCCGCGGTTAAGCTATTGCATAGCATTTTTTATCAACTTATGCAATCTGCTTACGTATTCGTCCGATTTCGGAGCAGCTCGTCTCGATCCGTGCGAGCTTCTTACAGTCGTACCATATACATACACGTTAAGCGAACGCTCGGCCGAGCTACATGGTAGGCGGAGTGGGGGTGTTAGGTTTTATTTTCGTTACGGAATTTCTTGATTCGGTCGCCGCGCTCAAAGCCCGCGATAAAAGCTATGCAATAGCTTAAAAATCTTTTTGTTTATGACCAGCACCCTAATTACGTAACACATTATTTATCACAATCTAAATCATTTTGAAGCCTATTGCTAATCCATTGCTTTAAATGTTCGAAAAATGTGTCTGCTCAGCAACGTAAATAACGCAGTGAATGTTGTTGAACTGTCAAAATGAAACCCATTCCTACTGTTAGTGTGTTACGTAATTACCCCTCAGGTCCTATACCCTCAGGTCAATATTAGGCAAAAGTGAAGTGTTATGCTGTATTGTACTACGCGCTCACCTGCGGCCTAATTGTAAAATGTCACCTTGACCTGCTAAAAAAAAATTGCTGCATACTAAACTTTTTCCACAGCTCATGGAAATATGCCTTTCGTTCTTATTTCATGTTCATCTAATCAATAAATCAGCATCTATTTACGTAGTTCTGCACCCTATACCGAAAATTGTAAAATTAGAGCCACCGTTTAATTAATTATAGATATTACTAGCTGCTGCCCGTGGCGTCGCCCGCGTGTTCGTCGGAAATTATTCCACGGAAACGTGCTACCCGAACAAATAGCCTATGTTACTCTTTATAACATCAGCTATCTGCCAGTGAAAAGTCCCGTCAAAAAGCGTTCCAACCGTTTCGGAGATTAGGCGGAACAAACAGACCGACAGACAGACAGACAAAATATGTAAAAATAGATTTTTTGTTATAAGTACCGTTGTATACTATCATATGCATTTAGTAAAAATTTGTTATTTTGACATTACAAACAGGCACTTCAATTTTATTTATTTGTATGTATGTATAGATAAGTACAAATTGTAGCGTGCCAAGTAGTAGAGTTTAGCCAAGAATTATTTTTAACATCCTACCTGTATACTAACTTACATTCTATGCAAGTCAACATTTTCAATTCTTATTCTGTTAAAGTTGTAACCGGGCCTTCTGCCCCATTTGTTAAGTGCAGCCCGATCGAGTCACGTTGTCGCGCGTCGAACGAGCCACGTACGGTACGTGCGAGACAGGTGATTCTTATTGAACATGTAATCTGCGCGCACTGCGCACTTGAATACAACGGCTTTGTCACTCACGGGGCGAGTTAGCGCGAGAGACGACTATGTTGGAGATTGCTTTGTTCCCGTACGTGCACATAATTATGTGTGTTGAAATTATAATGTTTATCTGTAAGAAGGTATTTTATTTTTTAATTCTTGCCTAATCGATCTAGTGCAAACAGGCTGCCATGCTTGAGTACAAGTTTCACGACATTGTCATTGTCGCTAAGTTTTTCCATGTCAGTTGCCGGTGACGTCCGTTGTTGTTGTATTTATTAATATACCTAATACGTTAGTGACATGTATGCACACCACTACTCTTTCATGAAATATAAGTTCAATGAATGTGTGTATAATATAAATACACCAACAGATTAATGCAAAACAATGCCGGAAATAAGAGCATCCGACGACATTTAAATTGGACAAAAGATTTTCTTTTATAATTCTTTCTGCGAGCACAACAGATGCTCATCGAGGGCGTATTTCTTAAGATACTCGTAACATAAACGGAGATCTATCAAAGGCCCTGACTTTACAGAATCTCTTTGTTCTGTTTTACGTAATTGCATCCAAATGAGTCCGGTGAGATGAGTCGAACACCCACCCGTTCTGTTTATGCGCCGTTTGTTTCTACAAAATAAAACGGAAAATTCGGATCTTTAGGAGTGCGATGTCGAGGAGGGAAGGGGGGCGATTGTTTCATTTTCTCCGATTGAACCCACTAATATTGTATTTCTGACAACAATTTTGAGCTTTCCCGGTAATGACGCTCGCTTTGACACCTAACGATTGCCCAGAATACTTGAGCAAGAAAATGAATTAAGCTTCTTTTTTAACAAAGAAACAGCTTTTTGCCTACAGTTTACTCTCTCATAATGATTAAATGACCCTACCTACCCTTCGGAAGTACACTGCTGACAACTAGTCAGAAGCAATTAATATAATAAAACACAGAATGCTATCTACAATCAGTTTGTATGCAGTCGTTGTGCATTGATGCATGACTTCACTGGCGCACGTGACCGGATGCACAATCGCATGCATGGCTTACCCTAATCACCCCATCTATATTTTGGAAAAATCTCTAATAGGTTTGAAGACTTGCAATTACTTTGACATGTTTTATCCGAAGTCTATACATAAGTACGCCAAGAAAGATATCTATAGATATCAGATCAGTATGAGAATACGAAAGAAATCACATATTTGCTTACCTCAAGTAGGTAAAAATCAGTAATAACAGCGGCTTATCCAGTTCGTACCTCCAAAAAGGCCGAAAAAACCGCAATATGAGAGAAATCTCTCACATACAATACAGTATTTATTACATTCAGAGTAATATCTGTATTTTTTGTGATTACCGTAAGTGCGGCACTTGCTGCGTTTGAGACGGCGCTATTAATCTAAGTCAAATTATTCTATATTAATAAATCACGCTACGAAGCTACGCGCTACGGTGCTACGGTGCTACGGTGCTACGGTACTCCGGCGTAGCGCCGCTACTGAAGTTTTCTCTCAACTGAACATTGACACGATGTTTTGTTTTGAAACGGACGCGACGAATCGAAAACGTATTGTTTGGATAATGACGGTCGTTGTAACAATAACGTGGTAAGCTGTACCTGTGCCCTGTAATAACGCTTTCGTATTTTTTGACAATTTGTCGCAGAAGTTGAATCTATTATATTGTTTGACTCAATTTATACACTAACTTAGTTATAAGTATATCTTTTGTCCGAGAACCTCAATAGATAAATGTGTATCAAATCTTATTCAGTATCCAATAAGTGAAAAGACCCTATATCAAAACTAAAAAAGACATTCGTATTTTCTTCATAACATTATTTATTTCTAAATGACTTACTAAAGAACAAGCAAAACTAATTCAAGAACTTTCATACAACAAAATAAGAAGTATATTTCTGTCTGCTTTATTCTCGAGAATTCATCAAATTGTTCATTTGAGATACAATAGTCTCGTTGTGAAAGTATTCATACGTTTTATTGAAACAACTTTGTGTTGGAGACACGAAAACTTTGGCTGGTCTTAATAAAATAAACAAGTTAGTTTTAATTAAGTTGTATTTTAAAGTGAATAGTTAGTTGTTGCTTTAACAGAATTAATAGCTTAATGTGGTTGAGTAGTGACGAATTTAAATATTTTAATTAATTAACTACAGTAGCATATAAAGAGGAGAGGAATAGTAATGAATTAAAACCAGCGCTGGGGGTCTGTCTCGCATAGGGTCCTAGCATTATGCTGAGTGATTGCCGTTTTGCGTGGATGTGACGCAAATTTTCCCCCAACTCGTTCTTTTTTGTGTTTGTGTGTTTTTTGTTTGTGTCATGTTTACCACAAATAAACGTATTTTATTTTTCTTTCTTATTTCTTTAATTACGTAGCGTTCGATTCCTTCTGTTTTTCTTTTAAATTAACTGCGAGTATGTCACAGATCTTCTCGATTAATAAAAAAGCCAAGTTGTAGTAAACATTACATATTATGTCAGTAGTACCAAAAGTACAAGCAACCTATATTAAAGGTTTATGGTTATAAACAACTAGGCGGCACCTACATAAGTAAATTCAAAGTAAAAACAAATAAAGACAATGATCATGAAGACACAACCGTCGAGACGTTGTCAAGTTAAAAGTTTGTGCCTCCTTTCTGAATACAAATCAGTTGAGATTGAATCCACCACAAAATAATACCTACCACCGAACTTTGTACGAAAATAATCCTTGCTTTTACCATCTTACAAACAGTGCGCAACGAATGGCGAGCCATTCCGATGACGATGCGATTATTACTGATACGACAGGGATAGCAATGCTATCATCACGTTGGATTATTGTAGGAGGGAAAGAGATAGAAGGTGGATACAATAGTAGGAAGTTGTAAAAGTCAATGCTACGCGACCGAGTCCGAGTGGGCAAATGATATAAGGGTGAGCGTCGAATGCCGTGTAATGCAAGTTATACTAATGGTAGGTGATTACGTGAATATTGCTCACGCGAACGTTGGCCATATTATGTAGAAGGAGAATACTTAGTACTGTCGAGGCATTTGATCACAAACAAGTATTTAGTAAACTTGCGATGGTTTCACAATCACGTTGTATTTGCTAACAGTGCAACTTTTTACTGCTTGGTATTTATGTGACTCTCGAAGTTACTGTAGTGTTGTATATTCTAACAACATCTACATTTTGTTTTAATTTTTCCTACGTTGTACAAGTATCGTGTTACGCGCCGATGGGCTCGCAGCCCAGCTCGTTTAGCAAACATATCTGTTCGCTGTGCGGGCTCCTACAAACCGTATTACGTTATTTGTTCTTCATATTTGAGTTGCGAACAACCTTAACATTGTAGAGCAAACCTGCTTTGTTGGCGCTTCTTTTTATTTTAGACAACGTTCCTGTGTTTATGTGGGATCACTGGCAAGGATTACTAAAGCTTTTTGGGGATTAATCATGGAAAACTGGGAAATTTAGTTTTAGTACGTACTAAAGCCATCAACTCTATTGTATGGATTGATACAGGTTTAGGTAGCTTTTTTAAACTAAACATAATCAAACTATCAACCAAAATATGATAACCCGACCTTAATAATGTACTTACTTTTACTCTAAAACGTATGGCGATCACCTGAGAATTATTTATCCGCATAGTAGTCGTGAAGTTTCTTGTTGTCCCATAACGATCTGCGAATAAAACCATCTTACCGTGTTTGTCTTCTACACTTTAAAACTTACACGAGAATTTCCTTCAGTTATGCAATCCAGTGTACGTTGTAACCTTGTTGTGTAAGACTGGTCGACTTCGTCGTGATCCGACAAAGGCGTCGGGGATGTGTGAGCGGCTCGCAATCTTCGCAGCTAAGTCCCCGGGGACTGAATACTGTGTCGTATGGGTTTGGAGGTACGGTGCAGTACTTAGTCCATGGGGTTTGTAGTTCTAATGAGGATTTGGTTGTAATTAGATAACTAAGAACTTAAAGCACAAGGAATCTTCCTACTATTTGCTCTTGGATTAGAATTTTCAACCTTTTTTAAGAATAAAGAAATGCAGTGAAATATTGTTAAATCAATTCATTGTTAAATAAATTCAATGGAATTATGGCTTCATCGTATATCTATTCTAATGGAACTACGTTTGTGTATTTAATGATAATCGTTTAAATAAGAGAATGGAGTAAGTGATGCACGTGAGCGCGTGTGGTAATCGTTCCGTCTTCAACAACAACCCTCCTCGAATTCTTCCACAATAACACCGGGACAGACAATTTGCGCTCACATTCATATTCATACGCTATTCACCGTGGCGCGTAAGGGCGGGCGCACACCGCGCCACCACGCGACCTCGTGCCGCACAAACGAGCGTTTGATGCCGCAACACGCGCGTAATTACCGCGCCAACTCTTTGTTCACGTAATTCGCTAATAATGGTGATTTTTTACGCATCCCAAAGTAATTTCCTTTTCTATGGGAGGTTGTTCATTTGTTATTCTTTGTCCTTTCACAAGAAAGGGTTAAGTATTTAATTTTTCCTGTTGATGTTCCATTTTTACCTGAAGTGTGTTTCAATAGGCGTCCATACAATGGTCAAATAAAAAATGATTACTTCTAAAATCAGCCTTTGTGTAGGTATTAAAAATTCGTCCTTTTATGCAAATTAAAACACACTTCAAGTATCAACATCGTATATTTTCCGTTCAATAAGACGGAAAATGAACGTTTATGGAAAACGGCCAAATTGAGTTTCAGGAACTGTCATCATTACTCAACTTGGATTTTTCCTCTCCACTCTGTTCGGGAAACACGAACTTTCTTACTTGGCTGCCAAACCTGATTCACAATTTTCAGAGCCCGATCCTACAATACCGTCTAACTACAGTGCACATGGAATCTTTCACATTTCCATTTCAAAACCACATCTTTTAGTCTCAAACCGTTTTAAATTCATTCAACACAAACACCAAGGATGAAGGCGTTCGAAGGAGCTTAATGCTAATAACTCATTATAACTCAAAGTGTGCGCGAAAACTTAAAACTCCATCACTAGTAGTTTCGCAACTAAGTAGGCTTTTGTGAAAGTCGCGGGAACATTCGCAAAGGAACTGTGTCGCGGGATGCGAGTCCCGGGATGATGAAAGCCTTATTGTAAGCGTTTCTAGCGCTGGTGCTTTATTTCGTGACACTAATTTTGGAACTTATTTTAACTTGATTGAAAAGCAGCAGCTGTGTTGTTTTGACTTGGTTTTAATTCCTGAGAGTAATATGCGTTTCCTTCTAAGTCTGTCTATTACATTCTTATAATACTTGACAAGAGGCGCAAAAGTTTTCAATAACTATTAGATTTAAAAAATTAAGCGCCAGTCGATAAGACAAAAAGTCGGTACCTAGGTAGGTATTACATTATAACACATAACTCAAACGTCAAGAATGTACTTACCTTAAATAAAATTGCTTCAAAACAAACGCATTATATTCCTCCTCGTATCGAACAAGCGCGAGCCTACTCCGACGCATCTCCATATTTAATGAGGCTCGCGTTAAATATGTGGAAGATGGAAGTTCCTAACAAAAACTTGTAACAAACAACATGGCGCAGTTCCATTAGCATAATATATCTCTTATTAATAATCCCTGGAAGCATCTCGCATCGATTAACGCTCGCGGGATGGTCCCGGGTGGTCCGGGGGCACGCGTACACTATAACATACTACCTTACTAAATGAACGTGCGCAGAAGGTTCACTTCGTATGATGACGATAACAAGCTCCGCGCTATGAGCTTCGCTGTTGAATCAGAACTTATGTCTGCCCGCTTGTCTATCGGCTTTAATAATATTTGCTTTGTAAGTATTCTATTTTTCACAGTGGTACCTACATATCTGTAAAGTGAACGACCGAGGGTAAGTAGGTACGATCGGACTGTGTCGTCATTCGATAATTTTCTTGTTTAGAATAGTGGTCCCATAATTAAAATAGCCCATGGAACTCCAAATGTGACTGGCAATACCAAGAGTCGTAATTTTTGTAAGAGTTGTTCAGCGCATAGAATAGGAATCAGTCTACTTTCCACGTTTTATTCAGTAAGTCCATTACATTAGGGCGCACAATGCGCGGTTACAATGAGCGCCCGCGAACAAAGCGCGGCGCGAGTGCAATCCTACCGGGACGACACTCCGGGCTTTAATACTTTTAAAATTGTTACGCCCATCCCTACACTCATTATGATTTTACATTTTGTGGGAATTCTGTCGAAAATGAAGTGTTCCGCCCGATGTCGAGCGACGAGTATGAATATTTGATTAGTATATCGTATTTATAATGCATATTCCGTTTAACGTTTCGACGAGAATTGAGGAAATCTTATCAGTCTTTTTGTGAAGGTGAAATATATTTATTAATAGAATATGAATTAACCCTGGATGGTTTAAAAGTTATTGAAAGGGCCTTTATAGTTTTAAGATCATACATTGTAAACCTACATTCTGGCAAATAAATGAATTTTAATAATTAAAAAATACTGGTTAAATGGAATAAGATAACTGTAATAAAGTTGTACAAATTGTGCTGTAAACTGTTCCGAGGTTGTTTAAGTGAAGATGGTCGTTCGTATCAAAGTGGTCTCTCTCAATATTCATTCGCCGGTCGCACTCGTACATAACGTCGTCTTTACTAAGTCCGCACAAGTTCGCGTTGCGGTCGGCGGCGGAACTTGCCTCGTTACATTTAATAGTCAGAAAGTCAAGCTTTTATGATTTCACTTAAAAAAATCTCAAGGAAGCAAAAAGTATAAAATAGTGGTGAACAGTGGGAACCGGACGCGGTTTAAACGGCGGCGACAGAGTTCGCACTCATCACGCTGAGTCTCGCAGAAAAGCGGCGAAAAGTGGGCTGTGGATAGTTGATTTAGACAATCTGCAGTCTCTGCCTACCCCTATGGGATTATAGGCGTGATTATGTGTATGTATTTATATCGTCCAGTATACCCAAATCGAATATATCATAAAGAAAAAATAATCATCCTTGATGAAAATTAAATAGCAATATCACACATTTAGCCATCGAATCTTATGGTGAAATATTTACAAAATGATACCATTAAATATCACTAAAATTCTGAGATACATCTTGTATCTGTTCGCTCTGGGTTTTTTTTTTATACTTGATGAGCATTCTCTTTTAGTTGAAAGTGCAGTTTGGAAAAATTATTATAAGAAGGCCGCAATGAAGAACTTTACTTCACGTTCTCTTCACTTCTTGATTGTTATCGGCGATCGCGTGAAGGCGAACTTTAGAAATTAAATTATGATTCAATCGCGCCGTGACTTTTGCTGCTAATGTAAAAACTTTGGTTAGTTTTAATAATTTCAATTATAGTATGACTTAATTTTTTATTATAAGCAGTTACGGTAGCGTAAACTTTGAATACTTACTAATTATAATTATGAATTAAGAATTAAGAACTAAGAGGGCTTTTCATCAAAGTTTATTTTGAGCAGTTATTCATCCTACTAACGGATTACTGACTATTATCTCAAGCTTCCAAATAGATACCCACAATTCAGAGAGATAGAATAGATACCCGCAGTTCTTACTCGAATGTTGCCTTGCCATCACCTTGCTTCGCATAATGATTAGGTAACTGCTATAAGGTAATATACAAAAGTTTATCGCTCTCCGAATCAGTAATATTATCTACCAAAAATGAAACTAAATTATTACCTATACTCCTGTGTAAAGTTTGGGTATCCTAAGAAAACGGTTTCGTCATACCTCGTTCGAAATCATATCGTTTATATAGCTAGCGTTGTCTGACACAGTAATGTCAAAAAGCCAGGAAAAATGACAGCTTTTCATCACAACCGTCATTTTGCTGCCGTTACATAATGGCGCCGCTTTCTTAGAAAGCCCAAGCTTTACTGTATCACGTGCAAAAACGCACCATTACCGCAAAATTCACAACAAAACCTCGGCCTGACGCAAAACTATAGATCCTTTACACAGCCTATAGGTCAAGTTATGTGCCACCCCCTGTACCCCCTCCATGCCCCCCTCGATATCAGAACAAAGCGCCTCCCGGAGATTGCACTCAAATATATTTGTCCGTTTCCGTCGGTCGGTGACGGAATAGAACCGGCTAACGAGCGGCTTTGTTGCACCGCGTACAGTGATCACTGGGCCATTGTGGCGTCACAATAAAAATAGTTTGTGTATTTCGTGTAATGACTCGATATCCGTGGGTTAGCGGGTTTGAACTACTATGTTAAAGCTGTTTCGTGGATCGTTCCGTGTTTGTCTTCTACGGAGAACGGATGTGTAGCATTCGCGCGCTGGTGCTCTACTTTAGAGTAATTTGAATTTTAAATTTGATTTAGAATCATTTTATGATGACGAAGATGTCAACAAATTCTATGGCATAAAGCACATTGTAGGGTGTAAAATTGAAATACACCCTCTCAAAAATCCGAAACTCATTCTTCAAAGTAAGAGATTTCATACATATGGAAATACTCATAAATACTGCAGACAAAAGCCAAGGTGTGTAAAATGCACTGGCTTGCGGAGATTTAGTACAGTTGGCTACTCGTATAAGGTGCTTTCTTATAGCCAACTGTACTAAATCTCCGTAAGAGAAACCAAAATCTGCCCAGTGTGGCTTACACCACCATGCCAATAATAGAGGGTGTAAAGTAGATGCAAGTAATGAAAAATAAAAACATACAAAAGAAACTTGTTGTGGCAACTGCCGAACAGTCTCCTTCCATAAAAAACCTGACAAACACGCAAGGAAGGAAAGTTTTCAAGCAACTGCAAAACCTGTTCAAGCAAGTAGTTCATAAGCACAAGCTGCAAAACAAGGCCCCCAGCCTCCGAATCTGGAAGATAAATTAAATCAGATCTTGAAGTGTATTACTACACTACTACTACTTATTAATTGCAAATGAACTCTTTGTCTTTTTACTCTTATCACCCATGATTGCTTCCCAGCCAAGGTACACCCAGGCACAAAACGCCGTCAGTTAAAAAGATAAACCCGCAGTGCACAGCTGTACTCGCAGACTATGCATCAGACAATGGCGGCACGAGTGAGTGACGTCATACAGAGAGCGAGGTCGCTCAGCTGAGCAACCGTGATGAGCAGTCGAGAGAGTAAGTGACTGGAATGGGCACTGTCGGGAGAGGCCACAGGATACGTCAGTGTGATTAGGTCGTGTATGAAAATCGATATACAGGGTCAAATTAAATTAGCTGACGAAACTTCACAGACGTAATGGGTATCGATATATTATAGCTTCATCTTTCTGACTGATCGAACCCTTGACAGTTCAAAAGTGCCTGTAATTGATTTATTTGAAATACATGCTTTGAGTTTGTGTTGAGTTATAATTAAGAACTAATAAAAAATAAAGATTTTGTAAACTCATAATTTCAAATAGGTAACTAAAACTTTGTACCTAGTTTTTCTTTGAACTTCAGTAGATCTCGATACCGCCTACGTCTATGAAGTTTCGCCAGCTAATTTAATTTGACCCTGTAGATCGGTAGCAGATAATATACGTAATCTTTTTTCAAAGGACAAGAGTTACGATACTTTATTGTCTAAAATAAATATGTTTGCCAGCAGCAAAACAGTTAAGTCAAAGCATTTATTGCAATCAAGCAGAAATAGAAATTCTACAAGCACTTTTATGCTGCATTTCAAAAGTATTGATTGCATAAAGAAAGATGAACTAAAACAAAACGGTAACGAAGCAAATTCGTCTGTTGCATCATTAAGCAACGTTAAGTTTCTTCACGCTCCGTTCCAAGAAAAAGTTACTAACAAGTACCAACATTATTTCTTGAAATATCTTCTAAAATTCCACGACGCATCGCCATTACACGTCCGAGCTGTAGCACAGACAATTGATATAACAAATGGCGATAATATCCCAATACACTTGTTGCTTCATACATTTTGTATGGCGCTTGCAGACGATTGCAAAAACGTGCTGAAAGCGGTCAAGCTGCTTGCGGCGCTGGATGCGACATATTATACATAGATGAGGTAGTAAAGCGCCGCAATCACTGATTCTCGGGGCTTGAGTTGTACTAAGCACTAGCCGGAATGATCAGACGTACCCTGTCTTTTACATATCAAGACACGTGATCAAGTTGATGAACGCAATGATAATAATCTAACGGGTTTAAAAAGACACTATTAATCCCCCTCATTGTGATTTATTTTTTGTGCTGAACCATACCTTTTTTGTTTTTCTGGTCGAAACCTTCAATCAATCAATCAATCAATCAATCATTTCTTTATTGTGGATCATAGGTAGGTACATAATTATACAGGTCTTAAATAATTTAAATGGGTCAGCTATGTCCCGCCCTTAGGGCATACAATAGTTACACATAAATTTGTTACAAATTATGACTAACAACATTACAGATAGAATAAAAAATAAAAAATACAAAATCAGGTAGGTACACAGCAGTGGGACACTGAACGCATCATGACTGAGGGGGCCTGTATTTGAGAAGTGATTTGTCTAAGAAGAAGTCTTTTATAGAGTAGTAGCACTTGATTACTAACAGATCATGGAGAACCTTTTTAAATTTTTTAATTTCCGAAATTATTCTAATAGGCCCCGGAATATTATTAAAGATGCGTGAAGCTGTACAAAAGATACTTTCATGCATTAAATGAGTCTTGCTAGCTACCTTCAAAAGGCACCTGACCTCTGGGGAGGGAGGTCGGGGAGTGTGGGATTTTTACCTCACGAAAACCACCCCGGTGATCACAATCAGCACATAGAGGGGGTCCCGGTTCCTCTTAAAAGACCAATTCCGGAACCCCCCCTGTGCAACGCCTGTAAAGCACATCCCTGGGGAGACTGTAAAGGGGCCTCCCCTGAGCCTCTCTATGCGCAGCAGCACGTGACCACTGTGCCGCCGTCTTCCCTGGAGGTGCTGAACCAAACCTGGGAACCTTTTGGTTACGGAGATATTGAAAGTCAAAGTTGTAATTTTTTTTCACTTACTTTCACGAAATAAGTTTTAAATGTTATGACATAACTTTAAATACCTAGGGGTATTTCATCAACTCCTGTACCGCCGCATGCACCCCAAAGCAAAATGTTTTGTCTGCGTTACATTGCGCGTTGTTGTAAACAGTCACTTTTCACATCAAAAATAATAGTCGTTTCCCAGCAATCCTTCTTGCTCAATATTACTTAGTTAGAAGTAAGTACAGACCGCGTGGATAGCGGCTGGGTTTGTTTATACGCTTTGTCTGTTTAACGTTTAAAAGTTAACTTTTTCACATCTAACCACTGTAGTTTAAATTAAATATTCATTGAAATTAGAAACTAAAAAGTGATACGAGCTTTAAGTAAACAAATTATTTTAAAGCTAACAAACTAAAAGACACTAAAGATTTGTATATTACTAAAACGCCGGCAACATTTACTGCAATTTAGCTAGGTCAGCTTACTTTACTAACTTCCCGGTCAGTTGGCGCGCGGTCCCAACACTAATATGCAAGCTCAATGCGCCACAGTTATTAGTTTGCCACTGAAACTTTGGTCACTTCATTATTTAAATTGATTGAGATTTGATTCACCACAGTATACAACTCAATAACCGTAAGCCCCGCTTTTATTCTCGCTTGTCAAGTTAAATCAATTCATCGGATTCTGTTTTGACAAATGTGTAATCTATTAGGACGCGACCGGGGAGGCTTAGAACAAATCTATTTACTGCGGCCAGCAGCCCCTGACCGCTTATTTGTGCCACAAAAGACTCAAAGGCGAGCCATCGGGCCTAGTTAACAGAGCCGGTAAGCCGATTTATAAGATTTGTTACGACTGCCTGCCCACAGTGAATGAAACTTGTGTGATCACTCCCAATGAATATTGACGACTTAAAAGGTAGCAATCAGGGGGGCCTAGCTGCGTCACGTCGGAGAGATTGACAGGTTGTGAAAACATAATAATATTTTCTATTTCTATAGAATCTCCTCGTCGTATTTCGGTCACCCCATCGCCTTGGGAAATGATGGTGCATTCCGTCAGTTATTACTTATTAGGAATGGATGCAATATTAATTCTGCAACGTAGGCATTAGTAGTGTATCGCATCGCTGTAGTGCATCAGGGATGTTTGCTGAACATCGCGTAGACTGCTTTTACGCTACGATGCGTAAAAGGTGCGCATCCCTGGTGCGTAGAGTACGTGGCAGCGCCAACAGCATCCTTAGCATGATCGCTAGTCGGCTGGACTGTGATTACATCAGTCATTGCTGCGCCATTTGTCATGGAATGGCGCAGTAATGATTGTTCAGTTTATTTTCTTTTATATGTTTTGTTGTGGGTAGTTTTAAGTATTACTACACTAGTCTATTAGAACATTGTTACTAACAAAATGGACATCATGGTCTGAAATAAAGTATTTATTTATTTATTATTATTATGATTAGGGTGGCTTTTGTGAAGGTATTAACAAATGTGCATCCAACGCTCCATCGTTGTTCAAAATGCACACTTTTTACTCGCTTAAATAAATCTTTTAATAACTAATAATGTATTCCAAATAAGATAAGTTGTAGATTATTAATAAACTAAATAATTGTGTCTCTTTCATAATTACATTAATTTAAAGTTAGCCCAATAACTGAGCCCTGTAGGTGTGTGTTGTGAATTTAGTTATAATAGGTAGTACATTTAATAATTATAAAGTATGGAGATTTTAAATATGTATACTTAACTATCGCATTAGAGCAACCTGAAATGATAGATTTAAGGTGTTATATTACATAATAAATAAATACTTAAACGAAACTCATGTATGATAGACGTGGATACCTGTCAACTAGGGTCTCCAAGTTTTCATCGGCTTTATCAATGAAAATCACATTACCCAAACAGCCAATGAAACTACACTTACACCGTCACCGCATAAATCGGTTACACGTAAATAATTAATATTTGATAACCCGCCGAGCGGCAACGATTGCTTTTTACTGAAGCGAACCTCTGCATTAATTAATTTGTGGAACAACTCGACGAAAAACTCGGCGCCCCGGGACAAGACGGAGTGAACCGGACCGGTGCCGCACCGGCGCGGAAACGGGAAATATTTACCGTAAAAAGTTTTTGTGTATCGGTAACTGAATATCGATTGTGGCGAAGTTCGTTTTTTATTGAAGGGGAATTTTGGTGTTGATTTATTTTGGGCTTGCAAATTGAGATATTTTGTTGTAAAACATGAAGGAAAAACACAGTACCTAATATTTCTCTTCATTTTTTGCACTTTTTCACACGTAAAAATATTATTTTTAAGTTCTTGGCATGCGGACCGTTGGAACTGTAGATAGTCTAGATACGTGTAATGGTAAAAACTTTAAAAACCATTATGAATATCCATTGTATAAAACTGAAACATGGTTTTCGAATATTTCTAGATTGTACGCGCACATTAGTCATATTAATACTTTTCCCGCCAGCAGGTCATCGCCCTCTCATACATAGCTTGACGCTGAACACAGCACGCGTCAAAAAAGAGTTCTCATTTAAATGTGAGAAATCAACGTTCATTTACATCACCCATCACACTGTGACGTCATTTAAATTGCTGACATTTTGCTTCGGATGATGCGAGGTGCATTGCACGTGGTTTTTAAAAGATAGATAGCCTTTAAAATATATGGATTTATTTGAAAGACTAAGAACGAATTAAGTTATTATCTAAAACGAAAAGTCCTTTGTTCTCTGCTTAGAGAAAAAATCACTCATCTGAAAACTCACATTTACGAATGATAGAAATAGTCGCCAAACTATATTTAAACAAGCGACCCGCCCCTGCTTCGCACAACATTTACGACACGACTAAACATCAAAATGTCTTTCTTACAATTATGTAAGTGTAATATTAATTTATACACATAAACCTTACGGAATAAAATACTCTCCGTGATGGAGAAACCCGCATTGAAATCCTTTTTTTAGTTTAGAAGAACAACGCGGTCAATATAAACAGACCGACAAGAAAAGCTATTTTAATTTATAATATGTATATGTGGACATATAGATTAGTTAAATAAGTAGAAACCTGTGTCAAGTTTTAACAGAATTACTGGTGGCAAATTTTTATTCGAATACATTTAGAAACAGTCGTACGTGATGATGGTATAGTGCCCTGTACGTGAATGTGGAGCAATAACTCTTAGCATCGGGTGCGATGTCGGTCAAGTGTGCGACGCTCGTTGCTCGCATCGGGCGACAACTGGCGGCAATTTGAGAATACTCCACCGATGCAACCTGCAAATCAGAGGATACGGCTGTGTACAGGAGTTACTAGATTGACTCAAAGGATGGCAACAGGTTTTGTTTTACTCGTCTCGATCTTGAGACATGATTCCACGTAATTGTAGACTATCTTAAAAGTAGAGCGATAAAAAATTCAGTTCCTAAACTTCTGAAGTATTCTGACAAACTTTTCTTCAGTACTAAACGTACGAGTACCTATATGAAAAATCTCATGTTCAGCAGAAAATCTTTACAGCTTTATTACAATATCCAAGCTGACTTTCGGTTTTTTTTATTATTACATATTTATTATTTAAGTCTTTTATATCGTTATATTTTTTTTGAGCTCAATTCCCAGGTCGGGCAAAGTGTTTTTGGATTTTTCCATCTGGAATTTTGCAGAAGCAGCCCGGAGTCTGGATTTGTGCCCGATTGACGGCAATAAGTCGCCCCCTTTTACATGGAATTAAACATAACTGGAAATTATAGGTGTACTATTAAGTACACTACTGCCTAACCCTACGGGAGTTACAGTTATATTACAGTATATTTTATTAGTTTATTATTAACTCATGCGACTATTAATAGCCACTTGGGATCGTCCAGAAAGCTTCTTCAGCGTCTTAATCAATATTAAGTACAGACCAGTGTTTTTTTTTACTAGGTATTTAATTAGACAACCAAGGTGCTAGTTTTCTATTGAGATAATCCCAGGCTAAGGCTTAGTAAGCGTAAGTAAAGAAACTGAAAGATAGAGCGAGCTAATTAAAAGTTTTTTATATTACTCGAAGTGTTTCAGTCCAAAGAATTAGTGTTAGGACTTGTTAAATCTTCTTCTAGTTGAATTCAATGAGTCTTTTTGTTTTTTGGGCAACTTTCTTGAGCAAAAGTACCTAGATTTTTGTTTGAAATCTAAACCTGTTTTGTTGATAGACAATATAATGTAACAATGTTTTACAAAATGTTTGAATGAATTTAGCTTGGCTTTTTTTTTGGGTGGGAATTAATCAAATGACCTTTCCCTCTCTGGGCCCAGCGAGAAGGTGTGTCAGTCACTTACTGACTAAAACCCACCCGTGTTCCTTCAGTTGCCTGTGCGCCAGGGCCACGGTAACTCTTTTAAACAATCCGCGACCCCGGCAGGCATCGGCCCTATCAGACCCCGTCAATGATGCTGACATCTCTTTGAGGCGCGCGTGGAAATGACGCGCTGTCGGCCCGGGTCTGGTCCTTACCAGACGGCGAGCTGCCCATTCCTCGCCGTCCGCAAGCCCGCGCCTACTGTGGCTGGGAATTGGCTATCGACACTCCCGACGCCCAGGGTGTCCCCTCCTGCGGTGACACGGTGTGAAGGCGCAACGATTGCCTCACCCTCACGCGCTCCGCCTCCTCTTTCGCGAGCATTACCGCTTCGCAGAAAGAGGTGACGGCTTCCCATTCCCTCTCGCTCCATATCATGTCCCGAACCAGGGCCGAACGCGAGAGATCGCCGGTCGCCGCCACGATAAAACGGCGGTGCTCCGCCCAAGCTGACTTCAATAATTTATCTCAGTTGAAAAGAAAAACACGTTTTTTTTTTAAAGTAAATTGCTAGTTGCAATACACAAGATATAGTTTTACCTATCTTGATAGAAATAGCCCAATCATAAAAAGCATTTCTGTTGTCAGCAAAAATCCGTTTATTGTTACATCTTACGGGATCGTCACAAAAATAATGCACACAGAAGTCACAAATAATCATAATCAATGTTTGCAGTTTATATCCGTCCACTAAAACCAATGAATAAGCTAACTGTATACGAGTCGATTTAGCGATACCATCGCCAGTATTTATTCATGAGTTTCTTTTCACATGTTGTGACAAATGAAGCTTCTGCCCTCTTCACAGTGATGACGCCACTAGCAGTTGTGCGCTGGGGCACAGATTCGATTTCCGTGCAATACGCGACGGCAGCTCCACAGTAAGATTTCATGTCACCTGACAGTTAGGTACAGCATCCGATGGAATATCTTTTGTGATACGATAGTTAGCTTCTTTTAAATTCAAAATGAAAACGAAACGTATATAATTGAGTCACCAAATTAGGAGAAAGAAAAGTATTAAAGATTAGATAGATAGATAAAAAGCAACGTTCTCCACCGTAGAGGGTACGCTGTCGCTGTTACAAATCACCCCGCTTTGTAGACAAAATCCTAAAGTCGTATCTAATAGCCTGCACTTAAACAAAGGGGTGCTTATTCTAAGCTGTAAACTGAATAAACGGGATGATTGTCTGCTAATAGAGACCACGGTTCAAAAATTAGTCAAAAACACTTTAAAACATCGGCTGCACAAAAAATAAAGGTACGATGCGTAGCAAATTTTCTATTTGCTACGACATCGTAACTGGCGTAGCACTTCAGCTACGCCGTAGCCACCGCTCGAGCTTTTATTCATGCACCGAAATTATATTTACCAGCTGCCTCACTACAATCCACAAAGGGAAAACTGCAAAGAAACCCGCATAGTAGGAAGTTACTAATACATTCCACACACGTCTGGGGAGTTGCAATGTTCGGCGCAAAGGACCAATTGTATCGATATACTTATACCATATCCGAGCGATCGATACCTCTGTAATGAAACTGTGTAACAAGATATTGAGCCGGAGAAAATCTGTGTGGAGCGGCTCTCGGCAATAGGTGGCGACAAGAATCGATCTAGCGGCGATAATGCTATAAATTACCGCGCTCCATGATAGGATGGTGGTTGCACTATATTGTTAGCTGGTAATAGGTTTTTAGATAGTGTTTTTTAACACACGGAAGAACACTATTGGCCGTAGGACGTGGTGTTCCCTCACTTCCGCGGACAAGGTCCACTGGACAGCACAAAGTTAAGCTAGTGCAAAGTGAAGCACTACTAATATAGTCTTAAGGCTTTGTATTAATACAAGTTTTGTTTATATGAAAATATGTATGTTTAGGTAAAGGTATTTTTTTATGAGCCTGTGTCGCCTGAAATAAATGGTATTATTAACAGTGTATGGATACAATTTATACATACACTGCTTCGTTTAAAATAATATGCTTAGACCAGACCCCGGAAAATTCATTTCTAATCCCTTGTAATTACAAAACCATCTTGAAATATTAATTACCCCGCAATCTATTTGTCACATAGTCTGCCCTATCCAGTTCTTAGTTTAGATCTCTTAATTCTTCGACTTGCGGCGTCTTAACAAGACAGCCGTCCATATTATTAGATTAAATGTATAATGTATGTATGTCCGTATGGAAGGACCGTTAAATCTAAACGCCCCTCATCCGGATGCGCTCGTCGTAAAACAAAGAGTATTAAGTCGGTGCGAGCAGATAAGATCTTTATTCGGCCGATGTGGAGGGATTTTATTCCGTTTTAGATGATAGTGATTTGGTGAAAAGGGGTCCATTTTTTTGGCATTCTCCAAAGAAAAACACATTTTTTCAAAAATGTTTATCAGTTATACGAATTTACTGTGTTCCAGATACCTTAAGTTTGCATAAAATAGATTTTAGCCAACTTATATTTGATCTTTTGAGCCTCACAGTCATGCATGATGCATACCAGGTAAACCCAAAGGACCAATGACGTCCCTAACATTTTATTAAGCCTCGCAGTCACGTCCAAAACCTTCAAAGCCGAAATGTCTCCAAAACGAAACACAAAAGCAGCTAAAACGCTCACAATCTAGGCTGAAGTGTTTAATTTGGGCTCTGTTTAGCATTTTTCCGTCACAATCAGCAGCTCCTAGAGTCAATTTAGTCGTGAGCGGAACGCCAAACAGACTGCATGGTGGGGCCTACTCGCACACGAGGCTTTTAGCAACGCCGCCGGCCTGCAATATCCGGTGGAGGGAGGCGACACACGAACACTATCCCGGGATTACGGGACGTTCCGGCTTAAGATCTGAAAGAGATAGCTTGTCTTGAAAATTTCGGTAACATTTTTTTTATATTACTAGGGAATCGTCATTTTGAATGAAGCAAAATGTGTCGTGAGGGTCAAATCTATCTATTTAAATAATAATTAAATGCTGTTCGTTGGTAAGCGCATCATTTGAGAACGGCTGAACAGATTTAGCTATTTTTTGTTTTGAAATGTCCGTAATAGTCCAAATAAGGTTGACACGTAAATAAGAATTGTAAAAAGGTTCCCGGAACATTAGATAAACGGGAAAAACTGAAAGTCCTTTTTTTGTGGGATTTTGTATGAACCGCCGTAATTTAGTTTAATAAATATGACTACAAACAAAAATAATAGTCAATTTTCTAATACAAATAACTTTTAATCTCGTTCCATAGTCCTGTACAATATCAATTACGTATCGAGTATCCGCAATATTCCGGGTGTCCCATCACTACCGCAGCCCACGCGCACTGCAAGACGTCGGTTATCGCCGCGGATAATTGCCGCTTTTACACGCACTCGGCAATTACATCCCTTTTTTTTTTTTTTTTGGGTAGGAAATCATCAAATGACCTCTGCCGCTCTGGGCGGAGCGGAAGGGCGTGTCAGACTCTTACTGACTAAAACCCACCCGTGTTCCTTCAGTTGCCTGTGCGCCAGGGCCACGGTAACTCTTTCGAACAATCCGCAGCCCCGGCAGGCATCGGTCCTATCGAACCCCGTCAATTTTGCTGACATCTCTTTGAGGCGCGCGTGGAACACGACGCGCCGTCGACCCGGGCCTAGTCCTTACCGGACGGCGAGCTGCCCATTGCTCGCCGTCCGCAAGCCCGCGCCTACGGTGGCCGGGAGTCGGCAATCGACTCCCGACGCCCAGGGTGTCTCCTCCTCCTGCAGCGGCTAGGGGCGCGAGGGCGCAGAGATTGCCTCTCCCTTTCGCGCTCCGCCTCCTCCTTCGCGAGCATTACTGCTTCGCAGAAGGAGGTGACGGCTTCCCATTCCCTCTCGCTCCGTACCATGGCCTGAACCAGGGCCGGACGCGAGAGGTCGCCGCCGCCGATCACCGCCACGAGGACACGGCGGTGCTCCGCCCAAGCCGGGCAGACCTCCACCGTATGCTCCACCGTGTCCTCCGGTCGATCCACGCAATGATAACACCCGGGGGTTTCCTCCCGCCTTATACGAAACAGGAACCTCCCGAAACAGCTATGTCCGGTGAGGACCTGCGTCAGGCGGAAGGTGAGGACGCCGTGGTGCCTCTCAAGCCACTCCTCAAAGAGGGGTCTTACCGCCGCAATTGTGGCGTGCCCTGGCAATTACATCCCTACCGCGCTAATATTGGAGCTGTGTTGTATTGCCGCTGATGTTACCATTGCTCAAATAGAGTTGTTAGGACCGAGAAACGATGTAAATATTGGCATAGGTAAGGACCTATTTTCTTTTTTGTTTTACTTACATTTACGAACACACAATATTGTCATTCATACTCATTCACGGCTTTTTGAAAAACTTACGCAACGTTTACATAAACTTTGTAGTTTTAATTAAACTTTACATACTACCTTCTATTAAAATGAGAACATTCCTATTTCAATAGAAGGTAGTATTTAAATATGAATGTAAAAAAATCTAATACTATAAGGCTTCACAGTTTACATTATGATGATACAGAGTTACTTTTGCAACGCGTGACTTAATAATAAATATTATTAGAGTGATGTTATTTGCTTATTTAGTCACTCATGTACACTCAAAATCTCTCTCTCTCAAACACACTCGTAAAAATTGATCGTATTCTTTTTATTTTTCCTTTGTTTCTTTATATACCCGTTTGTACTCGTACGTTTATAATGTAAGGTAGGAGCGGAGCCTTTAACTCTAGACATTTTCTATGCCTAAATGGAGACTCCTCGACATGCAATGTAAGCTAAATAAGATATATGAAATAAACTTATTTGATTTTATTTTCATTTTATTTTATTTAAGGTTTTAAATAGGAACTAAAGTTAAATCACAATATTAAAATATGAATCGTACTCTGTTCAAAATTTTATTTTAAAATATCGCTGTTTATGTAAACACACGAATACTAAGCAGATGTATATTGTATGTAGATGCTTACCATCTGCTCGGAGGCATTTTAAATCCCCGCCATTACTTTGATCACCAGACATTAGTGTTTGTGACGGATGTTTCTAAACGGTGCCGGCACTCGTCGAGATCAATTGAGTAGACACACGCTACATCTGCGTACTCAAAAATAATAATTATCTATACATAACTTATATGGATCATCCAATTTCGTCTTCCCTAAAAACTGTAAGCCTGCAAAACGGTTGGCGCCAGTTAATTTAAGGTCCGTAATTCAGTATACAAAACTCTTAAAAAGATGAGATAAAATAAATGGCGTACGTTCAATATACGAACATTGAATCTATGAAGATAATGTGCACTCAAAAACAAAACTGTATTATTTTTCCCGTGACCGCGAGTCTCCCGCGGTCGCGGCGGTCGCGCGTCATGTGCCGCGCGTCATCTGTCGCGGTGACGCGCCGTCGCACCGCCATGTTTTGATCGCTCGCCGGAAAATCAACGTGCGGTCAACTAAGCCCACGACAGTTATTGAAAATAAATCCATTACAAATTGACTAGCCTTTTACAAACCAAATAATGTTATTTTTTGCTATCAATATCGCACAGACGTGGCTCAATTTTATTTAGTATTTTGCAAAATAATGTTATAAAAATACGGATTACCTACGTACTTGATTCAAAAATACACGTTTCCTGTATATAATGATGTACTTAAGTATTTTTTCGTCTTAAGGCAGAAAGTGGTCCTCACATCGATTTGTCACATGAAGAAACTTAGTCAGTTTTACGTTATAATCGTTACTCAAAATCCATTATTATTCAATTAAAAGCTTGAAACTAGCGTGTTAATTATTGTCAACAATGATGTTGACAGACGCGTATCAAAAGCTCGATAATCGCGAGAGCATCGCGTCACTGTATCGCGTGACGGCGGCTTATGGCGCGCTGTGATTGCGTACTGCAAAATTCATTACTCGTTAATATTCATCCACAATCATAATAGATACGAGTTTATAATTATTATTATTATTGAATGGAATTCACAATTCATTTAATGAATATTATTCAGTAGTAATTGCTCTCACTGTCTGAACTGATCATAGTGCGAAACAAAGTTTAGGTATAATATTAAAATGAAGTTAGTGCTGTCACATAGCTTGCGGCTTCGCGTATTAGGGACTTGTTAGAAAAGTTAAAACAAACATGGCTGTTCTCTATTAACTTCTAAAATCTATGTCAAATATCAAACAACCAATAATATAGGCAAACCAACTAAATTCGAACCTGAATGTTTCAGTATCCATTTTCCAATACAGAGTATTGTATCAACCACTTTATTTTATTTTCCAATCCCGCAACGAAATAAAACGCTCGCAACTAATATGTTTGCATCAGGACGCAAACGCGTGTAGCTGTCAGCCAAATGACTAAATACATTGTTCGATTGTTTATTTACGGCGCGGCGTGTCGCGATGTCGCGTGTCGGCACGGCAAAGCCCGCGTGTCGCCCGAGCGACACCCGCTCCAGCGTAAAATTCACTTTGTATCCTGCAATATTAATAGTTTACCTAAACTAGCTTTTGTTGGACCCGCATGGGTAGTGATTTTGTATACTGTGGAAATTTACACGGTAACGTGTTGCTGTGTTTTGAGGATCGTTTACTTTTGGTGTACGAAATTATTAATCAAATACGTTTCTGGTATTATAAATGGGTTGACCTAGTCTGGCACGCTCCAATGATTCTGTAATTAACTTGAATTATAAACGCCACTTTGAGCTCCTAATTTAAGCTTTGTAAAGCATATCAAGTCCATCGGTACGTAATCACTATCTAAAAAGTCCTTTGTTCTTTACAACAAAGATAATCCAAAGCGCTCCAACACAGATATAGCGCAAAGGATCGTTCGAGATCGTGTTTGAGTTCTCTGAACATCTTAAGCTGACTTATTCGATGAAGTAGGAGAACAAATAGTATAGTAATACGACAAAACAAAGGCGGGCTCGCAAACATCCTAAACAATCGGTAGCCGGGGGGCCGCGCGGGCGGCCGCCGGCCGCGTCCTGAGCGGCCGCGCCGTCGAGCGGCTACACCACACTCACTTCTGCACTGTGATTACCTCCTAGTTTTTGGGTAAAAGCTTAACACCTAAATAGTGTGGTGATGTAGTCTTTTTTCGCTCGATTACATTTCGTGTTTCTTATGGTTGGTATACAATTTCAGGATCATATTTTGCGAGTGCCAAACATAACAAATGATAAAGCTTTCGTTAGTAAGCTTAAAGATAGCTTATTTATTGACATACTTCCTTGAGGTAATAGAGCAAAGAATATCGTCGTTATCACAGAACTTCGAGGCAGACTTATCAGACGTCATGTCTTTATACGTCACTCCTTTCTTTAACGTGCAGGGGATGCTATGAACGATGTACTAACATTTTATTCCTGTTGGCTCTATTTCACCTCACTAAAATTATTGTAATGTTCTTCTATATAAAGTTTGATCCTCAGGTACTGACATAGTGAGACAAGATAAAACAGACTTTAAAACCAATTATTCTCATGAATCATGTTCTTGGAAGACACACGATGAAATATAAAACATGACGTGCACCGAAACTTTCTTATCTCAATACAGCGACGTCAGAAACTAAAAGCTTAATAACGTAACTTCTCCATATTCAGTGCTGCCCAAGTTTAAAGTAGGCCTTATTAATTTTTCAACTGTTGGCTTTGGGAGTCGGGAGATGTTCGCGAAGTTTACAGTAACGTGTATCTTTTTAATACTTTCTGACTTCGTGTGCTATCGACGAAGTTCGGAACAGTTCGGGGCACTCCAGAGATCAGAGCACTGAACGCTTTTGAACAACTGTTAAATCAATTTTGATCAATTTTATGAAGTTTTATTTTATCTAAGTCATACTTTCTCCTTGTGGTGTTAAAAATAGCTTTATATTTTTTATATGTTTTTATAAAATGACTTGCTTTAGAAGCACTTATAGCCAATCACAGTTTACAATTCTGAGCTTAGGACTCTCAAACGGTCTACCTCCTGTGGTAAGCATCCTAACTGTAGGCCTTTCGCATCGTTTATTGTGCTGCCCTACCGCCCTAACGTATTTACACTGTAAAATAATAAAGCGAGCTTATTCCGGTACATTGTAAACCTCACAGTAAACTTAGTGACGTAATGATAAAAGACGCTTCCAAAGACCTAGTGTTTCTCACAACATTTTGTGCAAATTAATTCACAAAAATGATTATAGACTGTAAAAATGTACATAGGCAGGTATTAGAGGTAAGAATTAGATCAATATATATATCGTATCGTAATAAAATTACCGTCAGTCCAACGTAGGTAAACGAAGATCACCAGAATCAATCAATCTACCGGATGTCGATCGTTCGGAAAACGCAAAAATCCATTAAACGTTGTTGTTTGACGGGCGGCGTACGGACAGCGTACCGGCGGATGATACGCCCGATCTGCTACCCACATCAAACTGTGACAGAACTCAAACAAATACCACAAACAGTTTACATGAGTAAACAACTCCACGATCTATGACGCTTTGACGACCCTTCAACGATGAGATTTTTTGTCAACATCAGGACCTTAGACATACATCAGCGCCTTAGGCATACAACAACCTTAACTCAAGTCAATATAGTCGTTAATCCAATGGCAATGATTTTCTGGTTTGGATGTTTAAAGGTGGCAGTTGTTGAGGAGATGTTTGCTTTGGATTTTACGACGATACTGAGACAATTTTTGTTGTCAAATATTGCGGCGATCTCTCCGCGTGTTTATGTGTTTAGTAAGAGCTCCACTCTGTGGGGCTTCAGCTCAGGTGCAGTCAATTTGTGATGAAAACATACCGGCTCCTCAAATAGAATCGAATATGGCTATTAAAACAAGACGTGAAGTGAAGAGAAGTGTCAAATAAGACTACCGAAATGTTTTATCTTTAAGTTTTATTTCATACTTGTACCAGGTAAAATGACATGTTTGGGTAGTTAGTGAACATAAGATGGCATTAATAGAACAGTATGAAATTAAAGGATAAAATTGGTTCGTCGGGACGAGTTTTAGACCATCGGCAACTTGCCGGTAGCCAGATATCTAAAACTCGAACAAAACTTAGTAACTTGTCGTTTGATATAATGTTAAAATTCATAAGTATTTCACTACATATCGCGGCTAGAAGGCAGTGACTTCCTATAAAACATGGAAAATAAACTGCCTCCGATTATGTATTCACCGCCTGTCAAGCTTCTAGTAAAGCTATGACCTACACATAATTAGTATGCAGGTATGTCGCACACACACGCGATTATGATGCATCGGCATTTAGACCGGGAATGTGAAGCATTCTGGATCACTAGGCTATGCACGCAATATGTAGCAGCGGTCGGTTCTAGATGTAGTGCTTACTCTATGAATGTATGCTATTCCTTAGTTGCAGTGGTTACTGAGAACATACATTATGTCAGATACAATATCAGGCTGCGAAGAAAAAACGCGGAAGAGAAACTGCCTGACATCTTTAGATTTCAATAACGTTGTTCACTTCCCTTTCATTTGAATACTGTTTGACGTTGCTCTATAGCTAACAATGCGCGGTCAAAGGGTAAATATACATTCTTTTACTACGCTTTTTAGAAAATCACTTTTCTTTTGTTGTTCTAATCAGACTGTAAGTATTATGTTTCAGTCCGTTCTCTTAACATAGCGTTTACACGTTTTTTAGCAATATCTTCGGGTATTTAAAGCCCTTTGATTTTATGTTTTTTTAATGGAGACTTCTCTTTAGTGTAGAAATAATATTAAACAGTTTCATCCAACGTATATCTTTTAAGCCTTTTTGGCCGCAACAGTAATATCTAAGCCACCTCCTCCATTTTGTGAATTAATCTCAAAGGAATATTGCTTATTAAGTTTTAAGAAGCAACTTTTAAACTTGAAAATTAATTATCTGCGAATGAATTTCTTCTGTATTATGTACTTAATTGTTTCTCGATGTTGTTGGGAGTTTGTATCGCTCTATTTCGTTAACGTCAGAGTCGGGAGTGTTTGATGTTGTGACTTGCCGCCGGAGGGCACGTTCGCCTGACGTATCGTACGTAGCGTCTTCGGCTTGTGAATTTGGAGGAAGTTATTGATATTTAAAATACATGTGTTTGTTTTTGTAAGATCAATGTTATGTAAAGCTGCTCGACATGTGAGCGTCTTACTCCACTTCTTTTTGTAGTTTTTTTTTAAATAGCTTATTCGTTTTCTTGACACTGAGAATGTCTAAATGTCTATGTTTGTAAGATCTGTACCTAACAATATACCCGCTTTAATGTAGATTAAGAGTCGACACAAGAAGTGCAACTTTGTGTATACCAACTTGAATATTAGCAACAAGTAGGTGCTTCCCAAACAAACGTACTGTCTAACTATCTACATTAAACTCAGAACCATATGAAAGTAAACTTGAAGACAACAGACTCCGAACTCCAACAAAGTACTTACACATGACTTCAACAGACGAAATCCCCAAAATGCGCATTCAACAGTTTTCGCGTCATTTTCTGTGAGGTCTTCGTAACGAAGAGTCCTTTCCTTTAACTTTGCAAACATAACTTCACCTCCCACCCACTCAATAATCACTCTTATCTTAATACTTTTAAGGTGTATACCAATGATGCAGGTGGGTTTGGTAAGTTCACACTCGTCGCGGCCCAGAGAGGCAGAGCGGTGAGGAAATGTTGCTGTCAAGTATATCTCCACCGGAAAACGGTACAAAATATAGGTATATACTTACGAAAGTATTTTATTTAACTTTTGAGAGAGCCTTTAAGATATTTAATTGTAGGTTTTGAATATGTGAGCAATTTAAATATTCAAGTACTTAGCCGGAAGGTAGTCAGCATTGTATCGTTGTACACTCGTGGAGCTAGTCAGCAGTGTATCGTTGTACACTCGTGTCAGTTCGCATCGATTGTATTAGATAGATGCTGACTTTCATCATCTGTCTAGGCAGGCATCAGTCTAGGATATTTACTGCCTACCTGACCTCCACAACCCAGTTACTGGATAACTCGATATGACTTGGTGAGACTGGCTGTCAGAGTTCCGGCCTTCTTCTCGAGTATCCCTAACGACTGTCAAAGATCTACGAATGGCAGCCGGGACCAATTGCTTAATGTACTTTCCGAGGCACGGAGGGATCTCGGTATGTAATAAATGGTCTCCCATCCACGGACCGACCTTGGTAAGCGTAGCTTACCCTTTGATCGATCCTTGCGGCTGTTATTGCTAAGCCACAAACCCCATCTGTAGAATTGTAGACTTTGATATTGAACGTAACTAATGTTTCTACTAAGATATTGATCTAAATATCAACATGTTGAATATCATGATGCCCATTTATTTATACCCTTTGATGTAAAAAAATCTTGTCTCACCAAAATTGGGTGTCCAAAGCAAGCCCACAAACTAATTACACGTTTTGCGTCCACTAGACCAAAAAGGTACCACTCAAAGGCAAGGTCATTCCCCATTTATTTAACGTTGACTCTCTAGTAGTTAAACTTACTAATTAGCTCGTTCTCATTAGTTTACCTGTGATCATTAACTACTTAAACCCACTAGCTAACCCAGTTAGCGCAACATAAACGAGTTTTAAGTTTAGCGCAGTTTTAGCGCTAGTTACACTGGAGAGCAGATTCACAGTTACCACTTTGTTGTGTTAAAACTCCTTGTTGACGCCAAAAAATGTAAAATAAAATAATTTCACTGTTATAGAAGAGTAAAATTGTTTAATTTTAAATTTTTTGGCGACAAAGATTGGATTTCAAAGTGATATCAGTGAACACTAGTTTTCATTATATTTAAAGATTTATTATTATTATCTATTTTCTTTACACGTGCAAAAACTTCATCCTAACGCTATAAGGGTCTGAACAGAAACTATTAACTTAATGATAATTCTACGCCTGACTCCGCTTATCAACATGAAAAATACACGCCAAGTGCGCTACCCACATTAAGTTTTAATTCAATAACGCGCCGATGGACTAGGCCTGCTTGTAATTTGTAAGATTAAGTCAGTCCCGGGCTCGACCCGGGGCGTCCCGGGCCGTAAGCCGGGACTCACGGACCGCGGCCCGGACGCGACTCGAAGGACCACTTACAAATTAATTCAACAAGGTACTATGGCCTCCTGTGATTTGCATACAGGCTGCGGCAAGTGTTTAAGATCGGTCTTCACGTAATCCGCTCGTAAACTTCCGAAGTAAATATTGACGGAGCTGTTGCCGATGACCGCATCTATTTGCTGGAATTAGGAACGGGTTTGGCTTACTGTTCGATGTCTCCGCGATAGTATAGTTCAGCGTACTGTTCTACCCATATTATATGTCAGCTGTGCATTTTCTCACGTAAGTTGTGATATAATTAACTAACGACAATTAGGAGAGGATCTTGTAGGGGAGGCGTAATTTGTTATCATTACTTGCATTATTTCAATGTGCACGAATGGTGGCTCGTATTATATGTTCGTATTTTCTAGTAATTATAAGTAATAGGTTTTGACCCGAAATAACTCTTGAAACAAGTTCATTAAACCGAACGAACTCTGTTTAGAGTATATTTATTACAGACAGGCTTTACAACATTAAAGTCACAGTGACTCTCCAAAACGTCCTAAAAGGAGACTCCTAAACAATTAGGGTGGCACCCAATTAGCAGGCATTTACGCGCTGCTCATAAAACAAGCGCAGGGAGCGAAGAGACCGCTACGTCACGTCATGACGTGAACGTCGCGTCACGTCGCGTCACGTCACGTCACGTCACCTCGTGTCACCACGAGTAATGATCCCACTTGATCTGTCGCTGTGCTTTGTGTAATTAATAACAAAATTAATTACCCTAATAGCCGCTCGTATACGCGACATTTTGTTATTTCGCTAATAACCGATATTACAAGGCTATGTTCGAGCGTCAGTAACTTCATTACCGATAGTGCCGCCCGCGCTGTGTTAGAACGAGGTACCCGCGGTCAATATTTAGGCAGCATCATTAAAATATTAAATTACACTGCTGTAATTACGACTAACGAGTGTGTAAAATAATTATTTTAATTGCTACATTTACCCGTTTTATTTTGATGATGCGTTAATTTTAAATTTTGAAAAATAAATTAGGGCGTAATTATGTAGGTAATTAGTAACTACAAACCGGTTGGATGGATTGAGGTACCAGCCAAATGTAGCTTCAAAATATCTGTTTTTGTATTCTATTATTATTCTTTTACTTTAATGAAACTTGTAAATGCATGTGGGAGAAAATGCACAATGATAATAAGGCAGTGAATTTTGTTTACTCTTACAAAATATGTAAATTGGCACAATAACTTGACCGCCCCACACAATTAGCGAGTGCTCACAATGAAACAAAACACGGGTATTCTGCTCCTTTATGTTATCCTAGCTTTGTGCAGGTTTAAGTGCCTTTGTATCCACGCCGGACCTTCGCAGGCGGATTTCCGAAAACCCTTCCTTAGGTAGATTTTCTTCTGCTTAAGATAGAGCGGATTGGATGAGTACGACAAGATAAGCTTACCGTTACACTGACTGAAAAAGATTATAACTTAATCGCTATTTTTCTTTAAAGTTTCCCTCGTTATGATGTTTAATTCAGTAAATCTACTTAACGAACACGTTGTTAGTGTTAACTTGGGTACCTACTTATTGAGTTCCCGTAAGGATCAGGCACTTGGAAGTATATATTGTTGGAATTATTGTTCGAACGTGATTTAATAATAACACAACTTTCCTGTTTTCATATTTTTGATTGAATTAACTATTGAAGGAATATTATTATTTTCTCTGGAAAAGTATGAGATCCGTCTATTACTCCTAAAGAAAGCCATTTTGATAACAGAGCTTGAAATATTTCTAACGTAACTAACTGGCATAAGAAGAAACTAATAATCTTAAAGGAATTTCACAACAGACCGAGTTTCTTTGTCAGTTTCATTACGACTTTAATTTTAAATTAATTACCCTCGTAATAATTATTATCTTCCTTTTTTAAATGATCTAAAATTTATATATACCGAGAGTTTACGCAGATTTTTCATAATATCACGTAATTAGCACAGACTCGCATCCCACACTTTGTGTTTAAACAATTATATGGACCGGATGAAAAAACGCGCGGTTTATAATTAAATTCCATGATGGCCGACGTGACCAAATTATAAACTTCTGTGTAATTGTTTTTTTAGCGTTGTTGGTTTTTAATATATTAAATGTTATATTTTTTCGCCGGGTTAGGCAATTTTTCTTTCGTGAAAATTTTCGGTGTTGTAGATTTACAGGAATTCAAAACTTTTCAGTGTATAATGTTGAAGTGGTATGTGCAAGTTGATACGAGTTTGAATCAGTAATGAGTACCTATCTATAATTAAATTCCCCTCGCGTCGGATTGGGAAATAAAAGAGCTACAATTTTTATTTTGTACAAAAAGCCATATAAAGCTTTCATGAATCAATTTTCCCATATTGTAAAAATTGACAGTGAAATATTTATGGGAAGTGTAACGAACTATCCAATTCTGTGTGCAATTTGAAAGTCAACAATTCACCTTTCAATGGACCCCGGCCATTCAGCTGACTTACTTATACATTAATATAATATAATATTGTCATTTAAGGCTAATAAGTCAGTGTTCTAAACAGCAGCAGCAGTCCAAGCTCGGTTTAGATTCTAAGAGACAAGTTAATTGGCTAGGCTCGTCCGCCGCTATTGGCACGCGGCCGCTCGGCGCCGCGCGTTGACGTCCGGGCCGCAGCGCTGACGTCCGGCTCATAATGTTCTTGTACCTATGTTGCTGGCTTTGTTCAGCGCTCGTTAGCGGTACCCACTCGATTATGAAGTACCGAAAGACCATTGCGTACAATCAATCGTTGCAGTTGAAAGAGGTCAATTAGTAATAAAGGACCGTTATCACGTCAACGTTGTTCTTTTAGTAGAATGTTATTGAAACCGACTATTAATTTATTTTAGTGCTTGGTCTCCGGACAACAAAACTAGTGATGATTGAGTAGATATTCGCACTGACACACGTTTTACCATAATTTTTGTTTATTAATATTGGATAATGTTTTGATTTATTTATTTAATAGTTGCAAAGAAAACTTACAGAAAAAATAAAATCGTTTACTTAAAATATAAATAGTGCTGTGCCTATTACAAATTTTGAGAAGTAAATTAATAAAGAGGAGATAAGCAATAATTTAATTTATAAAATGTAGGGTAACGTTGCCTTGTATAATAAAGTGGTATTTCTGTCCGTATTCTGCATCGTTAACCTATTTCCTGCACGTCCGAGTAATGGTGAATGCGAAACTTTACTTTGATGTATTTATTTCATTATTTGACAAAACGAAATGAATTGGATTTACTGTGCTGGTGTGAACGTTAAAGAGAAATGGATTTAAATTAAAATAGCTTGATAAATGCTCTCAAACTCGTTACATCGGAAAGCATTTTAAGTCCACCACCAGGGCGCTGCTCCTCAGCCGTGATTCCATCAATTTAGCTATCGGGAATTCTAGACTCTCAAGTATTTACACATTTTATTCCTACGGTTCACTGATTACTGTGACGCTATTGCAACTGTTTATGTTTACAATCGCTGCCCTTTAAAATAGCTCAACCGCAGCCCTCACTTGTCTTAAACTATAATAATATCATGAAGAGGTGCATAATAACAGGATTACTTTTAGTCATGCTCTAAAAAAAATCTAACCTTACAGAATATCGTCGTTACAAACTTTTCAGATAACTCATCCGCATAATGTGTACGACTGTCCTGTAAAACACATCACTCTGTACGCATGCGTCTGCAAGTACATCATAAAACAAGAAGTTGCTCGGCCGTAACTCATTGCACCCTTTACTTACAAACCACCAGTACTAAGTAACGAACCGTCAGTAGTAACTCGAAGAGTCGGGGTCGGTAAGTTGAAAGCACTGCACTCATATTGATACGAGTTAAAGAGTTATGTCGTCACCTGCTTTAAGCAACGGAAACTATAACAAATCTTGAAGTACTCTTTTAGTTACTTCGTGTAAGTTAGTTTTATACAATTTTACACAGAACAGATTTTACACAGCTTCAGTGGGTTATTGATGTACTTATAGAAAAGTTAAGCTGAGCTGAATTTTAAAATAAATAAAAGTACTTAGACTTCTTTTTCCTTATTGCACTTTCTAAACGATTCTCTAAAGTAGAAGACCTACCTTTTGTTGTGGTGTCATTAATTTACTTTTAAACAAAGTGGTTAGTCTTGATGTTTATGTTTTTAAATATTATTCAGATATTCCAAATATAGTTAAAATTCCTCCAAACTTGTCTACGTAAAAATAACGTAACAAATCTCATGAGGTTAGTGAAGCGACTCTGTTCAGTTCAACGACAGAGTTTGACTCGACAGCTGCTCGACTCAATTACGACTACACCCTGTTCACTTAGGTGCTTGTAGAGACAGGAACTTAAGAAGTTCTTAATGTTGCTGAAAATATTCAAGTTTTTTTTATAAGTACACTTACCCAAGTAGCAATGTTGTGACATTTAAGTGGATATAAATTGTGGAAATAATATACACTATTGTCCTTATTTTTCGGTTTTGCAGTATCTCACAGAAAAAATAAGTAGGTACTAGATGTCCAGCGGCCAGTTATGATTTCGGTGAAAGGTTATACCAATTTCAATAAAACATGGTTGCAGATGAGTAGTAGAAGAAAATAGGTTTCTGCAGGTTTAAAACGTAATAAAACCTAATCTACTACGGATGCAAAAGACAATAGACCACTATCTACCATTTAATATTAGAAATGTAATTAACGTCATTGAAAGTCAGTCGTTTAGCCGCAACTTGACATGTGGCATTGAATATTGGAGCCATTTGCAGCTCGCATTTATTGGTGACCAAATTGTCGCTCGGACGCTCGACAAATATAGGAAAAATGGAAAAGACAAATTATCTATGCTGCCTAATTTAAACTTTATGTGGTAGTGTTAAAGCTGGTTTTGGGGTGTCGTATTACTTAATAATGGAAGAAAGATTGGCAAAGTTTGTTGACACGGCTGAGTTGATGCGTAATCTCGTCTGGAGCGTTCGTTTTGTGAACACGCGGCGCGGGCGCCTCGAGTGGGTGACGGAATGGAAGATGCCTTTTTATTATCGCTCCTCGTTTTGTTCAGAACAACACAGCGGTTTGAGATCGCGCCTCAAAGGACCGAAGTGCGGAGTCAAAGCGTATTACAGCAATTAAAAGTATTGGGATTGTTGAGGGGTTTTCTTAAGGATCGGAGTAATTAAAGCTTTAATTTGGAGCTGTTTTCGACGTTAATGCTCGTGAAATACTGAGAACTACTTATTAGGTTGGAGGATATTTTAGGACTAAAGCCAACTTTGAACAAAGTTGAAACGAGTGAACTTCAGTGCTTTAGGTGAAAAAAATTAACATCACCTAAGTAAAGTTTTTTTTTTTAAACGACTATTATTGTTTAGTTTTATATAAAAACTCATACTCCATCCTTTTTAATAATTTCTGGCTTATTAGAGTACAGCAGGGGTTCAGTTTACAATTATAAATATTTCTAACCTCAACTCAAAATGTAAGCTTGTAAACAAAAAGTACAAAAGTATGGAATAAAATGGCGAAGCACTCTCTGTTTGATATGTGGCGGCACATGATGAATGTGCTAACTTACATTTATGAAACATATGCCAGTATTGAGTAAGTTATAACTTACAGCGATTCAGTGTAAATTCTAAATAAATAATCTTAGAAGGAAGGTCACTACAACTCAAAGCTTTTAATAATTGAATATTAATGAGGCAGTCCTAAGTCACTGTATGCTGGTCTACAATTTGTAGTTAATATGAAAGAATGTTTGTTTAAGTTGATGTCTGAATCAATTAGCAAGGTAGATAAACTAGCTTTGTACATCTTCAATGACTTGTTGAAAAGCTCAATTATTACTTTTTACATTTATATTCTTCCTCAGTTGACAGTAACCAATCCGCTCGTCTCTTAAAACTTAGTATGTTACAATAAAGAAATAAGAAAACCCTGATGTTCGGACTTTTGTTCGGTAACTTGTCGAGCGCATGTGATTTGCATGAGACTCATACGCCGGCTACACGTCGCTCATCGCATGAGACTCATACGCGAGCTACACGGCGCTCATCGCATGATACTCGTACGCGGGCTACACGGCGCTCATCGGGGCTTTATTATTTAAATCAGACATGTTTTTTCTAAATCACGCCTCTTTAGTGTTTGGATAGGTAGCTGCTAGTTAAACTATTGTTTTAACAAAGTTTTAAAGGAAAAAAACCCTCATAAAATGGGCTTACAGAATAACAACATCGATTTAGTTCCCTTTTAAATGTGAATACACGTACTCGTAGGCTATAATATTTATCGCCATTTGCGGTTTCAGGCCATAATTATGTTATCCTTAAAAACAGATGCACTTAATTATGAAATATATAATGTAATCTGTAATAATTATGTAGTACTTAATTAGAAAATAATGTCTTGTGTCATTTCAAATTTAAAAAATAATCAATACATAGATACCATTTTACATGAATACTGTTCAAATAGCTGTTTCTAAAATATCGAACAGAGCCCTCAGCGGCGCGCATCTGTTCGGAACTCTCGTCTCGTGCTATTCACCGTCATCGCGTCGCGCGTTGGTCGTGTCGGTCGTGTCAGTCGCAGACAATCGCGACTGCGGCCGCGCAATAAGAAATACCCATTAATACGGCCGCGCCACCTGAGCCGAACCCACAGTCTACACGATCGGTGCAGTATTGAGCAGAAGAACCACACTGTTAGAGGGAATTTCATGACGAAAAGGAAGGTTTATGTTAAAGTCATTAGCAAAAGCTATTGTATCTGTCTCACTATTAGAGTTTGTGTTGCAATTACCGTCACTGGCTAGAAGTTTTGACCAGCTAAGGTCATTTTGTATAGAAGCTCTCTTTAGTAATTCCAATTTTAACCCACTAGAAGGGGAATCTTATGGAGATATAGGCGTGATGCTATGTACCGTTTAAAATTAAAAATATAGTTTGCGCAAATTAACCTGCCAATCCCGACAGAAAGGACCGAAGCTCAAAAGACTACGCCAACTGAGCACACGGCGCACGCCACTACAGTGGTACTCTACTCCACAAATTAAAATATTCCGCGCGAGATGTCGCGCCACAATGGCAGCCGCTGATTGAACACCCGCACCTCACCGCCACCACCAAGTAAATAGCCACACAGAAGGCCGGCAGCATACAATGATTGGAAACGCAAGTCTATGGTTACCATTTTGCATTGAGAGCAACTTTATTTCGTAGCTGTAAGGACAGTTTTCGTATTTCAAGCGTTACTACTAACGTGTGGTTGGCCGTATGAATGGCGATCTTAAACGATAACAAGCGAACGACAGTCGCAAGTACGCTTGCACCCGCTGTACGTAGCGGCGTGTCTATAAGTGCTTGCATTTCGCTCGTTGTATAGACCCGACCTTTTGTATTTCCTCTCTATTTTGTGCCACCGCGCCGCTCCGCGTCGATCTGATCCGCCCTTTCTAATTACTCAGAAGACTTTTGATTTTCACGCCGGTATACAAATGTACTCATTGTATTCCTGGTTCTTTGGAATTCTTCGATGACTTTGATGTATTGGTGTTTTTGGATGGAGGAGATTGAATTGGAAAGGGAATGGGTCAGCTGGGGAACAGTGAGACCGAAAATACAGTAGAGTTATCTTTCATCATTAAATAATTAAAATAATTGGGTACCTTACGATTCCAAAGAAATTACGCTTAACTTCTGCGACTGTTTTTCAGTAATTCACAAAGTTACGTAATATATTTAGCTATACTGAACTAATTTTATTAAAATAAATTACCAATATTTACTCGCCCGTCTCATAAGAGAAACTAATTTCTAATTACTCAAGTAATTTGTTAAAGTTCCCTTGAAGAAATTCTAAATATTTACCAACTAGTTCGCAAAGTAAGGGACCCCACATTTTGTAAATTGCCAAATTAATGAGCTCTAAATAATTTCGCTTTACTTACACAATCTAAGTTTATTTATTAAGACCAATATCTTTAAGGGTTCTAATGAAATACTTTACAAGTATTTCTATTGGCGAGGAGTAACTTGGGGGAAGTTTCAGCAAAAATCCTCGATAAGCCGATTTACTACTACTAAATAATACAACTTACTGGGGATTTTTAAACACTTTCTTCAAGAAAAAAAAAAAAACAAATGGATCTGGAATACTATCAAACAGATCACATATATTTCAAAATATGGAAGTACTGAACTTTAATTATTATTCTGACCGCAAACCAGTAAGAGCAACCATCACGCTAAAACACTCAAAGAAGAGTAGAAGTCAATATAAAAGCCTAAACGCATCACTAATAAATGAAGAAGAAGTATTAAAATACAAAGAATGTCTCATCTCATTCCAATCTCAAGGTTTCCTGGACTGGCAAGGAAACTCACCAATACAGAAGTACTATAACAACCTCATTGAAATCATCACCAAAAGCCTACAGACCGCTCGAAGTGCTCATAAAAAATTCTGCAATACACCAAAAATTTTATCAGAACGTACGAACGAATATCAAGATTGTTGAAAAGGAAACAAGAGATTCAAAAAACAAAAAATAAAACTCGAGCAATGAAAAACAAACTTCCAGCCCTGTACAAACTAACAAGTAAATATATAAAGGATGATTATGCTAATCACAGATTTAAGACTATCAACAAACATCTGAACCAAACAGGAAGTGCAAAAAAAAGCTTATAAAGAGTTGAGAACAAACAAAACGTGGATTGACGGACTAAGAACGGTATAAGATCATCATGCGCAAGGAAGAAAACTCCTTGCTGCACCGTCTGCGAAGCAGCAGCAACAGCATTTTGAATGTGATTGCTGCCCGTTTTGACTGCCCTTTCAGTTCAGTGGATAAGGACAGCTATAGGCATCAGTTAGGTATAGGTGCTAACAATACTAACATCATTTTAGGTACAATTTTTGTTACTAACAGACTAGCAGTTTATGTTTGTATCTTTTGTTTTGTGATATTATGATATGGAGATTATCTGAAATAAATAAATAATAATAATAATAAGATCCCACAACCGCAGAGAGATAATCTCAATAGCAAATGATTTTCATAAGGACCTATAATACGCAAGGACGGGGACGAATTACAGTAAGAGGAACCAAAGTACTTTTCAGGTGAACAACACAAATGACATAACCCAAATTGCAGTAAACGAAGTCTCAAAAGCATTGTTACAACAGACATTGCTAAAAACAGACAAAAGCCCAGTGTCGGACAATATTACGAAAGAAGCAATAATAATAGGATCCAAAATGCTGGCTATAGCTCTGACAAATCTGTTTAATAGCATTTTAGAAACTGGAGAGACACCCACTCAATGGTCAGAATCCAACATAATTTTAATCTACAAAAAAGGCGATCCAAATGACATCGTAAACTATAGGCCAATAAGCTTCCTACCATGTACTTACAAGCTCTTTTCCTCAGTAATAAATCAATAGCAAGACTTTAGAAGCAAGTCAGCCAGTAGAACAACCGGGCTTCAGAAAAGGTTATTCTTCAATCGACCATATTCATTCGTTAGAGCTTCTCATAGAGAAATAACAAGAAATGAGGAAACTAGAGTCAGCTGGCCCATGGCTTCCCATTAATAGAGGAGTAAGGCAGGGAGAACCACCCACCCTGTCCACCCAGTCTACAAAGCAGTTCATAGTGATATTGGAATCAATCATAGATCAACCCAATAGGAGGACATATGGTAATTATAAGGATTAATAACGAGTACTTAAGCCACCTTCGATTGGCAGAGGATCTAGTACTGCTATCTGAGTCAGGTTCAGAACTACAGACTATGATTGAATCACTAAGCGAAGCAAGTAAGGGAGTTCGCTTAGAAATAAATATAGCTAAAACAATGTTAATGACGAACAGCACGAAAAAGAGAATAACAGTGGGCAGTGTGCCTCTTAAGTATACAGAACAGTACGTATAATAACTTGGGAAACAAATTGGCTTCGATTGAATAAATAATGAGCTAGAAGTAGAACGCAGGATGCAGCAAACTTGAAACAAATATTGGAGCTTAAAATAAATATTTTAAAGCACAATGTCAATCAACATTAAAACAAAACTCTTGAACACTTGTCTTCTACCATGCCTAATATATGCAAACCAAACATGGTTTTTTTTTTTTTTAAAACAAGATAATAACATGCCATCGAGGAATTGAGCGCAGCATGATGTATGTAAAGAAGATTCAAAAGACACAAAACAAACAAAAATAACAAAATACAGGGACGGGCAAGTACAAGCCCTAGCTCTAAAATGGAAATGGGCCGCTCATGTAGTGCGTCTAAAAGACCAGAGGTGGACAAAAAAGGTAACGGCATGGTTGGGCCCCCAAAGGAACTCGCAAGAAAGAGAGACTCTACGCCAGATGAGAAGACGATATTATAAAGATAGCTGGAATTGATTGAAGTGGCTGCTTCAACTGCTTCTCTAGACTGGGCTCAGTCTAGAGAAGACTGACTAAGACTGGATATCTTTGGAGGAAGCCTTCACCCGGAGAGAGGTTCTTGTTGAATAAATTAAATAATATAGTAACTGTATAGAAATAAATAATATAAAAACACTTTAACATACAGCTTAGAATACAGTTAGTAACATTATTGTAGTTTACCTTTTTTTCTTACTATTTATATTTTTTTTTTTTATTAAGTGTAAACTAGTTAAGGTTGGCAAGAAGAAGGCTTTTTATTTATTTAATTTATATTTTATACTGAGGATCAGTTGAAAGTGTATTGCAAATTTAGAAGCGAACTGTCTTATTGGGGACCGAAATTTAAATGTTATAATGTGAATAGGCCTGTGTCGCCGACTAGAATATTGATTCAAATATCGTTTTATTTTTAGTTTACCAATATTTAATCGAACTTAATTGTAAGTTTATTGTTATCTTGATTGAAATAAACGTTTTTTACATCAACGCATGCATTAATCTTTCGTTTTATCGAGAAGATAAATCTAAGCTACTAAATCGCCTCGGCCGTATATTATATTGGGAACAAAAATACTCCATTCCATTAGTCGCTCCATTAGGTAAAGTCTCGCGTCCGTGAGTACACATTAGGTAACTAACGGCTCGTTTATACGTCGGTATGTAATGTAAGTAGCCCATAACTAACTACAATCTTCCAAATAGTCTAGTTACGTAAATGAAAAGTTACGCATTCATTATGGTTAGTAAATTTTAAATTTTGTTTAATTAATTAGACTCAATAACCACGCCAATATAAAATTGCTTGAGTGAAGTCATGGTCATAATCCCACTCACTCATTGTAGAGATATCAGACTCGAATTCAAAATAGGCTTTTGGACAAGCAAGGCCACAAATAATTCAAGATAGGCTTTTGGGCAAGCAAGGCCACAAATAATTTCCTTACTCTGTGACGCCAACGTGTAACGAGTGTACATAATAGGAACGCGTTAACAACAACAGTAATTTGGCCAGTCGATATGTCGAAGGTGGTATTTAAGACAGTTTGATTAGTTGAGAAGTTCCCCATTTAGAGGGGAGACAGGGGGTTGCAGGGGGGAGGGGGGAGGGCTAGCAAAGCGGTTGTTTCACCCATTTTCCGAGTCATTGGCGAACGACGACGCGACTCGATGAGTATACAATAGTTATTCATGACTTTGTCCGAAATATAAGTGATGTTTCGTACACGTTCCGTGAAAGGTCTCGTGAAACTCAATGGGTTGAAACTTTTATTGATTAGGAATGTCTTTGTTTGACGTTGAGAATGCTTTGACAAAGGAACTTCGATTGGCTGGAACATATTTATGTATTTGAAGGAATGTCTTTAACCGGTTATTGAGCGAAAGAAATGGTATATCAGTTCAAACTGCGACTCTGTCTGCAAGGAATTGAGTTTTAAATCCAGGATGCAAAGTTACCTGTTTAACGTAATATCACCGGTTACAAAAGTAACATCTTAAACATATACCTCAGATTGAAATTAATTTAGAAGTAATTAGGAACCATTCGGAATCGTTGACGTCCAACCAAATCTCCCATAAGCTAGACATTTTCTTAAATAAATTCAGTTCCTCACAGTGCGTATCACCCCTGCACAGCACGAGGGGATAATGTGAGATATTACAGCGCATTCGGGACGCGGGCTCTTATGAGTGAGCCGAGATAGGCGCGCCCACCCGTAGAACACCCTGTGTACTGAGGCTGGTTGTAATAGATTATCTATCTACATATATAATAATACCATAACGAAATCAAAACTGTACCTACATTGAATACAAATTTTTAAAGTAATTTTTGCGAGGTCTGGGAACGATTGTAATGCCGATGTTTTTTTTTTTTAATTTTGGTCTGTTTATCTGTTTGTCTGAATGTAAGTTCCTCCAGCATAACGCAAAAACTACCGGATAGGTTTTGTTCAAATTTTGCACAGATATTCTCTAAAAGTCTGGTCAGTCTGTAGGCTATAAAATAATTATCACGCTATTTGCTATGGGGGAAGAGCAATATTGTAATTTGTTCATATTCTTCTATAGTTTACCGCAAATTGTAAAAAGATGAGCCAAAATATTGTAAATAGTTACAGATTTAACCCTTTAAATGATTATCGTCACCCTATATCTTTATGGAGCTAAGCAGTCAATCATGACATATAGAGGGGGATTTTTGAGATAGGGCAATAAGGGCAGGTGCCTTAATCGTCGACGCTACAAGAAAACGGTTTTAGGAAACTGTTCTTAACTTATTGAAAGATATTGATCAGCCTTCACGGATTTAAAAAAAATATTACATTTAGCAAGAAAATGGGCAATTTTCAGCAAAAAAAAAAATGTTGGCAATCTATCCTGTTTCTCATAAGTATCTAAAAAACGCTATCGGACCAACTGAGAATTGAGCACTAAAGAAGTCAGAAATCGCAAAAAAATACCTCACATAGTGTGAATGAGATGAAAGAGAACACAATATACCAGTGTATGACAACAGTCCATTACTTCACGGGGCTGAATAGGGAACTAATAAAACAGATAGCTACAGATTTAACCTTTTAAATGATTGTCATCCCACTATGTCTTTAGCTAGTCAGGCCCCAGATGGCCATAACTATAGTAAATCAATTGTGTCTCATTAGCGATGCTTAATGAGTTAAGGAGCTATGCAGTCAACTATAACATAATATAAAAACGGCTATTTAAATCAAATTTTAACAAAGCTAATAGATTAGCGGTTTGACGACTGCTTTACAAATCTATGTTCGATTCCCAACAATTGCAATTTTTTGTGCTTCCTATTTCAATATTTTGTTATACTATTATATTATTAATAATAGTTCGTAAGACGTACACAGAAAAACATAAAGTTTAGGCCTCCTAAGTAATCTTTGGTCATAATAAAAATAAATATCAATTTTAGGTGACTGTTAATGAGAAATTCTGTGTGTTTACCATCAGCAGCAGCAGTGGAAGCATCAGTCAGTGTATGAGTGTAGTGCCATTAGGTAGTATAAGGAACGCCGGCGTTCATAAATTTAAAAAAAGGCGTTACACACAAAAAAAAGAAAACTTCGCAACCAATGGGAAATTGCTACTGAAGGCTGCGTGTGTCGACCTCAGGCCAACCTGCTTTTCACACGATAACTACGCCACTTGCTCCCGCGTCACCAGTCCTGACTCTCTTGATATTTTGACTGCTGAGACCAAAACTACAAACGTAATATACAGGAAAGTTTTATAAAATGTGGCTGTTATTTTAGTAAATTGTGGTGTCTTACGACTACCACCCGAAAGAAGTCGCAGGCAGAAGCTAGTTCATTTAATATAAGAGATAGAGATCTCTGCAAGTAGGTTCCGGGAGAGGGTAATAATCTTAACGTAAGTAGCAGACCGCAAGTGTGCTCTTGTGCTTTTTTTTTAACCCAAAGGTGGATTGGCAGTTAATGCTTTGTGTGTGTGTGTGTGATATCTTCTTGCATACTCTGTCTTGGACATTTATCTCTTAAGATACAGCCTAGACCTAGTTTAAGGGATAGTGTCTATATAATTGTGCTTATAGTGTGACAAATGTTACATTCATAATCTACAACGTATACAGTGCAATTTGTTCTTGTTTTATGAAATAAATATTTTGGATCTTCGCCTGTGGAAGACGGATGACTATTATTATAGCACCACTACCAAATTTTGATCATGAAAATTTTCTGTTAATCCTCTATGCCCTTCCCTGATATTCCTCTTCTTCATCTAAGCAGTGCTATTCACATTTACAACACTCGATTTACCCCCATTATCTCGCCATGCACGGGATATCGAACACCCAATCAGCCACAATTCCTACCGCAGCTCGATCGTGAAGATTTGGTCCGTGCTGGAATATTCCGTAATGAGGCGACCCGATAGCGTGCGCAGGGCGCTGCAGCCAGCAGGTATGTCGGGAGAGCGCTGGCATTAGGGCATAGAGAGATGCAGAAGTTCTATCATTCAACAGTTTCTTGCATATCACTGCCTGGTACCAGCTTCTCCTAGGATGAAGTACCTATAGCATTTAAGGTAGTTATTCCGGTTTAATTTCAAACTCAAAGCATTTATTTAATAAACCATTTACAGGCACATTTCAACTGTCAAGGAAACGGTCGGCCAGAAATAATAATAATAATAAATAAACCTCTCCACTCCTCATAAGCACCTCAGGACATGTTGGTCCCTTGTCGCTACGCTAGCGACCGTTTTCAGGGGCCCATTATTGAGTGTGCAAGTCACCCGCTGCCACTTTATCCGTGTATTTTATTTAGAAAACATTGGTCAGGCAGGGGCCATAGCCGTTCCATAGTTCTTGGTAACCACCATTATTTTTGCTTCCATATCCTGCAATAGTCCGACAGCAACCGGAGGTTTTCCTCGTGTGCACTTGCACAGTGCATACACAGATAATCGTCGGTTGGTGCCTCATTCCATTTACAATTGTCTAAGGGCCCTCTGCGAGTTGGCTTCGGCCCCCGTACGCCTTCCAAAGGACCGGGGCCCCATGGTCCCGAGCTATGTTAACATATAAATCCACAAAGCTAGCTTTTTCCCCCATTTCAAACTGTAGGAAGTTCCTATGGAGAGGAAGGTGCAAGAAACTCCATGGACATTCTTGTAAATCAAAATATTGTTGAAAAATATTGGTTACATCGCTTATTTTATTAGAGTAGCAAAGCAAAGTGATGGCTAAAATCGTTATCATCAACCATCCACCTTCTTTTTATTTTTGGTCCCTCAACAGAGACTGAACTTCACAGAGCTTTCGACCCTCAAAATGGAAATATAACTTTTTCTTACCAGAAATAGAGCTATTAACACCGTGACTTAGTTGATAGCTGGTTGACGAAAAAGGAAGTATATATTTCTTTTTTTGTACCGGTGCTATCCTTAAATTAACTTATTTTAAGAAGATTGTCCTTCTGCATTTTGTTGTTTTGTGTGTGAAATCTCCACTTCACCTTTAATGTCAGTTATGCATAATACGAGCGTGTAGTGAAGGCATCGTGAACCTAATCCTGTTGTAATGTGGAAACATTCTGCGGCACAGGAAACGTTTTGTGTTGAATAATGCAGGTAACAATACTGGGCTGTACACTTTGTTGATGGAAATCAAGGGTTGCAGAGGTGGGTTTGTTAATAGATAACACATAAGTGATAAATAACATTACATAACACCACACCTGTATTCCCCCAAGGGTTAGGCAGAGGCTATAAGTACATCCAGATTTCGCCAGTTATGTTTAAGTCCCATGTCGTGGAAGGAGAATTAAGCATTATGCAGCTCTAAAGCACTAGGAAGTGGTGAAGGGCGGGCGTTCTGGGGGACTGTCTTATGTAAATTTGACGTTCAAAAAGTGCTGATCCTCAGCCTAGTTTAAATAAATGACTTTTCATTTTGATTTATATAATTTTTTATATGTATATATGTGTATACATGTTTTTTTTTTAGAAAGCTGAAAATACACTGTAATGTCGATGAAAACAAATAACATCTAACTTTAACTTGGGTTTAGCGGTTGATTGAACAGTACCTATTAAAAAAAAGTTAAAATATTCTATCTGTGAGTCTTACGTGGGGAAGTGAGTTAAATATTTTAATGTTATTCAGTTTTTAGAACACCGTGTGTCTAATATTGCACGACTTTAATGGGTTTGAAATGTAACACAAAAACCCCAAAGTTTTCCAAGCGGAATCATCTAAAAGCATCCCCTCAAAAATTATTCCAAGTGACGTGTGCCTCTTCAAGTGACGTGTGCCTCTTCAAGCCAAAACTATGAGCAAAGAGCGCATAGCTAAGCGAACAGGTTTCCGCGCCGCCGAGCAAGCTCGTTGAAGATCAATCTTTCAATTTCGCGGTCGGGCTGCCGGCGCCGATAGTTTCAATAACACTCGCTAATTTGCATGGAACAACCCTCATCATGCCACGTCACTAATAATAATTCAAAGAGTCCACCCGAGCGCGCCGCTCAGCTTGTTCAACCCTACAAATGCGATCTAATCGGTTTGCTAAGCCGTACAAATTCAATTAGTGGGATTAAAAGCGACTATGTGAGTCTAGACTAAGAATATCACACGGCACATTGGACATTTTAAAAGTCCCCTTCCAACGTGTTGTTCCTTTGTGTCCGTGCCCTCGATTTGTGCCTTTGTGCTATTGTCACGAACAAACATTGTCAAAGTAAATACACAATGGCCGACCAAAACGGTGTAATATTTTGACAGATTATTATGAAATTGGTGAATTAATTATTATGTTTGCTTTGAATGTTTATTATATTAGTTTCAATATTGAATTGTAGTTTGCGTATGTATTGTAATTAAATAATGCAGAGATAATTAGTTAAGTAGTGAGTTGGTTTTAATGAACTACCAGCTCACAATATTTTTTTATACTAGGTAGATAAATCTTACAGATTCAGCATAAAAACAACAATCTTATTCACTTGCGTGAAATGACTAGCTAAAGGAAATGTTAGCAAGCATGGGATCAATTTCTGAATTAATAAACAAAGCAAATTACCTATTAGTCGCGTCTGGTGAGAGTCGTGTGAGCCTCGCGTTTCGCATCTAAAGCGAAACCAGATATTTGCGGGCCGGTGTTATTATCAATAAAGGAACACAATGCTGCCCTTCTGTTAAACACAATTGCTTTAACGTCTATAACCAAAATTAGTTGTACAACATAGGGATCACAATATCGGGTTCATAATACCGCTCAGAGGCACCGAAATTGTGGAGACCATTAAGTTGTTTGAGTTTTGAACTGATGAATGAATGAAGAATGATGATGAATGTCAGTTACGATACAATGAATGATTTGCTATAAATACGTTGCCAGTAAGCAGATTATAAATGTTTAGTTTTAGAGAGGCACAAACTTTTCTTACCTAGCTATAATTTACTTTCCCTATATCATTTTCTGTTATTAGCCTTAGTCTTAGCACTTCCAACTCCTGGGCAAAGGCTTGATCCATTATTTCCCTTATCCTTGATATTGTGCTTCTGCTCGCCAGTTCATTTTTATTTTATTCACTAACAGTTTTACATTGTAGCGAAATTAACACTAAAAACTTAAACAATTTGAAGATTATTATTAAATACAAAGCAATCAACAAAGGAGACTGAGAAAAAGTGATCTATGGACCAATATCGACACCGACACTTGTTGTGTAGTTGATACCCCATATTTACCCTTTTGCAAAAGAGGCATCAAAGTCTGACTAAGTAATAACCAATTTATACAATTTACATTTTCTTTTAATGTAAAAGTAAACATAATAATCTTCCAGATCTACATATTAAAACGCACACACTCTTGCCAATTAGTTGCCACATACTTTAAAAAAGAGGGACTATTAGCGTCTTTCATCTCCTCCGGCCTCATCCGGACCGGTCCGCTGTCCGCACCGGTTTCTGTCCGCGCCGGTTCGGTCGGCGACCAGCCGGTGGTCGCGCGGACAGTGAGGGTGCGCGCATCGAAGGGTTGAGTGATTGATGCGTCCGGAACACTTGACTTCCGAATTTATTAACAAGGATGAGTATTATAATATTTTCGTGTATGAAGATATGTATTATTTTACAAGACGTGGCGATGAGATTGTAAGGGATGTGGGTGGGAAAAGAAAATTGCTCACATGTTTACTGACGAGCTCAGGTAGTAATCCATATTTTAATACAGTAAATAAAATAAATGAAAAAAAATGCTTACTATTATCGTTTTATAATAATAATAATAATCATTTTATTATCAGGCAACTAAAGGCCCATACATAAAATACACGAAATAATCTTATATAATAATAAACTAATACATATCAAAAAAAAAAAACTTATAAAACTATCTATACACGTAATGTTGACGGCATCGTGTATCGCTGCGTGGTGTCGCGTAACCGTCCTCGGAAGCGTCGATAAACGACACCTTTCGGCCAAAAGTCCTCTTTCAGGCAAGTCTGTAGATGGTGGGTTGGAACTCGTACCACGAATGACTTAAAGTTGATGTTGTGGCGCGATTCCAACCTTTCAACCCTCAGAGTCCAGTTGGTCTTCACTTTCAAATACTGCACGACTTCCTCAGTTGTAGTGGAGTGATGCAGACGCGATAGGTACAGCTGCGTCGTAGGCACAGCAGGGCGCAACAGCATATTGGGTCCACTCGGTGCGGTGCCGCACAGGTTACGAGAACAGGGCTTCTTCCTCTTCCTTTCCACTTTCGTGAAACCCTCTTCATCAACTTGGCTGCAGGTTTTTGGCAAGGAGCTACGGACCGCAGTCAGGGCAGGTTGAGTACCCTTTTTCTGTTTTTCCCCTTTTCTAGATTGTCGCTTTGGTTGCGACACATCTGGTTTGCCACCAGTGACAATAGCAGCGTAGGCACGTTTAGGGGTCAATGTACCTACGCATGACGTTTCCGCAGCCGGTGTTGTGGTGCAGGAGACGGCGACGGCGGGCGGCGCTTGCTCAGCGTTATCGGCAGCTAGTGACGCACTTGTGTTTGCCGATTCAAAACTGCCGACGGATGCATTTTGCGCCCCTCGACGAGTGTTCACCCGTGAGGCCTCAGGTGACCCAATTACCGAACCAACGTTGCGCAATAATGCTATTTCTGCACGTAGATCAGTATTGACTTTTTCTGATTCCTCCATTCTGGACTGCATCTTTGCCATCTCCACTTTTAAGGTAGTGATGTCCTTTAACAGCCGCGTCACGTCGACGTGATCGAACGTGACTGGGGGCAGCTTACCTAGCTCCTTCGCCACGAAATCAGGCACGTCGTCCGGATCAGTCTTCTTCAACATATCGATTATATCTTGAAGACTCTTCTCGGTTCCATCTCTGCGGCGAGAGGGCATTTGGTCTAGTTTTCCAAACGACTGGAACAGCAATCGTTTTCCGCTGCAGATCTCGTCCTCCTTATAATTGGACCGGCATATCTGCAGGATGCTCACCTCGTCCATGTAGTCGATAGCATGGACCAGGAATGCCAGCAATTCATTGACTATGAGTTGTTTGGAACTCATTGTGTTTACGGGCAGCGGCTATGGCCGCGCAACTCGTGAATAAAATTCGTACCGTGCACAGTGGAAACACGTCCGTGTTCGAGCGCGCATCGCACTGCACTCGAAAATTTTATGAAAATAAATCTAGTTAGACTGTGACAAGTATGTATCACAACAGAAATTCCTGCCAAATACATACTTCACTTGGTCCGTCACAGTAAATAAAACGGAATGTCGTCACAAAGGCGGCTGTACACTGGTCCGCCACGCGCCACAAAGCGGTCGCGCGGCAAAAAAATCGCTTGTTTTCAAAAACAGTGGAGCACTGATTGCGCGCTTGTTACCGCAATAATAACGCGGCACTTGCTCTACGCACTCGGAAGGATCGACAACGCGGTTTGATTCTGATGCCGAGATACTTTTTATTATTTTTCGTAAGTGAAAAAAATTACCGCGCTGAATGCGGGAACACGAACCGGTCGAAGTAGCGATAGTTGGGGGAGGCCTATGTCCAGCAGTGGACGTCTTTCAGCTGAAATTATGATGATAATAAAGTGAAAGAATACCTCCGCAGTAGTATATATTTAAATAATTTCAATTAATGACTGTCTCCTTGCTCTTATGGTCAAATACTCTTACAAAGCAAAGGTCCAGTACCTTTGCATCAATTTGAAGACTCGAATGAGAAATAAGTAATACCAAAATGAGGCGATATCGGCAATTCGGGCTAGGACACAATTCCTTTTGATTTCCTAATTACTTTCTTAGACACAGCGTCTTTACCAGCCAGTGCGTGCTTACGCACAGAGGCGTAAACGCGCGAAACAAGCCCGACCGTCGGCGTCGCCTGCACAAACACGCGATCGGAATGTTACAAAGCGAACAATTTGCTTTGTCCGTCCATGCGTCGTGTTATTGCAACGCGTCCTACAACACTTTTATTTAGTCTTGTTGCACCGCATATTGTTGGCCGAAAGTAATGAAAAATGTTGCACATATTGGTAACAGTTGTAGCGTAAAAACTAAAAAAACATAAGTAGTGATTTTGCTACCTACATAGTATACAAAAAAGTCTTACGTGAATACCATCAAATTGTCGCGAGTTGGCTGTTTCTACGTTTATGTATAAACTGCTATGTGCTCACTCAGATAAAGCCATAACATGAATAGCTTGGTACTAAAGTAGAGCACACCAGAACATTGCGGTCTGAACAATCAGAACCGTTCAACAAAATCCGCTTAAACAAGAAAATCACTCAAAAAAATCCATCTAGCAACGTTTGCCCTGAACAAACTACCTGAGTGGAGCGATTATATTGCTCATCAAAGTAGGCTCGCTGCAAACTTGGCGCGGGCGCGGGCCGCAATCATTTTAATTGGCTCGCCTCAGCGGCCCACTTCTCTCATTATCTCCGAGATTACTCTTCGCCATGAATATTTCGAGATCCCCTAAACCTCCCTCCACAGCGGGAGGAGAGGAGGGGGGAGGGGTTGTCGGTTAATGCATTCCCCGACTACACTTTTAATTAGTTTGAACTTGACCCGACGGAACTTCATTACATTAAATATGAGTCATCGCTGTCTTCAGAAGTAAAATTAGTGCAAGGAAATTAATTTTTGAATTTAATATCAGTTCTGTAATGTCTCCAGAGATTAATGGAGTTAGTTGGCTGCAGTTCTGTAATCGCCAGATGAGTTCGCGCTACTTTCATAAATCCTATCACAACGTTGGATTCTGGTGCAGAAGTAACTGGAAATGGTAAAAAAAGTATATAAAACTTTAGTTATAAATCATACTGATCTGGATATGACGGATTTTATCCGTTTCTTACTTACCTACTCTTGTTTGCAGATTAGTTCTACAGAGTCAGGTAGAAAAAATTTAGACAAGTTGAAGCAGACAGACTAGTAATGATTAAAAACTTTATCTATAACTGCTGCAGATTCTTACATAGAACCTCCATATCTATCACCCGCCGTACAAACAAATGACCTCATTTTACAAAAATACCATTTAATAATTCTAACATTTCATGTAGCAAATAGTTGTAAAGAGCTGAATTCGAAATAAAACGACGCCTACGTCGCACAGCGAGCGAGGAAGCACTGAGGCGATAAAAACGAGACGGATGATATTCATGGCCGGATCAGAGGAAGGTACGGTTTTTCATTGCTGTGCTCATAAATGAATAGTTAATGTATTGCTGGCTCTCGCAAGATGTAGACTTCCAAAGCTTAGTGACGTTTAGGAGCAGTTTCGTCTTGCGGTGAGTGATTCTAGCTGTTTCAGTTAAAGTTGGCAGCGTGGTGCTCTAGAGGATGTTAAAATTACATTTTTGTATGACTTATGCAATAACTCGTATTGTTGTTTAGACATTGGTAACATGTCGTGTCATATAGTTCTTAACACATATATTAGTTATATTCAGGAAAACAGACAATTACACATAATTGTCTGTTTTCCTGAATAAATAAAATAAAATAAATAAATAAAATAAAGTTATATTCAGAATGCACTACGTTGTTGTTTTCCTTTTCCCAATAATTTGCCTTAGATTTCCGACTCTCAAACATTAAAATATTAGTATGTATTTACTAATGTTTCAAACTTGTATGCATGCCTAATGCTTAGTTTTGTTTCTGTTACGATGCAGTAGCATGATTTTCTTAAATCCTGAGAAAACACAATTTTTAGAAAATCAGTCTCCTAATCTCTACAATCATGAGTTCTCCTCCCCCACCACCCTTCAAGCCGTGCCTTTGACAAATGGCCGCTTCGGAGAATTAATGGAGCACAGAGTCTCGATACATTTTCCAAAGTCGCGTTGTTTTGCGCGAACAAATGTCTTGCATTGTTAATGTTGACATGAAATAGATAAAGCAGAAGGTCCACGCGCTGCCGTAGCTTGCGCATGTTACTGGTCAGTGGCCACTAACTCTAACGTTGCTTTGATAAGCTTTACTTTGTAATCACTATTGTCATATTATTTCCATTTTGTGTTTTGAGCACTGTTTAAAAAGCATTGCATGTTTTCTAACTTTACCAGGTTAGTTTAGTTTTATACCAATAAATAAATAGCAAAAGAACAATTATTCTAACGTGTTTATCAGGTAGAGCCTACAACTTTAGCAGTACGTCCTCAGAAAAAGATTATGTCAAGAGTAGGCTTTAGTATTGTCTTGTTCTGTAATATCTTACTGATGTCGCGATCTGTCGCGTCAAATCGCGTCTAGCCGCGCGATATTACTCCTGTCATTCAATTCAATTGCGGAATTCTTGAATCCAAAATGAATTTAGGTATTCAAATATTTGGATTAGATTTTAAGGTCAAAGGTTAAGACAAAGGACCGGTTCCGAAATTGTTATATTTATGAAATATTCGCAAGTTTTCAATTAATATTGCTATTTGTACTTTGGAGAAAGGCGCTGCGGAGGCTGTGGTTACATTGTATAATAAATAACGACCTGATTGAGAAACATTGTGCCTGTGAGCATTGGAACCAATCAGTTATTTCTTGTTATAGAAGTTATCGTCTTTAAGTGAAACGTCAGATTATAGATTTTAGTTCTAAATTTTGACGTTCGTGGTTCTGTGTCATAAACTCATAACACTGTGAACAGTGAACACAAATAAATAAAAAACCGGACAAGTGCAAGTTGAACTCGCGTGGAGAGGGTTCCGATCGATGAATATGTTACCCGCCAAAAACAGTACATGTAAAGTAGTTTGTCAAGACTTGCATAACGCTTTTACTGTTAAAAGGTATCAGATCTAATGTGAAGCCAAGCCCCTAACTCTACAAGCCTCCTAATCTTACAGCTTGGTCAAAATGTACGGCTTAAGAAAGTTACAGATTTATTTATTTTTTGTTCTTTTTGTACAAATCCTAGCCTGCTTACCAAATTTCAGCTTTCTAGGATTTCGTAAAGTACCCTACAGGTTTTATTTTATATACAGACCTACAGCCCCAATACGGGAGTCGGAAGGTGAACGTTACAGATTTCTTACTTTTTGTTGTTGTTTGTGTGCAAATCCTAGGCTGCATACCAAATTTCAGCTTTCCAGGGCTTCGGGGAGTGCCCAAGAGGTTTTGATGAGTGTGTGAGTGAGTCAGTCAGCGACGAAATGGATGTATTAAATTTAGGCTCGTTAGTTTGAGAGATATTTTTATATATTGTCTTAAATAACTTCAAAACTGTTTATTTTAAAATTATACAAAAAAAATATTTGAGACTGTCACAATAAGCCCTTTTATTTGATATGTCACACGGTACAGTTTGCAAAACAATTGTTTTTAATTTTCTAGTTGCCCCGCGAAAGTGTCCCCCATATTCAAAATTCATTTATTTAAGTTATACATCCGTGTTTAGATTATAGAAATTCATATCTATACCAAATTTCAACTTAATCAGTCTTATAGATTCAGAACAAATTGGCTGTGACAGACGGACAGACAGACAGACACACGAGTGATCATATATGGGTTCTGTTTTAACCGGGGGAACCGTAAAAACGAGTAATATGAGTGAAAATGGCCCTAACTCAAATGAAAACAGGGATTATAAAGGACACAATTTGAATACAGAGTTATCAGAGTTTTATGAAAGTCAGTTCTAAAAATACTAATAGCCAAATACTGCGACAAACTTGAAAGTAGCACTCGCCGGCCGCTGCCACGGCACCGCTCGCTTCGCTCGCTCGGCTTGCGCGTGGTTGGTCACAATTCTAACCAAACTTAAACCAATTAGTCAGGGTGCCCTAGCTTAGTTACTACGTCCGATTCGGCATTAGAAGTCATATCAAACGCTTATTATGACTGCAGATAAGCCATTCCGCATTACGTCTAAACGTGGGTAGCAGTTTTGTTTAACATAACACAATGACAATCCAGCTGAACGTTTTTCAGCTGTTTTACATAACGGAGCTGTTTTGTAAACGGCTAGCGGTAATTTAAAACTGCAGTGGATTAGACAATCAATCTGCGACATCTGCGAAAGTCAAATGTTTGTAACAACAGTCTGATTCTCATCTACAGATTTCATTTCATCCAACATACTGCAGTATAATTCCTGCAAGTAGATACTTTTTGTTGTCATTTCGATTAAATTCTTTTTACGAGTCATTCGGTCAGCTTTGTTACTTTTTCGTTTTTTTTGAAATATTCAAAAAATTGACAATTGTTCTGTACATTGTCAAGAAGAAAAAAATGCAACGCATTCTGTCGTTGGAATTCTTATTGTGTGGATATTTTATTCAATAATATTTAATCTTTCTTCGAAAGTTAGTTTCAAATTTTAACCACCACTATATGTGAGTAGCCAGCGGATACGTTCCCTGGAATTTCTCGTCCCTTTTTTCTTTGGTGAGTAATCCCTTTATAGGTTCCGTATTCTTGTTACTTGTGCCTTCTTCTTTAATCTAAGAAGATTTCCTTTTTCTTAGATTGTTTGAAAGGCCACCTTTTTTTGGCCTTTACCCTGCCATTTATTGTTCGCCTGTCTTCTTCCTTCGTCTGCCGGCCGCAGAAGTCCGAGCGAGCTTGCGGAGAGAAGCGCAGGATCGTTGCCGAGCAAGGTCGACGACACAGGTGCCTAACGGACACATCAGGTGCTAAATAAGACATTTGTGTGGCGCAATAACGCCCAACCATCATATAATAGAAGTGTTCTGTGTTATACCGTCGTGTGACATTTTAATTTTAAGTTGCTTTCCTGAATTCTTAATATCAGATCTTATTCTCTTTCAAATTTATATTAACGAAATTATGTAAAGAAAAACCTTAATTTTGAGCTTATTTGTGTTAAATAATTTATAGAGCGGCACGAATTTCGTACGATTGCAATCGAATTTAAATTCGTCTATATACTTAAATTCCTAAAAATTTGGAAACATCCATAAGTTTTTTTCTCTAAAAAGCCACTTGTGATATATTTTTTTTGGTAACCTTATACAATTTCCAACGACTAAATATTTAAATTTTTTGACTTATTTCTTAATTATTTCGGTTGTTCTTTTTAATAATAAATTTTACGTGTACCAGCGGTGTGAGTTTGATTTTTTAGCTAGCTCACGTCGGGGTTCGAGTCCCCGGTGTGTTAGCAGCCAGCTCTACGCTGCAATATGGCGCCCGATTTTTAAAAGTAAGTACTATTTACATTTTTTTTCGTTATATCGTGTGTGGTGCTCCCTCTGAGCAAAAAATATTTTAATCCCCGTGTCACCATTGTTATTTACAGATTCTGGAATCCGACTAGCTTGGATACTGTTTCTTTCATTCGAATCGGCACACTCCTTGCGTTCGCTCAGCAGAAAGTGGATGCTCCGTGAACTTTGCGCTGCACTGTGCTGTGGACAGTACTTCGACCAGTTTGCATTACCTGTTTATTTTTGAAGTGTTATTTCTATAAAATAACCCTGTAACTATATCACATAGCTGACTATTTATTACTCTCCCCACAAATATATTTTTATCCTGAGTTTAATTTCTCCCCTGTTACTTAGCTGTAGTTAGTTTCCCGTAGTGTGTGTCTGAAGTGTGAATGTTTTAGGCCTCGTGACCAAAGGTAAGCTTTTTTATGCTCGGTTGTTTGCTTGTATCTATTTAATTTTTTGATTCTAGCCCAGCTGTCAATTGATATTTTTTTTGCTAGTGTCTATTTATTTTTTGATGCTAGCATACCTTTTTCTTTGGCGGTTGTTTGCTATTGTCTATTTGTCTTTTGATTACTAACCCAACTGTTTCTTTGTTGTTGTGTGGTCATAACATTCCTTCATCAGCCATAAACCTCAACATGGTCACTTTCCAGCTTCGTACAAGGAGATTGCTCTATTTTGTTTGTTGTGTCTTTTTGTGATCTAACAGGGCAGACTATGGCTTCTTTTTTTTTGCCCATTTTTTCGACGTCTGTTCTGTGCCTGATCCAGTATCAACAAATAACACGCTTTTCATATTTGTCCACATTGTTTCACGGAGGTTCGCATATTTAGAGCTTGTTTTACCCCCAATAATCCCTTCTATTAATCTTATCCCCTTTTTATGCATTTAGCACTTACCTAATTATCCGTATTTAATCGGAATATTAGTTTTACATATAATTGTATGCCGGGATACCAAAATTATTTAAATACTTACGTAAATAAAATTATCATTTTCATTTTCTATTTACGTAAATATTCTTCTTCCAACAGTAATCAAAAATTTTACAAAGGATAACGCCCATTTTCGTAAATCCTTTCTATAAAGGATAATGGTCAAAATTGTTACCTACTATATCTCAATTCATACATTAACTTTGCCACCGGTTTTAACACCAAACTTTCTTATGTTTGGTAAGAATTTTTATAGATTCTACTCATGCTAATTAGTCAGACTCTAAGCGTTAATTTAGCTGAAAGTCGGATTCAGCATGCGTTGATTTTTTTTATTTCTTCTCCATCACTCTACATCTAGGTTAATGGTATTCTATGGAGACGTAATTTTTTTTTCTAGGTTTTTTGCCACAGGTTATTTTTTGGTTGGCAAGCTGGCTCTTCGCTTTATTAAAAACCGTATGTTGACTAGTTTTCTTTAGCTCCACCCACATATTATTTCCTCTAGGCTTTCGGTTATGGTTTATGTCAATCTAAGGTTCCTTTGACTTGAGTCGTCTGACTGAAGTCCCTATTTTTGACTGAAGTCCCTATTTTTGACCGAAGTCCCTATTTTTGACCGAAGTCGTATTTTTGACCGAAGTCGTATTTTTGACTGAAGTCCCATCTTCGACTGAAGTCCCATCTTCGACTGAAGTCCCATCTTTGACTGAAGTCCCATCTTTGACTGAAGTCCCATCTTTGACTGAAGTCCCATCTTTGACTCAAGTTCTTTGTTTGACTCAAGTCCTTCCTTTGATTCCCAGTCTTTTTTGTGTCTGAAGCCGTATCTTCTACTGGAGTTATCACTTCAACTTAAGTTGTTACTTTTAAGACTAAACATAGACAGCGACATCTAGTTGTTAAAATAAACTTTTTGTTGACAACTTCTTGTTTACTGCCACTATTTTGACCACGCCCACATAAGGCGTTACTTTTAGTGTTTAGTGTTGGGACACTGTCGATAGATTTTTGTCGATGATTTGAATTTCTATTACAAAGTGTTTAGTGTTGGGACAATGTCGATATTTTTTGTCGATAATTTTAAATTGTTTAACAAAATGTTGTCTTACTAAACCTTTCATCTTTTATCATCAAAACTTATCATACACGTCTCTTTATCATCCTGTTATTTTCTTATTTCGTCTGAAGAAGTTTTTTTTTTCATAATTTATTATTAGTTCTTTGATTGATGTTGTTAATTTGTGTTTGGTAGATATTATGACTGAGGTCGTATTTTATTCTTTGTTTTTGAATTTATCTAAGGGATACTATGATTTAATTAGGCTAGTTAGGTACTTCTAGATTAATTTATATCCTTTAGTTCCTAAGTTGTTAGTTTTTAGGTTATTCATAGGTTTAGAGGACACGTCAGGAGCTCGCATTGGTAACGTTTAGATTGGAGGCGCTTCAAATTTATTCTTTATCTGCTGCACTTCGATGCTGCTTATTAGGTTTATGTAACTTATCTACTAGACATATTTAATTCCTTATTATTTTTCTTTTTCTTTTCTTCCCTCTTTCACATACTTCGTACACATTCTTCTATGGTATTGTCACTCTTATAGTGATATTCCTATTTTTTTTCATAATAACAATCCTTTGGTGTTGTTCCTAATTTTAGTGATGCGACTCATATTGAGTTGTTGTTCCTTTATCGACATATTTTTTTTTTGCTGGAATGGGTGTGATGCAGTATAATTCCTGCAAGTAGATACTTTTTGTTGTCATTTCGATTAAATTCTTTTTACGAGTCATTCGGTCAGCTTTGTTACTTTTTCGTTTTTTTTGAAATATTCAAAAAATTGACAATTGTTCTGTACATTGTCAAGAAGAAAAAAATGCAACGCATTCTGTCGTTGGAATTCTTATTGTGTGGATATTTTATTCAATAATATTTAATCTTTCTTCGAAAGTTAGTTTCAAATTTTAACCACCACTATATGTGAGTAGCCAGCGGATACGTTCCCTGGAATTTCTCGTCCCTTTTTTCTTTGGTGAGTAATCCCTTTATAGGTTCCGTATTCTTGTTACTTGTGCCTTCTTCTTTAATCTAAGAAGATTTCCTTTTTCTTAGATTGTTTGAAAGGCCACCTTTTTTTGGCCTTTACCCTGCCATTTATTGTTCGCCTGTCTTCTTCCTTCGTCTGCCGGCCGCAGAAGTCCGAGCGAGCTTGCGGAGAGAAGCGCAGGATCGTTGCCGAGCAAGGTCGACGACACAGGTGCCTAACGGACACATCAGGTGCTAAATAAGACATTTGTGTGGCGCAATAACGCCCAACCATCATATAATAGAAGTGTTCTGTGTTATACCGTCGTGTGACATTTTAATTTTAAGTTGCTTTCCTGAATTCTTAATATCAGATCTTATTCTCTTTCAAATTTATATTAACGAAATTATGTAAAGAAAAACCTTAATTTTGAGCTTATTTGTGTTAAATAATTTATAGAGCGGCACGAATTTCGTACGATTGCAATCGAATTTAAATTCGTCTATATACTTAAATTCCTAAAAATTTGGAAACATCCATAAGTTTTTTCTCTAAAAAGCCACTTGTGATATATTTTTTTTGGTAACCTTATACAATTTCCAACGACTAAATATTTAAATTTTTTGACTTATTTCTTAATTATTTCGGTTGTTCTTTTTAATAATAAATTTTACGTGTACCAGCGGTGTGAGTTTGATTTTTTAGCTAGCTCACGTCGGGGTTCGAGTCCCCGGTGTGTTAGCAGCCAGCTCTACGCTGCAATACATAGGTAGTACATTAAAGGTTTCATATTCTTTAAAGATGATAGTGTTCTATATCATTTCCTAGCTGTGTAGAACTACAAGGAGTCTCGTAGATTACTCTAACGAGCCATTCCTTTAGCTCACGAATTAAACACTCAAAGGCGCAAAGGAATACGGGCTCTAGGAGTAACCGGGATCCGAATCACACTACTTTGCGGTCTTAGCACGAATTAATATCCTCGTTTATTTCGTTAGCCCCCTTCCCCCTCTACCCCTTACTCGTACAAGATAAATAATATCATCAAATGTACCGACTGTTTATATTTTATTTTATCCACGTTTGTGTCAAAGGGTCCTCGACTTACACCAGTATAATTCGGGTCGCTTACGTTTTAAACTGGGTCGGATGATATCTTCGTACAATCTAGCTCCCTACAACCTTGATACGCGAATTGAGATCCTGTTGTTATAGCTACAAGGTTTGATTGAGATGCAAATGGATCTTGTGCAAGGTTTAGCTGACGAATTCGGATGCTGCGTTCCCGAAGTCGTAATTTAGACTTTGTGTGTTTGTAATAAGGATAGTATTTGATTGTGCTCTGTATTTGTCAAGCACTCGAGGTAAATTTGCAAAGGTGTAGGCGAGTATGTCATTGGAGCCGGTATTTCGTTTCCCAGGAGCGAAACAAGCCGTCACACAATAGCTACAGAGGATACATGAGTCGTGTTCACTTTGACATATTCTGTCTAACATGTGGGTAATAGAGGCCTCGCCGAGGGACCTGTCTGTCTCTCTGCTCTCACTGTAATGCGAAAAAATATAAATTGTAAATACACAACTTTATGCTTATTACGTTTTCGTTAGTCGCCGTCTGGAGTACCACTTGCCGTCGTCTTAACTTAGATGTCTGTAAAGTTAGAGCTGGTGCAGTCAGCCATTTTATTTTTCAGATAGCATGCTGACATTCAGTTGGCTGGATATTACTTGAATACCACATAGTTTTTGAATAAATTCTGGCAAAATAAGCGTTTAAAAGACATGTTTAAGTACCTACATCGGATTAGCAATAGGTCGTCTAGACAGCTCTCATCAGCAGCACACATGTTTAAAAAAAAACATTATACTATTTGAAGCCTACCGTATTTAAAATACATTTTCAACTCTTCCATCATATTTCCAATATATTCTTGGCATGTTAACATTTGCTAAAACCTGTTTATGTGCGTAAGATGGACATCGTTGTGTTCATATGATATCGGTATGGTGTATACATTCAATAGGCTCAGCTTGTGGCCAGATTGGATTCCTGATGAATAGTTTAGTGCGAGCGAGTTCATGCAGCGATACTGATGTCTGTGGCAGGTCGACATGTTGTTTTATAATATTATGCAAGTTTAGTTTGGTACAGTCTTCAAACCTGTAAGCTGCCTTAAACACATATTTAATTTGTAATTATAAGTTTAAGGTTGATATAGGAGACCTTTATTTCGAAGATAATTTTATTGAGAAAAGTCACGTCAAATCTCGGAAATCTTTGGTATGTATAGTGAGGCTAGTCTGATCAGAGTGAGCGACTCTTCAATCACATAATATTCAAAAGTGCCTTTTCATGGCTTATTTGAATTAAATGATTTGACTTTTGACCTTTCTGGTCAAGCGTCAAGTAAAATAGTTGGGATATTTTTTTTTTATATTTTCGATGTTTTCCGTTTCAGAGCAAATAAATATACCAGCTATAAAAGCGACCATTGTATGATACAAAAGCAGAAATAAAACACTTAATGTAACTGAAAGGCCCACTTAAAACAAAAACTTAATTAAAAGTTCGCTTCACGTATATTCTTTATTTTCGATGAATCAAAACTGGATTTATGGTCGGTCGTATCAATTGATCGCTCTCGATATTTTATTTCCTGCCGTATGACTTGCACTGACAGCGATGGAAATTAAATCTTTTGATGGGATGTTGCGTTTTCATTTTAACAGCCATGTTTTAAAGTGATGTGTAAATTGTTTATTTTTGAAAAAGGAACTTTTTTCCGCCAAATATTGAGCGGTTTTAGAATTCTGTTTGGTACGTAGCTTTGCTAGATACGGATAAAAACTTTTAACTTTGGTCCACCAATCTTTTATTCAGGAATATGTGGGTTTTAACCGAATGCAACTATTAAATAAAAGCTTTGAAAGACTCAAAAAATATCAGTCGAAAGTTGTGTATCTAAGCAGAACTAAATAAACTATGAATATGTTGACTACAACTCAAGTTAAATGTGCTTACTCCGTATGACTGACTTAAGATTTGTAAGTCATCGATAATTATTATAACTGCGTTTGCGAGTTAAATTATAATACATTCAATTATAATTTGACTCACAAGCGCAGTAATTATTAACAAAATATTTACTACGTAAAAGAGTACCTATTTAATAAAAAATACATACTTTAGTTTCCACTGGCGGTTTATTTCTGAATCGCATAGAATTACTGTGTATAAAGCCAGCGATGAACGTCAAACATTTTGCACAGCAACGAAAAACTCATTCAACTCAATGTACAGTTTTAAACATTCTTTATTCAAATCAAAAACGCGCCAAGGCATAGGCTGAATGTTGTACCATTCAGTGCCACGTCTCATTGAGGTTGTGCACTAAAGAGATGGGCACAGAAGGACCATTAGCAATGTGTTATAGCTAGTATACTTACACCTAGAAAGAAAGAAACAAAATACACAAATTAAAAGTGTCCAGGGATTAAGCACGTTTTTGCAAGTTACTAAAAATCTGTTTATTTAATTATATTGTTTGTAACTCCTATGGATACATTTTTAGTAAATTTTGTTATTTGATAAGGGAATAGTTTTTGAATTTCGATCTAAAGATGAACATCTTCTGTCAAGTCGTATTCCTATATAATCCTGCAATGGGTTTGAAGCCAAATCAGTAAAATTTCTGCCATACTTCTGATTGGAATCAATACCAACAAAAAAAAGTTATTATGGAATGGAGAGAAGACGTCATTTGAGCCGAGAAGAAATGGTCAAAGCCGTGGGAATTTTGGAAGCTGGTTCTCGGCAACGTGCTGTGGAAAACGCTCTGGGCACTACGCAGTGTTGTAGTCGACTTTGTACACGTTACCACATCACTAGCAGCGTGGCAAAGGGACATGGAGGACGAGCTCGCATCATCACACGCAAACAAGATCGTTACATACACTTTACTGCTGGAGGAAATCGTACAATGACCGCGATGATGTTGGTTACGAGGCTTCATAGCTCTTCAGGGATATTGTTAATAAACGATCAAACCATAAACAATCGCTTGCATGAAGTCAGTCTCCATCCCGAAGGTCACTACGTGTACTACGTATTGAGCCCGGCAATCGCAGAGCCCGTTTACAATTGGCTCGTGAACACAGAAATTGGGCAGAAGAAGAGTGGTGTTTCGTGTGTTTTTCTGACAAATCTCGCTTTGGCATGAGGCCAGATATTAGACGTACATGATATTGGAGGGCCCCTGGACATCAAAAACGTTTAAAATCATGCCAGGAAGTCCATGCGTACAATGGTGGAACAATCCATATACATATTTTATAACTATATAGTAGGTACCTATGGAGAAGAACGGGCAAGAAACTCCATGGACACTCTGTTAAATCAAAACATGGTTACAAATTATTGGTGACATCATTCATGTTGAAGTTATGCATGTGAGAACGATGCAGAACGTTAAAAGCGTCCGTAATAAAGAGACGACAACAATTCCAATATTAAATTATAATAAGCTGTGGCAGCCAAGAGATGACCAGTCCCCACTGACGGCGCCCGTTCACGAACATGACGACGTCGATCTACGAATACGTGAACAATTTATTAAATCAATCTAAATAGACATTTTTATTTAATTTCAGCGTGTATTTGACTTAGACTAAGGCACACAATTTATGAACACATAAAAAGAGAACATTAAAAATATTAAAGCCTACTGCAACCTGTTACTAACATCACGTGGATCGGTCTCGAGCAAATTTGTAGTTAGTAAAATGTTAAAAAGAAGCACGTAACTTAATTGGATATGCAGGCTAGTGATGTTTGTTGCAGCCTTCTCGTAATTACCAGCAATAGTGAAATCATTATCTATTACAAAGTTAAGTTACTTATTAACTTTACTAATAGGTAGTATGATTTGTCCTGACGGCCAACTCCCGTTCAAAATGTAGTCGCAATCTCACCTCAATGAAAATAAAATGTTTAAAATATATATTTTGTTACAGATTGTGTCTGAGATTAAACACGAAAGTTCTTAAAATTACCGGAATTGCTCCTCATAAATATCTACATGCTTGGTTTGTACGTTTGGCTTTACTTAGGTACCGTCCATTTTCGTGTCAACCCCACTAAGAAATGTGGTGCTTTTTTTTTATTTTCTATCCATGGAACTTCTGCACACCATGTTCTGTTGCCGCAATGTTAAACGCTCGCTCATTACGCTGGCTGAATGGTCGCCGCCCTCGCCTCACATTACGAGCCTAACTTCATTACGTCGCGTTATTTTTGTTTGGTTGGTACATTGATACGCTGCTTGTGTTGGCACCATTGTGAACAGTTGGAACTGGTTGTTGGTAGATTGTATTACATTGTGGGGTGAAATTAAACAGTTTACAAAGTATCGGATTTTATGAGGTTTTTGAGGATAAAATAAAGTAGGTAACACTTACAGTTTACAGCATTATTTGGAAAACTGCAGTTAAGGAAGAACTTTTACTTGCTGCAAATATTATTTCTCGATAAATAACAATAGACTACTGATAGTGACTCAGGTAAGTAAATTTACTATTTACTTAAATTACTACCTACAAAAAATTTACTATTCACCTAAACTATTACTAAAAATTTACTATTCACTTAAGGTATCATCCGTATATTAAAATCCCAACTTTAATTTTATGACAGTTGTATGACATTGCTTTAACACGGCAAGTTGACGTAGGGTGTCAATTTGCCTGTCGGACGCTCAGTTCGGTTTTCGGGCTGAGCGTTCCACGGTGGACGCGCTGGCCCGCCTTAAGGGCCAGGTGAAGGGGGCGATGGAGGCGCGGGACGGATTGTTGGCTGTGTCGTTCAACATAGCCAATGCCTTCAACTCAGTTCCCCACTCCACCATCCTAGAGGCGCTCCGATTCCACGGAGTGCCTCGATACATGCGTCGTCTGCTGGCCAGCTACCTAGAGCATCGGACGATCGTCCTGGCGGATAGGACTGGCCAAGTCCGGCGGTACGCCGTCGAGGCTGGCGTTCCGCAGGGGTCAGTCATAGGACCTCTCCTCTGGAACATCGCCTATGATTGGCTCTTGCGGGGAACTCTCCTCCGGGGCACGAGTGTCGTCTGCTATGCGGATGACACTCTCCTCACCGCCCGGGGGGGGAGTTTCAGGGAGGCGGCCAACCTGGCCTCGGCGGGCGGATCCTTGGTCGCGGGGAGGATCCGCCGCCTAGGTTTAACGGTGGCGCTGCACAAGACCGAGGCCGTGTTCTTCCACGGAGCTCGGCAGCGCCCCCCATCTGACGCCCACATCTTCGTGGAGGGCGTCAGAATTGAGGTGAAGGCCCAGATGAAATATCTGGGCCTTGTACTCGACAGCAGGTGGCGCTTCGGTCCGCATCTTAGCGGGCTGTCGTCGCGCCTGCTGAAGGCCGCAGGCCCACTCTCGTGGCTGCTTCCCAACCTGGGAAGGCCCAGCGCGCGATGCCGGCAACTTTATGCCGGCATCTATCATATCATCTATCTATCATATTTATTTATCTTGAGGAGTATGGCCCTTTACGGGGCTCCTATCTGGGAGGACTCCCTCCGAAGGAGGGAGAACGCCGCCGCATTGCGGGCACCCCAAAGGGCCATAGCCCAGCGAGTGGCGCGGGCCTACCGCACGGTGGGCTTCGCGGCAGCATGTGCTCTGGCCGGCACCCCTCCTTGGGAACTCGAAGCGTGGGTGCTCGCCAGAGTATATGAATGGACGGCGGGGCGGAGGGCGAGAGGAGAACGCCCAGCCCCGGAAGAGCGGGAGGCCGTCCGGCGGGAGGCGAGGGACGCCATCGTCGTCCATTGGACGGGGGAACTCGCCACCGCAGCCTTCGGCCGCCGAACCCTCGACGCGATCGGGCCTGTCCTGCGAGACTGGCTTGAGCGGTCGCATGGGTTCCTCTCGTTCCGTCTGGTGCAGGTGCTGTCCGGACACGGTTGCTTCGGATCGTACCTGCACCGGATCGGACGGGAGGAGACGCCGTCGTGCCACGACTGTGGCGCGGCGGAGGACACGGCGCAGCACACCCTCGAGGTGTGCCCCTCGTGGTCCGAAACGCGCCGCAGTCTCATCGCGGTGATTGGACCGGACCTCTCACTCCCTGGCTTGGTTAACGCCATGCTGGGGGACGAGGGGTCCTGGGCGGCAGTCGCCTCCTTCTGCGAACACGTCATGTGCCAGAAGGAGGCGGCGGAGCGCGCGCGGGAGGATTCTCACGCGGCGCTGCTCCGAAGGCGGAGGAGGGGTCGAAGAAGACGTCAGTTTGATAGTCATCTCCGACTCCTCCCGGGTGGAGACCAGCAGGCAACGGGTGCGGGGGCACCCTTGCCTGTATTGCACAGGCCTCCACCAGTGTCGGACGGGAGTGGCCAGGTGTTCCCGGCCATTCCCGTAGCCCCCCAGCCTGGGGGGCATGCGGGGCCCGCCAGCTAGGCGGGCAAGCGCCGGGAGGGTTGTGGATGTAAAGGCTGAGCCGGTTTCCCATGGCCCTCCCACCACGGCGATGTCGGAACACCGCTGAGTTTTAGTGGGTATACTGTCATTCGGACAGGAGTCCCACATACCCCGTCTCGTCCCCCGACGAGCGGAAGTGCATAAAGCATTTCTCAGCGACAAAAAAAAAAAAAAAAAAAAAAAAAAAAAAAAGGGTGTCAATTTGCCTAACATCCAACAACAACATTTTCCTGACTATAACTCCTACTTAGAGAACTAATACTTAGAGCATTAATAATTTCAACTGTCACTTTTATAATTGAACACGTACACGTACATACATAGTTCTACTTTCAGTAGATAATTCTTAGTGACGCCAGCCAACACTCTGGTTTCCTCAAAGGATTCTGCATTGACGCACTAATAACAATATGACTGCTCCTCGGACTTGCTGCCAAGCGATTAAGTCATGATCGTCGTCTGCTCTGCGGCAGGCTTACATGTTACATACGTGTGGATATTGTACACAGCCGAGACCGCCCAGCTAGTGACAACATTGAGCACGTTGGCGCTAACTCAGTATGGGCAATGTTAATTACACCTGGAAATCCCTTGACTTACCAATCTTCTTGTGTAATATCTATGTGTGTGTCACTAAAATTTTGCTGTTACCAGTTACTTCATAATGTATCTAACTAGACCCACCAGGGGTTGAGTTTCTAAAAATGCTTTTTTTTCCCCTATAAATGATGATAAACTACTTACTTAAGCAAGCTTTTTCGTATTTCTATTATTAAATCAAATCGCTATGGTTACCGAAAGCACATTTTGGCTGTTCCAACATTACTGTGTAAACACGAGCGGGGCTGCTATTGACGTATCTTCGTATTGCTGTTGTCTTTTATTTGCTTAAATCTTCGACCATCTTAAGTTTGAGTTTTATAACATCCTTCCTTAGTTAACTTTTACACCATCCAACGAAACTAAACTAAATATAAAACTATTTAATTGATCTTTTACAAATTAAAAGGAGCTTTTTTGAATCCTGATACCCGAAAACAATATTATGTTACGGTAGCCATTAATACCTTTTGCCTGTTCTAAAATATCCCTGTAAACTACGGCTAAACTAAGTCTAGTCTAAACCCAACCGTAACCCAATTTTGACTGTGAACGTTACTAACCAACGTACGGAACCGATGTGCTGGTAGACTATGCTTCGGAATTGGTAAAGTTGTCTCAAAAAACTCAAAGGCAGAACTTTCCCGAAATATAATTATTAGTTGCTATATCCAAAAGCTAACCTAACCTAACTAAAACTATTAACAAACTAAAAAATGGCGTCGCAAAATTCCTCCGCATCGCTGTTGACTGGTAATGTACTCAAGAGACTGGCGGCATTGCCAAGTTGTATGGCAATGCTTAGCCTCTGGCCTAGGTAAAAGCCAGCCCTTGGGTCACGGGAAATGTCAAACAGGCGTTTGGAGATTTCCTTGAACAAAACATGGGCACTCGAACCCCACGGCCCGAGGGTTTCAACCCCAAACGACTTGAAAATATAATTACTGATAAGGTTATTATACTTTATATATATATATATATATAGTTGATAATTGCTATATTCAATAGCCTTACAATTTACTATGGTCTGTATACAAAGATATAATGTACAAAATACATACGTCATTTATTTTACCAGCTTATACTGTCTCACTGCTGGGCAAAGACCTGTCTCATATTTTTTCACTTTCCCTGCGCCACTTCATAGAACGCAGCATGCCATTTTTTTTTATCCTTTGAAAAATAAGGAACCAGGTTCTTAATAATAATTACAATCTAGCCTGTAAATAAAACGAATGAGCAATTTTAACGTAACTTAATTTTTTACGTGATATTTAATTTAAAACTTAGAATTGTGTCGATGTGTACCTAACGCAGCTCATTCCATTTTTAAGCTATTGCATAGCTTTTATCGCGGGCTTTGAGCGCGGCGACCGAATCAAGAAATTTCGTAACGAAAATAAAACCTAACACGCCCCACTCCGCCTACCATGTAGTTCGGCCGAGCGTTCGCTTAACGTGTATGTATATGGTACGACTGTACGAAGCTCGCACGGATCGAGACGAGCTGCTCCGAAATCGGACGAATACGTAACCAGCTGTTTGTGAGAAAGTATATAGGTGTATAGGTATGTAGTGTAGGGGATTCGAGTACCAATAAAAATCACTGTAATGCTAACACAACGTTTATTTTCACTGTTTTCTTTAAAGTAAATTGATAAATTCGCAACATTTCTTGCGCCTGCCGCCTAGGTCGTCCTCCCAGTCCATTTTTTCCATTCATTCCCTTCTTCCTCCTCGTTCGCTCACTCACTCACTCCGTCCTTCACTTACGTTCCGTTCCCTCTATTACTTCCACATTCATTCCCACATTCGGCCGTCCTGCACTCATGTCTGACCTCAGACATTCCTATGATAACAAAACGTATCTAACTTAATACTAACAATACACAATCATCATATCGCTCATACTTCCCATACCTCCACCATGCATACTAGTCTTCTAACTCCTCTACTCTACCATGCTCAGGCCATCTCTTCATCTGGTCGGCCGAACTAGATGTTTTGTTAGGCCCCTCCTCTGAACTGTCTAGTTTCTCCACCTCATAGCGTTCATTACGCTTACATTTTGTTATTTTGTAAGGACCTAAATACTTAGGTTTCAATTTAAGTCCAGGGCCAAACTGTGTCCTTTTGATTGCAATAACATCACCTTCCTTGTACTTACAGCTTTCCTTCCTTCTCTTATCATAATTTTTCTTGTTTTCTTCCTGTATCTTTAGAATCTGTTCCTTAGCTTGTAGCCTTATTTCTTCCCTATTTTCATCATACTGCAATGTATTTTCATCCTGTAACAACTGTAACATTTCCAAGTCTTCCTTAGTTTTCATTTTGGTTCCCATTAATAATTCGAAAGGGGTTGCGTTTATGGATCTCTGGAATGTACTGTTCAATGCTCTCTGCACTTTACTGACGTATCTATACCATTGACTTTCCAAACATAATTTGGTCAGAACTGGTATAATTATCCTATGCACCCTCTCTACCTGTCCGTTACCGCGTGGCACGCCGGTGGTAATCTTCACGTGACTTATATTTTCTTCTACACAATATTCTTCAAAGTCGTTACTGGTGAACGCCGTTCCTCTATCAGTTACGATTCTACGGGGATTCCCAAAAATCTGTTGATGCAGCTGAAGTTTATTCAATGTCTCCCTGCTTGAAGTAGTTTTAGTGGGAAACAACCACACAAACTTGGTGAATGCGTCAATAATTGTGAGGATGTAATTATACTGTTTCCTAGTAGCAGACAATGGTCCTACATGATCCAAATGCAAAGTATCAAATGGAACACTTTCCTTTTCAATAGGGTGCAAATACCCTTCTTGCTTACCCTCCTTTCTTGTAGCCAGTAGGCAAGGAATACAGCTTAGTAAAAAATCATCTATTTTCTTATTCAGATCTCTGATGTAATAATCTTTATTCAATGCTTCTCTCATTTTGGATTTTCCAAAATGACCTTTGCTGTGTACTCTATTGATAATGTCCTTTTCTAATGATCTTGGTACAACTAACCGCTTCTGGTCACCCTTGTACAGAAGGTGATTTTCTAGCCAATAGTCTTCATATGAATTTTCGTTCAAAATCTCCTTTATTGCCTTTAATCCATCATCCTTGTCCTGTGCTTGTCTCATACTGTCCTGTAAAGTTGTAATAACTGCAACTGTAGGTATTCTGCTTAGGGCACCAGTGTGCTTCATTCTGGTGCCAGCTCTATGCTCCACTTCAAAATCATACTCACTAAGGAAGAGTACCCACCTAGCAACCTTTGCTGTCAAGTCCTTTTTATTTAGTGTCATTTCAAATGCCTTGCAATCTGTAACAATTTTAAAATGAATTCCATACAAGTAATGCCGAAATTTTTTGATACCTTCAATTATGGCCAATGACTCTAGCTCATAGCTCGAATACTTGCTTTGCGCTTCGTTTGTCTTCCGACTCATATAGTGTACAGGGTGCAACCCTGAACCGGGATGATTCTGCATGAGTATTGCAGCCAGTGATATACTTGAAGCGTCTGTGTGTACCTCAGTTTTCAACCTGGGATCAAATATTTTTAAAACCGGTCCACTTGCCAATCTATTCTTCAGTGTCTGAAAAGCAATCCGCTCCGCATCATTAAACATAAATTCCTTATCCTTCTTCAATAGATCAGTCAATGGTTTGGCAATTACTGCATAGTTTTGTATGTATTTTCTAAAATAGCTCGTCAATCCCACAAAGCTGTGCAAAGTTTTTAGATTCATCGGCTCCGGATACCTTATCACTGCATCAGTTTTATCGCAACTTGGCCTTACTTCTCCACCCTTGATTCTATGTCCCAAATATTCCACCTCATGTTGCAACAGGTGCGCCTTTTTCCAATTTATCTGCAAGCCATTCCTTGAAGCAACTTCCAACACTTGTTTCAGTCTTGATAGCGCTTGAAACTCGTCAACAGCTGGAATTATTAAGTCATCGATAAATATAAGTATCACACCCTGAGCTATTAGGTCGCTGAAGATTACAGTAACAAACCTGGTAAAAGTTTTAGGGCAATTAGATAGACCAAACGGTGCCCGCAAAAATTCGAATTGACCATGATGGGTTACGAATGATGTGTAACCAATTGATTCTTCGCTGATTCTCAGGTGGAAAAATCCATTCTCCAAATCCAAGACGCTGAAAACCTTTGCACCTTGCAACTTATCAATAAGGTCATCTATCACTGGCAACGGAAACTCATCCTTAATGATCTTTTTGTTTACTAAGCGGTAGTCTACACAGACCCGAACTGAGCCATCCTTTTTCTTGACCAGCACTACTGGACTACTGTATTCAGAAAAACTCACCCGTATAATTCCATTATTCAACCACTCCTCTACTTGCTGTTCTACTATCTGCTGCTCCACTATCGACAAACGTCGAGGCCGCTGTCTGATTGGGATGTCATCCTTCAAAATAATCTTGAGTTGGATGGGTGGCTCCTCAGTTTGTAGTGGTTTATACTCCTGAACATACTTCATAATTTCATCCTTCACCGCTGAATTACGTACATGATCAACCACACTATCCACACATCCTGCAAAATAGTTTATTTTAGTTAAATCCCATTCACACCCTTCAGGCAACAAGGTTATGTTTCCTTCGTTCATAAATACCTTAACACAGTTCAAAAACTCTTGGCCAATTATCACTTCATAGGGCATAACCTCCTGAGGAACAACGTGAAAGATTACTTTATTATAACTCTGATCATCGATTTGAAGTTCGACCGAAGTTTTACCCTTTGATTTGATTTTACACAGACCTAGACCAGACAAAGTTAAGTTATCATTAACAATTCCCACGTTTAACTTCGAAAATAATGACACTGATAACAAATTTACATCACTGCCCGAGTCTATTAGCGCATTTACAACGAATTTGTTTAATTTTACACTTTTAACCGGTTTTTTTATAAAACCCGGATTGTCTTTGTTTATCTTTCACTTGACGTCTCCTTCCGATGTCAACTTGACGGCTGTCAATGTCAACATTTGGTTCACTTCCGTCCTGTCATCCGTGAATGTCCTTGGCTGATCGTCCTTCTCGTTCATCGTTCCGAACATGGCCGTCGATCTCTGACTTCCGCTTCCGCTTGTTGCGACACTAGCGCGACTAGCGCCAGCTTCTGCCACCGCCGCCATCTTTGGCTTTGAGTACTTCGTTATCGCAGGATCTGAACTTGTACATTGTTGACGAATATGTCCGTACTGGTTGCACCCGAAACACTTCACACCATTTTGACATGCACCTGCTTCATGACCGACACTTCCACAGCTATAACACCGCTTTTGTGTAGCCGCCGCTGACGATGATGCTTCATTTTTCGGTCGCTCGCTCCTTTTTGCACGCTCGCTCGCTTTCGCTTTCATTTTCTCATAAATCGCTAATTTTTCCTTTAACGCCGGGAAAGTCGTCACCCCGTATAACATGACTTTGTTATATTCGTAGTCTTCGATTCCATCCACGATGTACTGGATTGCAATATAGTCTGGAAACTTAGCTCGTCTAGCTAATTCCTTCATTGATAACATATATTGAAAGCAGGTTTCGTTTTTCTGCTTTTTCCTGCTAGACATCAGTTCATGCATTTCTTTTATATTAACAGAATCGGGAAATTCTTTGACGAGGGCCGCTTTAAGATCATCGTATGACTTGAAAGTTTTCTCTGACCGCAGGCATAGTGCCGCCGTTCCTGTGAGCGTTCTTCGTGCTATAATCAGAGTCTGCTGAGGCGTCCATTGGAAAACTTCTGCGTTATCTTCTATATCTTGTGTCCATCTGCTTGACGAGTATGTTTTGTCGTCGCCGCTGAATTTCGCTATGCCGTGTAGCCCGTCTGAGAGCCCAAAATTTGTTGCCGCCGTCTGTTTGTCGTCCATTGCCAACGTTTCTCTTTTCTCTGCTCGTTTCCGCACTCGATCCCGGACGAGCCCCCAAAATGTGTAGTGTAGGGGATTCGAGTACCAATAAAAATCACTGTAATGCTAACACAACGTTTATTTTCACTGTTTTCTTTAAAGTAAATTGATAAATTCGCAACATTTCGTGCGCCTGCCGCCTAGGTCGTCCTCCCAGTCCATTTTTTCCATTCATTCCCTTCTTCCTCCTCGTTCGCTCACTCACTCACTCCGTCCTTCACTTACGTTCCGTTCCCTCTATTACTTCCACATTCATTCCCACAGGTATCTATCATATCTTTATAATGCCACACTCACCGCATAAAAAATAAAATAAAAATATTTTAAACGATATTAACTTCTCATTTATTCAATAAAAGAAAAAAAAAATGTTGTCTTATCGGTCACCACTCTCAAAAAGTGTAACTTGAATTAATATCAAAGAAAAAACTTGAATTAATATCAAAGAAAAAAAAATACTGCGTAAATAAAAAATAAATAAATAATTATAATTGCATAAGTTGATAAAAAAGCTATGCAATAGCTTTACCGCGGCAGTCCCCGAGTGCCCCACGTGTTTTTTTTTAAATTTGATATAGTAATATAAACACCTTAATAGTTATTTATGCCTGTCATGGTCACTATTATATCACACACATCACATTCACAGCTTGCCAATATGTACCAAAATATAATTACAATATAGATCTTCAAAACAGTCTTAATTAAAACAATACAATTTATGTAATCGCAATATTTCTACAACATTAACTTGGATGAATTGTGCGTAAACCTCTTTGGTCCTTTTGCCACCTCTTTGGTTCTTAACCACCTTTTTGGTCCTTAACTATCTCTTTGGTCCTTTTGCCATATCTTTGGTCCTTTTGCTACCTCTTTGGTCCTTTTGCCACCTCTTTGATGCTTAGCCACCTCTTTGGCCCTTTTGCCACCTCTTTGATCCTTAGCCACCTCATTTGCCCCTTTTCCACCTTTTTTATTTCGCATATAATTTACGCGGTGGCACCAAAACTTGTGATGTTATCTCAACCATCGTGACTGTTTTAATTAAGATTTGTAATCATAGAGAATTAATGTGATGGCACGCTTTTATCTGTGAGTCTACCTGAGTGGTTGCGATTCAGTTGGGATTAATCTAGTCTGTCTGTCTTTGTGAAATGATTTCTATTTTGAAAGTTCAGGGTTAACTCGGGTTGGTGACATTTACTAAGGTTGCTACTCTTTTTATGTTTTTTTATAAGCTCTATGTTGTTGTTGAGGAACTACACGCATTATTGCCGCATGCTAATAAATTTGAGCTTTTACTAAGGTTAAGGAAAAAATAAATATTATTTTCCTGGTCGGTCACGGATTTGTGACTACTCAACCGAATGACATGAATGTAATCGCTTTTTTCCTAATAACATTTAGGTAATAACATAACAGACGACTTGGTTTATCAGTTCGAAGAAATGAACGAGAAGTTGGGTCCGATTGCTTAACACTTTCACAGCCGATCACGTGCAGAGTACGTCCCAGGTTGATTGTATTGTGACGCTGATCACGTTCTCAGTACGTGATTGACTTTCTTAGTGTTTGTTTTAAAACGACGTCCGTAGTCCGTGTTTGGCGTGCATTGATATAATAGTGTAGTGCTTTAGCTACGCACACATGTAAGAATAACCGTGGTGGGGCGCTTGGTGTGAGCGGAACAAGCTATCGAGTGTCGCGCTGCGCCAGTGTTCCCGCGCCGCTATTGCGAGTGCACGTACACGAATTTTGGCGCGAAATGGCGAGTTCACGGCGAAGTTATCGGCTCGATTCGAACGAAATTATTGACTTCTTGGTTGCTGATGATAAACCATATTTTACTGCCCAGACTGCAACGTGCCTTTATGCTACCATCCTTGCTTCAAAATGTTTCATACACGCAAAAATTACACGACTTGAACACGCAAAAGTCCATGTTCGACTTTTTTTTTTTTCCATAAAACCTCTTTTTTATTCTACATTTTTAAATAAAAAAAACTAATTTACGTCTGTTTTTTATTTTTATCCTAGAAATAAACAAGTCAATAGTATAAATAAAAAAATAATTATAGATTTATCATTGATAGTTCTCATTTTATAAATGTTGCAATATCGGCGAAAATCGCCGGCGAACCATGGAATCCGCGTTTTAAAATCTTCGGCTGTCAAAGTGTTAATATCAAAATTGCTTATTGCTTAAAACCAAGTCAAAAATTGAAAAATTGGCCAGTGCCGTACAAGCATTTGTTCCAACGCAGCTAAGCCTAGCAGACTGGCTCTGCGTACTGTTGGCAGCCGCAGTAATCTCCAGCTCCATCACCTCCTTGTATCGATTAGTTGGTATCTGTATAGGCCTCACTAGTGTAATTCTCATAACGGTACACATTCCTCTTGTCTCCTTGCCAACAGCCATTACGAGCTAACGATATGAGCGCGCCGCTCGTTTGTCAACGCTTTGTTACTGACTGTACTTCGCCGAACGTGCTCCACACGAAATGAACCTTATAAATAAGATTGTAAAGTTTTGATTTGAAGAGGAGCTACGTATAAAATGCTATACAAAATTAACAAGAACGGAATTCGAGATGGTGTAAAAATTATGCTGGTGAATTTTAACGGAAAACGACGATAATTCTTATGGTTGTGTATTGAAAAATATAACAAAAATGGGTTTACAGAATTATAATCAGTAGTATCATAAATACAAATCTCTGAGTTAGAATTGACCTCAGATATCATGAATTCATGAAATAGTTATTCAATAGGGTTAATATGAACTTGAAGACAATTATATTGATGACGTTAATGATGATAATTCGGTAAATACATATTTATTTACTATGGTCGCGGATCACATTTCGATTAACATATAGTCAAAACTGTCCTGAAAATGTAAAAACGTAAACGTAACTCAAAAATTGTGAGCCGTCACGGGACGCTTGGCAGATGTGAAACATCGAAATTATTTTGTACAATCAATATGCATAAAAGAACAGATTACGATGGGAACTAAATATGGCATAGTGAAAAAATAAAATATTACGAATTTGATTATATACATATACCATCATGTAGCGTGGCGATGCGTCGCCACGGCATGCGTCGCCACGCCAACAATCGGTTTTACCAGCAGCTATAGATTTTTCACATCAAAAAGTTTATGCTTAACCCCTTCTATTGAATAAGGATTTGGACAATTTTGCTAGCTGTACAAAATTTTCCAAATCCTCGTAAATCCTAAACTTTAATAGTTATCCTTTCATCTTCTAAATATAACGTGTGGTCCTTATGTACGAGTTCGGTCCTAATCCCCGCATCGATGAAAGACTTGGCTTTTACAAGCTCCCCTTAAAGATAAGCAGAAATCTTATCTGTAGGGTTACAAGGGCCAGGTAGGGATCGCTCTTCGACCCTTTGGGAGCTTTTATGTTATCCTTATTTTTCTTAGAGTATGTATAAGTTAAGGCTTCGAGCCAAGTAAAGGTGTGAACTGCTATCACTTCAGCGTCTGAATAACTATAAATAGCTACTTCAATTGCATGACTGTGTGATTTTTAGGACGAAAGATATAGACCGTTTCTATTACTCTCATTTGTTAACTATTAAAAAACATAATTATTCAGACTTATATGCTACAAAATCCTACCAACTTTCTGTCAAAAGTTATAATTTAAATTACAGTATGAATGTAACAAGGTATGACACCTTGTTATATTCATACCCTAACGTAACCAACTCTTTCTGTGGGGCAATCAAACACCTCTTGTTGGTTCAATAAAGCCAGCTATCGCATGGCTTGTACAGCCGGAATCTTCGCCGGGCAGCCGGCAATGCCCAGGAGATTCATACGTTTGGCAGCCGTCACGGCACGGAAGTACTGCTCTATTGATTTCTACCTTTCATGTTTGCATTGGATTTTGTACGTCAAAAACCTCTGCAACCTTTTCAAACGTCTGTTTCAAAAACATTGCCAATATCGGCTTTGTAATGAAGATTATGGCGCTGTTGAAGTCGAACGATTTTTTTTTTGTTTTTCGGATCTTGTAACGAGAGGTGAATTTATTATAGACAAAGCAAAGGGATCATAAAAGGAATACTGCGTAATAAAATTTATCAACAGGTTAAACCCTTTTTTAGTTCAGTCTACAGATTACTGAGCTATAAGATGAATTTTATGAGACGTAGGCTTATGTATTTTAATTAAGAATGGATTGCGATTTAAAAGTCCCGATGAAAATATTAAAAAGATGTCTATTATAAATATTATTGAATGTTCAGCCACTGAATTAATAGACTACAAAATATATATTTTATGTTTTATAGACCTGCGAACAAAATAATCGGAACAATAAATTTTTTCTTTTTAATTTTAAGTAAAACGTTGGATAAGAAAGAAAAGAAAGAAAGAAAAATATTTTATTTGGGACACGCACAGGAAATACAAAGAGCAAAAAATAAAAAAAGGAGCATTTAAAACTAACAAAAATAACAATAAAAAAGAAAAAGGAAAAAAAAAAAAACAACAATAAACAAGTAAAAAACCTGTGCGAGGCCAAAAAGGCTCCTATCTCAGCATAATGCTACGATAAGCTGTAAAATATATTAAAAGTAAAAATATAATTGGAGATTTCAACATAGATATTACAAAAAAAAACAAAAATATATATTCAGTTAGTGGAACTACTTTTAAGCTTTAATATAACCCTTCAGTTTAACCAAGTAACACACAGCGCCAGTAATACATGTATTGACAACATAGCTCATAACATTAAGGAATGCAAAGGTGAAATCAGAGATTTTGCACTCTCCAACCACATTTCACAAATAATGAAACGTTTGGTCAAAAACAGTATTCCAATTGAATATTGGTATGTATATAAACGTAGTTTCACTAAAGAAAATAAATGTATATTTGCTAAGTATTTAAATCAAATCTCGTATCACAGTATATATGACTCTACAGACCCTAACAGTGCCTACAATTCATTCCATGATATATTTAACTTGATATATAATTTAAGCTTTCTTATAAAATAAAAAAACGCATTAATAATGTTTCAAGACCTAAATGGTTATCAAAAAGGAATATGAATGTGCAGTAAGTGTAAATGCGAACTTCTCTGGAAATGTAGGAAAAACGCAAACAACAATAATAAAATGAAGTTTAAAGCTTACGCTAAAAAATACAAAACAATAAATTTGCTAACAAAAATGTCCCAGAACAATTATTTTGTAAATACGGCTGTTAATAAATCCAAAGCAACGTAGAAAGTAATTCATGAAACTAAATATAAGTATCCTAATGAGAGCATTGAGAAACTAATAATTCAATGACGAGGTAATTACGACTCAGACTATGACAAATACCTTTAATGACTATTTTGCTGACATTTTTAAAATACTAGTAATACAATTTTTACTGACTCAATACAATCTTATTCTTTTAACTTGATATTTAAGACCAAATTGATATTTATGCCCCCAACAATTCCTCCAGACATTCTTAAAATTGTAACTTCTTTGCGGAATACAAATAGCACAGGTTATGACGGTATTACTACAAAGATCGTTAGGGATGTAGCAACTTTAATTACTGCTCCTTTATGTTATGTTACCAACTTGTGCAGAGAGAACGGTATTTTTCCAGATAAATTAAAATTGTCAGTATTAAAACCGGTATATCAAAAAGATGACAAATCTTCCATTAGTAACTACAGGCCAGTTGCTTTAATAACCACTTTCTCTAAAATTTTCAATAATAAACATATATAATTGCCTCCACCCATTTTTCAAAAGTAATAACATATTTACCTCGTGTCAATACGGTTTTAGGAAAAATAAATCAGTTAATATAGCAAAACATAACTTTTTACACAAATTCCTTTTAAAAATGGACACTAGGTCACTAGCCATTGCGCTGTACATGGACATGTCAAAAGTATTTGACCGAGTCAACCATAAAATTCTCTTTAATAAATTATATGCATCTGGTGTAAGAGGTAACGTATACAAATTAATTGAATTACATCTCAGTGACAGAAAACAGATGGAAAATTTAAAAAGAGTCTCCATGACTACCGGAACTGAAGAAACGGTTGTTTCTGAGGTTAGAAATATCCGTTCCGGTGTCCGTCAGAGCAGCATTGTAGGCCCACCATTTCTTCTAATTTATATAAATGCCATGTCGACAGTTACATTGCACCATATGACCTTATTTGCTGACGATAGTACTATATTGTAAATGATTTTATTTCTGTAAGTAGGTTTGAACAAACACTTTTACATGTCAATCATATTTTAAAAACTAGATGACGTCGGCGTTTCCTATCTGACTACTCCGAGAAGAAAGGCCGAAACAAACTCAGAGGTCACAGTCTCTTTTAAAGTCCAGACATAATCTTGGTCAGATCATGTGAAAACCATGTAGATTTGTGTCTGAAATGGTCTTTTGAGGAAAAACCACACAGATTGAGTGGACCTGTCCAGTCAGTGCACGCATTTGTCAGTAATCGTGCAACTCAACACAGAACTTAAGGAGCTCAACAATTCGACGAACAATACCAAATAAAGGACATTTGGGTAGGCCACATAAATTACTCAAACTGCCAGACCATGATCAAAATTAACTGAGGAGAAAAAAAAGCAACAATGACCCACATAGTCTTCACATTCACAATATTAAAATAATAATCATGTATTGAATGTAGCCTGCATGCTACTCACATTCACAGACAGTTTTCTCTTTAAATGTCATCAAAAATACCGTTGTGTACCGGTAATGACAGAACTGATTTAAAACTTGACTTAAATAGCATCCTAACAACAATCATAAAATGACTCATGAAAATGATCTGAAAATAAACCTAGAAAAAACAAAAATCTTGAATTTTAATCAGCGACTAATACCTGATACTTATTTAAATATAAGCTTCTCTCAAACTAGCATAGAAAAAATCGAAGTAACCAAATTTCTGAGTGTTTATATTGATAGCAAAGTAAATTAGAAGTCATATAGAGCATGTTTGCAAAAGACTTAGTCAGAGCTCTTATGCTGTTTACAGATTAAGGAACACTGTCAATCAGTCTGCACTACTAAGTGCCTATCACGGATATGTAGCTTCAATCATACGCTACGGTCTCATTTTCTAGGGCAACTCTGTAGAAAAAGATCGTGCTTTTAGAGCTCAAAAATGTTGTATTAGATTGATGTGCAATCTAGAGTAAGCAGATTTATGTAGACCACATTTTACAAATTTAAACATTTTTACTCTCTCTAGTGTATACATAATTATAATATATGAAACAGTAATGTTCATAAAATCAAATTCAAACTTATTTGAATTTTGTACTAGTCCCAGACACAAAGACAAGCTGCACACCGTAGTCCTTAAAACAAAGCTTTTGTACCAAACCATGTTTTGTATGGACCCACGTATCTTTAATAATCTTCCACCTTTTTGCAGAACTATAAGCGATATAAATACCTTAATAAAATACTATACGAATTCTTGATAAATAAATGTTATTACTCTAGTTTGAGTAAATTTTGTGGCCTACCCAAATGTCTTTTCTTTGGTATTGTTCGTCGAATCGTTGAGCTCCTTAAGTTCTGAGTTGAGCTGCACGATTACTGACAAATGCGTGCACTGACTGGACAGGTCCACTCAGTCTGTGTGGTTTTTCTCAAAAGACCATTTCAGACACAAATCTACATGGTCTTCACATAATCTGACCAAGATTATGTCTGGACTTTAAAAGAGACTGTGACCTCTGAGTTTGTTTCGGCCTTTCTTCTCGGAGTAGTCAGATAGGAAACGCCGACGTCATCTAGTTTTTTAAATATGATTGACGCGTAAAAGTGTTTGTTCAAACCTACTTACAGCAATAAAATCATTTATCATCTATCTATCTCACAAAAATAACTTTCTCTCAAAAACTACCATCATATTTATCTACCCTCAAATCTGAAATAAAAACTAGCCGGCAAGGAGGCTTAAGTACGGTTCGAGACCGGAAGCGGCAGTGACATCATTGTGACACGGTGAGCCCTGATAACTGAGCTCACCAGATTTATAACTTGCGATAGTGGCAGAAGACTCCTGTTACAGTTTTGATACATCACTACATCGTTGCTGATCTTATGAAACTTATTTTTTTGAGTTTAGGAATTATTTGATACTATATCTACAAGCTAAAAGAAAAGATATACCTAGGTACGGAATCAATCAGTACTTTTCTTTTATTCTTGTCTCTACCAAATTGGTTTAAGTAGCAAAGAAAACCCAGGAAAAGATTCTTTATAATCGGCTTGTTTTTTCATGAAACGAACGGTAGTTGTTTCCTCATGAAACATTTATAAAACAGTTGAAAGGATTTTTATTATTTTGTCAGATGACAAAGGAGAATCTTTCCTTTCTCGTTGATGGAAGTACTTTTACTGCAAGTCATAAACACAAAATTGATGGCCATCTCCACAACCCCCCATTTGTCACCCAAATCCCTCCAGTTCGACGTCACATCAAGTCTGACTTCCGTCTGCCGCAACTTACTCCAAGTATCTTTACTTCGCTAAGTACACGTCGGTATTGCTTTCGATGAAATAACCGCAAGCGGAAATAAGGACCAAGTAATAAGGACCAGAGAATAAGGATCTAATGACAAACTATAACAGATCCGATAGTGAAGCTTCCGAGATTTATAACAGCAGATAAGGATTACGGAGGGTTTTTGTCTCAATTGGGAATGTCGTGTTCTGGTTCGGATTAGATTATATTTAACCATTGCTTTGATAAAGCTGAGGATATATTTGTGGAAAGAAAGTCATCAGAATTAGAATGACTAAAAGATATTTAGTCATTCTAATTCTGATGACTTTCTTCACTTAAATAGATAATTTAAGTGAAAAAAATAAACTGTCAGTTAGATTTCATCGTAGCTTAATTCCTCAAAGCATTAAGTATAAAACTGATTAAGAAAAATTTTACCCCTACAATGTCTCCACTAAAAATGTCAGACATTTTCAGGCTCATCTAAAAGCCATTACGGTCAGATAGGCTATCACTTATTACTGTAGCTATAGCCATGACTTCAACCCCGAATATTTGGAAGCCTGCCTATTCCAAGAGGAAGTGGTACATAAGCACGTATATCTGCTGAAGACTGGGCGCCAATATCTAGCAGTAAATCTCCTTAGACTTAGTGCGTTGAGCCAGCCCCTATGTAATTTACGCCGGCTTCCATCCAGGGTGGGATGTAATGGATAAAACATTTAATTACTGCACATATCTTGCCGTGCGCCGGCCTTAAACTTACACAGTGGTGTGAAGAGGAGGAGAGGGCGATGTTTTTGTGATTATAAATGGAAAATTATTTGAATATGTTTTTCTTTGCACTTTTAGTCAAATTTATGCCAAAATTGGTGCAGTTAGTGTTAATAGTAATTACTGATTAATTTTTAAAATTTTTGACTCTTGTTATTTGCTATTATTATTCAATGATTTTGTCTTCCTGTTTCAATGATGACCATTAGTCTAGTTTAGGACAAAAGATAGTAATTTTTCTTTGATTACATAGTTTTTTGGACCTATTTATTTCGAGCCAAAACCAAACTTCCTAATAGGTATAAGGATATAAATAACTTTGTGGTACTTGAGTGTCGACGTGCCGGCTGGTGTGAGGTACTTGAGTGTCGACGTGACAGCTGCTTTGAGATACTTGAGTGTCGACGTGACAGCTGGTGTGAGGTACTTGAGTGTCGACGTGACAGTTAGTGTGAGGTACTTGAGTGTCAACGTGTCAGCTGATCTGGGGTACCATAACACACAGGTACGCTCGTGATAGATCGTGTAAGTACATATTTTATTATGTTAGGGACTCACAAATAAAGGACAAGTGACGCGGAATTACTATCCGATGCGTTAGATAATGACCTCTAGGAAGTAACTCGGAAAGCAATTATTATAATATTACATAAACACACACATACATAAACTCACGCCTTCTTCCCACGGGGGTAGGCAGAAACTACAGAACGCCACCTGCTACGATCCTTACCTAATCCATTTCCCTCGTTTACGTTCATACATCTGGTCATACACGCACGCCGCGTGCCGGTTGCGTATTATACTATTATTATGTTCGTAATAATGATAGCAAAATAACACTACCAATTTTAAAATCAATTTTGCCCTAAACGTAATTATACTTCTTGCGATTATTATTCATTAAACTTTATGCACCATAAAAGGTACAAGCACGAACTTATAAGGGTGCAATCAGAAAGTTGGCAAAGTCGCAAATAGCTATCAAATATTTCGCTGTTATGGTTATTTTGTCAATATTACTTATTTAAATTATTAAATATCGCTATATTAAAATATTGGTAATGAAATTTAACAATAACACTGAGTCATCATCTCCTAGCCTTTTCCCAACTATGTTGTGGTCAGCTTCCAGTCTAACCGGATGTAACTAAAGACCAGTATTTTACACGGAGCGACTGCCTATCTGATCTCCACAGCCCAGTTACTGGGTAATACCTTGGTAAGAGTGGTTGTCAGACTTTCGGGCTTCTGACGACCCGTAACGACTGTCAAAGATCCACGAACGACAGCCGGGACCAACGGCTTCACGTGCTTTCCGAGGCATGGAGGGATCTTTGGGTATAGATGGTCACCCATCCACGGACCAACCCTGGCAAGCGTAGCTTAACCTGATCGATCGACACGTGCGGCTGTTATTGCTTAACCACAAGCCCCTCAAACACAAATAATAACACTGAATAAGGTGTTTTAGAGTTTTAGGTGTAAAAAAGCAGCCTTTTTATAACTAGAACTAAACATTCAGTGTTACGGTATTAATCGTTGTCTTCATTATAATAATGTGTTTGATCCTTTAGACAAAAAACGCACATTCTGCCTTAAGTGAGTTTATCCACCCGCTATCTCCTATAGCATGTGGCCACGCGGTAAGCGGGTAAAGTTGCGTTAGTGCAATAACGCTGCGTGTTCTCATTACTCTGTTATTAGTGGGCCGGAGTTCGTCGGGGAACTATCACGAGATGCTCACCTCGTCGACACAGAGGAAGGATTGTGGTGGGAATATTATCTGAGGTTAAGTAGGAGGGAGTTTAAGAAAAACATATATTCTTACGAAAGCGACGTATTTAGAGAAATTTAAATACATAGTATGGTGAAAAAGAGTGGTTTATGACCGTTCTTTTTTAATGTATTGTAATGCGCAACTGACTTTCTAACTGAAACGAATTTCATATTTTGTACGGATGCCTGTACCCAACTACTTTGTATACTTTAGAAATCCTTTCGAAAAAAAAGGGTTCGCTGTACAGTAGGCCACACGTCAGTGAAAACAAAACTGGTTTAGGCTGGCCTCTTTATTCTATTGAAACCCCGTACTACGCTAGGCCAGCGCAAGGTCAAAGTGGCGACGTGCGGTCGACTGTACTAGATCGGGGAACACACATAACAATTCAAAACCACACCAAGTTAATTCAAACCCATTAAGTCACAAGCCTGGGTGTGTAAGGCATAATAAGTATAAAATGTAAAATTAAACCACATCATAATAATTTTCGGAATCAAGTCAATAACATTATGTTTCCTCAACTCGCACGTTGAGCTGCAGATGCTCGAATACTTGTGTTATTAGTAAGTTAAACTACTGTTTGCACGTAGACTCACGTAGTATGTTGCGCGCCTCGGCTGCAGACCGCCCGAGTATTGCGGTACATATGCAGCGATGAATGGCCAACTGACGGAGAAGTTTGTGATTATTTTATGTTTGTTAGTAAGTTTATACAAACACTTTTACACGTCAATAATATTTTTATAAACTAGATGAGGTCGGCGTTCCCTATCTGACTACTCTGAGAAGAAAGGCCGAAACAAAATCAGAGGTCACAGTCTCTTTTATTTAAGGTCGAGACATAATCTTTGTCAGATCATGTGACGACCATGTAGACTGGTATCTGAAATGGTCTTTTGGGCAAAAAAACACACAGATTGAGTGGACCTGTCCAGTCAGTGTACGCATTTGTCAGTAATCGTGCAGCTCAACTCATAACTTAAGGAGCTCAACGATTCGACGAACAATACTAATGAAATGACATTTGGGTAGGCCGCAAAAATTACTCAAACTGTCAGATCATAATTAAAACTAACTGAGAAAAATACAATAAAAAAGCAATGACCCACCCATGTGGGTCATTGCTTTTTTATAGTATTTTTTTTTTTTTTGGGCTATTCCTCACATTTACAAATAATTTAAATAATATAATGCTTTTAAACTTTAATATAATACTTTACGATGGACTAAGAACGTAGTTTCACTAGATGTTATGGTTTGGTGCGTTTTGTGGCAGGTAGTAAAAAGATATTCATCTGTACTTTAGAACACAATCTGTATATTTCGTGATGAATCTAAAATAATAAGACACCGATAACTACATTTTAGCAAGGTCAGCTAGGAATTTAATTTCTTACCTTCAGCAGGGACACGAAGAATCTTATTCATAGGTTCTCAACCTTATTTTGCCCACCGCCCCACTTTGAGTTTTTTTTTTTTCTAGAGTTTTACGTACCATCTGTCGCGAATCTGAAACAGCTGTTCAAATCAAATCAAAACCGTTTATTGCAATCCATAATGTACACTTACAGGTGGTAAATAAAAAATAATAGAAACAGTTATGGACCCTGTCGGGCCCAGCAAATTAATTACGATTATGTTTAAACGTGCAATATTTTACAGTCGTAAGATAGTATATGATTTTCTCTGGGTCTTCTATTGCCCCCCTGAAAGTCTCTAACGCCCACGAGAGGGCGTAGTCGCCCACGTGTAGA